>LR989874.1:4800000-6031240 GCA_905146925.1 Autographa gamma | reverse complement strand
TAATAATGTAGTACCAATGTAATTGATGACTTATGCTTTGACATGGCTAACAGTTAATAGTAGGTATGCTATTATTAATCAACTATATTTTAGGACTTATGCTATTTGTTTAAAAGAAAATCCCCAACAACCAATAAATAGTAGTTATTAATTGAGAGTTGTACTAAGAAGAATACAAAATTATAATGTCATGTGATGAAACTTTCTATTAATTTGTGATAGCCAAAAGTGTCAACGTAAATGCATTTTAGCTACACAGTGTAAAAATAATTAGACGCTTAAACAGGAAATTAAGATAAATAGCAATTACCATACAACCTTTTCTGAATAACGGTCATCGAACAAATAATATAATTATGAACTTATAACGTTCTACAGGCTTCCGGTGGTACGTCCTGTCTAACCGGAACTCACCTATTACGTCACTTCCGCCCAAAGGAGTTCGCCTAACTTCGAGATTAGAGCAATTTTTCACGTTCACCTACCAAAGTGAGTTTAAAGTTAACCTAACTTTTAAGTATAATTTGGTTCAATCGTCTGTTTATGTTGAAGTGTTGTGTGAAAGAGATTTAAGATACTCAAGACTTTGCTAGTAAACATAGGTTGGTACTTTTATCTCTTATGTTGTGTGAAAGACATTTATGTTTACATGTGTATCTGTTTGTTTTCCCGAAATAAATAAATAAATTAGACTTTGCTAGTAAATGTAGATTGGTACTTTTATCTCTTAAACTAAATCATAATGAGAGATATTTTTCATCAGTCGTTTCACTGTCGTAAATTAACTTCATCACTTGTGTTTTGAATACAATGTTACTAGGAAACTCTCACACACACACACACACATTACACATTTGACCTTGTTGTGGTTGTGATCTACAGCCTTTGGAGTGCAAAATAAAGACTGAAAACCTTTTAGGAACCCGACTCTCAATTACATAGTAAAGTATTTGAAATATATTGTCAAAAACCTCATACATTAATAAAAATATACGTTTTAAACGAGATGACGTCACTAATTGTATGACAGATGTTTTAAAATCTTCACAAAATATCCCCTAACAACCAAAACAAAGTACAAAACACTCGAAATAATCTAAAAATACATAAAAATATTACCATTATTAATCGCTACTGTCCAACAACGCAAAATCGACCTCTAGTGGCTGGGATAAGGTTGAAAATTGTAAAATACACTAACTTTCTTAAGTTTCCGCGCGACAATTATTCCCGGTAAAGGCAAGGCAGAAAAAGTGGGGGATTTCAAAGGATTGGGCCAATTTAGATTTATTTTTCTCCCTATCCGGGGGTCCGAGAACTAAGTTTTGTAGCCACCTTCAAGGGAGGTACGGATGGAAGAAAGTATCTTTGTTTATTCATTTTTGTGTAAATTGAGACGGCAAGTATGGCTCTACCAGCCATATATTTTGGCGTCTTTAATACTGTAAAAATAATCTAGGAAGTCGGAATATAATAAAAAACGAATTTGTTTTTGCTCATGTAGACAGATTGTTTAAAATTAAAGTATTCGGTAAATGCTTCTTTACATTTAACTGAGTTGAACTATAATTTTCATCCTAAAGCATTGTTTGATTTAACAATCTTGTTAGAACTAATAACCTTTTATGAAAATATTGTAAATAATTCTAATAAGACTGTCTTGGTACTTCTCTTGGTCATATTAAAACTATGTAGCATGTTGTTTTTCTTACTTTTCTAGTTTTAGAACACTTATTACCTTTCTGGAAAACGATATGTTACCAAAAATGAGATTAATTCTGACTACTATGTCACTGGCATTATACAGAATTTTATATCATTAAAAAAAAAGCTAAAACGCTGGTCGTTAATGACACTGGCAATGTATCATAAAATATAATTATTTTGTTCTACTTTTTCTAATAAAACAGTCTAAATATCCAAGCGTGCGCCAAACTACACTTTCCAGCAGCCGTACAAGTAATAATTTGGCAACGATAAAAAATAAAATGGGGTGCCTACCCCTTGTAAAAACTCTTCTTACAATAACCACCCTTAGGTAAGACGAACGGCCCTGCCATCCGTTTATATAGATATTTATATAAAAATGTTTGGGACAAGGGTGACTTTTTAGAGATTTACAATCTGTCTTTTTTGTTAGATGTTTTTCAATTGGTTTTCCTTAAAATAATGACACTATTTGTCAAACATGGAACACAGTTTGAATAGCGGACCTGATAAAATTGACATGTTTCTCGTAACAATACATGTGGGCACGTTCCCCGCCATTGACAAGGATGACGATGAGTTCTTTGACGCCGTTTAGTTTTTATTTATGTAAGTTTTACTTTTAGTATAGTTAGAGTTTGTTCTTAAATAGATTAGAAGTTCATAAAAAGATGGATTATGTAGGTGATTTAATATATTCTATAACCTGCAATGAGTATTAACTAATGAATAATATCTAATTAAGTGTTTTAAACATAAATAAATATTCCTTGTTTCCTGATACATTGGAAGGTTCAGCAATAGGTTAAATGCTAAAATATGATGAGTAGGTCAGTAAATATCGAATGATGGGCACTTAAACGTGCTTTACAAAAAATATGGAAAATCAATATCTTGAAAGCAGTTTTAAATGAAAAATAACGTCGCCTTATAATGTGCTCTTAATGCTTTTATAAATAGATAAGTAAGACGTGTATAATACGTTTCTTTTATGGGTAATCTTTACATACAACGAAACAATCAATTTATGTAACAATCTCTATAACACAAAATAACATTAAAAGATCGCGGCATTAATAACATTGCAGCGCCATATTTTCTGGGGTTACTTCGGAAACGGATGGAGACAGCTCTAGTCTTCTGGACTCACGCCAGGGGGCGCAGACGGAGCGATACCTTTTATTTGTTTCTTTTTATCTTGAACTGTAGATTGTTTCGTTTGTTAAAGATTTTTGTTTGAGGTTTTTAAAGCTCTTTTTGAATAAACTCGGTATTTATGAGACTAGTGTTAAGCTAATATATTAATTATATGGTATGTAGGTAAAAAGTTTCATATTATAATGACTGTACATTTCTGCTTTGGATTTTTTTAATTGGCGCCCAACGTGGGGCTAACACGATACTTTGTTGTACACGACTATAAAGTGATAATACTTTTCTAATAAAAAGATTCTTGTTAAAAGGATTTCTGTGCCTTAGTAAAAGCCAATTTATATAATCTGAAGCTACATAATCAACATTCGCACCTACATTTTATAAACTGTGTTCTTACATATAACAGATAACACACCCGATAGTTACTTAAATCAAAAAGTGTGTTCTATATAGACTAACATTTCTTCTAAAAGACCGACCACTTAACATTTTTCAACATATTTTTCCTAAAAGATCTCTTCCATCATTTTTATTTCTACCAACTCCCACTTAAACACAACTTTACAAGCGTAATGATAATTCTCCCCTACCTGAAAAGAGAAACATAATTTTTCGCGTAACAATTCTTGTTACGGGTTTAAATTAAAAACAATTATGAAACGGGCGTCTTGCCTCGAGCGAAGTGAGATGAAAAATTAAGACAATTTAAACATAGCCAGTCTAGTTTTATAATACTGGACGCTAGGGGAAGGTAGACTAAGTGCTTCGTAATTTTTGTAATTTAAAAGATGTTTTTTTTTTTATGTTCCTAGTAAAAAAAACGGTTATAATTTACTTATGTGTGATGTTTTTGTACTTACGTGTCATGGGGAAGGTAGACTTAGTGCTTAATTGTTATTGTAAAGAATTTCTATTTAAAATGTCATAAAAAAATCGTTATAATATACTTATATGTCTTGAGGTACTTAGGTACTTGTCTTGAGAGGTTTAAAAGAAACTATGAACAATGTATGATTCGCATAATAGATGGGTAGTGAAAATGTAATCGTATTGGTTCGAACCTTAACCTTGTTCCTTTAATTCTGACATACATCCACTAGGATATCGTGACATACATGCTTAATAATTTGCGTATAATCCTCAAGAGGGGCAAACAAAGGGAAGAGAAAGCTTTCGTTTTTCACATATACCTATATCGATAACTTCACCATAGACACAACATCAGTAAAATAAAATAAAAACAAGTCACACAAAATGATCTTTTTAAAAATATATATATATGTATTATACCAATGTAAGAAAGTACCTACTCACAATTCCAATTAAATTTACCACTAAAACCTTAATTTCAATTCGATATAAGTACAGGACAATATTCCCACAACTAAAAACAATATTAATAAAGTTGATAAATTTAATTTGTTACCTGAAAATGATACTTTAGGTAAATACAAATTATAAAACATTTTCTCCCTACCATATTTCTTTGAGATCTCTTGAGAAGAAACTTTATTAGCAAGTAAAAAAACCGATTACTTGAAGTCAAAGAAACAAATTAACATAACGGACTACAATAAGATAAGAAAACCACCCTTACCCCAAACAAAAAAATATAACGAAACAGAAATACGTTATACCACAAGAGTAAGCGAGAAAGAAAATCGCCCCGCGAAAAATTAAGATTCAAATAGTAAGAAAATTAAAATTCGCGGAGCGGTCAGCTTTGCCTCTCGCTTGCTCTTAGGCACTTTGTGTATGTCTGTCCTTGTCTTACAAAAAAAGATGGGGTTGATTTGCCTTCCATCAGAAGGGATGGAATTGCCTTATTGGAATGGTAATGACACTGTTTTGAAGACTCTGCTGAATAATTAAAACTTTTAAGAAGTATTTTGAAATTGCCGAGTTTTTTTCATGTACTCATTTTTAGTGTTTACGATTTGTAAAATTAAATTTTAGGGATTTGTAAAATTAAATAGTTAGTAACTAAGAACTGCTCATAAAATTGTATCTTAGTTCTGTCCTCATTTTTATTGGCCTTAAAAAACACCAATCCTAATGTAGGTACTGTAAAGAAAATAAAATAGCATTGAAGCTACACACACTTGACACATTATTCTAACCGGCCATACAAAATCACACATGTGCAAAAAATTTTTAGCATTTAATAGATTAATTGTAACTACTTTTGAAGACGAATATGCGAAACTCTAAGTGTCATATAGGTCACAATGTGCAATGGGATCCTTCGGGCTTATTAGTAAGTGGGCCAAAGTTTAAGGCGTGAAGCATATTATGTGTTACTGCATAATAATAATAAGTACTTTAATAGCCAGCCTAACCATATAGAAAATCTAACATTTTAAATAAAATATTTAAAAATGTAAGGGATGTATCTACTCACATGTTTAATTGTTGATTTACTGTAGGTACTTGATAGCTTACTAACCAAGAAGAGAGAGTCGTTCATCGAACTTTAACGTAAATCGAAACAACTATGACGTATGCATGTCTATTTTTAATTAGATACCCACAAGACATTTAAAGGGATAAGTGGTAACGCAAGGCAGTCGCCATTCAAGACCCGAACAAAAGACCATTAAAAATTCTTAGTTAAAATAAATAACAACACCGTTTTATATTAAACGCTATTTTTCTTAAAATAATTAAAACATCGCTCCGTCAAAATGTTACTTGATCAAAAAGGGGGTACACAGTAAAAATGTCCCCCTCCCACCCCAGGGGGTCTTGGGGAAAAGGGGAGGTTCGTTTCTTTGTCCCGCGTTATCTATACAATTATTTGAAGAAAGTAAAGTCTCGCAAAAAGATAGGAAGGCTGGACTCTTGCCGCGTTACGACCGTCGCCTCTTTTGGTGGGTCTCAGGATATTTAATTCAACCTTGTTTTTTTTTGCTGTGTGTTAAAATGTTTGTTGTTTAGTATGTATGTAGGAAATTATGTGTTACAAGTCCTAATAAAAAAATATAGATCTTAATTTTTTTAGGGCAAAAATAATCTAATAATGTAGCAAAGACTAATAAGAAATAGTTTCTAATTTCCTTCATTCTACCTTCAAAAGGCTGTCATAAAATACTTATTTCTTAATATACTTAACTCACTATTCAAAAGTATTTGACGACAAAACAATATCTACTATCAGTCTATTATTTAAATATAAGAACCGTATCTAACAAAATAATTATTTATTTTTCAGGCCACTTAAGAGCAACATCGCCATCGCCGGACGCCCTACAAAAACGATCCGCTAAAGGGGAGTCGTGGCAAAAATGACGCTCTGGAATAAAATAAATACACAGCCATTTTAACCAGACCTCCCCTGTTCCCCTTTCTATGAAGGAAATAGGATATTAAGGGGGATCTTACAAGATTTTTAGAGGTCTCTTAGACTGGTCGCGATTTAAAGAGAAGCATCTATTTTATATAGGTAGGTAGTACCGGTAAAAATTTATTGACGAATTTATTTTTTCAGTCAGTTTATTTTGTATGAAATGTTTAAATTATGTGCTGAAATGGACAAGGGAAGAGGTTCGTTAATTAGATAGCTTGTCTAAAGAATAATTATGATGTAATTGTTTGAATTTTTTTAAATGAGTTAAGGAGTATTTATAAACTGCATAATATGATTAAAATGTAGATTTAGGCAGACCCAATGTTAACAGTTTTATTTTCGATGGAAATGTAAAATACCTTACCTAATTAGGTTTATGTTTCAAGTTTCAAATTTGCAATACAATGCGTCATTTCCAAAATGACTTTTGATAAAGGTGCGATTTTTGTTTAGATATGTACTGAGCTATAAGAAGAGGAGTTTTCCGATGGATTTCAGTGGATTTCAGTGTTGTAATACCTAATGAGACTTGAAATAATTGTTTTTAATTATAGGCGCGCTAAAGACAAGCTGTTAGTTTCTTTCAAAACACAACTAGTGACTACCATTAGTTGAAGAAATGTAGAGTGGTCTTTAATATTAGTGGTAAATAGTGAAATGCTTGATTTTCAAATATTATCTACTTCTATAAGATTTTGCAGAGTAGGTGTAGCCTATATGGCCTTCATACTACATATGATTGTACACTGTTGATGAAATATGTGTTAAGTACATCAGTGGTCAAACAAAATGTATGTTACATAAACCTTGAAATGCTGACTGGGTAACTTAAAGTCTGTGCTGCAGAGCTGTGTGACTTTAGAAATCACCTTTTAAGAGAATCCTTATTAAAATAAAAGCCTAATTCTCTTCGTTCAATAAAAACAATAGCAATAACAATCGGTAACGCCTTAAAACATAAAGTCGTCCGGTCACGGCTTAAGACGGCCCGGATACGGTTAGTAGCCGGTTCGTACCCGGTCCGGGGTCGGTTCGGAGCCGGTTCGAGGGCGTCGCAATTTCCTATGTGACTGACAATTTCCTTGGCTCTCCCGATTTTAATATAAAACGAGTGAAAAAACATCGCATCGCCTCTGACTTCTGTGGACGTTGGCTTGTTAGGGATACGACAATGCTGGTTTAACTTTAAACCTAGGCATTTAAATATTAGCTATTTAATACATAAAATGCCTTTCAGATTGTATTTCAAGTATTAAAGTTGTGTTTCAAGTTGGTGAAATTCTTAAATAGTATAAAAGGTTTTTCATTCCCTACTTTTTTTTTGCATAAATGCCTATTTTTCTAGAATAAATGTAGGTAGGTAGACACTTCGTATTCTAATTTACGTGATAAACAGTCATATACAGAGAGTTTATTTAAAAAAACATAACAATTCAGTGGTATCAGGGCCAAGGGTACTGTATTTTGTACATTTAAACATTAGTATTTTGCTCTCGTCAATCATTCAAAGATTCAGAGAATTGTAGAAGATTTGTCAAACTTTGCCCTGGAAATAACTTAATTTTGAGCAATCGAGACAGGAATTCTACTCCCTACTCATGGATCTAGTAAAATATAAGAAAAGAATTATTTATTTTCACCAAAACAAAATAATATTTAAAATCTTAGTCTCAGCGCATCCACCCAAATCAGCCGCTCCTTTCAAAATGGCTTTGGCGAGAGAAAGAAAAGTGGTTCGCGATGGCCGCCCCCTCCCCCTCCCCCTTCAACAGCCCCCTCCCCCCTCGGCCCCGCCGTGTTATTTTACAAAAGATGGTATTTTATTCAACTCGCCATTGTATTTTTGTATAAACTACGTTGTTTTCTTGCTTAAAAATGTTTTCTTTGAAATAGAAGATGAATAATTTCTTTTGGGGATTAATATTGTTTTAAATTAAACCTTTTTTTTTATGTACGCTAGTCGCTGGTAATAATACATACTTACCATAGGTACCTAAGTATTGTTTTAGGGCTAAATAAGTTAGAGTTCATGATAAAAGTACCTAGCTACTTACTTACATTGAGTTTTACAACCTAAAACTAATTTGATCTGTTTCTTTATTTTGGTCTGGTTTCCTCTAAACCTCGTTAGTTGTAAGTAAACATGTAAATACATACATTAAATAGTTAAATTTGATTAAATTATTTTTTCAGATCGTAGTAACAGCCAGTCTGAAGTCGTCCAGCCAGTTTGGCGCTGAAGTGACAATTAAGATAAAACCGATAAAGAGAAAATATAAAGTAAGTAGTTTACATTATTTAAAGAGTATGTATATATTATTATATGTGTGATCATATGGTATTCCTTAATTTCTCGCTCTGTAACAAACAATTAAATAGCATTTGTTTTTTGCCGCCATTAACCTCGAGGGAGCCTAGGTTCTCATTGCTTAACAGGACTGTAATTAAGTCGGTAATCGGTTTGATGTAATGTAAGTTATTTTAACACAATATAATATAACCTGATATTGAAAATGATTCGATGTATAAATGATGGGAAATGTATTTATGGTTTCTACAAAGAAATAATTTTATATAATATATGTTTGAGAAGCTTATTTTTAATAGTTTCCAACACTCGTTTATCAGTTTATAGAATCGTCTTAAATAATTATAACAAAGGTAAAACGTTTCTGTAGTTACTTGGGAAAAAGCAAGGCGTTTGCAATAGCATCGTCCAGCTGGTAAAATATATATATTTGAGATTAACTTGTTAAGGTTTGCGGGTCAGACTCTCCGTAGCAAGAAAGTATTCTGTAAACCACTCTCAAGTTTACAGAAGCATTTCGTGTTATTTTGGTATCATTTAACTGGAAGATATATACACTATTAATTTACTAATTTACTAATTTACATAGGTACATGACTTTCAACAATTCATTTTATACTTTCATTAAAAACTTAAGATATTTTTTTTTGGTAACCATGAATTGTCATGTAGACTTATTGAATTGTTTTCAACTGGTGGGTTTTTATTAAAATATGTTCTGTAGTTTTTGCTTTACAAATTAGAAACACTCATTCATCTTAGAAACTTTCACGTTTGAACTATTCTTAGAATTCGACTTTGAGCGTTAATAGTTAAGTAAATACAAACTACCTACTTAGCAGGACTCAAAATACGAAGGTCTATTAGATATTTTGTCGTCTTCAGACCACAATACTCAAATCATGTTAAGTCAAACTAAACAGACTAAAAGCGGAACTAATAATATCCACGTGTAACACTCAGATTAAGCGTAAATATCAATTAATCCTAATCTTTATCCAATCAACACTGACAATTTTAAGCGCGTAATTTTAATTATCTTAATTTTTTACGCGACTATGAGAGATAGTTACGTTCATGACGTCACTGCTATTTCTGTTCAGGTACATTACATAACCTTGCTATATTTCTACAGATTTTGTTTGTAGCCTACATCAGACCCCACTGCTGGGCAAAGGCCCTACGTCCTACAAACCTTTCTGTCTTTTGCGATGGCCCCACGTGCGTCCCGCATAACTGACAGATTATATCGCTACTGATATAGTTGTCAAAATGCCTTCCTTCCCCCTTGCATAATATAACTAATGAAAACAAATAAAAAAAACATTTATTGGAAAAAAAACAAGATACGTAAAATTAATTGAGCGTTAAATGATTGTTTTATTACTCTCCAAATGTTACTCGTATATAAAATTATCTAATATAGTTGTGAACGTATAGCGCAACTAGTTAAGTTTTGTCGACCTACGATTCGTTGACTGGGAAATCGTTCATACATACGAGTATTATGATATTACATAGCTTATCTATTAACATACAGGTAACAATAAACGAGCAATTACAGATGCTCTAGAAATCCTCGTAATTCCATATTAAGTTTACATTCATCTTTAGGTAAACAGTTGAAAGGAAGTCACTTAAATCAATAAGGATAAACTACCAATTTCGTATTACTGGCGTAATTTTTGCTGATATATAAACAATATAATATAACCATCAAATAGTAATTTAACGAACATTAAGATCGTTCGCGCCATATTCAAGTGTTTGCGATTTCAGACACCATAATTTTCGACTCGTTATGTCCGGGCGACTAAACCGCGCTTTCGTAATGCGGGAACAAGAAAACATAATTTACATTTCCTTAATACTTATATTAAAACAAGCCCTTTGTATGCCCATCTAACGTTTCACCAAACCAAACAATCTTCGACAGCTCAACAAACATTGTTATACCTACACTAAGTTAGATTTAAGTGCAAAATTTTGGCAGATCCGTAGCAAAAGCCTTTTTCCTTTACGATTGATTTGTATTCTCAAAGATAAGTAATTAGGGACCCACTCCGGGCCAGATCCATAAATCCAAGGGTGGGAGATCCTCCCTTGAAAAAAGGGGGTGTTCTTCTTATATTTAAATATCGAACCCCTTCCGGGTAGGTGCCACGGTTTTTCCAGTAAAAGGGGTAAGTGACAGAAGCAGGGAATAAGGTTGACGGTGGAGATGTGAACGTGTTTAAAATATTTTTTTTCTTCAGTTTCCTACTTTACCTACCTGCCTGCAAATGAACTGTTTTTAGTTAATGTTTGACTTATTTTGTATCTTGATGATAGTTTTATTATTTATTTATTTTTTTATTTTCTTGATGATAGTTTGGTCTCATGACATCACACGACTTTCCTTGTTTACGTCCAACCACAAACTGATTTCAGTACTTGATGTTCAACTATGTATCTTGGTTAAATATTTTGACTTTTCTATGTTTAAAAAGTGACGAATACCTACACGAAATTTATGTGCATTATTTTTAATGACTTTTGCAAACGTTAAAATAATGAAAATTTATCAAAAAAAACAATGAAAACCTACGTTACTGTGTTTTCCCAAGACAATTCAAAAACAAACAGATTAAAAAAAAATAACAAATAACCGCGTCTACTCCACAGATCTCCCAGTGCTCTCTCAAGATGGACTTAAGAAGCAAAAAGGAAAGAGTGTAAGGGGCGCCTCCACCGCCCCCCGAGCCCATTGGAATACAGAATAATAATCGCCAAAAGAAACAGGGTGGAGGAAAAATATAAATAGCCCCATCTTCCTAAGATATTAAAATTTGTTCAAGAAAACGACCCGGCCAGCTTCAATTTTGTTAAAATAAAATTATTTTCTGAAATGTTGGACCTTTACCCTTTTGTTTTAATGTAGACCTTTTTAGAAGGCTAGAAACTTGAGATGTTATTGTTTTGTTATTTATTTTATTAAGATGTTAGGCCTTAAAGGTTTTGTTAAAAAATGTAGTGGGCGTCTCTTTATGAGCGAAGTGTTTAATGTTTTCTTGAAGTAAATTCGGGGAATACTTAATTCCGTTTTGAGATTTTCCGAGTTTAGACTTATATTGATAATGGGGAAATGGCTGTATTTTAAGTATGTAAGGAGCATGTGTGCCTCTATTGAATGCTTGTTGCTCTATGCGTGAGGAGGCCTATGTCCGGCAGTAGGACATTTACATAGTATAATGATTTGAGTTTTTTTTTTTTTTAATGCGGGCAACATCACTTACATTGCTCTGAACCCAAAGTAAGTAGCTATTAAGCACTTGTGTTATGGAATTCAGATACAACGAAAGTACCACAAACTCCCAGACCCGGGACAATGTAGTTAAGTGACTTTCGACATTGACCCGTCCGGGGATCGAACCCGGGACCTCAGAGCTAGCGACACCTTGAAAACCGGTGCGTACGCCACTCGACCACGGAGGTCGTCAAATGATCTTTTCCTATAACACAATAGTTTGATCTCATGTTTAATAAGGCTTATCGCCTGTACAGTAAAGATATGCCTATTACACCACAATAGAAGTAGGTATACCTTTACATATTTAATCGCTATAATCAAATTTTTATATGGTAATGTAAAAAAGCGTATCCGTTAGAAGACCTATAAGCAAAATATAATCAGATAGAATTGAATTGCATTTAGCCCTACCGTTACTGCGATAAAAAATTGTACGAAAAAAAAGAGAGTTTCAACACGTGTATTTTCTATTCTATTTGAATTTTATTATTCAGGTACTAAGATATCAAGACAAAAATTATCTTAGTAAAAAACAATTCATAAACATTACACCAAAACTACACCAGCAACAAAAAAACAAACAAAAGTAACCAAACAAGAAATTCGGTGAAAAACATCGAAAATTTCACTCAACGGAAACCAAAAGTGCTAAAACAGCACTAAAAGTGGCTAAAAGTGTCTAAAAGTGTTAGGATATGAAGAAGATTGGTAAGAATGTGAAAGTGAGGGAAGCTGTTGGCGAGCTCACTTCTCCAACAACTTAAATCGTGTTAACTTTAGTTTCAGAGTTGTAGCGTCGGAAAAACAGATGTAGGGGAAACATGTTTATGAGATGTAGAGGCGTTGGGCCTGAAATGGAATGTCAATTGTAAATGGTTACTCGGTAAATGCATTATTTTTGTACTACATAATTATACTAAGGTACTGAGTAATAAGCGTTAATTGCCTAAGGGTATGCACATTCACATGACAATATGCCCAAAGCAGGTGTGTAATTTTAAAAGATGGTTTTTTTAACTAAAAATCGTGTTATAGTTTGAAAACTTAGCGTTGCATAATAAAATGATCTACCTAATGTCAAGCTTGGATAGATTAAAAAAAAAGTAGAGTTGCATGTTTCAATACTAAATACAACTTCAGTTATTATAGAAAAACTATGACGACAAACAAATTTATATTAACATTATTTTAAAGCATACAAGATAAAAACCTGAATGTGTAAACTCTATAATTATTCTGCTGTCGCTACCAAGATACATAAGACCACCTGTTGACGCGTGCCCATAAAATAACATATTAAATATAACTTTAGAGTTTCGTGATTTACAAAAACACAATATTTAACGGAAACTATATTTATTAACTATTTACAGATATTTAGACTATTCTGGCATTTCTGATACGTTTTGATCGTAGTATACCTATAATTCGGCCGCGAAGTGAATGCTTTTCTGACACATGTCAGTTGGTCTTTACCTTTACATGTATGGAAAAATAAAAAACTGTGTTAAATTATTCAATAGGATTTGAAGGTTACATAGCCACCTGATGTATTCTTATAATTATGTGATAAGGTTAGGTCACGAAGAATATCCGAGTTTTGACCTTGAAAATTTTCAGAGCTGGATAAGTGAGGCTGAGGCGAGTATCGACTTATTATAAAATAAGTAAAAAAGAGACCTTCCTTTCCTGAAGTCGGTAAAAAGTAACACACCTAAGGATTTACCTATAAACACACCCAGTTACGCATCTATTATGTCTTTAAAGCACCCAGAATCCTTTGATCTCGAACGCAACGTCTTACCAATTTTCTCCGCTAAAACATTTTAAAACAAGTAATCATCTTAAACGTTACCCTTAAAAAATGGACCAATGACACGGCTGTTGTGCGAGGGAGATGGCAATAGAGGGGGTAATTTTTGCCAATACTTAAACGAAGATAGATAGAGAGCCACCCTACAGGGGGTGTTTTAAGAAAATTTTAACTTTTCTTTATTCAAAGCAATACCACCTCGAGGGAGGGGGCCACCCCTTACCCATTTTTCTTCTACTATTCTCTTTGGCCAGTCTTAAAGAGAAATAACAGTGCTCCTACTTAAGCATTTATTAAATCCGCCATTCAAAATGAATTTCTGAATTGTTTTTGTTTTATTTTACAAGCGTTTCTGTTCTGTTTTTTAATTAAAATTATGAAGGTTTTATGAGTTTGTTTTTGTATTTTGTTGGTATTGTATTGAAATGCTGGTGATTATTCACTTTAATGGTTTTATTATATTTCTAGACGTTTTGTTAGAAGTACCTTAATACTAAGGTACTCTTAGGAGATAAATGAATACTAATTTAATAGCCTGTAATACTTAAAAGAAGGAATCGAAACTTTGTAGATCGTCATTTTGGCAAACCCGTCACTTACGTATACCTACATACCTGCATACTGCATACGTACATACATAGGTACATAGTCATACACAATATACTAACACTCATTTGTTAGAGAAACCCCTATACTTTTATGTCTCATTCCCTAAATAGTTTCAAACCAACCCATAACTCTTAGGTAGGTAGCTATATGTGTATTCGATAGATAGGTTTACGCATATATTTGGTGCCCACATATTATGTAGCTATTAATTGCTTGTAGTAAACTAACGGTAAGCAGGTAGTTTTTCATATTATTTCAGGTTGTAAAACCTATTTATGTAGATCTTTCTTGACCGTCTGTCCTATTAAGATTAAAAAAGGTGTGAGTAAGTTGATCAGTAGGTAAGTACCTTAGAACGAGATACAAAATAGAAAAAATATCAATGAGATCTGTCAATTATAAACCAGTAAATAGGTACTAGGAAGTTAGTTACTTAATTCCCCAATCCCCGCCATTGACAAGGATGACGATGAGTTCTTTGACGCCGTTTAGTTTTTTATTTTGTAAGTTTTAATTTTAGTATAGTTAGAGTTTGTTCTTATATTAGATTTAATTGTGTATTAATAAACCAGTAGTCATTGGTAGGCTCATACCATAACCATTTGGTTGATTGTTTTAATGTAGGGACTTAAACCATAGACTAGGTTAATGCCCAATAAGTTTCTCACCAAAATGAAGTAGTTACGGTACCTATAGTCTACCTGAACCTTAAATATGTCGTTAGCGATGGAGTTATGGTGTAACAAACTAAGTAGGTACTTGGGTTATCCTTGCTAACTGAATGACTAGGTATCTCTTTTAATTGAATGACTAGCCTAGGGCCTAATATAAACACCTTTAGCTCGTGTCTCCTGCCGAAACCGCGGCTCGTCCGCTCGCCCCTTTGGTCGAAGATTGCAACCTTAAATAAATCTTTCTTTCCTTACCTAGGTAGGTATTAGAGATATAGAATTTTTACGTCCTATTTTAATAAAAAACCGAAAGCGTTTAAATAAAATCTTGAATTTAAACAGAGTACAACAAATAAATAATTATACATAACCGTATATAGTAAAGCTACTGTTCTGAAAGATAAGACACTTGTGTGGCTAATGAGCCTATTATTTTAAAATAGCATGGAATCAAACCCATTGCGGCATTAGAATGCATCAACGAGGTTGCATTTAAAACTAAGTATAGAGTGAGCCTATCAGAGATTAAACCGTAAGCACTAGTGTGATCAAGTGTTGTCGTGAATTATGTATGAAGATGGAGCTTGCCGTTTTAAAAAATCTGCCTAAAACACTAATATTATCCTAACAATGTCAAAACCATCGATATTTTCTTATATAAGTTTCTCGTTGCGCGAAAATTAACTTAAATGAAAAACGAAATGTACTAGGATCAGACTAAAAACTGCTCTCGCTTGGCACAAGGGGAACCTAGCGATAGTAGCAGTCTATGCATATCATACGTCGATGGAATGCATCATAAAACAGAAATGGTAAAAGTCCTTATCAACGCCATCTATTGCTACTAAAATACAACAATTAGACAGTAGAAAAGCTCGCAGGTTTTTACTCCGCTTTCTTTGCTAAGTAGGTATCTGGTTTCAAAAATTTATAATAGATGTCACTGTTGTAACTTAAAGCTACATTGTGGCGGTTGTATGTTTAACATTTTTATTATATTTTAAAAAGTTTTATTTTATTATAATTATACCTTAAAGTTGCTTATAAAAATACTTTTAGCCGATAAATACAACCCAGACTCACGACAACATACTGGGTCCCACTAAATGGCACTTATCACATACCTCGCAGATGAAAATGGCGGGACAAGTTAGGCTCAAATTACACCGCGGAATGAGCCGGAAGCGAATTTTTGCAACGAAATTGTAGATAACATAATTAACTTAATGTCGATGGTATAAAACACAAATTAAAAATGAGCCAAAACATTAGACACCACCGCGCCTTTCGCGGAATCCTCGCATTCTCGATAATTCTCCAATTATAAATATAAACTTACCGGTGTCGGCGTTTGCCAGGATCCGGATCGTAGAAGGATAAGCATTTGTTCGTCTTAAACTTCAATAGGTCACCTTAGAAGATTAGGCGCCAAAGAAAGGGAACAATTTACGCAACGGCGAGAGAAAACTAGAGTCAATTCGCTCGCATAACACTTAACAACAAAAGAAAAGATCGATATCTCACAACAAAACCACTTGAGGAACGTAAATGCTCAACTCGATACCAATATATCATAATGTAACAGACGTAAATACGTAGGACTACAAAACGTATAACCGGCTCTTGATTTGACAGATAAATCTACCCTACTTATAAGATTATTTTTCTATGGCGGATGTACTGGATTCACTTAAATGAACATATAATACGTTTTTCAATGCTAGGGTAAAATAAATGCTAATAAAAACACATAACCTACATAAAAATAAGATATTATTATAATTTTAGTAAAGCATAAAGTTGAGTCACGGCGCGGCGCCACAAAGTGGGGCTTGTCCTTGGTCAATCTCCTTTCGGAATAATAAATTAAAAACCGACAACTTCGACAAGTAACAGGTTCAGAACTTGCTAGGGCTAAACTTTTGTAAAAATTACATGTTTGTACTAATTTATTTCGGGATTCGATTAAGAAGCCTACTCTTAACCGAGTAACATCGGTTACTCGTTGTATATCGAAGGGTAAATGTTAGAGTTCACAGCAAGTAACTTCTTCTTCAGCGAGTGTACAAAATAAAACAAAACATCAGTATTATTTTTTATTTAAACCCGATTTATGGTACAGTTTTCACTTTTAAAATTACAATTAGTTCAGACCGCGTAATAGCTAGAACTCCTCGCGTACCCATTTAACAATTTATAATACATTAATTATATTAGTTTACAATCAACCGCACTTGAAACGTATCGAATTTAATTACAATAATTTGGCAGCTACACGAAGACACTGTCCAAGTACGATTATGTAAAAACTTAGTGTCATGGAACTTATGACCCCAAGAAATAAATATATGAGATGGGGGTCTAAAGTACCATGTAACTCTTGACCCCAAAATATGATCGTCTTAAACGGGGTTCAAAGTTTCACAGAACATTTGAACTCAAGATGACGTTAGATTAGTCATTAGGGTCAGTTTCATGGAACTTTTGACCCCACTCAAGTGCAGTATCAAACGAAAATAGAACAACTGTTTCTGATGTGCCCTTGCAGCGTAAATAAAAATACTTAATAGAGAATCAGTCATCGCCAAACAAGTAGGAAACAGCATAACGTATCGTTAATTGGAAGAGGCAAAAACTGGATCTTTTGACTTTTTACCTAAAAAAACTTATTGTAAGCATGTAGAAGATATACACAACCTTTTAAAGCCTTTTCGAGAATGTCATGCAATTAGCTTGTATTTTCAGCCGAAAACTAGTCATCCTGATCTACGACTCTACATCTCTGGTCTTGCTTAGCTAATTGACATCCTTAAAACTGATAAAGAAATATATTTATAAAGGACGATTTACCTCAAGCGAGCGAATGCTCATTTTATCCACACACCAACAAATAATTTGAATGAGATTCTAAAAGAATTTGATACGGTGGGGATAGAAGATGATAGATGGCTTTCGCTCAATTGGTGTAAATCGACCTTAATACAAAGCTGAATATAGTAAAAGGTAATACTGAAATTCATAGTAATTTCATCATTCTTTGGCACTAGCAAAACTAATCTTATTATATTCGCGTACAAATAAGAATTATTACTTATAAATAAGTTAACTTATTATAAAAACTCAAAGGCAAAAAATAATCTGAGTCTAGTTTAAAAATTATATTACCCAAGGGTAGTTTGAGATTCTAAAGTCCAAAATAACTAGAAACTGTACTGAACAAATGTCTGAAATGCCTTTCAAGTACACGATTTACAAAATCCTTTGTTTCTAGTACGTTTGGTATAAATACAGTCATTATAATTATATTTTTAGATGCAGACAGTCATAATTGTTACTTAAATACTAAAATAAGTCGACGTTTTTACTATATACATTTTCAGCGATCGAATACTGCCGTTAAAGAGATTTTTGTCTTATTCGACATAAAAAAAAATCGTTCGAAACGACACCAACATTTTGTTAGTGTTTACTTAAAATTCAGATTTTTAAATACATAATCGTATATTATTTAAAATAATACTGTGAGATCTTTAGAAGACATTTAATACTTTGTCACTTTAGCCTACATTTAATGGAATTCTATACTAAAAGTAAAATTATCACAGCAAACAAAATACCGATTTTTACTAAAACTAATTCAACAATAAAAAAAATTGGCAGCTTTAGGAGAAAATAACCTGTAAATAATAAAAAACAACAAAATCATGTAAATGTGATTTTTTACAGTTATATATCAGATTTCTTAGATAAATTAATAATGTATAACTAATTAAACATAATATTAGCGACTAGACGTTTCTTAAACATATTATTCACATATCCGACTAGATTTACATTTCAATATTTCATATTCAGTACGAGTATTAACAAATAAGTTAAAATACCATTTTGTAAACCAATAGTTTACAACCTCGCAAGTATAAATTTGTCACGCCGTAAAATAAAAGTCTTATGTCCAAAATACAGTGGAAGACTGTGTTTGTGTGAATTACATTATACTCGCGTACCTTTATATACTTAATTTGTAACACCACGAATATAAGGTACATCGGTTATCTTCGTATGCGTAGAAAGAGATAGAACATCGTACACGAATGGTATAACGTTACTGATTGGTAGACGATTACCCTCGTGCATTACATTGTACAATAATTTGTGCGTCAAAATAGTGCGTTTTGATTGGTTAAGACAATGGGGGCTACTGGGTAAAAACATCGTTAGGTTTCCTACATTTAAGTATTGCATTAGGTATATCTGTCAATTTCCATCAATTACAGGCCAGGGGCCTGATTCCGTTATTTTAAAGTCAGTGGGTGGCAGATAAATGAACGTTCGTTTTCGTATTCAGATAAGCCTACAATGAACAGTCAGTGGCAATCCTACAATGATAACAGTGGCAAGTAGGTGTGCATTGCTATTAAACTAAAATTATCTGAATACGAAACTTAGGTACAATGATAAGTACACTGGAACGTTTATTAATCTTGGCAGGTTTACTGACTTTAAAATAGCGAAGTTGGGCCCCAGTATCGTGTCTCTCATTGGTGCAGAATGACAGATAAATCTGAAGCGATACTAGCGAACCTATCGGATTTTTACTAGCAGCAGTCCCCAATAAAGTTTTCCAGAAAATTTAGCTTTAGCGCATATACGACCATGTAACTTATAAACGTGGTACAAGTATAAAAAAACAATTTGTGTTACAATAATCTTGTCACATTTTAATTATAGAGCGTACATTAGCTCTGAGTATTCTTTATGTTTAACTATCATTTTAACTAAGAGTTGTTGCAAACTCTGCTTTAATTTTTTTATAGAGTTAATACTCGAATTAGCCACTTTGTGTTACATAAATCAATTTATCATATTTTTTTAGTTTGACTGTCATTTTCAAACTTGTTTTTCATCATAAAATGATTTTAACACATGTTTTTATATCTTTTAAGAATCTTTGAGATTGGTAAAATAATACAATTTTCTTACAATTAAAGTAATAAATACTGATTAGTTACGATTTGGCAAAGACTAACATTTCATTGTGGTTGAAATGCAAACCAACATTCTTTTATATTAAACCAAAATACATATTTCATTTGGCATATAATGTATATTTTTGGCAATATAAATAGTACTAAAAAATGGGCTTGTAAATGTCTTAATAGGTAAAAAAAATCTAGGAAGTGACTTGGATTCGTCGTTAAAAGTACTTGTAGCGAATTAAGCGGAAAAAAATCTACTAGGAAATATTAAAAACTCCTTGCTTCTTGTATATGAAATGGCTGAACAAAATGGTTGCCATATTAAGGCCCTTATTTATTCTAATAATGCGACTGCATTCCGCTTATCGAAGACAAAATGTTTCTACAATGTTAAATAATTACTTTACTAAAGCAATCATTACCAGGATAAATATTTTCTTTGGTTAATATTGTAATTTACACAAACGATAAATTAATAATTAACACCTTATAAAGGTAGAGGAAGTAAGCAATTTCTTACTGCAGTTTTACTAGAGATAGCTGAATACTTACATAGAATAATACTTGTTGCAGTACACAAGTTCCAGAAACTGTTAATTGCACTGATTCTACTGACACTTTTGGTAGATTACATACTCTAAGTAAAATCACTTGAGACATCTAAAACCAACCTGTAAAAACCTTTGATTAGTTGGCCTTGTGTTAAACAGAACGCTGTCAATATTGACGATAAAATAAAGTAGGTAAATAAAGATACAAGGGTGGCCAAAATACTTAAGTAATTTAAGAAATATTTGGCGTATTTGCGGCAGTTAAACAACCTACCAAAGTTGATGTATTTTCACGTTTTAGGCAAATGAATGTTCGTATTTATTTCCTATTTTGCTCAGCATAAACAGTGGCATTTATGCTAAAATTAACACAAAAACTAGATAAATGTGTCTGCTATTGAATATTATTTATACTGGTAATGATTGCAAATGATTTGTTTGTATATCCGTTAGCCATTGTGTATGGGTAAGCTCGATAATTTTCATTGTATTGTGTCTCGCAACAGTGTCTACACGTAACACTCCGATATTCGAAATTAAATCAAAATTAAGTACACTACGTCGTAATTTGTTTTTAAAAGGAAAATAAGGATTAAATATTAATTTAAGTAATATATTTTTGGAATGTTATTTCATAGGTAGTTTAAATGATATAGCCAGATTAAAATTGGTAATTGGTCTGTAAACGGGAGTAATGGATTGGCTACACAGAGTATAAAGACTCGAAAATCTAGATGATTCATGCCTGTTTTTGAGACTTTTGTAAAATATTAAAATTAAGAATCTGGTTTGGTTAAAATTAAATTGAATCATTAACATGAAGCCTGATAAAGACTTTATGTGTCCTGAATAATGTGATATCTTTTTTTTAAAGTGACCTTTGTATTATTTTTTACTGAATGCATATGTTTTCTTACTGGTTTCAGAGTTTTGTTGGAAAATACACAGTACACTTTAACATTTGGTTTCAAATATTGTACTAAAATTTCAATCATACCGACAAGCAAACCAGTCTATTTACTTTGCTCTTTACGACGTAGTGACCAACAACTGAATAAAGCCCAAACGCTCATCGCACGACAAGCCTTAAAAACACTATATTACAATATCTACAAGGAAGCCAAGCTCATATCATAGAATTATAATAAAAAACGCGACAACTATAAACTATGTGTAAAAGCTAAATAACTTTCAAACTCGGATGCTACCGCGAAAATTGTAAAATTACTATTAATTATCGGTTATTTACTTAATTGGCCCATTTATTTAGTAGACTAACACTAACCTACTTGGCACTAGTGTTGTTGGCACGAGTCACAACACTAAATGCTGGCCCTGTGTGGGGGCAGTTGGAATGTAAGTGTGTCGTTCACAAAGTACTGGTCTTGTTCTTCATCGTCGGGCAGGTAGTACCCGTAGCTGCCGTCGTTCGACACTTGGTCCGCAGCGTGATTCCTCGGCATTTCGCACGTGTAGTCCTCCCAATTCCTTTCTATAGATTTTCTTCTTTTAGCGAATAGTATAGAGCCATCGAAAGCGTATTCGTCGTCGAAGTGTAACACAGCGTCGTCGTAGAAGTAGTTTTCTACGCGTTTATTGCTGGTGTTCCTGGCTATGTTTTTCATGAGTTTCTTTTTCGCGTAGCTCGACTTTTCTGAGTCGTAGTCGTCGACTAGGGGGTCGTTGCTGCGGTTTTCTGACCTCATGTTCATGGAGTATAGCGAGGAGCTGTGGGGGCTGGTCTCCAGCCGAGTGCTGAGGCTATGTCTGTAGGGGTGTAGGTACTGTTCGTTGTTGTTACACCGCATTTCGTACATCATCATGCCCCTGCGGAGTTGTTCGCGGCGTTTCGCGACCATTTCGCGGAAGTCTTCGGGGTCTAGTTGGAAGTCGTTGGCTTTTGCGTTCATGTAGAGGTAGCCGGACGCTGAGTTCAGCCGGAGAGACTGCGAACGGTTCTTGGAAGATGATTTCTCTATGTAGCGCGGTATACTACCTAGTTCGCGGTAGTTCTTTGATTTGATTTGTTTGATGTTGGTCGGTGGTACTGGTGATAATGGGTCGCGGTATTGTATTGATCTGAAAGTTAGAACGGTTAATATATAGTAGAACAGCTTTTTACTTATGTGAATAATGCCGGTAACTCGACTAGCTACTCTTACGGGTTTTGTCTCTTTAGCCCCCATTTATGCAATAGCCTAGTGATAAGGCAACTAAACTGCTTTAAGATCATTGTAAAGCATATGTGTTTGTTTGTGTATTTGTTAAACTTACTTATTTGGTCCAAAGCAGTTGCACGAACAGCTGCACACACTGGGAGCGTACTCCTCGTCTACATACAGTGGTACTAACGACGTGTCACCTGTAACACATCAAATATTAACATTAACGTATGTTATAGCATGCTTATTCTTTAACTTGGAGTATTGTAAATAATATTTACAACAGCTATTTTACTTTTTCTCATTGCATTTCTCCATTTATCCTCGAGTTTATTAATGGCTTCATATATACATACCGGCAGTAATATGCCTGGGGTCAGCGGGCAGGCGGGTCCCGCGCGACACGCCGCGCAGCACGGCTCCGTCCGCCGTGATCACGTCGCCTTCCAGACGCACTGCCACCTGCTGGGCCTGGGTACAGAAAACATATGTTACAATACCATAACATAACATACCATCACGCCTGTATCCCCGAAGGGTTAAGCAGAGGTGTACCAATGTACACCCACAGTGAGCCGGTATGTTTAAGTCCCATGTAATAGGGGGCGAGCCTATTGCCACTAACCGGGCACAAATCTAAACTCCGACCTACTGAGGCTACTGAGCATTTCATAGAAAAAAACCCAATAACACCTTGGTCGACTCGGGAATCGAACCCAAGACCTCTAGCGTAGCAGTCGCGCTTATCACCACTAGGCCAACGAGGCAGTTGATGAAAAATATAACACGGTATTTTATTTCCCCATACAAATTAAGACTAACTGACAGTAACGCATTCTCTCAGCGGCCAGACTATAGAGAGTGTCAGTGACTATAGTGTGTTTAAGAACCTAGCAAAATAATGTCTCTATCACTCAAAAGTTTGCTGGCAAAAAACTCAACTTTGAGTTAAATTCGCCTCTGTACATCAACGATAATGTATGACAATAAAATATAATGTGTATGTGTGTACAATAAAGAATTAAGAATCTATATTACTGTTTTTTTTTAAATATAAAAATAGAGAAGTCTGACACAGCTTATTGTATACCAATGGTAAAGAAAGATGGATGAATAAATAGATAAAAAAAATACTTATTTTGTATTTAAATACTGAAGCTAAAAAATGGATTTATAAATAGGTTTAAGCCCAAGAAATCTTTTAGTAAACATATAATGTACCTGTTCAGCCTGGGCCTGATCCCTCTTCTCGTCCTCCGTGTTCATGGTGACGAAGCGCAGCACCAGCAGGTTGAGGCAGGCGGCCACTATCGCCAGCCCGAACAGGATGAAGATCAGAGCGAACATCACGTACGACGGCTTGCGGTTCAGCGCGTTGTCCTTCTGTAGGGCTACCATGTCGCCGAAACCTGGGGGAAGGAAGTATATGGATTAGTATATAGGTACAAGCGTATAGTAGGAGTTTTTTGTGTAAATTAACTACCTAGTAGAAATTATAAGGCATTGCATTTGATATAAGAATTTGACTGAGAAAAGTAGTGGTATATGTGCTCACATTCTTGCTTAAATTTTATGTCTCATTTAGGTAATAGCAGAATATAAACAAATAGGCAATGGTACATAAATAACTTATTCGGGTGCTATGGTGTTTAGATGTTATTCATAGATTGATTATACTACTACTACTACCCCTACTTCACCTGTTTTATCAACTCGTTTCGATATAAGAGGTGTAGGGCTAACTGGCTTGATAATTTTTGAACCCGTTATTAAACTCACGAATACAACTTACTCATCATAACAGCCCTTGTCTTCCCACAGCTGGGAAATAGCCTTACATATATACGTGTCATTCTCTCCGGTTCCATGCTAAGCTCATCTACATCCGACCCTGACATAAAACCCTGGTACATCCGGGAATCGTCTTGCTTTTGGTCGACTGACGACCTTCTTGCCTTATTTTGACCACCTGTCTCTATTGACCTACCGTCGACCGGCGATCTTTTACCCTTGCCTGCATACCTTACTTTTGCCACCCCTCCCAATATTTTTATAAAGACTTACCAATCGTAGTCAACGTGATGAAACAATAATACACGCTGTCGAAGTAGCTCCAGCCCTCGAACTTGGAGAAGGCGGCGGCGCCACCGGCGATGGTCAGCGAGGAGAGCGTCGTCACCACACATATGAGGTCCACCTCCGACGCGCTGGTCTGCTTGCAGTTCATAGCGCGTTTTATTGACTTTATTATAACGCTGGAAGAAATGAAAACACAGTAGGTTGAGTTAATTCTAAATTTACATATTTATATAAATGTTAGATGAAGCAGTAGTTCAAATAACATGGCTCTCTCTAAATTTAGAATTAAAGGATGGCAGTATTCCTGAAGCAAAATAACAGGAAAATGTTCTGTGTTGCAACTAACTGCTCAAAAATTATAGATTTGTAAAGAAAGTATAATATAAAACAAATTTCAAAATTATAGCAGGTACAGTACGCACAGCAGAGTATCTAACGAATTTTGGACTTATTCTAATTCCGCCTATAACTTAGTTACTTCCTGAAATTATGGCAAAAATGGTTTACAAAAAAAAAATACTAGATCCTTGAATTAGATAGGCAGGACTGAATACTAAAGACTGTAAAGATAACGTATTTTTTTCACTGTGTCTGTGTGATATGTGTGACGTCACTCACCTGCTGAGCCTGTTGACCCTCTCACCGATGCTCTGGAACATGATGAGGCCGAGCGGGATACCGACTATCGCGTAGAACATCGTGAACAGCTTGCCGCCGATCGTAGCTGGCGTCGAGTGCCCGTAGCCTGTGAGAAAAGAGGTTTATATAAAAATATATTTTTTAACATCAGCTTTTAAATCGGCTATGCTCGCAATACTAGTGAAGTCAAATCAAATGAGTCTAAACACGATAGGGTTACTTCGTTTTGTATTCCTATAGCCTTCTTCCGGCTTCATCATCAGCCAAGATACAGAGTATACATATAAACATTTTATCCTCATCAGAAATCATGTTGCAGTAGTGCTACACTCTATACAAGCTTTTCATACTTGCTACTAGCTGATGATGATGATGATTAACTTACTGTATACTGGATGCTTATTCTTGTAAACATAAACTAAAAAAATCGAAAAAGTGACATGGACAAATGTTTCTTAGTAGAGCAACTTACTTTAAGACAATCTGACAAATATCATCCTCCTATATGTCACTTTTTCACAGCAAATACTTATTGTACATTAATGTTGTGCACTATAATGTTATAAATCTTACCAATAGTGGTGAGCACAGTGGTGGCATAGTAGAAAGCACCGGTAAACTTCCACTGCTGGCCAGCCTTATGTGGTTCAGACTTCAGCACCACCGTCTCCATCACACGGAAGTCTTCCTCGGTTATGTTGTACTTCCGGATGATCATGCCCTCGATAGCTGTGGATGAGGGGAAAATCAATTATGTACATAAAGATACATACCATAAATAGTATGGACTTGAAGTCAAATAACATCAGTTACATTCTTAAGCTAACTGATGTTATTTCCACCTAGACAAACAACAACTTTTAATAAATTGTATGTAACTATTATGCTTGCATGTGTAAATAAATTTTATTTTAGACTGATAAGTCCTCTCAAAAAAGCCGTTAAAAGAAATAAACTTGTGGCACAATTGAATCTTATCTGTAAGGATTAGACTTGTTTACATGTTTGGTAAATTGCGAATGCTTTATAGCTACAGTTAGACCTGTTGCAGGCAGATGATTGGTACAGATTTTTTTTAACTCCATTCTTATTAAAAAGCAACATATTATTTATTATTTAGTATAAGTACCTAATATGCAGCAACTAACATATAATTTCTACTAATGCTTATAATATTCAATACTCGTCACTATCTTGTACCAAAATAAATGGTTTGAAACTTAATAGAGCAACTGGCTGAAAATATTCTATTAGTTGAGTAAATATTGTGTCTAACATCTGACGACCTCCGTGGTCGAGTGGCGTACACACCGGTTTTCAAGGTGTCATTATCACTGAGGTCCCGGGTTCGATCCCCGGACGGGTCTCGGGTCTGGGTGTTTGTGGTACTTTCGTTGTTTCTGAATTCCATAACACAAGTGCTTAATAGCCACTTATTTTGGATTCAGAGCAATGTATGTGATGTTACTCGCATTTCTTTCTTTATTTATTAACATCATAATATGCCTTGAGTAAATCTTGCTTGTATAAATAATTGTTTTTTATGGTGGCATTTTTTTATAATAATATTATACTTAATTAAATAAAAAGTATATTTATTTCTTTGATGTCGAGAACCTACAGAAGATCAGACATAGCTATTGAATGAACTCATCTTAAACCCAAATTAAGTATGGATCATCAAATAATATAACCAGCCTATGTATGCCCAACTGCTACAGGCAAAGCACGGGTACAGGCCTTTTCTAATGTAGAGAAGAGACAAGCATTGATCACCAAACTCCATGTTTGCTGAATGAGCAAGCATGGAGTTAAAACCGAAGTTGGTTTGGAGATTAAAATTATTTTTAGTAGGAAAAAAAAACACATTTTTTTTTCCTTCTTTAATTGTTAATCCATGAATTTCATTATTCCGCAGTTTGATAGAAACAGCTGGTAATAATAATACATACTACCCTGCTTTTTGTTACCATTCTGAATTTATTGTAAGCACATCGAGTAGAAAATAAATAAGGTTTTTATTTATTTTATTAAGACACTGTAATATTGAATCTGATTTGCTTAGATTGTGTAGAAAATTCCAGTAGTGTAGTTCAATATTGAAAATACTTAATTGAAAGACCAATCCTTGAATGTGTTGTTAGGTCTTCAGGTGATGTGTATGATTACAAATTAATGTATTATAAACTCTTTTAATTACACTAAAAATGAGTAATAGTAAATAACTAAGAAATTAATATGCTTCGGCCTGTTAGGTATTAAGGATTGGAAAATTATTATATATTAGAACTATCATTTAAGATAGTTATGCAGCTCACCAGCAGCAAATTGAAATTTATTAATAAGTGTGGGACTTAAAGAAGATGTATGACAAATTGATTAGGTACCACATATATCACAAAATCACAAGTAGTAGCTAAAATGTCTCTAAATACACACTAACCTTGTAATACTTCAAATCTGTTCCTCTCAGTAGTAGACTCTAATGCGTCAAACACAGCGGCACCAACCAGTAAATATGTAAATGTGCACACAATCAATGATAGAGTGCGAACATTTTGCTTCTTCATCACTGCCGAGTGTCACCACGGCTCTAGGGTGTGAGGCCCACTTAAACCCCACCCTTATTGCGATTCAGTCAAATAAACACCATATTGTCTTGTATTTATTAATATAACATTAAGTAACCATTGTAAGTTTAATATTTTAATTGAAAAATCTAAAGACTTTTGAATTTGGAATCCATTTTTGGCGGTAATCTTTGGCAACAGTACACAACATTCAGCCTGTCAAATTAGCTACTAAGATGATATGCTTGCTTTTATTATTTCATTTATCTGCATCAGTTGTGTATTTTATTATGAAATCACAACCTGAATTTTTCTAGTTCTCAAAATGTTAATTTCATTTTATCAATGTGTAATTGGAATATGTTTATAAATAAAACTTCTATGATTAAATTGATCCCTTCAAAGGAAGTTGTGTCTAAATAGTGTTTGTGTAATCTGTAATTCTGTACTTTGTTTTTCTCTATCAAGAGTTATAAAACTTCCATCCATAGTGTTTATTTGAACAACTGTAGTACCTGCAAAAGGATTTAGGTTAAAATTAAATGTATTGATTGTTTGAATGAGTATTTTTCTTTACAAGGCAAATATTATGTTGGTTTTGTAATTTTAAAAGTAAATTGGCACACTTGTATTTAAATAACTGAGTCTCAATGTAAAACATTACAGTAATAATTATTAAATATTGTAATGTAATTAATACCTAACAATTAATCAGTTAATATATTCTACTTAATAATTTTAGTACTCAATGAAAAACAAGACGAGTTAAATAAATGAATATTACAACTGACGTGAAATATTTCAAATTAAGAACAGCAATATATATCCAGTTGCAAAAATTAAAACAAAGGAAACTCACCACAGTATTCAAAATGTAAAAGGTCACGGATACTTTCGTCAGTAATTTATTACACAATTGGATATCACCAACGGTATCTATAAATATTTAATTATCTGCAAAGCTGTATCCTAAAAATAACATCGTGCTTTAGTCCGCATTCACATCCATAGGTCAACGCACACGGCACTGTAACTGGGTCAAATGTTATGACGATTATTTTCGACATAAATCGCATAGGCAATCCTCATTAATGCCAGTCTTAAGCGATTAATAGTCATAATGTGTAAATAAATGAGCAAATTCTGGCAAAATTAACCATTTTTTAGCTAAAATCTTCTATGCGGTATTCTTTAGCTGTCACACCACCTAGTTTTCTTCTGTCCTGTAGCAACCACTCGCACTGTCTCCAATCATTACGATGATCGCGCTACATTATCTCACTATCATCTTAAATAAATAATAAATAGTAACACATAATTGCATTCCATAAAAAATAACAAAAAAATTGGCAAATAGTTTTTCTGCTGCACTTCCTTGACCTGGTTTGTGTGGCAAGACTAAAAAATTTCGCTACTGCATTTTGTGGTTTGCCATAACAAGATAAAATTTCGCAAGTAAAGTCATGAAATCTTAAAATTTTCTAATGTTAATATAACTTATAAATTCCAAATATTAAAATAGTATTTCAAAAGTAATCTGCTTTAAATCTTATAATTTGTTGTTAAAAATCAATGCAAATAAGGGATGTGGGATGCTGTGACAAATTCTGTAGCTCTGACATAGATGGCGCGTTTGAGGTCTCTTTGTTTTGAAGAGATTTAATTGTTTCTTATATAATTTCAAAGATGGCTTTATTCTAAAAATTGTAAATACATTCTTTTATTTTTATTTTTAATCACAGTCACGATAATTTATCAAATAGTATTCAGTTTTAGGAAAAAGAAAATTTCATCTTTTTTTCACCTCGTTTTCCATTTCTAATTATTATTCAGTTAATGTCGAATTTGTCCAAACGTTTTTCTAGACCGCACTGATCTTAACTCTCAGGCTTATTGTTAATTATTTACCCAAGACGACAAAAGGGTTACTGGTTACATTACTGTAACCAGTGAAGTGGGCCCAGCTAGTTAAGAAAAGCTTAGGTAGAATTGATAGAATAAGTACGATTAAAATATGGCCTTAGTGTACCTACATGTTTTTTAATAGTCTTGTATAAAGACTGCGTAAGGCATATCGTGCAATGATAATGAGCCCTTCTCGACTATTAATCCTTTGAACCACAAGTAAAAACTTTTCAGAACACGAGCTGCATTCCTATGTAGAAATCTTTCAACAGATTCCGGACGTAGTTAAGTGGGTTTTTCTGCAAAATAAACTAAATCTTAGTATAAGGGGCATCACCGACCCTTTACATACCTTACGTAAATTTGGAATCCATCGGAAGACATGACTCAACTTCTGTCCGGTTAGTTCTGCTCTACCATCAGCACTCTTCAGGGCCTCAGCCGAAGGCCAGCGTCCGGGCCATCCTGGTGACAAGGTTTTTTAGTCATTGAAACGAAAAGAGGATGAATGTAACATAAGTCATAGATGATATAAGGTCTTATTTGAGGGGCTCGAGGCTAAGTGTAAACCGACCGTTTGACCGATAATACAGGTTAAGCCACGCTCGCCGCGGTTGGTCCGTAGATGGGTGACTGTCATACGTATATCTTTGGCAGTCGTTAAGTCAATTCCGATAACCAGTCTTACTATGGAATACTGTGTTTCCTAGTAAAATGGGTTCTGGAGGTTAGATGGGCAGTCGCTACATGTAGAATATGGTATTCAGCTGAATCTGGTAAGACTGGTAGGCGACCCCAACAAAGCTTGGGAAAAGGCTAGGCTAGATGAAGGCCTTATTTGAGGAACGTTACCTACAGCGTTGAAAACGTTCCAATTCCAAATCATTTAATTTCAAATCAATAGGTAGCCGTTTCAAACCACGAACTGTCAATAAAGTAACCGCCATCTAATTGCAGTAGGGTCAAAATGGCGGACAGCACGCGGCGCGCGCGTGCAGGGCTACCAGCCCGTGAAGCGAAAGCTGGCCCTTGCTTAGCTTTCACATACAGAGTGAGCTGGGCTACTGTGACAGGGACGGTTTTACTGTGATTTTTCATTAGATTTTCTTCTATTGCACGTAATTGAAAAGGCCCTAAAGGCAGCCAGATTCTACTAAAATTAATACTATCAAGTTGTTAGGGCATGGACTATCAGTAAATCAAAGCCTATTTACGGGGAGGGTTTGTTTTTAATCAATGCTCATAGGCCATAGGGTTTTTTTTGTAAATGTACTTCCAAAGCTATACAAGACTGTTACCTGATATCTCCATCTGGCTTAAATCTTAAGTAAAATTATAAGGCCAAATACCAGAATACCAAATACCCAGAAGTCCGATTGTATCCTTATGTGATGTAATCTCTTGTACCTTATCTATGTAATTGATTAAATTATCTTGTACTAATTAATTAACATCTCTATATAATTCATAGATCTCGCTGCGCAGTGTCATAAAATTGAGATGCAAAATGCTTTGTAGTTGCAACCGTTGCAAGGGGGGGAAGGGAATAGAGGGGAAGGGGGGTGTACTAGACCTTTCTCTCAAGTTCTGGGTCAAGCCTTTATGTAAGAATAGTTCGCTTGTGCAACTTGTGTACTTGGCAGTGAATGGGCGCTGGTTCGAGTCCGGTTCGATGTAATTGTTTGTGCTTATAGTTGTTTAGTTAAGGTTGGGTTTTGTTTAGTTATTGGTATTAGCATCTCTTTGGGGTGGACTCGTTTTGGAATGGATACCTAGGTACTGGCTTTTTGTCGGTGTTGTTAGAATTCTGGAAGGATATAACAATATGAATACTGGTGAAGGTTTGTAGAACGACTGGGTGTTCCGTTTTCCACACTTAGAAGTTTGACATCTTCAATTTCAGCCTGCTGGTTCGATTTCTGTATACATTATGAAGTAGATGTATTTAATCGATAAGTTTTCGTCCAATCATTAGGTAATTATGATTTTTAGGTAAAACATAAAATTTTCCTCTTTAGGGTTCCTTAACCAAAGGATAAAACGGGTCCCGGTATAAAACTTTTTTTAAATTATTATTATTTTATTATTTTCCCATCCTGTCCCACTGCTGGGCAAAAGCCTCTCTCCCTTCCCCATTCTTCTCTATTGAGGGCAAACGTACACCAGTCCTTCATATAGTCCTTTTTTTAAATTAATTTTGGATATTATATTCCTGATAATACTTTTGTTCCCAATTATTAGGCGCCGGCACAAATCACAATGTGTGCTTTTCTTCTTTCCATCCCTGCTACTCGTCACAGAATTGACTTCTTACAAATTGTACGTTGGTTCTGAAACAAAATATTACTGTATGTTAAGTTTTACAAGCAAAAAAGCACTTTACACTAGAAATCTCGATTACAGCACAGAAGATTCTAGATAAAATCTCTCTTCTCCCCTTTCACCGCATTAGAAAATCTTACAAACCCGGCCCTTTGAATGACGCAACGCCCATGACCAATTGCGTTTTTATTGCCTTATTACAATAATAATTATATCATAATTAATCTCATAATTAGTATTCAGTTGAAAGTGTCAACTAATCGACTCTAGAATGCAATAAAATAATGGAAATTGCTCATTAATTGTAATAAATAACAAAAAAAGTAACGAGAAAGAAATATTACAATAGACCACCTGTAGTTTTTGTTTTAGATTTTTGCGTGTAATTGGATTAATTAAATTATTAATTAGTGCTGTGACATCGTTAAATTGTTGTGATTTATTTCATTTAAGTCATGATAGCCCAGCGGTGGCCGTGGGCTGCCATAACGTATTAGGTCTCAAGTTTGTATCCAAGGTGTTAATAGTTAAGCACTTGACTTATTTATGGACAATTATAGTTAAGAAAAGGTAAAATTAATTAAGGTGGCAGAAAAAGGCTTAAATATTAAATTTTAGTCTACGTCTAAGTATGTTTATCAGTTGTCTGGTTACCATAACACAAGCTCTGCTTAGCTTGGGATCAGACAACTGTGTGTGAGATGTCCCGGGATATAAAAAAAAAACTAACATTTTAAAAGAACAAAAAAAAAGATCCACAAAAACGTATGCCATTTTAATTTATTCATCTAATTCATATGACCTTAAATATTTGACAGAGACAAGCTAAAAAGTGGAACATTCACTTAAATGTCAATTTACAGTTAGAAACTGTTATATTGAGTAACACACATAACATAATTAACATTTTAATACTTGTTTCTATCGATTTAATTTTGAAATAACAAATATTTTTATTATCATGTTAGTGTATTTAGTTTAAGTGCTAAAAGTTAATGTTGAAATATAGTTTAGTGCAATTTTGATTGATTGGTTTCGGGATTGCTTCAGTTTCAAATACTTTCCAAATGCAGTTTTATTAAGTATTCAGGTTAATGTTAAGATCAAGAAGTATGTAATAATTGATATTTATATTATGTAAAGTCACAATGTCTGCCTCTGTGCAACGTCTTATTAGTTTGATCTCCACTAAGAGGAAAATAAATTTGTGTTGTCCAAAAATACTTATGTTTTCAAAGATTGTGGAAGTACCCAAATACGTCATTTGGATTAATTATGTTTAACAAAGTTTATTTTAATAATCTCGTATACCTACGTCAATTTTACTAGATAAATATTTAATTTGATATTGGAAAATGCTTAATTATTAAAATCAATCACGTATATCCAGTGTGCTCTGTTTAGGTATGCTCCACAAAATTAAGGAAAAAATATTTTACAATCTTTATGGGACACGTCCTAGATTTCATACTCAGTTAATCTGAATTCTATAAATAAGTCAAGTCCGATAGAAAGAAATACAGAATAAACAGTCAATAATTTTCACTAAATATTCAAGTTCACGATCAAAAACTGTAAATCAAACAGTTTATCTGGACCGCCAAATGTTTACAATTAATCACGATGTTACCAGCATAAAATAAATATTAATAAAAAATAACGAATCGTGGAGTTAATCGTTGTATTTAATTGCTTGTTCCGTTTTAACTGAGCCGTCAAATAAGACGTCTGTGCCCATTTCACCTAGCAATACACCTTTCTTTACACACACAAACAAACAAACACACACAAACAAATCGTGACGTATCTGCATGTAATACTTACAGGGTGTGTGTATGTGTGCTTGTGTAAGTATAGCGCTGCAATTCTTTAGCTACACAATTTCGCAACAGTGTGCGTGAGAGTGGGGACAAGACAATACGGATCAGTCTGTCTGTGTGTCCGCTTGTCTGTGTGTTTGTCCGTGTGTTACCGTTGTCAGTTGCGCTTGCGCACGCAATGCCAATGCCAGTTACGCATACGGAAAGTTGCTTCAAACTTTTACGGTAATATTACATGACCGGAAAATTCTTTTATAAGAAGGAAATTGATCTTTTTTTAGTTTTCGAGGCCTTAATGGTAGGAAACTATTACGGAACTTGTGTAGGTTAGAGCTAATTATCTGGAAGTTCATGAATATGTAATCATCTTAATTAGTGAGGGTTACTTTTGGGGTCTAATTGGGACTTTTATGTTTTATGATGCTTGAAACTTAACAAGGATGCCTGTAGATTTTTGAGAGAGCAATTAGCATTACGGGGTAGAAGAAGTAGCTTCGTCTTTTCTTTTTATTTTGGAAATGTATATTTGCGTTATGTATACTCTCATTAGTCAACATTTACTTATTTCCCACACCTGTATATTATTTTTTTCCTTTCTACATAGTTTTTATGACTAGGTATGTTGAAATGAAAAATCATCAAAAAGGAGAGTCGAATTATTATTCAGTGTTGGAGACCTCTCAGCATCTTTTAAATAACTGTCAATAGATAACGCTACTTTTTTTTCTTATGCCAAAACAAAAAAAAAACTTGATCCTAGGTGTTCTTCTACCATAATTACTCATTGCAACCTTTTATGTAAATTTTGTGTAGGGACAAAGAAAATGTAGTACGGGTTATCTAAAAGGTAATTTCAAGATTAATTAAAATAAAGTTATCTATCGTTTTTGCGATTAAGGTTTTAATATACACATTTTGATGTACATACAGGATAATTCCCTACTTGCAATCTTCAGTTTATTTTCAGAAATAATATGAAGACATTTCTTCCTTTGGTTTAATGAACTTTATTACTTTATAAATACATTTACAATACATACTCTTCAAATTATAGAAAGAAAAAAGATGTCAGACTTTTATTTGTTGCTATTTGAAAGCTCTAACTCAAAAAACTAACAATAGCTTCTATCTATTATAGCTTAAATAAAACCGGACCAAATCAATTAGTCTATCACGTCTCCAGCCTAGTCTAGCGTCAAAAGATCTAGGTTCAATGATGGCCGCAGGCATTGACGTTTGAAATTTAGTGGTAGAGATGAATGCGCAGGCGCAGTGGGCTGCAGTGAAAGCTGCACCGACCTAGCACTCGCTGCACTTAGTGTGCGACTAGATAAATTGATACTTTTTAGTTAAAAATGTTTTGAACTTGAACTGTAGTTGGTTAAGAGAATTATAAAGCTAAAAAAAAAGTGTTATTAAATAATTTAACACGCTAACTAAATGGCTCTTTATTTAAGTGAGTCTGTTTTGGTAATTTTAGGATGTAAAAGATAATCCTTCATTCATTTATTTTTTTCAAAAATTTTCATGTTTTTTTTTTCCTACACTAACAGAAAATGGAACTATTCTTCTGCATTACCTATTTATCCTCTAAATAACATAAATAAAGGGACAATTATAACGACATAGTAAAAAATATTACATACTTACATAATAATTACGTAGCTAGATATCATTTCATCATTAGGGTATGTGTATATCAGCCGCATTGGTACATTTTCAACAGATCAAGACTATTCAGTCTAGGTATAAATGTGGCTAAGATCTGAAGCCAGGGAAAGTTAGCTCAGACTCAGAGTGGGTGCTTATTGATAGAATACCGTTAGCCGACGGAGCGAGTAATCGACTGTTTTAATAAATTAATATCTACTGAAGACGTAAAAACTATACTTAGTCAGCAACTACTTAGGCTTAGCTTTTAACGATTCAAAATTATTTGAAGTTAGTTTTAAAATGTTTGCGGCAAATTTATTGATGCAAAAATATATGACATAATTGATGTACGCATCACAAACACTAATTTACAGTTATCATTTCTCGAAAAATTATTTACGGAAATGTACCTATTTTATATGGTAAAAGTATTTAACATAGCTATGACCTACAATATTAATTTATTGAGGGGTCAGTAATTATCCGTTACTGACCCCTCTTTATAAAAACAATATCATTATCCCAATCTAACTCATGATCATCCATTCATTGTTATTACAAAAACATGATGCAAATACCCAACGATCTAATTAACCCTGCTTCGCGACCCGACCTAACGGTAACCGGCTGAACGTTGAATACGATCGCCACAACTAGACCACAGTTAAAAAAGCATAAAAGAACAATAGCAGCCTGATAAAAGCAGAAAAAAAAACGTTCTGTTCCAAATTCAAATAATTTCCCACACGTAACGTTACGCGGGCGGGCATTGAGCGCAGGCCGTTATATGCGCGGCAGTGACCCACTTTACAACGTTGGAGCTGTTACTCTGTTACAACTGTCTTCGTAACCTTATTGTTACTTTCGTTGCACACGCTATCCATTGCTTGCTTTCTTCTAACTTTCTCTTTACCAAATCGTATACACGCATCAATGTATAAGGTAGAAGAAATGTATTAGTAATGTTAGAGTTGTTTTTAGGTGTGGTAGTAAAGGCACGCAGCCGGTGTAAGTTGCGCGCTTTCTGATTTTGAGTCGATCTCGAAGCAGTTTCAAAGTCACGTAGGTACCTACTTATCTGTTACGTACTATGTGGCAATTTATTTATTATGTCTTTTTATTGGTAAGTATTTATTGTCTTCATTTGTTGTGGTTTTACTGATTCGGTGGTACAATGACCTGTGTGCGACAGATTTGCCGCGCTTATTGTAGCTTTTTTATTTGTTTTACAGCCATTTGGGATGAGTCAGCTTCAAATTGACACGTCGTATCGAAAAAGTATTTTATTTTAGCGTTTCATTATTTACTCTTACTTCGTTCATATATTTTCCTGAGCAACTACGTCAAGCAAGAACTGTATACATATAAGCACGAATTCAGATGAAGGTAAATTGTTCAATGATAATGACGTCATTAGTGACGAAAAATAAGTTATTTTACGCAAGTTCAAAGCCAATAATAATTGCTTTAAATAACAATATCCGTGACGTTTAAAGAACAATGTACGGAAAACCATGTGAAAGTACGAAGCATATTAATAACAATATTTATTTGTAAAATGGGAATTTCTAAAACACAATGTTTTTCTTGTACGATTTCCTTATAGTCCTGGGACCCTGACTGTCAGAGGATTTTCTTTGAAGTTCATCCATCATCAATTTTTTCAAGAGTTTCACAATTAAAGTCTTTGATAGTGAATTCCAGTGTGTTTCAAACACTTTTTATTAACATGAAGATTTGTTATCAATAAGCATCCAAACCTGCCGAAATCTATTCAGCCAGAAAACATTTACAAGAATTTTCTTTACACAAACACAAGAACTCAATAAATTAAAAGTTTTTAGTCCTGAAGCCAAACTTAAGGAATTACTTTTTAAATATCGAAACTAAAGCATGTAACGGTAAAAACATATCATCATCATCATCATCATATCAGCCCGGAATCACCCACTGCTGGGTATAGGCCTTCTATTTTTTCTGCTACTGTTTTCTGTCTTGCTCGTCCCTCATCCAGGTGGGTCCCGTGGTGGTAAAAAGATATATTTGGAATGAAATAAATAAATATCCTAAGACAACTCACACACGGTCATCTGATCCCAAACTAAGCAGAACTTGTACTATGGTGCCTCAACAACTGATAAACATTTATATATTTCAAAATACATACATTTTATGGATAAATTACACCCTGACACAGAACAAAATGATCGTGCTCATCACACAAAGATTTTTCCTGGGTGGGAATCGAACCACTGGACCAACAGGCCAGTCAAAATAGTCTTTGAGTTTTGTTTCAGCGTTTAAACTCCAAAAACTAAAGATTTGTTCTTAAACAGGAATACATACCATCAAACATAGACCATGTTTGATGGTATGTATTTTTAATTGCTTAATTTCATCATAATGTTAAGTCCAGTGACATCCATACTGACGTAGCTCAATGTTACCATAAAAGTCTTTGAATACGTGTTATTTTTTTAATATTATTTTCCGGACATTGTCCAAACCTACGTCACGACAATATTTTGCTTCTGGACTTACACAGTGACGTCAAAATAAGGATTTAGATTAGTTTGTACGTCAATATATTTATTTCAACTTTTATTTTTAGTTTTATTTATAGAATAAAATTAAGATGATCGTGAACTATTCATTTGTGACGTCAAGGAATGGTTTTTATCATAACATAATGTAAAACAGAACAATGCTAAAAGCATCAACAGTCTACACTAAAAGGAACTAGGTAAAACATTTTTATTTGGTGTCAGAGATAAAATGTAGTTTATTTATTTGTTAAACTTTCACGTAAATTGTGGTACATAAGGCGGACTTAATGCCGCAGGACATTATCTACCAGTCAACCTATAGGGACCTCAATGTGAGTTTTAATGGTATTTAAGTAGCAAATCTCTATTTCACAAGGAAATATAACTAAATGATTAGGTGCAGATTAAGATATTTGGAAAATAATCTTTTATTTTTACCTAAGACTACTTAATCTGGGATAGCTTTCAGGTCCTTGACAATAATAATAACATGAGAAAACACGCTTTATAGCAATCAGGTCCTTGAAAATAATTTTAAGATAAGAAAACACGCCTTATAGCAAATTATATAAAATGTACAACATAGTAACACTTACTATGCAAGTTAGAACTTTATTTAGGATAACTTTCAAATTAGCAAAACTTTTAAGTCTCATAATAGACGAAATTTCTCTTGAGGTCATAAACTCATAATACCAAAACGAGGCAGGAAAACTGTAACCTCCTTACCGTAACAGTTAAACATGCGTAATCTGTGCGTCATTGAGGTTTAGAGGTTAACATTTTGGCGGGAAATAAGGGCGGGAATATTAGTAATACCAGGTGAATTGTGAAAAACCTGGACATTTTACCTGTCAGGTGATAAAGGAAGGAAATATTTTTGTAACTTTGTTTACTGCGAAATAGATGAATTTTAAAAGAACGTGCTATTGCTTTTGATAAAGTTAAAAGAACATAAATTATTAAATAAATTAAATAAACATTTTTTTAATCGCTTTAAGTTTGATTACAGATGTGAAGCCAATTGAGATACTGATGATTGTATTAAGGAGAGTTCTGGCGTTATATACTTGTAAACAAAAAACATCACTGATCTTCGGGAAACATAAGATTTTCCTAATTTGCGCGATTTTCGACAAAAGGAATTCTAAATTTTATTACCGTTATATATAAATGTATGTATTGGGTATGTATCACATAAGGCAATTAAATTCAATTTTATATATATATAATACACCTGTAAATCCATAATGTACATTTACAGGTGGTAGGCTTAAAAATAGATAACAATTATGGACACTGTCGGGTACAGCATTATTAGGAGAGAGGAGGATTTAGCCGTTTTCATAAATTAAAAGTTTTAGAAGAAGACTTTGGAAGACTTAATCCATCTTTTTTCTTCTATTTATTTGAGTTGCACGTGGCTACAAATCGGTTTAGCCAAAATTTTGCCAAAAATGCCACAGCTGGGTTACGGCCCTTAACGCTTAAACAATGCTCCCAAAAAAGTGAAACCTCATTATAATTTCGAAAACAAACAGTAATTGTTGGCAACACATTACAATAATATAAGTACATAACAAAAGCAGTTACGCGTCAATACATGCAATACAGTTATACATAATGCCGGTGAGTCAACATGGTAATACTGGCACAAAATATGTAGGTAGATGTTCAGAAAAATCAGTCTGATATGTCTTCTGTATTGCAATCAATCTTACCTTAGTCATGTATTTATTCGATAAGTGAGCATTGTATGTTCAGAATAAATTATATTAAAACCCAAAAATTAGGCAAATCTGATTACAGACATAAAGCTACCTTTTTGCTTTCTACCTACATTTATCTGTCTATATTTCGAATAAAATTGTTTGTTATAAACAATTTGTTTAGACAGAACCAAAAGCAAAAATAGGCATATTATAAAAAACACAACACGCCTGGTAGATAGCTTAGACCTATGTACATTTGTTAAACTATGTTATGTACATTTGTTATGTTTCTGTATAAATAAAGTAATAACAAATGAATTCGAAGATTCAAAGGAATTATCGAGAAAGAAATTCAAAAAAAGAAATCGCATTTTGCTCAATGTTTCCTGAAAAGAAAATTAGATGCTATTCATCAGTTTTGGCTAATATCAATCGGTTGCTTCTTGTCATTCTGAAATTACGCTATATTCAAATGGATGACAAAATTTCTACAAAAATAGTCTTATACTACTAGGTAGGTATTAAAAAAATAAAAAACCAATATTTTAAAGAATTAGTTGTTAAGCCTTCTGAATATACTTTTGTTTGTGGCCCAGGTTATTATTGGGTACATTGTGTTGCGCCTACGCATCTCACTAGATAACTATCAAGTTTAGAACTAATGAGGTTGTGTTAGTAATCCTACGTGTAATGTAAGCGTAATTATGTTAAACTTAACACACATTTTTTATAGACTGAAGTCATTCCTATTAAGAAAGATTGAGTGATGATCTTTTCCTTTACTTATTGTATCAACATAATATTCTAAGCACAAACCTCTCCTGTGAATCTCTCTATCAATTGGTGTAAACCAAATGAGAATTGCTTCGGCAGTTTTTCTTTTTGACGTTCAAGCAAACAGTTTAATGCTCAAAGAGACAGACGCGGCGTAAACTTTGTTTTATATGGTGTTTTAAAAAGAATAGACTATAGTCAATTTGATTAGGTTAAAAAATAGTTTTTCTGATCAAGCTGCTCGAATTAGTTATTTTTTATCCTAACCTTTTGTTTTTCCCTATTCGAAATGAAAATATACGTACAAAATTTGTCGTTTTAAGCTATTATTCTATTTTCTTTCATTAAATAACATTTTCACCCTTATCCATCAATATTTTTTAACCCCCAAATTCTATTATTGCAGTTAAAAATATAAACTGCTATAATAACGGTTAATAAAAAAAAACACCAAACTTAAAACGAATAAATGCAAAAAATAACCGCAAATTACAAGTGTTACAGAAAAGAGGTTAAGTAACTTAATCTAACCTTATTATGTCAAAGTTTTCGCTCCAAAACTCGTAATGCGCATAAATCATGCTCAAGCGCAAACTTTCTTAAACCGCTGCGCGCGCGCAACTATCGCACCGGTAAACAGAGAAACTTGAAAGTTCGTTAGCGTTCTATAATTAAAATTATTGGTTATAAAATTAATGTAACTTTGATACAATTAAGCTATGTAATTGGAAAAGCGTTTAATAGATCTTGTATTTTATTGAAGTACTAATATTTTAAATTAACGTACCACTTAAAAATGTAAGAAAGTATTTATGTAAATGCTATTTTAATATTGTAAAGTAACTGCTTTAATCCTGCTTATTGGTCATTGACCATAATTTGATAAGTCAGCCTATAATTTTCATTTTAACTTCATTTAAAACAAAAATTAAAACACACCTGTCCTCTTTACACAAGACATCAAAAGCACATTTTTAAGCCTGACTATTTTCACCGGCTTATAAAAGTCTTACATGTTAATCTTTCTGATATAACAGTTATTTATTAAAATATGACACAACGATATGTTTTCATGAAAGCAGTACCTACAGTCATATTTAAAAATCATATTTTCGGAGCATAAAAATCGGATACCTGCCTCCTACCTACATCCTAGTATGTACAAACACCAATACCAAATCTCCTGAAGTCCGGTGAAGCAGTCGAAGCCTGCGCTCAGGCCCAAAAAAAAACCGAAATCACCTTCAAAATAAAAAACAACCAAAATTTTCCTTAAACTCAACATCAACAACAGCGTCAACTGCGGCCATTTTGTAGTTAAGTCGAATCTGGAGCGAGTTTCGGGGCCGTGTCACACTTACCGTTCGCGAGTTACGACGGAAGAAAGTCCGCAGGGTTGAGTGTTGTGACTTGCCGAATGAACGAATGAACGGTCAAGTTCATGGGTTTTTTTGGAGCTGCTTGCGTGTGAGGTCAAGCAGGTTTTTTGAAGTGTGTTCTGTTTGGGGGATAATTATTGACTGGTTTTGGATTTTTCTTCTGAATTCTTTTCTTTTTTCAGGTGGTGGCTACTGATCATTTATAGCTTTGTAAGAGATACTGGCATATGTTTAGCTGGTTATTTATTGTATTTTATATGATTATTATACATGTGTGAAATGAAAATGTATTTTCCTTTTATCTATTTTCATTATCATGAAATATGATAGGAAACTTTTTATTCTATCGTATTCTGTCTACCGAAACTATCCCCTGCACAAGACCAAGGCCTGCAACATTTAACAAGCTTCTATGAATACTAGTATTGACTAAAATTTCAGAATTATTCTGTAAACAAAACTCTTAACAGTTGCTGAATTGCCAATAGCCAGTAACGCATTCTTTATCTTTCCTACTTAAAAAATGCAGGAATCTCTTCAAAGATAATCCGTCATTCTGCTTTCAATTGACGATTAATTACCAATTAATCAAGGGAGAAAACTAATATACGTCACGTATAGCGAACGCAGGGGAAATGCAATTTACTTATGCAACTAACTCTAATGCGATGCAACCGAGGTATAAAACCAACGTTTCTAATATTACACACATGCATTTTAGCTTGCTTTCTTCGGCATACTCTCGAGTAAAATGGACGCCGACAAAAAATCTAGTGCTTTCTTTTTCAATGTCGAGTTGTGACAGAGAAAGCAATATAATTCACGAAGGGAAGAAGAAGATGGGTATATATTATGTATTGCGCGTAAATGTCACGAATGACGTTTGAATTTCGAACTGCAGCAAACGTCAAATTTCCCGCCAAATGATTATGACAGTTGCTCGTTTGAAATAAGGTTGTGTTTTATTATGGTTTGCAAGTGTCTAGTGTTGTGACTTTTCGAAGTCGCGCCGACGATTCGCGTGCGCTGATATGTGGGACAATCGAAAGCCTTTCTCCACTCGGCTGTTAGGTATTTTATTCCGTTAGTTTTTTTGTGGCCGCCATTACACCAATATGGCGGGTGGCATCATTTTTTCGCTTTGTCACGTTAGATCATTCTTGTTAGACGTTCGAAAGCTGTGTTCTGCTTCTTGGAATCAGAGTCGCATAACTGTACACCGCGCGGAGAAATGATGTAATTGACAGTATATGTTTTTTCTATATGGAATTATTTGCTCATCGCATTTATTTAATCAATTTGCATCTAAAATGCATATATTTAAAAAGTAGGAAATTTATTATTATTTGCATCTGTATTTATCACTAGTAATTAAAGCCAATTACGATAATTTGTTGATGTTAAATCAAATTGCGTGACGCTTGCGCAGAAACATTTGCGTGTTATGTAGGTAACGGTGTAATGAATATTAAGATAACTGTAGATTTACTTGGTCATTTAAAGTTCAGCCGTTTCATTAAATTATAATTGATTTACATAATACGGATAGTCCTAACGGGAATCTAATCTGCGAAGGATAGAAACATTATTTATTTCTGAGTATTTAAATTATTGGTTACAAGATTTAAAATCAAAGGCACAAAATTATACTTTATCTTAAAATTTTGGCAAAGGTCATTTACCGTTCAGCCAGAACTGTCACTGTCAAAAATCTATGTCATCTAATGTCATGTTTTTATCTGCACATCCGTTGCTCTGCCGATGCGTATACAGCCAGCGTGTAATTGCATAATTTGCATAGGCGGTGCATCGCGTCCGGCACTTTCTCTCGCTAACGGGACTCAGAACTGGGACATCCGCCGCATTCATTTGTTCCCACATCGTGTCTTCAAATGTAATTTTTGTTGTTGTTTGTGTTTCAAATTAGAGAGCAGTTTTTGCAGGTGTTTGAAGATGAGGATATTCAAAGATAAATTGTGTTGAAAAGTAATTATTTACAGTTGCGTTTTATTTATTAATAGACACTGCATTAGACATTTATCTCCTCTGATAGAAAATGTATTTTTATTATTAGCGTAATTAAACATTGTAACGGAACTTTTAATTTACAGAAAGCTATAAATAATTTTAAATATATTTACTAATATAATTATGAAAAAAAAGACATTTATCTTTATAGTAAAAAATTTAATGTTTTCGATAATTTACTTTGAATAAAGATTGTTTCCTAGTTAAAACTGCTGCCAGCACTTCCAAATTCAAATGAATCAGAGCTGCCACCATCTAAACACAAATCCTATCTATTCCTTATCAGTTCACGGTCAAAACTTCCACAACAACAAAGGCAAAGATGTGTGTCAGACAGCCGGTGAAAGTACAGCGAAAGGTGACCACAACGAGGTCAGTTACTAGCATTACGTGTGCGTACTGTGACACTTTCTTTGCCGCCATTTTGATTTTTCAAACTTTTTTAGAACACACCGATCAATGGCTGTTACAGCTATTATGGGTTGGGAACAAGTTTTTTGTCGGTTCCGTCGAACTTTTATTTTAATTTTTAAGTGAATTTGTCAATAAATTTAATGTGTTTACACGACCGGTCGTTATTTTTGTATAGCGCCTCAAGCTGCGTTTTTTATTAATAAAAATACATCTTGCTAGTAATAATTTCTAGGTTAATTTGATTTAGTTCATCGATAAAAAATGCAATGCACTTAACTTGTTAATTTATTAACACTTAGTTTTTTGTCTTGTTTTGATATTTTGATTGATCCATCCAAATTATTAACATTGTACTCCAAATTATCTACCTGTTTTCTTGTATCTAATAACGTCTAGGTATCCTAAGCATAATTTGAACCTAAAAGCTCTGGTTAAGGAGCTATAGCACTGACTAAACTGTATCATGGTTCCTTAACTATTAAAAGAGACATAAGGATTATAGTATAAGAGTTGTAAAAGCATATAAGGCAATAAGGTTCGGAAACCTACATACAGGCCCTGATTCAGTGTATACCCCCTTTCATTGCCATTAATAACCGTAAACAGTCAGGTACACAAACTTTCCACATTATGCTAAATAAAAAGTAATTGTATAATACCTTATCAATATTTCTGTTCGCTCAGTATTCAATACTGCTTACCAAACAAAAGAAGACTCATACATAATTTAATTTATAACTATTACGTGTCAAAATGTCTATGTATGACCGCCACTTTCTTTGACCTATTGATGGTAAACGGTAGCCATTTTGGTCGCCATGTTGCTTTAAGTGACATTGTTTGACAGTTGCGCGCCAAATTAAAAATGATTGTGAGCTACTCATCGACGTATGATATGCATAGACTGCTACTATCGCTAGGTTCGCCTTGTGCCAAGCGAGAGCAGTTTTTAGTCTGATCCTAGTACATTTCGTTTTTCACTTAAGTTAATTTTCGCGCAACGAGAAACTTACATAAGAAAATATCGATGGTTTTGGCATTGTTAGGATAATATTAGTGTTTTAGATAGCTTTTTTAAAACGGCAAGCTCCATCTTCATACATAATTCACGACAACACTTGTTCACACTAGTGCTTACGGTTTAAACTCTGATAGACTCACTCTATAGTTTCAAATGCAACCTCGTTGGAGCTACTGCAGAATGGACAAACATCGTCAAGTCATACTAACATGAGTACATACCTTTATTATCTTAAATAATACTGATTATCGTCGGAAGAGTGTTAGAGAGGATTATGATCGTTTTCATAGTCAAAAGAGAGTAGTATTATCAGCTAGGGTTTATTTTTCATAATAGATATAAAGAAATATATATAGACAGTTTTTTTTTATCAAATCTTAAAGTAATTAAATAGTCTTAAATAATTTTCGATATATACTTTAAAAAGTTTTTTTTGTAGGTTTTCCTGGTTAAAAAACTAAACGTCGTACGTATCGTACCGTAACCTATGATTGACGTAGTTGCAAATTTTTGTGTAATACGAATTGTTACCTATTTTCCTGTTTGTCTAGATTTTACCTGAGGGGTTAATCCTGCCTTTGTTTAATCACCGATCGCAGTGTTATTAAGGTAGTTCATTATTTATTAAATATATCTAAAGTTAGGACGAAACAACCAACCGTAGGAAAAAGCTGCTTTAAAGGCGCTTATTCTATTTACAATGCACATGATATCCTGCATGCAACATGTAACTACATAGCTTTTTTTAAATAACCTTTAATGTGTACCACTGCTGGGAAAAGGTCTCCCCCAATTCGCTACAGGCTTTTCTGTCTGGAGCCGCCTCCCACCAACCCGGCAGATAGCGATCGATGTCATCGCGCCAGCGTCTTTTTGGCCTACCTCGTTTTCGAGTACCGGGTCTAGATACCCACTACATGCAAGTTTCAACTACATAACATACCATCACGCCTATATCCCCGAAGGGTCAGACAGAGGTGTTCCAATGTACACCCACAGTTCGCCGGTATGTTTAGGTCCCATGTAATAGGGGGCGAGCCTATTGCCACTATCCGGGCATAAATCCAAACTCCGACTCTACTTCCGAAACTGCTTCTGAGAATTTCATAGAAAAACCCAATAACACCTTGGTCGACCTGGGAATCATACCCAAGACCTCCAGCGTAGCAGTCGATCTTAGAACCACTAGGCCAACGAGGCAGTTCAACATAACATTATAATAAAATGTCACAAATACCCATTCAACAGAACGATTACAGAAATTAACTAAAGTATTCTAGGAACCGTTAAATAAACTACAAACCCATATAGAATCGGAACAGTAAGTCACGTCATACTAGCGTGATCGCTGATCATCACTCAAAGTGGTACCGTTATTGAAAGTTATGCGAATCTCAACCTTATGGCTAGGCGATAAGGCTGTTATATTTGTGAGGAATTATTAGATTTACTGATGTTAATGTTGTCGGGTTTGGGTGGAGAGAAAGATATGATATTGATAGCTATACAATTGGATTTATTTGCTATTTGTAAATAATTAAAATCGCAACGGATAGACAGGTTTGGATGACGGAGGGGGAGGCCTTTGCCCAGCAGAGGGATCTTATGTAGGCTATTAAAAAAAATATTACTGAAAAACTAGTGCAACCAGATTAAAATAATAATATGTAGATCATTCAACAGTTAATCATTATCATATTATATGTCGAAAACTAAAGTCTTTGAAAAGTATGAATTTCCTTTAAACACTTAAAAGAAACATTTTCACCTAGTGAAAAACACTAGGTATTAAAGTTTACTAAAATTTTCTCTCAAAATTAGTAATTAAAAATAAGGTAAAAAATCTATTAAGTATATACTTTCATTATTAAAACATAACATTATGATGCCTAACTTTTCCATCAACCACATCTCATCAATTCAATTTTCAAATTTCGCTTCGTATATCCTCCATCTTTAGCTGCGCACGCGCACGAAGCGAGCTCGTGAGAATGCAAGCGCGGGAAGTATTCTAACTTTTCACTACTTTTCCTCAGTAAACCGCACTTTCCTCGACACGGCTCAATGCCAATTGACATTACGAAAGACATTTTCATAATAAGTGTTGCCATTTGTCATACTAAAATTATAATTTTTAGTACTGGTAATTGTTTGGTTTTGTTTTTAATCATGGATTATAGAGTTTTGTGAATAAAATTTCAGTTGTAAGATTTGTTGCTTTGAAAACTTTCTTTTGGTTGCAAATACTATGTTTTCTTTGTTTCTATAAATACAAAAAGTTGATGTTTTTTTAAATTGTTAAAACAATATGTTACTTGGATAAGCATTAATATCAAACTATGTGAATAAAGTCCATTTTACACGAAATTTTCAAGTAAATGTTACTAAGAGAAATAATGACTCTACAAAGTATCGAACTTACCTACCTATTCCTTACATACATTCATCACTCGGATATAATCGTAATACATTTAATATTCAATTAATTCAATAACCGGGAAAGCCAGTACTTGCATCCATCTGTAATTCAAATACTAAAGATAAATAAAATATACTACTGGACAAACAAATAGAAACACCTGAAATTTTGTATAAATAAATAATTTCTTTTTATTTTAGAAACATAACTTCAGATAAATGATGTCGTAATTTGACTGCAAAGATAGCCGAGTTATCTTCTTCTACCCTAGGGCCTGATTCCCCTATTTTAAAGACAGTGGGTGGCAGGTTAATAAACGTTCCAGTGTACTTGTTATTGTGCCTAATTTTCGTATTCTGATAAGCCTACAATGAACAGTCAGCGGCAATCCAACAATATAACGCAGAGAGCAAGCGTGGTGATCAATGCTCGTGCCTTCTCAATATGGGAAGAGGCCTGTGCCCAGCAGTGGGACGTTTATAGACTGGATTATTATTATTATTTTATATACAAGATTACCGATGACTCGAAAAGAAGAAGAAGAAGCCAATCTATTAACAGGGCAGCACAAAAAGTGCCCGAACGTTTATAAACCCAGTGGTACATAAAACTGTGCCCAATGAGTGACAGAGCAGACGGCTAATAAGTGATGACCTCGCGAAGAGAAATGCGCGTGCGCAGTAATACATACACCTACATAATATCATACAACACTATGTTTAGGGTTGGCGCTTGTAAGTTGGACGGTACCCGGATTTATTGTTCGTTGATGTTTAGTCCAATAAACTTCGCTATTAGGGCACTTATTTGTGAATTATTCATTGCACGAAACTGAAATATGGGCTGAGACACTAATGAAAAATGCATTTTGCTAAGTAAAAAAAAAATAAGGAGAACTAAAGTAACCAAACAAGTTTTTTTAACCAATGTTGTATTTCAAAGGCAAACTGACAAAAAAAAATCATTCCCTAAGATATGAGTATAGATTACAGGATTTTGCCTATATTTTCTAGTGTATATAACTAACTAATTAACACGTAGAAGGAGAAAATGAATGTATCTTCGTTCCAAAAAGTTCAGAAAAAAAACTTCACAATATGACATTGTAAACAAGCTAGTCAAGTTTACCCGCGTTTCTGTCAACCCTATTACCAAAGTATGCCGTTATGCAGTTAGCAACATAGATGTGCATACGGGGTCGCTTTCTCATTTCAAACAACACTAATGATAAATAGCATACAGCACCAGAATTTAGTCCTTTTGTTCCACTTTGTTATTTATTGAATGTTTCTAGAGTGCAATGTAAGGGTTTACAGGAGATCTCCAAAGTAAAATTGATTATTGCTTTTGTAGAAACTTGATTGAGGAATATTATAAAAATTGTTCCTGAAATACGTGTAGGTAAAAATGGTACAACGTGCAGTAGGTATTCTAAAGGAATAGGTTCCGTTTAAGAATTGGTAAGATTTAGATTTAATGAGTACCTTGCCCAGAATTAATGATAAATCGCTGACTGAACATTTGATGAAGATTTTTCTCTTGATAATATTCCTATAGGTGCTGAATCTATTCCCATTCTTCGCACCCACATCGAGACCATCTCACCTTTGCCCTGAATTTGAATGTTCGATTTAAAACGGAATAATTTTATGAACCCCCTATGAGGTACTCCACTTTTGTAATTTCCTCCGGATCTCACATCAAAGTTTATGCAGGTAGCATGCATACGAGCTCCCTTCTTATTTTTTTTTCGATCTGAAGCCGCATCATTTTGTCAACCTTCCTCTTGGTTGGAGCGCGGTGCGTTTCCGGATATGAGCCGACCCTAAAGGTGCTGTCCATTTTTTTACATTATTGGAAGCTTTTATTGAATAATATAATTTTGATGGTTTTTTTCCTATTTATATTTCCCCCGGATCTAACGCTCGCCAGCCCTGGCACATCAAAGTGTACCGTTATGCAGCTAGCATGCATACGAGGTCGCTTTCTTATTTCGCCGGCATCGCATCGCGGTCACCTCGTTTAGAGAAGTTTAGTCGGACTTCGACAATCATTCCGTTTTCAATGTCAAGTTTATTATTTATATTTAGTTAAGATATTATATTACTTTGGGGTTAGTACTTGTCTGGTTTGGGGTTGAGTAGTTCCGGATATCAAAACTCCAGTATTTTTAAGTTGATATTTCATTGAATATTTCCTTGAATTTGTGCTTCTTTTTACTTTTTTTTAAAAGAAGATGTAGCTTAAGTTTTTACCCAGAAATAGGTTTTCACATATAGTTTTACAACCATAAGACTCCTACGTTTATCTGATGTAATGGAATGCAGAGGTTGCAAATTTTGAGCCTCTAAAAAGATTTAAAAGAAAAGGGTCCCTAGAAAAGATGTTACAAAGTTAGAAAATGGTTAAATGGTTCAAAATACAAAATTCAAAATCATTTATTTAACTTAGGCTACAAAGTAGCACTTATTAAACGTCAAAAATACAAAAAGGACAGCACCCCAGGGGTCGGTTCATATCCGGCTAACAAATAAAGTAGTATAATAAAATAAATCCAACCGTTTCTAGAAAATACTTCAGGAAACTTTATTAAACACAGCGTATCGTAATCACAATTGCATGCTTATTGCTAACCAGGGTACTCCCTTTCTTCTCCTAATATTGTTTGTCCGAAAATCATAATCCATAACACGTTTGCTATAAACTTCAGAAACCATAATGATCAAAATCCCGAAATTTTGTTTCACATAATTATCTTTAGTTCTAAAAGTATTCTGTCATAATATTGAGTACTATAATGATTAAATCTCCTAATTTAACATGACCTAAACTCATATGTCCTAAGTATTGATTTAAATAATTTGTATTATTCCGAATTTTCATTTATAATAACTTTTTTAGTCCTAAAAGTTCTGCTAAAAATTAAGTTTTAGTGACAGAAACGAATCGCTGTAAATCCGACTCCACGCAGTCTTGTCTGCCCTACCCCTAGAGTGTAATTTAGAGTCGCGTAGGCGCGAAGGGGTGAGGCGGCTCGCGAGTTGAGGAGCAGGTGGTTGTAACACTCGCCGCCGCGGCTGAGGCTGGCCGGCAGAGCCGGCCAGCAAGCCGAAGCTGCGGTGGTGAGCGTTAAATCCATCTGCTACGATAAACTCGCGTGGGACCGCCGGAGCCCTGCAGCGCCGGAGCCGTGACAGAAACCATGCCTGCTGCTTGTTGCATGATTGCTTGCATGATTGCTTGCTTGCTTGCATGCTGCATGCTGCATGCTTATTTTCGTGCTGCTTGCTTGCTTGCATGCTGCATGCTTGCTTGCATGCTGCATGCTTGCTTGCATGATTGCTTGCTTGCGTGCTGCATGCTCGCTTGCATGCTGCACGCTTGCTTGAATGTTGCATGCTTGCTTGCATGCAACATTCAAGTTGTTTAGTTACTTAAAAAACACATGTTCACAATTAAATTATTTATTGAGTACATATAAAATGTATTGTATAAATAAATGTAGGTATAATAAAAAAGTATTATGCAAAATTAGACATTATTTAATTATTACAATGCCCAGGATAATAAAAAATAATTATACCAAGTTTCATCGTAATCGAACCGGTAGTTTTTGCGTGATACCTGAACAAACAGTTTCAATTATTTTTGTTCACACTTTTGTGTTCGGTGTCGGTCTAGTAACTAGTAGTAACTATTTTCAATGCACAGAATTTGCAAATCTACAGATTTATTATAAGTATAGATAAGCATTATGTAATTTAAATTTAGGACTTACAACTTTTATTGAAAACGGTTTTATGTCTTTTGTATATTATTAATAATAATAATTATGACGAACGGATTTCGGACATATTATATTTAGGGGTTTCAATTTTATGGCATGTGATATTATGTGATATTAAGTTCGGGTAAGTAATCATTCGGACAAATGATGATTAGGACAAAAAAAATTATGTCACACAAAATTATGGATAAAAAACTTAGGTGACACGATAGAGAACCCTAACCAGTCCACTTCATATAATTATATCGGATACATTCACTAGTAAAGATGGAGTCTTGTATTTATGTTACTATCAATTTTATACGAGTACATTTAAGGTCTATGATCTTAAATAATATTTGCTTAATTATTTACGTTCCGGGACAACTCACACACGGTTATCTGATCCCAAGCTAAGCAGAGCTTGTGTTTTGGCAACCAGACAGCTTATAAACATATTTATATATTTCTAAATACATACATACATATAATAGATAAATCACACCCAAACGCAGAACAAAATGATCGTGCTCATGACACAAAGATTTGTCCTGGGTGGGAATCGAACTCACGACCTAAGGTGTAGCAGTCAGGGTCACAAACCACTAGACCAACAGACCCGTAACATTGAACGCACTGCGAGTCATCATCAATTTGTATAATATTTACGAATTGACACCCTAATTATTTTAGACGGAGAGGTTCGTATTGCCTATATTTATATGCCTATATTTAGGTATATTAAACTTAACTTTGAACCACATAACTCTACTTACACAGGTAAACATTGATATTACATAAATGGCAAGTTCAATAACCCCTGCTGTGTAACGTTACTATATGTAGTTTTTTCTTACATTTAAACATTTTTTTCTAAATATTTAATATTCCAATTTAGTATTTCGCTTTTAAGTATTCCCTTTCCTTTAACGAAATTTTCAGGAAAAATAAATTTTCTAATGCACCTACAAAAATACTCCGAGCAAACATTCACATCAACTAGCTTAGCTCTAAAACCTAAATACTATAACATGAAAATACCCAACCATCATAGACAAATAGGCAAACCCATCAATGAATGGAAAATTAGAAACTCACAACGTAACCTAATTCCTTCGCACTTCGCATTGACATTCGGCGCTCGCGCAGGCCACCGACCCCACTTTCACTTTCCGGCCACACCCCCCCTTTCCTGTTGCATAACATCTGGAAGTGACGCGCGTGCGCATATGAGCGGTGAGCGTGAAAATGTTCGTTTTGTTTTTAGTTATGGTATTGAGTTTGTTTGATTAATTGTGCTATATAAATTTGGAAATATTTTTAGTAGTTCCTACCTAGGTTTAGGAAATTTGGATATTATAGTTTATAGAATGGAGATGAGAAAATTGAAAATGTATTTCTAATTGATATTGATCTTCTAAGATTAGACAGGTTAGACTTGCTGTTTGCAGAAAAACTAAGGAGTATTTTTATTAAAATTTGTTTATGTTTTGCTTCTTATTAAATGACAGCAAATCTATCATAATAATAATAAAACTTAATTAAGTCTCGGTTCGAGGCTGGCACAGGACTGTAGAAAATGACAGGAAAAGGGGAGGCCTATGCCCAGCAGTGGGAGGACAAGGGCTGTGTATGAAGATGATGAATCTGTTATAAATTATATAGTTAAAACCTTCATCAATGGAGGTAAATAGAATTGACAACCAACAAAATAAAATCATTTGTAAAGTGCGAATAAAGCCTAAGATCACTAGCCTAGGTCAATAACTTAGCTAGGCATTGAACTAGGAACAACTTAAGCACCTAAAAACTGTTCTAATGGATCTGTTATGTATTCCTAGTGCAATAACCTTACAAGTGTTTAGAAGAGTCTATAATACTGTATATTAGAATATAGCTACAGACTATCTGAGTAGTATTTATTTCAAAATCATATAATTTTTTTTAATCAAAAAGTCCTTATGGCCTTGTGGTTCAGTGTCCGGATTCGTATTCACATCGTTGCAGGTTCGAACCCAAGCTAGGTCAAATGTGTTTTTCAAAGTTATATGTACTATCTGTAATGTTCTGTGACGCCAATGATAATATGTGATATGTTTAAATATACCTATCCACAAGTGTGGTGATCAATGGTTATGTCATTTTTACATGGAAAGAGAACTTGGCCCAGCAGTGGGACATTTTTACAGGTCAGATCATATATCATATCAGAGCCGCCCTTCGAGACTATAATAATATACCATTTACTATAAGTGAAAATACTATCCAAAACCAATGCACTATGAAAAAATCAAAATCTTGATAGTACCTTTGTAATGTCCCATTGTATAACTTAAATATGCTAAATAGCATGAAGTTATGACGTAATAAGACTCGTCATGACGCAAGAATCAACCCTGGATGACGTCAGATGTCGTTATTAATTTACATGTTCCTCACTATTAAGAATGCAAGAAGGGTTTTAAAAAGCAATGTTATAAAAATGTGATGTTATTACATCTTGCAAGGGCAATAGACAATATTTATAGTTGCATGGTTTATAGAAATTATTATGTGTGAAACTATTATAAACGATCAAATTTACTACTTTATTTATTTATTTATTGATTTGATTATTTATCCACAATTTGTGTGTAATATAATATAATAAGTCTTTCAATGAAAGAAAACCCTTAACTCTAAAATTCAATTTAGCTTACATAAAAATGATCTGTAATTGTTCAAAAAGTACCGTTTTCTCCATAAAGTCGACTAAGTAATAAAAAATGGTATTTAGCTGTATCCGGTAAAGTTCCAACTCAGTTGGGAAAAGGCTAGGCAAACTAATAATAAAATTGAAATCTATTCACAAAGACTTACATTGGGTCATAAGTAATAACTATGACAAAAGAAAGCATCAATTTATTTCCCATTTACCAAAGCTGGGAAAATTCCTCTTGTAGGACTTTCCAAAACCTTGGCAAATATTTAGAATTTATATAAAACCTTTACTGTTTTTAGCTTAACCTTGGCAGTAGGTATATTTTTTTGTCAATTTACCTAATAATTAATATGATAAAACTATAAACAACAATTTGTTTTAATTTACTCTAACAGAATAAATAATCATGTAAAAAACTACTCTAAATATGTTTCTAAATAACATCTATTACAACTAGACAACTATATACTACTACAAATACATAAAATACAATACATAAAACTACATACTACAAAGTCTCGTCACCCAATTAGCTTAATCACAAAACGCGCAAATGAGCGTCCTTCCTGACAAAGTTAGCGCAAAACGAACAAAACATTCCTCCGCAATTATATCATAAGGTAGGAAGCGAAGAAAGCGCAACCATTATACGTACATATATAAATTGTTGCAATTACTATTACTTGCGTGATGTAAGGTGAAATGCTCAGGAAGTTTACGTAAGACGGGCCTTGAACCTGCGCGGAACTGCGCAAAAGTGCGCGCGCTGCGCAAACTGCGCGAAGTGCGATAACAGGAAGTGATCAGTGGGCAGGGGAAGTGTTTGGTGGCCAAGGTTTGATGGTTAATGCTCTCTTGTTGTTGATTTCTGAAATATAAAATATTATCAAGTTATGTTATGTTTCTTGCCTAGGCAGACTGGAGACTCCGCTATGAACAAATAGTATTTTTGTTTTTTGGTTATTAATAGGCATCTACTGTAAAAAAAGTTTCAAATATTTAATTTTATGTAAAAAAACTGTTATTGAACCCTAAAAATAGAGCAGTGCATTGCCTGTCTAAGCACTTTTAATTTTCTTTCCTGAGGTCGGTACACACCTAAATAATTTTAAGGAAATATTCACAAAGTTCAAATTTTTCTAAGACATACGTGATTTGTGAATATTTACATAAAAATATTCATATTTGATAAGAAATCGTTTTAAACCATTTCACAAATTACTCAGATTACAGAATATATCTATCCGCAGTAAGATATCCAAACAAAACTATACTAAAAACATAACAGTATTAATTATAAATAACGTTAAATAACGCTACTACATAACTATAATCTGCAGTTATTCTAACGAGCTTACTATCCGCGCAGTACAGGGTTCAAGGCCCGGGTTACGCAACCGCTATTATTATTAGATCCACGTAACGCGTAGAGAAATGCTACGACTTTGAATTCTAATACCCTTTGTCATTTGTTTTGTTGGTAAGAGAAAATTAAGATTTTTTCATGATAGATTTTCACCAGTTATTTGTAGAATATTTTTTATTTATAAAAGTTTTTTTGCGCGGCTTTTGGTGGGCGAATGGAGGTGGTAAGCTTGACTTCGTCAAAAAAGATAGCTACAAGATAGATCTAGACATACAAGCTTTGTTAATCGCTTTTTTACTGCTTATCCATAGTCCCTCCTTCTTCCCAATTATAACATAAACAATATCACCCTGTGGTTTGGCAAAGTCATTTTCTTATACAGCAAACGAGCGAGCATTGATCACCACTCTTATCAATTCTGGTGCTCAATTAAATTGAAAAATGTAATCCCGAAAAGGTCAAAGAAGGGACATTATACTTCTATACAAAACAACATTTTTTTTTCGTAGCTTAAATTGTCCCACTACTGGGCAAAGGCCGACCCCAAGTCCTTCCATTCAAACTTATCCCGCGCCGCCTCAAACCTCAAACAACATTACGCTCGCAAAAGCAACTTGGACATATCTCTGCCTACCCTCGAAAGCTGCTATTCTGCATAACACCGGCCGGTTCAAGGCTCGTTACGCAAACGTTTCGTCATCAGGTCGACGCCCGCGCATTCTCGTTGACCGCATACATTATCGCGGCTTTATTTTTATCTCTTAATATGTGGGTAATTGTAATTAATTCAGTGATTAGGTGACGTTGCGTCATGTCTGGGAATTTGGGTAATTCGGTAATTCAGTTTATTGCATTTCGCTGGGGGTCTTCCTAGCTGAGCATAATTTTGGTCCAGGTGAAAATTCTAAAGGATCTGCCCTTGGGGAAGTAAAGGGCTTGTTCAGCTAAAGTTAAAGGAGAGTTTCTCCCTTTATCTCTTACCGAAATTAAATGGGAGTATAGTTCAATTATATTGTTTACATTTTCTAAATACAGATTTTATAAAACATCTAAATTCAGTAATCTACAGTCTTAAGTTTAAAATCATTGAATTAATGCATGTACTTTTTAAGAGATTAATATCTTAAAACAATGCTTTATCTTAATTATATAACAAATTGATTACAAGAAAATTTTAGTTAGTAAAACAAAAAACAATTACAAAGTTGCATATCGCAAGTGATCTCATGCATAAAATTATAATTATATTTAACATGTCATTGAAGTATTAATTAAAAAACAAAAACATTTTGCAGCGGATCATATCACAATAATTAAATTGTATATTTTTTCGCGTAATTGAATACAATTTTGTTATATTTCTTTGCGATTTTTTCTGTTGTTTGTTTTAAAGTGACATTCTAACATACTGAAAGTGCTTCTTCTTTTACCTTACTTCAAAAACTAGCATCCATCACCAGGCACATTATTTTTATGTCCGCTAGTTATTCACTATTATTTAATACCTGAGTCTTATCCTATGAAAGAGACTAGTTTAGGCTCAATTTTCATGACCCTACAATTAATAGAGACTTTTAAATTATCAAATTTCCACACCTTATGTTAGTGCAACAATCGTAAAACTTAATGTGTCCTAGTCATTAAAAAGTAGTTCCAAAACTGCCTCTTTTTTAACCGACGTAAACAGAGGAGGTTCTCAATTCGACGCGTATATATTTTTTTTTATTGACGTAATCAAACTGTTAAACTAAAAGAGTCAATAAACAAAAGATCTTCAATTGTTGTACAGTAACCAATTACGTACCTATAATATTATAGTGTATATCTCCAGGACGTCTGGCCAAGCCTAACGGCATTTGAACTATACAGTACCGTTTTGGTAGAAAGTGTGAAAGCACTCCAGTGCATTACGTACGGACGTCCTTACGTCACGCGGCCGATGACCGCCATGACACCTCTATGTAAATGTGTTAGACAATGGATTTATTTTCATCGGACATTGAGTATAGTTTCTTTTTGTTGAGTTGTAGATGGGTGGTGATGTCATGAAAATGTGTAGTGGGTTTGGGATCGGTAATTTTTAATTTACATTTGTTAAACTGTAAAAATTTTAGCTGAATAAAAATATTTTACATGTCTTTATATGTTATGCTGTCTAATAGACATCCATTACCTGTTAACTAGTTAATAACATGTAGTTAGTAATGGAAGTATGTTCTGTTGCTCTGCAATAAATCATTTATATCGACTCCACCGGATCTAATTTTCACACGTTACTGATGGATCAAAATATATGATCGCAAATAAATGTATAAAGCTATCGACTGTAATGAAAATTATATTAGTGTATATAGATCATACAAAGATTTTTATATATTGTTCTACAATTACCAGATTAACCGCGTCACAAAAATACAAAAAAAAATGTTAAACGGAATCCTTTTAAAAACAGTTAATAAAATATTATTTCAATCTACTGAGGACCTCAGCCTCCCTAACCGAAAAGTCACTGAACCTTACTCATCTCAAACTTTCCACAGATCAACGTTATGTAAACGGAATCGAACCTCAACCCACCTGCTGCGGCCACTCACCCAGACTATATGACGCATGGGTGACTCTCCATCATGAGTTTCCTGACCGTGATAATCCTGGGTTTTCCTGAAGGTCAACTGTGACGTCATTAGTGTTTATTTATTTGTGGTTGATCTTTGAAGGGGTGTAGAAAAACCCTGGCTTTGATCTTGATTCGACTCATAGAACAGGTTTTAAATGCATAAAAAGTATGGATTAAATTACGACGAGACTAGGAAATTATTTACTGCATTTTATAGATACATAATATCAAGAGTCATAATACGTTTAAATCTTTACATTTTATTTTATAGTGTGTTGTATGTAGTGTGCCAGAGCTGTATTCAATTGAATTTTGTGTACAAGACAATTATAAAATGGCAACTAAACACTTTTCTCTCGCCAACTGCGATGTGCAAAAAAACACCAATTCCAATAAAACACCGAAAAAAAAAAAACAAAAATCAATGCCAACATGATCTAGATTAACGACAGGTCAAAGCCCCCAAGTGTTGCCCCACCAAAAAAATTCACAAACAAAATTCCATTCATTCCTAACTTCCGTACGTTAGAGATTCAAAGCGCGTGTCACTTTCGCGGCGTTCGTTGCGTATGCGCACCTCGATCCCTGTTTGGTGAAACCTCGCGAAAACTGTTTGCGCACTTTCTGACCGGATACGGACACTAAATAAAATTATTTAACTACACGTTAGATAATAAGGTCGATGAACTGTAGTTGAACTTGATATTGGTTGCTAAGCGGGGAATTATTTGTTAATTTTCTGGTAGGGGTAGGTGTTTGACCTTCTTATATGAAGTAAATGACTAATGAAAGATTTGTATCGGTATTTTTGGATACCTAGTTTATTTACTTTATCTTTTTGTTATTTATTATTTAAATTTTCATTATTTTCGATACTTATCACAATTATGAAAATAAATTAACTAAGACGTGATTGGCTAAAATTAAATTAACAGAAGGCTTGAAAGTGCAGGTGTGTGGATATTTTAGGCATTTATTTTTGTTTAATAATGATAATATTTTTATTTTCATTATGTTGTTAATTAAAAACAGATTTAATAAAAGCAAAGTAAACATGATCGGATTATATCGAGGTTTATTTTTTTTACGATTATGGTTTCAACACATTTTCGGTTATCATGGTCACGGGTTATATTGATCTTTCTACATTCAGATTTTTACGCAAATAAAATAATCTGCAATGAAATGTGTTAAAAATAGTTTTATTTCAATATTTTAATATGTATTTGCATAAGCCTCATAAATTATGTTATAATTAAACAAGAAAGATTAAGGTTAAAAATGACATAAAACCGAATAATTAACTACTTAATTAAGTATTACCGATAAATACTTAAATGCCGTTTAAGTATAACACGTTTTTCCTAAATGTGACTGCAACAGACAAACTTTACGACGATTTGAAACCAATTCACGTTTGACTTTGATGTTTCATCGATCACTAATAAGCGACGAATATACTAAGCGACGTTTTTAGAGAATCTTAGTTTTCAACCGACTTCAAAGAGAGGTTAATCAGTCTGTATGTTTTTATTGTATGTATATTATGCGATATAAAGAAATTGTGAACTGATTTCAAAATTTGTATCAGATATGGTCGAAACTAAATTTAATCAAAAACAATCTAGTAGTTTTCTTTTAAAAAGAAGTCGATTTTTCACATTTACATTTTTAATTTGTTTACCTAGCGTAGCAACACTTAAAGTAAGAACGACTCAAATCTAGGTGGCAATAAATGGCAATTTTTTTTATCTTAATCGGTATATTCTGCTTATCACAAACTTCAAATATAAGTACGTCTTAAATTTAACTAGCGCTTAAGTAAAGCATAATATTAATTGCTAAGTACGAATCACGAACTTCCTAACGCGATCAATTAGCTGACGTGCGCGGACGTAGGTTCGCTTCCCGGCTCGGTTTCCGAGGTTCATGGCCTGTTACGTATAACTCTTCCGAGTGACTGACATGTAATGTCAATGCTATTTATATTTACTTGTGTGTAAGTTCTGTGATTGTAGGTTGGGGTTTATGGAAATTTATTGTTTGGGAAATTATTTTATGTTGTTTAAATTCAAATTCGTTTATTGTTTGGTACTAACCCGGAAAAACAACAAATACACAAAATAAAATGAATGCAGAACTACACCAAAATTAAAATAAAATAAAGCAAAACAAAAACAAAGTTTTTTTTGTATGTAGTTTTGCATATATAGTATACAAGCATTGCACCAGTATTATTATGTACAAGAACAATTATTTGGCTATTAGTATAACACTGGACATTATTAAAAAAATACACTTTATTTTCGAGTAGCTAATTCGAAAAACAATGCTTTTTACCCAATAGTAGATAGTAATAGTCTCAAATGGTTAAACATAGTTTAAATAATACAAAAGAAGAGCAGGTCTCACTAAACAAATAAAGTGCTAACAATGCCAAAGTTTAGTCCTAGTAATTATTTTAAAGTAAGCCAAGCAAGTAACCGAACCCACACCATGACGCACAAACAGCATTTATATCACTCCACCATCCGTGTTAACCACAATGACAATCAATATTAACTGCAACATTACTAATACAAATTAAAGTTTTCCTTCAAGGTTTTACTATTTGTCATAATACTATTTTACCTATTGGTTTCTTAGGTTTACGCGAATGTTAGACATTGAATAAAACTACTTTTTACGGATTTTTTCGCGGTTTTAATTTTAGATTTAGGTCCCGACGTTTCGACACCTTTGCAGGTATCATGGTCACGGGCAGACTCAATACTCAATACTCAAATCTTTATTAGTATTCCATATGTTACATAACAGGCGGTACAATTTCTTAAAGTATAGATACAATATGGATCCGAAACAGCTTAAAGAAGTTCAAATCACTAAGTAGACGTTACAAAAATTATAATTATATTTAACATTTAGCAATAATTTAGTGTGAGTGTGTATGTCTGTGTGTGTTTGTGTGGGTGACTCATTACTATTTTACCTGTAAACTATAACACTAATTGTAATATAAATGTTTGACGCTTTGTTGACTGTTGTTTGATACTAACTTTAAAATTATCGCGCTGCATGTTTATAGAAAGAAAGTTCACTTTAAATTATCGCGCTGCTCCTATAGAAAGATAATTTATTATTATTATTTAAAGCCTGAACTGTCCCACTGCAGGGCAAAGGCCTCCCTTTCCTCCTTCCACAAGTCTCTATTGTTTGCTAATTGTTGCCACTCCTTCCCGTATGCGTCCAGTTCATAATTTATAATTCACGGGAGTAAGCGCATACATGCATAAAACCTTTTATTTGGGTTTGATAGATTATTGATAGTAATTTTGTCTAGATAGTGTCTATTTGTTGCAATAAATATACCACTTAGACACTCGTGTCTACACGTGTACAATAAGGGTTTTAGTGAAGCGAAAAAAATATCTCTATACAATTGAAATAAAACTAAGTAACTAACTAACTACGACGGTGTCGAAACGTCGGGACTTAAAATCATAATATAAACCGCGAAAAAATCCGTAAAAAGTAGTTTTATTTCAATGTCTAACATTCGCGTAAACCTTAGAAACCAATCTCTATACAATTTCCTACAAATACAACGTGTGTTTAAAAATAGGTTTTCAATTTAATTAGTGGCAATTCTTATTTTATGTAAAGGAATATGGCAGTATTTACAAAATTTCTGTCCCGAAATTCGCTTTAAATGCTTCGGAAACAGAAAAAAAAACGATTGTAAAAAGCGTGCAGAATTTTCAAGTTACGGAAGTCGAATAATGTTTCTGTTGCATCAATTTATGGTGTATGTTGCCCTATATAAGTAGGGACTCTGACTCACAGGGGCGTGCACCCCAACGGAAAACTTGATGCCGTAACCCATGACGTCACCAACCATGATGCAATAATATATCCGTTTGCGTAATCTTGCACTGTTTACATTTTTATCAAGCTTAACGCCAATCTATTGATAAAGATTGCGTTTAACGTTAGAATACAATGATTTATTTGCTTTCGTAACAATGACTTACATTTTTTACGTGTTAAGATGATTTTCATATTTTTTTTATGTCATTGACACGTTTTTGTCGCGTGCCTTTTATCTGCTAATTACGATTTAATGTTAAATCACAATCTTTGTATCTAATCTCATAATATAAGGAAGAATTGCTATGTCGGTTTGTCTGTTGAAATTTCACAGTTAAATAAGACCGATTTTTATTTATTTTTTTATGAAGTTAGAGTGATCTCCTAGAAAGAACACATTTAATTTAGATAAAGTTAATGTTTGCCTATCTAAAAAAATACATATTTATTTTGTAATTCAATTGACCCATTTGTATAAATGTTTTGTTATATTATAGTGAGCTTAAGACAGTGGAAGTTAAAAACAATATTTCATTCATTAACTTCTGAATTTGACTGGGTTTATTTACCTAATTTATTGTTTTAATGTGAGATCTTCTTTTTGTATATATTAAAGACTAAACCTCTGAGTCATCCATTTGTCACACTACCTACCAAAAAGGGGTGTAACCCACCCCATTCTCTTTATATTTACCATAATAACAGTGACTCATTTGATACAATCTGTTATGACTCATTTTCAGGACACATTGAATCACTGTAGGGTCCATAATAAAGGTTATTTGTGAAAATAATTATACTGTAAAAGTAATGACGTCATCCTTCTTGGATGGTTACATTATTTACGAACGTAAATTATAATTAAAGAATAATAACACCTTCAAGAGAGTATGTTCATAGTTCGCCGATTTTATTTTCATTTTCGATTTTGTGCTTAGTTATTCTGATCCTTTTTCCAAAAGTTCTAATTTATTACTTTTTAATACGATCAGCCATTACAAGATTACAAGGTTTGAAAAATAGTAAGAATGTGACTCTATTTTTAAATTAATATATAATTACTATCACACCATCTCTTCTGCCGAAAAATGTAGAAATAAAACTATTGTCAGAACAACTTTTGTGACAAAAAATATGTTGAAACTATATTGATAGTTGTCAACTATATAACTGTCGATAATAATAATTTATTATGAAATATCATAGGGGAAGAACCTTGTCTTTACATTTCCTGATGACATAATAAATAATCGTTACATTTCAAGGAATTGTTTACAATATACAAGTTATGTAATTGTTCAGTAAAATTATCCTTATGTTGCATTTATTGCGCAGATTCAATATTACTTCAAAATGTTCCTGTTACATAATAATAATAACAATAACATAATGTATTATGTTACGTATTCTTTATAATTACATAATAATAAGGTGTAAGGAAACCTGGATTCCGAAATTGGGATCTGAAATCGCCAATCCGCAGAGAGCAAGCGTGGTGATCAATGCTCGTGCCTTCTCTATATGGAAAGAGGCCTGTGCCCAGCAGTGAGACCTTTATAGGCTGGTATTATTATTCAATATTTTGTCTATGTGTTTTCTTTCCATGGGAAAATATGCAACGTAGTCTTCCTGATCGCATTTTTCTTTGAACTTTATAACTACGTCAGACAAAGGATTAATTGTGTGTTGAATTTCAATTTCATAGATGTTTTAAGCTGAATTGTGTGTCAGACTATCAAAGAATGCAATCGTTTACGGACTGTAATTTGGAAAATACACATAAATAGTATTAATTTTGCAGCGATATTGAGTACTTACTCACTTAAATAAAGCTAAAATTCAGTAAATACGCAATGACTATAAGTTGACCCCAAAACGAAATAGGAAAAAGCAATTCGGAGAAGCACACCTATCTTTTCAGGGAATACATTTACTATACAATACACATTATACTATATCCTCTTATTATTGTATATCGTCATAAAGGCCAATATCCGTGACGTCACCACTGACCGGCCCACCATGACTTTTATTTCCCCGTAATAATGTGTAAATGTGTAATACATGCTTATGTGTGTGTAAATACTGTAATTACGTATTATATGTATACTGTAGGTGTTATGGTTGTGTGTGTTTGTTGCTCTATGTAGTAAATGGGTTTGACTTGTGGTGGGTAAATGACAAATCAGTATTCGAAACAGAATTATTTATTTATTTGCATGATGCAACTGAAATGCGTTCTTAACCCCGACGCAAATAGTGAGTGTGACTGGCATCGTAGCACCTAAGTGAGTGGTCTGATCATGATTCGATTTACTTTGTTTCAGATAGTTCTTACCTAAGCCTTTTCAGCATTTTAAAAATATTTGTCACGTCGCGCGAATGCAGCCTGACGGTTGGGCAAAAATCGTCACCTACTGGACGCCGGAAGGACATCGCCATCGAGGTCGTCCGCGGCGAAGGTGGTGTGATGATCTTGTCAGTTATGCACGACGCACGTGGCCAGAAATCGCAAAGGACAGACAGGTTTGGAGGACGGAGGGGGAGGCCTTTGCCCAGCAGTGGGATCTGATGTAGGCTACAAAAAAATATATATATTTGTGGGGTTTTCTTATTTTTAAATATATTTTGATTTCTATAATATTTGAGTCGGTTAAACAAATATAAGGACTAAATAATGATCAGATTCTTAAATAATGATATAATGTAAGTTTATCTAAACTGTATTTATCATCTCTTCACACCATTATTTACAGAGTTTAGTATTCTAAAAGCAGACATTCAGGACTTTTTGTCAATTAAGGGGGTGTTATAACTAGTCTAGACTAGTCCGGTGAGTCTAGCCTTTGTCTAGACGTTAGACTTGCATCTAGATTCTAGGTATTATGTCTAATGCACTGTACATAACATATCTATTTACGGAGCTTCGGTTTGACATCAAACGTGGAAGTTTTAGCCTTTGTTTGGCGAATTTTCGAGATTGATTTTGTAGTTGATATTATGTAGCTTTTTGATGTTATTATATGTATTTTAATACAGTAATAAGAGACATATTATCGCATTATAGACGTATTAATTTTATAGTTACTTTTAGATTAAGTTATTCATTTAATTTATCTGTTAAACAAACAAAACAATACTGAAGATCAACTACTGAAAATGATGTCAGCAAATTCCTACTTCATTTATAATTCTATATGTTAGAGGAAGCTTAGCATTGGCTCTTTGTAAAAAAAAACAGTCTATAAGTTAAGACGAAGATGCTTTTACTAATTTTATTATCTTGCAAAACTAATTGAGGCTTCACTCAGCCTGTCCTGGGACACCTACATACAGGTTTTAGTCCAGAATCTCGACACAAGTTTTTAACTTCTTCCATATAATTCACACAGTCAGGTCATCAAACCAGGAGTTACATATAATTAAACAGTCAATCAGCAGATCAAAGGTTAGTCATCGACATTTTTTGTTTACGTTCAGTTCAATGAAATCAATAGACAAATACGATTGCTTAGTCACTAAGTATTGTTATTTAAAATTTATTTTTTGTTACTATTGTGTAATTTGTTGATTTTTTGTTTAGAATATAAGCTGATAATAATTAAATGGGTAATAAATTTTGTGTCTAAGCAAATTTGTTATTGTAGACCCTCACTCATTTTTTACAGAAATTTGAAATTGAGGGGTCAGATACAGATATTTAAATTTGTTTATTTGCTGAGTATTTTTATCCGACATTGTTTTATATAGATGTAAACTATACTTTAATGTAGGTATTCTTAGCCACCTGGGTTGTCAGAATTGCTATCATACTTGTTGACAAGCCAATATCAGCTACATTATAGCTTTTCACATAATATATGTTGCGAATGACACAAAAAATATATATACACAAAAAATATTTTATATTAAATTATCATAAATGTGAAATATGTTGAATCATATACATAAGTCATGCAAAGAATTCTCGCGTATCTTTATTAGATTGTTAGGTAAATATGCATGACTTTGCATAAAATTGTAATAGGCTACGCATAAGCATATCAATGTATTTATAAATCATAACGCTTTAGATAACACACTGAATTTAGAATAACTGACCTACGTTTAGTGTTTAGCTAATACAGCCCTGAAAAATACATTTTCTTAAACAAAACATTAGGTACATAAAAACGGAGTAATACAAACAAAACAGGGAGCGAAAGGTTTTGTTCTTTTAGTATTTAATCAAACTTTTCCTGACAGTAAAGTTGCACCCTAGACAGATCGGTCATTGACCTTAACAAAAAAACAAGAAAACTTAAAGCACTACATGAGTCAACATTAACAAAATACTGATTATAATATAGAGCAATAATACTTCATTAACATTATTTAAGTAACCTGCGTACTTCAAACGTATTTCCCCATTAATAATCATCAATTTAGAAGTTACCTTGAAATCGACCGAAATCTTACGAACGGAATATTATTATGAAGAGGAAAATTAATTAAAACAACTCATTCGTTTACAGGAAAATATGATTCCATAACCAGGACTGGACACGGAAAAGAACTGTGACCTATTTTGTAACTGACTGTACTTACACTTACGTGCAATAAACAAAACAATAAATAAAAAGTAGAGTTTTTTGACGGTTGTGTGGCAATAGATAAATGTAGGCAACATCACATACATTGCTCTGAACCCAAAATATCTAAAATACTTGTGTTATGGAATCAGAGACCACGAAGGTACCGCAGTCACCCAAATGTTTTTTTACATTGACGTATCCAGGTATCGAACCCGGTACCTCAAAGGTTGCAACACTATGAAAACCTTTGGAACATTGTTATCACTGTGTGTTAAGTCTCTTCCAAGGCTGTTTGGGTAGGATTTCTGTTTTACTTCATGCAGCTGTACTAAAATAGCTCACTCAGAACTAGAGTAATGATTCTGAATCATCTGTTAGAACATAGAAACAAACAAAACAGTTCCTAGAAAAAATCTAGTATGTTATACGATTTCCGACTTTCCTTTTCTCTTAGAAAACTTTCTATTTCTACTAAATGCAAATATAAAGGTCATGTACCTTAAATCACATTGTTTACTTAAACAATTTTGAGTCTATGTTATGTTAAAAACCTCCGCAATAGCGACTGAAATGGGTAAATAAATGAGCGTAAAATGATATCCAAAATATTTAATAATAATTGGTATATTGGATTCTTAGGTTAACGCGAATGTTAGACATTGAATAAAACTACTTTTTACGGATTTTTTCGCGGTTTTAATTTTAGATTTAGGTCCCGACGTTTCGACACCTTTCCTTTCCTCGAAACGTCGGAACCTAAATCTAAAATTAAAACCGCGAAAAAATCCGTAAAAAGTAGTTTTATTCAATAATTCGTATTATTAATTTATTAAAATTTAAGGCCGGAACTGTCCCACTGCAGGGCAAAGGCCTCCCTTTCCATAGGTTTTGATAATAGTTGGTATTGACGAGATTTATTTTTAAGTATATGAATTTTTCTTCTGACGGAAAAGGCAGGCAGCAAGACAGAAATGAGTCTTTTTCTTTGCTATGAAGGTTTTTTTTCTTCAATTTCACGTTATTTCATGAAAACCACTATAAAAAGAGGTTTGCTGCCTATTACATGAGTGCAGTAATACAATAAAGTATATAACAAAAGAAGATCTACCTACAGGTGTTATTTCTTGATTATAAAAACATTAGTTTTTGTATGTAATTACTGCTTATATAAGTCTGTAGCAGAGGGCTTTGACTTCATAGGTCGAGTACCTTATGTTTTTACTATGTTATGTATACGTAACTGTTTATGTATAGAAAATCTATTCCGATGATATAGCTATATGTATTGTTATGTATAAAGTCGTTGATCTATTGTGTGTTATGACTTGGATTCTGAAAGACTGCGAACTGTTTGCGTAGAAGAGCAATAAAATGATCTAAAAGGTCCTTCAAAGTGACAAACAAACAGTGTTTAGGATTTTCTTTTGTAAGTATGTGTTGTTGTTCGATTATTCTCAAAAACTATAACCCATTTAGTTGTTAATTGTTTCACACTGACTGTCCTCTAGTGTAGTTTAAAAATGACCTGTAACAATGTAGTAATTGATCACAACAATGAAACGTAAAAGAAAATTAAGACGCAATAGTACAACAAATATTTTCACAGACACGAATATTGCGAAAAAATTCTGACCAATCACAGCCAAGGTTATCAAACCCTTCCTACAATCATTGTGTCTAAAGTACCTTAACCCTAAAATGACTCGTGATTTAACGAGCTAGACGCAGCTACGTCACAGCGAGTTCAAACGAAGGTCGCCCGGTGTTTGACTCGTTGCGTAATGATGACTCACGCGGCAGCGGGTTAACATTAGTTTTGCATTGCTATACTCCATAGTTGTGACGTCATAGGTTATTAGAGGGTATGTCTGTGAAAGAATGTGGTGGAAATAGATTAACAGGTTTGTTGCGGATAATTTAAGGAATGTTCTTTTATTCTTCTAACTATGATATGTGATATCGATAATAGGATTCGAGATATTTGCGAAAGACTGGTTTCATGCTAATCAGTTTATAAATAAGTTATCCAAGGTTTAACTTTTTTATCCTTCCTCTAAATAAATGGTCACCACAACACTTTCCAATACATGGTATAGTCACACTTTTTACGTGAAATAGGTTCAGTTGTATTAAGTTTTCCCTAAAGGAATATTATGTGACTTGTTAATGTTTTACAGTTAATTAATATTGCTGTTCAATGCTCTGTAATATTAGTAATAGTTACTTGAATTTGTTAATGCAGAATATAAGGAAACACTTAATATTGCATAAATCTTAAGGATAATTTATGTAAGAACGTTAAAGATCGAGGAAATAGAAATTAATACATAACCTTGAATGAAATTAAATAAAAAAACAATGAATTGGAACAAATATTTGACTTTAAAAACAATAACCATTGCTTGCCTAAAAAGTATAAACATTTTCGCAGAATATCTACAACAAGTAATGACTAACAAAACATGGTAAAGCCCCTTTGCAAGCCCATAGAGAAAGTTGTCACACCTGCGTCAATCTGACGTCCATTGACTTCACACGTCATGTGACATTGACGTGGCCATGTCAAGTGCTGGTCAAATATCCGTGAACGTGACCTGGTAGACCGATGACCTGAAGGTGATGAGCTCAGGTAGACTGGATGCTAGAAAGGTTACTTTTTCTATGGTTCCAGATATCTTTGTATCGGGAAATATGTAGGGAGTAGCAATCTGGTGGCTTAAACCGGTAAGAGTCCGGCTTATTTATTTCCTCTGCCTTCTTGAGGCTGGTGGAACTTCATGAGGATTTCCAAGGGAGAAAAAAAGATACTGAAAGGGATGGACCCGCTAGAGTTTAAGAGACAAAATATAGTTGCTCTAAGGTCCGGAACAGCGGTAGTAATGCAGGCTCTTTTCCCATGGTTCTAGGTAAAATGGATATAAAATAATCCCTATGGTTTATACTGGGCAAAGTCTAAGCCTTGTATACCCTTTGGTTAGTCTTGGAAAGGAATACATGAGGATATCTCGGGGTAATAAAAGTATGAAAAGTAGAAGACCGAATGCTAAGAGTTGCCTTTGGAAATGAAAATCTTAAGGCCATGTTCAGGAGTATATCGGTGTACATAGAGTTGATTGATCTGAAATTTGGAAGGTTAATGGACTATCGCTGTAACTAAGTGGGAAAGAATAACCTTTATCTGCTGTGGGTGGCGTAAGAGGCGAGAAAGGGTTCACAGGAGGTGACTAACCTATGGAAAACTTTTAGTATAGGTAACTATGATGATAAATATTTATGAAAAACTATTTTTTGTAGTTTAGTTATGTCTCTGTGAAATTAAAAATGTACACTTAAAATTGAAATAAAAACACGTAATTTCAACTTAAAGATTATGTGTTTTTTTATTATTTCATCCCGGAAAATTCCTTTTTTATTTTTTGAATTTATAAATTCTCAACATCTGTTTCACTTGTCCTGACCTGGGGTAATTCTAGAACCGAAATCTTCCCATTTACAGTCTTTCAACGCTTGCTTGAACTTTGTTTCATCATTCCTTTGACGCAGTAACAGGGAAAAGTACTTCGCACTACCAAAAAAAATGGCGTCATCGCAATCATAAGTCATAAAAATTAATAAAAAATTCAAGTACTTGGTATACAATGCCTCGTTATATTATTGATAGAGCGGTTTATTTCTACTGAGTTCGTTGCTCGGAGATGAGTTAGGCGCAGGTCAATGACCACATGACATACATACATACGTCCGCTGTCATGATTTCAGATTTGACGTAACTACTGGTAATATTTTGGACTTTTTTTTTCCGTAACGACTATTTTTGAAGTTGTCTTTTACCCCGCTATGTTAACGGACCTTATAATCTAAATATCACTTTTGAAAGGTATAAACATAAACTGAAATTAATTACAACGGCTTCAAAATCAAATGACGTCATATAATAACTAAAACGCAACACACAAGAGATTAGATTGTGCCGCAGTGGGTGGCGGGTTCGATTCCAGCAAGCTGATACACTAATTTTGCAATTTCGTTGCCTATTTTCTGTTCACTTTTTTTTGACTCTTAAAAAGGCTAGTAGTTTTTACAGGTGAGAGTTTTTCACCCCTAAAACTTCCCTTAATAGAAAATGTTTGTATGAATTTCTACCTAGCTCTAAATTACACCATCCTTTTGACATCATAATTGTCTTTTACCATTTTTTATTTTTGGGTTATCATTCTAAATATCACAGACATGAGAAGTCAAAACATTTTGTCATAACCTTATCTAATAAATTAAATAAATATAAATTCCTTTTGTTATACGTCAGTGCTACGTAATACTATCATGACTAGCTACTGAACCTTAGAGTATACATAAGAAACTAGAGTGAGCCTATCAGAGTTTGAACGTAAGCACTAGTGTGAACTAATTTTGTTGTGAATTATGTATGAAGATGGAGCTTGCCGTTTTAAAAAATCTATTTAAAACACTAATATTATCCCAACAATGTCTAAACCAGCGATATTTTCCTATATAAGATTCTCGATTCTCGATTTCCTATATAAGAGTGTACTAGATACAGACTAAAAACTGCTCGCTTGGGGAAGGGGAAACTAGAGATAGTAGCAGTCTATCAAATCAAAATCAAATCAAATCATTTATTTGGAACAATAACCAGTAAGTAGCATTAATTATGCGTTAACAGCCACATTAGTTCCAAAAAACTGTGTCGCAGCTTTTAGCGCCCACCTCCGAGGTGAGGACTGCTCCAACATAAAATTATTAAGTATAAAGACTTATAACTAAGAAAATATGTATAGTCTATGTATATGTTTAGTCTATGTTCGGAACACAGATTTGACACTATTCGTTGCCATCAATTTATCATAGTTTATCACGTTAAACATGTGAGTTACATGAGTTCACAATGTGATCTAAATTGTTTAACGAGTTGATTAGTAATGATATAACAAATAACTTAAAAATAAACTGAGTTGTGTAGCCAAGTAAATAAGATGGTAGAAAGACAGTCGTTTCATGTAAAATACGGTATTAAGACGATTTTGTAAGAATGCAAGTCGACCCCTAATAATAAACATTATTTATATATTTCTCTTCTTAAAGTCCGGTGAAGCAGTCAAAGCCTGCGCTCAGGCTAACTGCGAAGATCTCTACCAAAAAAAACTTATATGTCTAAATCCATCTACACGACAACTATTGACAAATTGCACCCAAACACGAAACAAATGATCATGTTTAGCTCACAAACATTTGTACTTTGTGGGAATCGAACCCACGAACTTCGGTAGACCAGTATAAAAATAAAATTATGATTTTATTATGTTATAAAATTGTCGTTTTAACTAGGATCTGTAAATAAACAGACTTTTTACGTTTTAAGAAGTTTTGTGGTATAGAAGATATTTACATACGTCATATTGACAAGTCTGGGACTATTTCAATTGATTGATAAGTCCAAAGCTATATGATTTATTTGTTTTGAAATATGATGGCTATCTATATTACGGTAATATTGTTCGTGTGCATATTATTATGATAAAAGTTGTCCTTGATATTTCCATTGTTGTCTGGTTTTGTAATATTACTTAGTCATTTTATGAGAACGTTGAGAATTTACTGTTTATCAGACTAGTAATGGATGTGGTCAAGTAGTTGATGAAAGAGACAACGTTTATGAAAAGGGAGAAGAATAATTTAGTTTCACATATATTTCAATGCAGACAGAGGGTTTCAGATTTCAATGCTACTCTTTCTTGCTACTTAAAAGGGCTTATTAAGTATGTAATATTCATAGCTAGTTAAATTATATTTTCTTTAACTGGGTCGTTAATTCTTTATTATTGGTTAGTTCATATTATTCAGAATGTCTTAAATTAAAATTAGAACGCAGAGTTAGTCCAAAAAACATCCTAATTTTGCAAATGATTGCTACAATTTTGTCAAAAGACAGAGTAGACACATAAAAAATCAGACAATCTTTTTTTTAGGTACATGTTATCGGTTCAGACACAAATTCATGTCAACAGCCTTTTACGTCACTCTGCTTACCTTGTGATATAAAAATGTAACAGACATGATAACACCAAAAGTGATATAATTTCGCTTGGTTACAGTATTTTATAAAACGTTGCCCCTAATTGGGATGGATGACCTGAATGATGTCGATGTATATATACATACATGATAATTGTGTGTATGTGTGTAGTAGCTATGTGTTAACTAATTTGAATAGGAAATTGACAAGCAAGATTTTCTTTTGGGAGGAAAAATCAAGACAAAACAATCAACCCTAGTGTTTATTTTACTACCGAGGAATTGAACCTTGCCAATTTCAGTAATAATGTTTACAATGAACACTAAAATTGCAGAAAAAAAACCTACGTAAAAAACCTTGGTGTATTTTTAGTTAGTGATTATTTAATCTGTTATCTTAATTGAATTTACTTTATAATTATATTACGCAAAAATAATCTTCAGACATGGCGTTTTATAATCCTATAGATATTAAAATACTGTAGCCAAAAAAAAATAATATAAAAATGACATAAAAAAGGATGTGAAAGAAAAGTTCAAGATTTCTACATATCCCTCTAAAAAAAACATTAGGTACACAGCTGGTACACTAATTGTGCCAAATTTACAATAGAATCTAATTCTAACTCCGTCAAAACAATACGACTTAGTACTAAAAATAACCATTACACTGTAAGACACTGAAAACGATCACAAATACTGTAAATTAAAAAGTTTCAGCTATCCTATTCGTCCTCAATTAAAGTTCGGTAACTCACACACACATTTAAGTCCCGGCCTATAAAGACACCGCTTCCGTAGTGTGCGTGCGTGTGTACACAGAATAGGAGTGTACATGACGTTGCGACGCCTTTGCATGTGTGCGTGGCAGGTCGTCGACCGGCGAATTTTCGGCGGTACTTCTTATTGCACAATTCTACGCGTGGTGTACTAATAACCAATACAAATTGAACCCTCTACAAAACAATTTAAGTTCAATGAAAGACCAAGTTTCATTGGTCGCCATATTTGTTTATGATTGCTAACTAAACACGCACGCGAAATTAGTTTTTACTTATAAAAGAGTACAGAGTTCGGGAAATTTTTGTGACCTTATTTGACCTCGGATGACCTTTTCGTTCGGCCATTCTGACGCAAAGGTCGATCAATGATTAAGTATTTTATGTACAATATCCGTTACAGATTATACTACCGACATTACGTAAACACTAATAATATTGAGATAATATGAATGAACAAAGAGAAAATTTTCGTCAATGCTTTATCTGTTTGAGGTCATTGGCTTATAGGTACATAGCTTTCTATTGGCCAAAACATGTTCGCGATACCAGATTAATACTTATCTAATTTTCGTATCCTGTTGCTAGGTTATCCAAAGCTTAAGGTCAAATCTATAAAATAAAATTTAAATAGCCTGAAATTGGTTAGAAAGGGGCATTCCAGTCCGTTGGTCCCAAAGTCCCAACTGTCATATTATGTCATTACATTTCAGACAGCCATTTTTCCAATGTTATACTGTGTTAAATACGATATTCAGCTGAATCCGGTAAGAGAAGTAGTCGACCCCAACAATGCTTGGTGAAGGGCTAGGCAGAAGATGCTTAAAATCGCTAAGGAGACGAGCAAGCCTACTGGGTAATGCTCGTTACTTGTCTGTTTGAAGACACCCTTTTCTCTGTAGTTGATAGATGACTTTCGGGCTTATGTTATTGTAATAGGTGGGTTGAGAGTTTAGCTCTTAACCACTTAAGAGCAAAGGCCTCTCAACCCACCTATCACAAGTAGAAAGGGCTAGAGAAAAATAATCTTATGACATAGTCAATTCATGTCCCAAACTCAATATTTATGACTCTCCATAGTCTCCCTGGCCTATACTGTCGAAAATATTTCCTTAAAAACAAGAAAATAAACATGAATGACAATATTTTTTAAATACTGTTATAATGATCATTCATATTCCTCGCTTACGTAATGCCCTTAAATATATCTACTATTTTGAATAGACTTATCTAAATTACATTTATCTTTGATATGCGTTTTATCAAGCTATATGTAACCATTTTATTCCGTCATTGTGACATATGTGTGTATTTCTCACTTTCAACAGTTGATAAAATATCATTGACAATTATAATGCAAAAATTATAAATAAATGCAATGTTACTATGACAAACATATTGTCATATATTGTCTTTTGTATATCTGAGTGATTAGACAGGTGTGGAATTTTAATCAGATAATAAATATATAATACATGATTTTTAAATCGTGGGTAATGACGAGCCAACCCGGAACTATGTTGATAAAGTACTAAATAAAGTTGAAAAAATTGAGAATATTTATGTTATATTACAATGTGAATAAGGGGTAGATGTTTTTTTTCAGGAATGAAAAGAGGTGAGAAAGAAATAGAGACAAATGGAAGACCAAAAACTCAAAAACAATAAAAAAGTGGAACTTGTCGTTGAAATACCAAAAGGTAGTATTTAAGTTTGCAGCTTTAGGTAGCACTGTGACTAGAGGATGACATAGCAGAAAAAAATGAAAAATGCAACATGTATTAACATGAATGAAGTTTTTGAAACATAATTCAAATTTCGCTTCGTAATAATTATCTAAGGTGAGTAAGATTACATAGGCAGTGTCTTATCACGAGAAAGTGATAAGTTGTACATAAACATTATAAACATGTACAATGTTACGGGTTAATAGAAAAACCAGGCACTATTAAAAAGGACTGGTTTTATAAAAATCTAAATATATTTATTTCAAGTAGGCGTTTTCAGGCTCTTTCGGCACGTCAAAGGACTCTATACAGATTAAAAAATGTCACGTCTAAAGAGAAGGAATGTTATTATATAAAGACCAAGAGCACTATTTAGTTATTTTTAAATGTATTATTTGGGGCACCTTGAATTAGAGTACTCTGACACGGACAGGTTGGTTTGGAAACAAGACTCTTCTAACAAAATACAACCTAACTTACACAACAGTTAATCTGTTTTATTATTTAAGCCAAGCTTGATGGCCATTATCTATTCTGACCGGGAAAAGTATACAATCTTGCAAATTTAATCACATGACCCTTACACGGGCAGTATGATTCTATCATCATCATCAAATCATCTCCCTGTCCTGTTCCCAATTATTTGGGGTCGGCGCAATGCGTATTTAGCTTCCATTCATCTCTACAACTCATTTTCAGCATTAATTCCTTTCTTTCTCATATCATCTTTCACACAATTCATCTATCTCTTTTTGGTCTTCCTCTGCATGTTTACCCAGACTTTTTGAATAGTGACCGCATTTCTCAAACTCCCAGCGACATATAATAAATAAAGCTAGGTATATACTACTAAACACATGTTAATGAACCCTAGTACAGTTACGTCAGCTTTCGTGTTCACATTATAGAATTATGCGGACATACGTTATTTTAGTTCGTTATGTTAGTTTCTAGGTATATAACTATATCTACAATATTCTGCCTCGTTGGCCTAGTGGTGCTAAGTGCGACTGCTACGCTAGAGGGTTCGATTCCCAAGTCGACCAAGGTGTTATTGGGTTTTTCTATGAAATTCTCTTTAGCTGGTCGGAGTTTGCATTTGGGCCCGGTTAGTGGCAATAGGCTCGCCCCCTACATGGGACCTAAGCATGTCGGCGAACTGTGGGTGTACATTGGTACACCTCTGCCTAAACCCTTCGGGAATACAGGCGTGATGATATGTATGTACAATAATCTATGTACTGAGGAACGTAGGTAGATGTGGAGACTTCCGCTTTAGCTTTAATCACTAATCATTCCTCCATAGTGATTCCTATATTAAAAATCGATGCTCGTTTGTTTTAACCGACCACTTTTTTTCGTAAGAAATTGCTTCTTAAGACTGAAATACAGGGTTTTGAAAATTGTTGCCCATTGTAAGATTACAGTTATTTCTAAACTTGCCTTTGACTGTCTTAACTTTGTTTTTAGTATAGTTAGAGTTTGTTCTTATATTACATTTAATTGTGTATTAATAAACAAGTAGGCTTGGACTGTCTCAAAATTTTTTATCTGAGTGATAGAAACGATATGTTTAGTTTTCAAGGAAAACAAGGCTACAAAGGTTACATCACATTTCTGCAGTATTGATAGTCGAAAGATAAGATTCTATACGTGACATAGATAGGCTATACTCGCCCAAAATACTATGTATTATAATATGAACCTACACCTATATTACATCAGGGCCTCTTGTGATACAGAAAACGAATTATTATTGGTAAAAAATGCTCCTTCAAAAGCATAAAAATTACTCAAGTCTAAGGTTTCTACACAAAACCAACTATCTTACAAATACAGCACAATAAAGAGGCATTCAAATTAAATTTCATAATATTGTCAAACAGTAGTATCAAGGCCGATTTGCCAACTATTTCATAAGCAAGCATTACTAACGACTAGTTACACCTCAGATGTCTTACGAAAACAATTAAAAAAACAATTGCTGTTGTTAAGTAAAGCTTGTTGTTTCACATTGGTTTGACAAAAAGGTTGCAATGCTAGCTTCTTTGATTTTATGCTGCATTATGTGAAATAGCGTTGCGAAGATTCTGTTTTTCGAAATGAGAATGTCAAATGATTTTGACATTTGTTGTCAATTTTGATATTTGAAGCGCAACTACTGAATAGATTATGTTTATTCTAAATTAAGTGTAGTTATTATAAAACAGTATGATTATGTTATGAGACCTTGAGTATGTAACCGCAGAGTTGCAAACTTCAACTGGTCTAAGACTAGTGATCAAAGGCATTTTTATTCAGCTGATTGGCAAATACGACAACGAAGAACAAAAACAGATTAATTTCAATCAAGCGGTACTATTTTTAATATTCAAAGACATAAAGTCGGAATTTAGAATCTTCCACCCATCACCGTTTCCTTGGTATGCCAATATTTACTTTTCCAGTGTCTTCTTCCACTGTTAAACAAATCATTTAAAAAAATATATGAATTAGGGAGAATTTACAATACATATAGTGAAATCCTGGAATCTTTCACAGGAAAAATAAAAGTATTTTAATTACATAATAACACAAATATCACGTTTGTATTATCTAAAATCATCGGCAGTCGGATTGGCGACAAATCTATCTTACAGACGATAAAAATACCATATGGAATTATTATAAGATAATATAAAAGATAAATTCGACTTGTATTGTTATTTAATGTCTCCTTATCTTTTTAACTAATTTGGGGCATATCATTGCGTCATGACTCGTTATAAAGGACCAAATAACGCATAAATAACGATTTCAAAGCATTTATTTGTATTTATATAACGGTCGAAATCGATAACAAGACGATATGCTACGTATAATCGTTTGTTATCATTGCAAAGATCGAGAATTTTCTTTAAGTACGTTTTAAGAACGAATTTCTACAACGTGGGCGTATCGCTAAAATCATTGCCCTCGGACCAATAATGTTGAACCCTGAACTTTCTACTCAACTCCCTTTGGTCTCCTTCATTTTGTAGGCTTAAGAAGGGTGTGGGGGGTCAATCTAGCTGGTCAATAGAGTTTTCCTTAAAGAAAAACGCCCGAAAATACGCTGTGTCGTTGAACTTCAGGCAAGGTCGCCTTGCAAGGTCAGCGGCCCCGGCCGGCCATTCCCCCGACCAAAACATTAGACGATCGGTGAAAAAATGGCCGACATACAGATGTCATCATTGATACTTTATATTATTGCTAACTGTTTTTATGTCATTCTATGTAATTGACGTTGGACTTTAATTAATGTTGGTTAAATTGATGTGAGAAAATAATCACTTGTTTTGTTTTTAATTTTTCAAGACTTACATTAGTGAAAATAAACTTTTTGGTTTGGAATTATTTTGTGCTTGTATCAAATTATTTTGCGTCATTCCTTTTTGATGCTGTAGGAAATACACTCAAAACTTTTACAAAGGAAAAATAAACATAGCAAATAAAAAACTACAGTGTTTTTTAATTGAAACGAATGCAATGTGTAGGCTTTGAAATGAGAAAGTATACCTAAGTATTAAAATACACTTAATGCGCTATTTTCAAAAGATTATTAATCACTTAAAAAAATAACAAAGTAAGTATATCTAAATAAACATAATTGTTGCCTCTATTCAAACCGATACATCATAACATTCATAACGAACCATTTCAAGCACACCTAACTTTTGTGATGACCTAATCGTCATTGCGTATGTCAATGAACTTCAAATTAGGTCCCAATTAGATCACCGACAAGTCGAAACAAGTCAATTTGTGAACAAACAATAGGTATAGGGAAAAATACAGTAACTTTAAAGCATATAATGTAACCATTTGAGCATCTTTGAAATATTAAATAATCACAAATTAAATAGTGATTAAAAACGGTGAAAACTAACCGCAAAATTTATAAACAATTAAAACTAGAATAATTTTGTAAGCCATATTGAAAACCTGTTATTACGTACAAATGTATAAGCATTGGCAAACGTTATATTTATAATTTAGCAATAACATTTGGACATTTCAAATGATTATTATTTATTATTGTTTTCAGCCAGTGTCGTCCCACTGCAGGCAATTTCAAATTACTTTTAATTTTGATATAAACAAATTAAAACTCCGGTAAGACTAGAAACCTTCCCAAATATATCTTAGAAAAAGGCTAGGCAGCAATAAATACAATTTTTAGATATTCAAGGAAAATATTAGAATTTCAGTTACCTAATCTTCAATTCAGGTAAGATAAAATCAACAAGATTGAGCTACAGGAAAACCCGTATTTCACAAATATTTGAACAAAGTTTCACAAATAAAATAAATGTGACGAAATTGTGTAATATTATCTAATTTGTTACCGATATGGTATCTATAAGGCTTATTATACATTTGTACAGTCGCTTGCAGATTATGTAAGAGGAATAAATAGTTTATGTACTGTCTATCAGAATGTTACAATTGTGTCCGATAGTTTTACGCGCCTTGCTTTTGTTTCTATGTATGTAATGTGATATTCTTCTTCTTCCTTGTCGGGATCACCCTTGACAGTGGTCGTGGTCATCACTTCAGGTGTTGGTGGCAGCTTCACAACACGCCGCGCCGCCACTATTCTCTGATGGCCAGAATAGGTCAATCAAAGTCAAAAAGGATTTTTTATTTTCGTCGTTTAGTTCCAGAGATTACCACAATCAATTAACACTTTCAATGGAATTATTTATAATGAATTGAACTTAAAATGTTTATGTAAAAAAAACTAAGCCTACTCTAGAAATAAGAAAAAATAGTAGCTCTTTAGATTTATAATATCTTTATACCATACGTATAGAGATAACGAGTGGTCTATGTCAGAATATCAGTTCGATTTTGTCACGAGACAAATATTTATGGTTCAAATAAATATTTGTTAACCACAAATTTTCCTACTGTGGGATTCTTTTGAAATAAAAGACACAAAAAAAGATTCTGCTAAATTGTAAATAAAGACAAACAACACACAAAAAAAGAGTTATAATATATCACAATATAGAAAAACCATCTAATTACAATTAACTGTGCCAAGAATCTATCACCGCATCTATTTAAGAATCCCTGTCATACCTAGTTACGTAGATTTTCTGCGCAAACGACCTAACAAGAAGACGGTTGCTGAACCACCAGTAGGGCGCTGACCGATCATGACGTACCAATAACGATACTGTTTTGTTTTTGTTGGCGAATCCAAGCTATGGGTGTGCACGTGTTTTTTGTGTAGTGTTCCGAAATGCAGGTGCCGATTTGGGCACTTTGTACATTGTACCGTAGAAAAGACATTGTCGTCTAACCGATCGAATCGATAGTTTACATCACTTAGTATCCAATGACGTCACTACTATCACTGTAAACTTTTTTAAAGTGAGGATGGGAAGTAAGAATCCTACTAATATACTGAGATAGATCTACGTATTAGGTATTTTTAGAACATTTCAAATGGTGGAGGTTCTTAATTCAACTGAATTATAAATGATTTTTACTTTTTTTTTAACGTTATATCTCTGTTAGTTTGGTTCAATAACGATAAATATATTTTCCTTCGACAGAGTACGAATAAAAAATCTCAGAGGTGGTCGTACGTAAATATCACTGAAGTCGGTTCTTTTTAAATGTATGTGAAATAGATTATTTTTAGATTTGGTTATGTTATGAAAGAATATCTATACATAAGTGTACTTTAAGCTATAAAGTATGGATTAACTTTATTGCTAAATGAGGGATTAAGATAGTATTTAAACATTAAGTAATCCTTAATTGAATCCTATTGATTGATAAGTCTTGAAAAATAAACATGGCAATGGTCTAATCTTACAGTTTAAATAATGATTTTAATGAAATATAATTTAGGAAACATTGCAAACGAACGCCTAATAATCGATAATCATCTTTATATAGACAAATAAATAAAACGAAGTCCCTGCCGCCTCTGTCCATCTGTTTGACAACGATTAACACAAAAATTACTGAAAAAAAATCACATATTTTTCAGAAATACAGAATAATCAGTAGAGTGAATTAGGAGGAAGGTTTATGTGTATATTATTCATTTATATTTTGTTTATCTGCCTAGAAAATTCGCTAGGTATATTATAAATTCCAGGTGTGGGCAACATTTTTTAGGATTATCATAAATTACTAGCAAAAGATGTTTATTGTTTACAAAACATAAGAAATATATTCATTCGACCCAAATACCTCAAGAAATTATGCGTATTTTGACAACACGTAATAGCAAATGTATTTATATATTCCATGCGGAAAATTAGTATCAACGATTTATTTTTATTGCTATAGACATATTTAACGGTGTGCAAAAAAATATATGAGGTATATTTACAACCTAAGCTTATTATTTATGAATTATATTTGCTGTTTGAGACCACACACGCTTGCCAGTTTGCCTGTAAAAAGTAAGGTTTTGACATACTGGTTCGAATATAAAAATGTTAAAAAATATGTATTATTTGCATTGGTCCGATTATCTGATTAAATATGATAACAGCTACTTTATTCATTCTTGTATTTTATGTTACATAATTATATTTAGCTTGACCCACAGCTAGGCAAAGGTCTGCATTCTTTCTTTCTAGCTTTCCCCGGCTTACTGCGAATTCCCATTCTTTCTTGTTAAAACCTACATTTAAAATATAATGTATTTAGTTTCCATTACGAATTAACACGCACAAAAAGCTCACAGAAACTAGATAAATAATCGTTACACCTCAATATCAAACAATTACTATACCCTTAACTAATAAATATCTATTATCTTAATCAAATCAAATAGAACAGTGAAGGTAAAAGTTTTTCCTGACCATTTTCCTAGGTTAGGCGAGGTGATTGACCCCCAAACATTGAGGTCTTTCGATTTGTTCGGATCGCGTTTTTAGACCTTAGGGTGATTGACCTTTCTATAAGGGGTGTGGTAGTTTTATTAATTGGTTTAAGTATACAGTGCTTAATAAGTTTTAAGTTTCGTAATTATGAGGGTCAAAGGTATAAGAATAGAATAGAAATAATTATTAAAAAGTATTTATTAGGATTATGAGAATTGATAAATACATAGATTTGGTGCTGTATTAGGTCTGTTAAATAAATTAGTATGGAAAAATGATATCGTACTTAATAAACAGTGCATTTTACCATTAAATCTACTGATATATTGAGCTGTGACTCAAAATCAAAAATTGAGTATGACGCCTAAACATCTGAAAACAAAAAATATCTCACCAACAAAAATATACCCTAATTCCTTTATTTCCCTTTAAACAACACTATAAAATTATAAATAAATAAACGTTAAACCAAACATAAGCGAACCAATTCGAATGCCAAAATCGGGAATCGAACGGGCAACGATCGTTGGAAATACCTACTGACTAACCTTTATGTAGAGTAAAGAAAAATAGATTCGCGTTCCGCACTATACTTAGGCTCAAGAAAATTGGTAAAAATAGACTAGGCGGTAGTAGTTTTTTGTGCCTAGAGTAGTTTAGGCTGGTTTGTAAGGTAACAGGTTCGATCCAAGGTAGTACTTATAGAATTTCTATTAGGTGTTATTATTTTATGAGATTTTCGAAAACCTGAGTGATATATTTCTCTCTTTCATTATTATGTTGGCTACCGACATGGTTTTGGAAAATAAAACGTTGAAATTCCGAAGATTTTGAATATTACATTATTTCTGTTAATAGAGCCTTAGAACTCCAATGAGACCTTGATATTTGACAATTAAGAATATTTTAACTTCCCTTCAAATTCTTAAATCGTTAGTGATAAAAATATGTATCCCAGCATATGGCATGTGTATGAAATTATGAAGTATGTAATTAGTCCCTAATTATAAGTGCACTTAATTTGCAATAAATCTTTGACTATGACAATAATATACTCTTGTATAGCCTGGTTTATGTCGGTAGTTAACCAACTTCTACCTGGCCAGGTAGCACGAACAGCAAAATATTTTTTTTCTTTCATATTAAAATACCTACTTGTTTCTCAGTGCAAAGGCCTGAGAACAGATATCTGAAGGTCATAGATACAAGCCTGCGTCCCTTCGAAGTCAATGCACTTTGATATTTCATTAATTAATTAATATATGCGAAACCTGGCTGGAGGTAGGATCGTGTAAGATTCTTCATATTAAATTGTATTTTTTATTTATTAATTGGCCCAACGTATATTGAAGTGGGGAGATACCAATCAATGAAAGATAAAGGGTATTTTTATCAGTGTTATTTTGTTTTCTCTTTTAACTGTTGTAAAATTTTCGTTAGTCCACATCAGTACCTAATATGTTGAAAAGTTATTTGAACACTAGTCCGGTCAAAACATCAAAGTCTTCTCTAACGATAACTGCGGTAGATTATCTGCATAAAATAATTATTTTAGCGCTAAAGGTGTAGAGTATGGCCGAAATTACTAAGAAACAAGTGTTTGTTTTGTTCAATAGAGTAAAACCATTAAATTATTAAAATATTTATTTAATTGCCCCAATCCAGAAGCTTTAATACGTTAAAACAAATTAATCTGAAACTATAGCCATCTTTCACATCTTCTGCTTACCGCAAAATAATATTTCTAATACAAACAAATATCGATCAGAATCATAAATCACATTTAATACTACATTTTCAAAAATCAATAAACCTAAGGTCATCGTCCTGAGTTTTGTAATAAACTGATTTCAGGCCATTCGCTTACGATTTTCAGGCGACCATTGACCTCCAAAAATGGTGTTACGCGCGGGATTTGAACCCGGAAAACAGTCGTAACTGAGCCTAATAATAATATAATAAGTCTAAATCCATACTCATAATGTAGGTCTGTATGTTGTTGAATTATTCATAATTACTTCGTTTGTTGTGTGAATGATATTAATTGAATAAAGAGTTTTTGTTTTTATAAGTGAGACACGCGAAAGTGTTCAAGGTGTCTGTCTCGGTATGTCTCGATTTATTTTACTGCAAAACTACTGAACTGTTTTTCATTAAATTGATGTTGGAATAAGCTTGGATCCCTAAGAATTACACACTTTTAAAGCATATAATAATACATATATACACAGTTAAATATGACATGATTATAATTTTCTATAATCTGATCCTAACGGTAAAACAGCATTTTTTTGAACAAATACAGCCAAAACAGACTGCATTATGTCATACAAAATTACCACCACGGAACACTACCACTATTCAATTCAATACAATTACATACAAAGACTCATAACAATACATATAACTGTTTGTCACACGTCATACATATGAGTACTCAAACTCACTTTACTAGTGAATTTATTTTACAAAAATGAACCTTGTGTAAAATTGTAATAAGGGTGGTTTTATTGTCAAAATGGTAACAGTATTGTGTGGTTGACTGTACATAAAGTAGGTCTGTATAGACACACGCAATCAAAATTATTTGTTTAACCTCTGTCAATTATTTGTCGTGTTTTTAGAACGTACAATTAGAGTTTTATTTGCTGGTTACATTGTGGAAATATGTGGGATATTTTATATTTTATGTTATACATGGAAAATTAATAAGTGTAATTTATTTTTGCGGAAGTTCGTTATGAGGCAAACGATTGTCCTGGTGATCAGTAATCACCGTTACGAGTACCTAGAAAGAGTTAATTATAGGTTCCTAGCCACCCTTAAAACTAAGAAGTGTACAGATAAATAGATATTTTTGTTTGTTATTACATCTTAAACACGAATAACAACAATAACAGAATTAGTCACCTTGGTCGACTTGGGAATCGAACCCAAGACCTCTAGCGTAGCTGCATTTTTTTAAATACATAGTGCGATAAAATGGCAGTTCAAATCAATATAATTTAATTAAACAAACGAATTTGTCGCAAAAACTATATAAAATTATTCAATTCTTGATTGTTTTTTTATAACGAACGGAGTGGTATTCTTAAAGCTAGCGTAAAAAATAATTATTATTGTATAAGTCCTTACCTAGTCCGTACCTTATTCGCTAAGTTTAAAGAAACTTCTATTAAGGTTACAACGGCATTGACCCTTGATTGTGTATTTGTAAATGTCCTAAAAATAGCTAATATGTTGTAAGTACACGCACAAATGACGCACGCCACATCACAGGTGGGTAACCCACCCAGAAATGTTACGATGACCTCCTTGGTTAACTCTATACTAATGGCTGATGCGGAAGAAATTTGTGTATGTGGTTACTTTCCAAAGATATCAAAGAACATTTTTTATTCAGCTAGCCGCCATTTTTAGTATGCCCAAAGAATGAGCATCATCAGTTAATTTTCAAAATATTGTATTCTTTTACATAAAACTATCTAAAATGAAGTATTTTATTTCATAAAACCCTAAAGAAACGGAAAACTGTTTATTAAGTATGTGCTGATTTTCGCATTTTTTTTTTAAAGTACTGTGTATCTTTTATCAACCACTGTTTAAAGAGACATCTTTCTTAGTGGCAAAAACCAGTAAAGAGGATCAGACTTTCAATATGTTCAGAATGAGAATGATGCTCTAACCCGAAAATCGAAAGCTCGATTTCCGTACAATCATCAACGAAAGTTGCCAAGCGCTTTTTACGCCGTGTTACCAGATTTCCTCACTACTTGTGTTACCAACTGTACGATACGTCACAGGGTTGCTAACCCACCCATTAGTTACAATGACCTCTATTAATTTAGACCACAGTACTAACTGGTCAATTCGTTTGTACTAACTAACTTGTCAAACATTAGTCTGTCTGTCTTATGTCTGTCATTTAAGTAAGATTATAAATTTACAATTATATAGTAAAGAATGATTTAATAAGTATACTATTTTTGGAAGATTGGGAAGAGGCCTTTACCCAGCAGTAGGTCGATTATAGGCTGGTAATGTTAATTATTCGTTTTTGTCGGCTATTTCGTCTGTTCATCAAACATTGCATCATGACAATGACTGCACGAATAGCCGAGTGGTGTTAGTCACCACGCCAATAATTACTGTTCGCGACGTGCTGTGGGTTCGATCCCCGCATGGGACAGGCTTTTGTGTGATCGACAAGTTCTTGATTTAAGTCTGAAATCCCTGAAATTCAGTACTTAAATAAAACAAGCAGGATTCGTTAAATAAATCTTAGTACCATCAAGGTTTATGAAGTTCTTTTAAAATGCATAAACAATTTTCTAACTTTCACATTTAAATGATTAATAGAACTAAACAGTCCCTTTACTAAAACAAAATTTAAAAAAACTTTTCATCATCATCATGTATAGATTATATATAATCTATAAATACATTACAGATACAACATAACGTTACCAACATAACTGGTGATTAATCAAACCGCAGGGCTGCCAACCTACCCACATTAGTTTTGTTGACCTCAGCCCAATTCAGTACAGTTAATTGATCTCAGCTTATCCATAGATTTGTTTGACCTGGTTTTAATGTATAGAGAATTTAATCTGCTGTTGTGACAAGGGCTTGTTTTGACCTGATTAGGTTTGGATATTTCAGCTAAAGAATATTATAACAATAGTCATAGAAAAGTTCAAATAATAAAAAAGAAACATAGTTTTAAAGATTTAAAGTTTTTAAAATTAATTTATAGTTCCAGCCTAGAAATATTCCATTGCTGGTTATACGCTTCTTCCCTTATTGAAAAGAAATGAGCTTTGACCATCACGTTGCCATATTGCGGATTAGCGTTTTAAGATAAAGAAAAAAAATCATGTAAAAATAAAAAAGTAGATTTGTGCTCGATAAGAATTAATAAGATAGCTGAGACTTGAAGCCTTTCAACAGATGTTATCATCAGTAGTCTTGTAAATTGTAAAGTAAAGGGATATTTGATATAATATCCTTATAAAAACATTGACTTTTATTTCCTGTATGAACTCAAAACAATTATTAGACCTAGACCATAATAGCCGACATTATTCTACAATTAATAGCCGCATAATATTCGCATGTCAGTGTAACATTCGCTTAATTGTCAGTGTGTACGTCAGAGCGGTCAGTGACCCCGGGAAAGTCGTAGGAAACGTATGGAAAGCGGCTCGTGACGTCACTCTTACGTAATGTACAACTGTCGGGGAAGATAATTAATTTGCTATTAAGTAGTAATTATATTTTTTAGTAAATTTAAAATAAATCATTTCTAGTATTATTTACTTAAAAGATTATGAACAAAAAAATTATCATGAAATTTACGTTACGCTGGCATTTTCCGACTAGCAATCTTTAAGTAAAAAATAAATAAAGATGTATTTATAGTGAGTACCAAAAAAGGGTAAATTAAACAAACACGAGTGGAGTAGAATATAACACATAAATCAGTATTATATATAACAAGTTACCTGAAAAGCGGATCTTAGATCGGAGATAAATTTAAGCTGAAGAAGAAGTTTTCTGTAAACGGTCACCAAACGAAACTTAGTTAACATTCTATTATTTCACTCATGACATGATGAGCATGATCTTTTCCATTCCTGGAAATAGGAAATTGCCTTTTGGAGATCGTTATTCTTTGAGAGTGCAAGTGTTTATGCATACCATTGAGCACTGAAAATCTTCTTAGCTATTCCGCTAATAGAATACGTAAATATAAAACCTTAAAAGTACACCGTCTTTAAAAATAGCTAGATTTAATCTAGCCTCTTCTATAGAAAATTATATTTTTCTCAACTGATCAAAACTATTTAGGTACTTTATATATTTTACTATAGGTTCTCAACTAGCAAAACAATTGCCGTCTACGTAAGTTATGGTTTTCAAAAACATGTTTTTCTTATAAATTTCTACGCATTTTATACGCAAGTAGATTCAATATTACTTGTAACTATGTTTCCTTATTTGGACAATTTTTAACTGACAATAAACCACAAACCTAAATATTATTTTTATTTTAAAAGTAGGAGTTGGAGTAGTTACACGTTTGAGAAATATTATAAAACAATTATTTATCTGAGTACTGATGAGCTATAAATATTCCACTGTTGGTTACCATCCTCTTTCATGCAGGAAAGAATATCATTGAACTGCTAGGCCACCACCACAAAGATCTGTAAAAACAGTACTGTGTCCTTTCTTGCATCACTCTATCTTGAAATACATAACAATTAATACAATATATAGAACTCATCTTTGTGAGGAAAGAGTAACAAGAGGAAAAGGAAGAGGAAGTTCTGAAAGCCAAAAATCAGAAAACTGTTGTTGGCGTACCAAACATCTAGTACTGCAATTTTTGAAATAAACTACGTTTATAAATAGACTATGTTAACCTTTGCCTGAAAAATGGTAACTACCAAAGACCTATTTTATGAGGCTAATTCGACCACAGTTACTGCCTACCACTCTCGGATAGGCGTAAAGATAAACAAAATATAATTTATGCGAAACATTTAGCTTTTAATAGTTAAACGTAAGGTCAATACACTTCTTCATTTCAGTTGCGTAGAAAACTGTGCTAAATAGTGTCATTGACCCGCTGTAATCAGGGCGGGGTAACAAACCCGGGCGTGTGTCATAGACGGTTGCTATGGCAACCGGGTAGGGAAAGCTTCATCTGTTTATCTATCCGGATATTGTTTAACCCCGTTTTTATTTACTTTGACTGAGAATAAAGAATAATTTATTTGTACAGTGTATATAAATAGGTACCTAGGTATGTTTGGATTCAGATAAAAGATTTTATTTTATATTAAACACAAAGCCTATTGCACTTTGTTGGGTTACAGTACGTTGTCTTTCCACATAAGAAAAAACTTATGCATTATGAGCATGATTATTTGGCTATATGTTTTCCCAAGACATAATATAATATTTTTTCAAAAGGCGCTAAGCTGTCATTTATTATAGGTTGCTGAGGGCAATTTGAACAATTGACGACCAAAAGATCTTTGAGGTTGCGGTCAACGTGTTCGCGGTAACAAACCACGATGGGTCATTTCAGGTCATGAAAAAATTTAATACTTATAGTCTGATAAGTGCCTTAAGACAGAGAAAATTCCTTATCGTATGAATTGTAGCTCTTATGTCAGATATAATTTTCGTCCTAACATTTAACAGACTTCCTTAAAATTCTTCAACAGTTTTCAAAGATTGTCGGTTATAAATAAAAGATCAATGTACTAACTGCTTGTAACGCGTCGATAATAGATTACATATGTGTATAATTAAGTTTATTTGTATAAGAAAATATTCAGGTGTTAACAATTGTCTACGTACAGAAAAATCTATTTGAGAGCAAAAGCTATGTAGTTTAGGCATACGTTAAAATAATTTTGTATAGAGAGCTCAGTCGTTTAGTAAGTATTTCACGTAAGTAAATATGACTAACAAAACTTTTCAGTGGCGTATTTACTCTCATATGTTTTAAATTGTCAATAAATCCATTTCCTGCGCAAACATCTGAAATGTAACAAATATTTGTTGTATATGGGAATCGAAACCGCGTCAATTGGAAAATGTATATGTTTGTGACGATTATGACGAAGAAGAACTAAATTACCTATTTAGTATTTAGGGTTTTTTTTATTAGCCTACATAGGATCCCACTGCTGGGCAAAGTCCTCCCCCTCCGTCCTCCAAACCTGTCTATCCATTGCGATTTCTGGCCACGTGCGACCCGCATAACTGACTAGATCATCACACCACCTTCGCCTAGGAGGACCTCGAGGACGATGTCCCTCCGGCTTCCAGTGGGTGACGATCTTTGCCCATCGGTCAGGCTGCATTCGCGCTACGTGACCAGCCCACTCCCACTTGAGCTTGGCTACTAGTATAGTATTTATTGGCTGCTAGTATAGTATTTAGGATGTATAAGGTTATTATTCTTAAAGGTCGATTTTGATGTTATTTAAAATTAAAAGTGACACAGTAATTCCCTACAATTTTTTGCATATTATTTGGCTTAAGTTGAGGCTAGAAACTCAACTCAAAACTGTCTACTGCAGCAGTCGAAATAAAAAGATAAAAAAAACATTCGATGTTTAAATAAGCCACAACTGCGCAAGAGTTCCTAGTGGGGCCTGGTTTACAATCCTGTTATGTCAATACCCTGCACCATATCAACTACAATTTAAAATGTCAGAGGTATTAACACAGGGTAATGTACTACAAAAGGAAAATAACTATCCAAGGGAATAAAAGATGTATTCTTACGAGGTTTATCTTTATCTTTTGTTAAAACAAATATAATAAAACTGTCTAGAAGTTGCTTGTTTGTTGTTTCAAGAGATTAGCCTTTCTCTAAGCTATGTTGTCAACAACTTTAATTACAGAAATGTAAAGAGATTGTTTGTAAGTTTACATGTAGACTGTAATTTTAAAACTGCTCATCTGATTTCAGAAGTTCTCCTAAAAGTATGGTTTTCTGATTTTTAGTCAGAAGAGCTTGTATTAGTATGTAGTTTGTAAAATATTCCTTTAGATGTAACTTATAATTTCTTGGTGTTCTTGATAAAACCAGACCTAATTTTATCAAAATCGGTTGAGGGTTTTGTAATGAAAAGAGCATAAAAGACTAACGGATACCTAAAGGGATTTTTTGACATGTGAAGGTTACCTTCACATGTCAAAAAATCCCTTTAGGTATAAAAAATAATAATTATTCAAATTGTTATAAATTTAATATTTAGGCATTCAGGTAATCTTTAAATTATAGGTTAAAGCTATTCTCTATGTAAATAATGTTTATTGCATTTCAGCATAATGATATAAGTAAATAAGCATATAATACAGCAGTGACATTACTACATAAGGCTGTAGTCACAGACGGACAGACGTCCGGCCTTGACGTCCGATTCGTGAGTTGAGTCGACGATTGCTATTCACTTCTCGTTACTGGATACGGAAAGATAAGGAGATGACTTGTATTGTTTGTTTTTGGCTTGTGTTATGGGGGGTAAGATTTGTGAATATAGTTGAAAGTATTTGGATAAATAGTTGCTAGTTAAGTTTGCAAATGTGTAAATATGTTCGCAACAATTTTTTTTGTTCAATTATGGTTTGAACGTTAATTTGTATGTGTATGTTTTTATGTGAAACAAGTTAATCAATAAGTAGGTATCGATCAGGCATTATATTATAGTATTAGTACGTATTTTTCGTAGGTCAACTGTCAGTTTCAATATTTTAGCGGGGTTGGTAAAGTAACTTCTAGCCTTGAGCTACAAAATAAATTATGCTTATTCACTTTATTACAAAAGAAGACTGCACACTACGCTAAATTACCAAACAACTCTTTACAAACATTTTATCAAAAGTTAATAAACCGTAACAAGGACGTATATTTCTGAGATCTTGTTTAAATTTTATTAAGAGAGCGACTGATCTAAATTACCATTTAAATATAAACAAACCATAGAAAAAATAACTACAACACGTCTCCACGCCACGTTTGCGTTGCCCTTGAACGCGGGCGCATTGTGGCAGGTCGCGTCGCCGCACACAATCTTATGCGCACACGCATCCATTTGTACTTTCACTATTGTAATGTATTCTTACATGATATAAGGTAATTATTTAAGGGAAATATTATTGTAAAGAAAGGTTGCATCAAATCGAACAAACAGTTAAAAATATGTTTAATTTCGTCTCCAAAAATTGTTCTGTTTTCATACATAGAACAAAGAAGATTATAAACTATATTATCAGCTTACAAAAAGTAAAAAATATACCTATTACTGCACATTAAAGTCTATTTTTCAACTCATACAATTTATAATCAAATCATACCGACTAAAATTTACAAATTCCGTCATTCCTAACATAGATATTTACAAAACTGACCAACAACTTAACACACCTACACAAAAAAATCCAGTTACGAGTATCAATCCTATAAATATTAATTCGATTTAATTAACATAAATATCAATTTATAGACGAAGTTTTAAAGTCTCCGTCCGTGCCCTTGAGAACGTTGCGGCAGGTCGCGCCTGCGCAGAAACAGTTACACACAATCTTGTGCGCGCGCATCATTTTTGAACGATTGACAGAACGTGCCGAATTTGAAATTTAAAAGTTATGCAATGGGTGGTGGGCTTGAATTTCAATTATATTTTGAATAATTTTGAGTACTGTGCCTAATTGTTTTTTTTGGTATTGCTTATTAAAAAAAATATTTATTTCGATTGTTAAATTACTCGTAAGGTCATAAATAATTATGATAGGTGTAATCTGTGAGACGCCATTGTTTTTTTTCGCGTTTTATCTGTCTTAGGAAAAGTGTTTGAAAAAATACTTTTGAAAAATAAAAACATTCAAACAATAGACGTTTTGAGAAACTTTATTTACCATTTGTACTTAGAATTTCAACAGGAAAATACAAAAGTTCTTTGTCTGAATTTAAATCGCATACTCAACATAATCTTGATTCAAAAAGGTTTACCTACTTACCTCTTAGCAACCATATTACATTATTTACCTATACTTTGACTATGATTAATAGAGTCCAAGGCCCTTTATTATTACTAATATATAAAATTAAATCTATAATTACATAGTGGTATTGCACAATGACTGCAATACGGCTGTGATTTAATGAGTAATATAACACAAATTGTTGTATCGTGACTTAACAACATATTACTAATTTGGTATTTTCTTGTAAATAATAAAAAATAATTAATTAGGAAATAATATGTACACAGGATTACCAAATAATTGTGCAAAAGGAGCGTCAAATAATTCTCATTTCGAGCTGAAAGTTTGTAAATTGACTCTATAGCAAATTTGAATGGTCTCTGTATACTTTTTGGACAGATATTCTCTTTTGGTAAACTGATTACTCTTTGTCATTTGGTTTTGCCCGATTTTACATACAGGTAGGTATTAATATACCTATTTATTAATATATTTCTTCACTTAAATATAACTATGCATTTTGAAGTTATCTACATGTGTTAACTGCATCTGCATTCTGAATGGATGAAATAAAAGTTGGTTCACTGACAATAACTTACCTAAAAAGTCTACATACTACTAGGAGTTTAGTTAAATATTTTTTAGTAATGGAAGTTTAATTATGAGTAACATATATTTTATCTTAAAAAAACAAACAGAAATCATGAAAGCTAAATAATTGATCCACTTAAAGACGTTACTTACAACATTTTTTATACAGCATTCAAAAGCACTTTGCAACAGAAATATCTCTACTCATTAAACAAAGACGCTTAAATTATCAGCTTAAAAGTACAACTCGATCACCAATAAAAATAGACAATGAACCAAATTCTGGACAAACAAATAAACAGATTTATCCGTGTAAAGACCCACATTACTTCAGTTTATTTCAGGATAGATTTATTGTCTCGTGAAACTGGAGAAATAAAGCATAAACCTATATTGAATGTATTTAAATACATAAAGGAGTTATGGTCAGTAAAATCTCTTGATAAACACAAAAAGTGCGAATATGTACTTTTAATATCCAGGTATTTTTTGGTCTGTTACTAGATAGGAATTAATGCTACTAATTTTCTTTTTGTCATTGAAAATTTTCATAAAATGTGTATAGCCTATGTTACTCGAGCCATAATCAGTTCAGTAATTTAGGCGCTACGGAACATACAAACATAGATTGTTAAAAGTATAACCCCTTCAGTTTGGTTTAGCTGCAGTCGGGTAAAAAGATAAGTTGAAAATCGTGATACTGAATTCTTTTTCTATATTCTTGAACAAGAAGATTTTTTTATTACATCATGATAATAATAATATAAGCTCATCCTTTACTGCTATAGTCAGACAAGGCTAAACGTAGTTATTAGCGATTATGTAGATTTTTATTCACTTACTTATGTACTAAACAATAACAAGGTAAGTCCTCAGTCTAAAAAAATACTGAAACAAAAGTTTTTTTTTAATTCATAAGTATATGACATTTTTATTATATATATTGTCTAAATAAAATGCATATAGAAAAGCCTTACCACGGTGTTATTGATAAATATGTAAATTATCTTCAACAAAAACATAGAGGTGTAATGCTTTGTTAGTTATTATTAACATCACCTGGCGTCCATAATTCAAAAGGAACAATACCATTAAATTACATAACAAAAAAACAATAACTCAAAAAATTAAGATATTAATACGAAGACCAATAAACAACCTTTTCTGACATTAAATATGTCCTTACCATTTCTGGACGCTGCGAAGCCCGCCAAAAATAAACGTCAAAAAATGCAAGATGGCGTCGTCCGACCTCGAGGAGTCAGGAAGTGCATGTAATACCAATGAACTTTTCAATGCTACCCAGTTGGAAGAATCCTGGTCGAGGTAAAAATATTCACGTTTTGTTGTGCACATATTATTATGCGTAATTGTTGGCCTTTTAAAGCGAGATCTTCGGTAAACTGTGTCTGGCTGCAATTTGCAACGCATCCATTTTGAATGACGCTTCTCTTAGCCTTGGTCGCGGAATAAGGATTATGTTTTAAATTGTTAACGCATTTTTCTTGAATAAGTTTTAACGTAATGTGTGATTGTGTTGACATTTTAATATGTATATCTGTTGCGTTTAAATTACTTTTGTTACGTATTTTTTTCGTATGAATGGAGTTTCCATTATTTAATGATAATTGGATCCTGGTTATGTCAATATACAAGAATTATTATGTTTGCAGTTTTTTTTTTTCTTTTATGTATAGCTACGAGATTTGCTACGGCAAATATAATGCAGGAGAAAAATCTGACATAAGGCAAAGAAAAATCATATTACCATACTAATCTTGATATTTTCTATAATTATACCGTAAAAGTTCTAAGAACAACAAACAAAATATTAAATTTGTTACTACATATAAAATCTTCATTACCAAATAACCAAATCTAAATAATTTAAACATTATTCTTGAACTTGAAATCTAAACCTTGGACAAATCATAATAATTTTATAATACGTAAATATTGCATCCGTTACATCTGCATTTCTGCATTTCATATGCAGGGAAGCGTTTAAGGTCACTATATAGGAAGTGACGTCATAACTTTGTTTATCTAGTTTATTAATAAAACAGGGATATTTTGCTTTTGGGATGTTATGCTCTTGGACTATACGGAAGTGTTTATAAAGGCCAGTTAGATTATTTTAGTCTATTTTGGAAGTACCTAGTTGAATTTACGATTATGCGGTAAATTTTCAGTGCTTCGATTGGTGTCTTATTTCCCTAAGGGAATTGGAAATATACATAAGATTTTTAGTCCTTTGTTTCAGCATTGATGTTAGTGCTAGTAGGTTTTCAGTAACTTAGTATTCCAAGTTATATGTGCGTCTTAAATGTTGTATGCCGCACATGAAAGATATATTCATCGTAAAACAGAAGAGAAAAGAGCTTTTAATTTTATAAATATACTTATATTAATGAAAATAATAATAATTTAGCCTACAAACGTCCCACTGCTGGGCACAGGCCTCTTCCCATACAGAGAAGGCACGAGCATTAATCACCACGCTTGCTCACTTAATAAAAATGCCCCTGGAATCTGAAGTCATCTTTGTACAGTTTCAATTACATTAAGACCTCAAATTGTCACATCAAGTTCAATACTCCCTAAATCGCACAATTTAAAATCGAGACCAACCATTAAAGCAATTATCGCAATCAATATACCGACTCCATGAAATTAACCAATATGCTTTATAATCAAGACAAGTGACATTTGCCGTGACTATGCATCTGTAAGTGCATTTACGCACTAGCAAATGCTGCCCGCGGCTGGCGGAGCATTTTTGTATGTATGTTACTGCTGTAAAACCGTCGTGTACGCAACAAGCGGATGCATCCTAAAATGGATTCATTAAATATATATTTAAAATGCTAACTTTAAACTGATAATCTAAAACAGACAATCAATTCAAACTACAAGAGAATCCATAAAAACAATCTTGTTACTATCTTTTAAATAACTGATATTTTTGAAATTATTTTAACCTCTCTATTATTTTTATTTATCGCTGTTGATATCGTGTAATACATACATAAGAACAAAACAGACACCCAAATTGAGAATTCATTATTTTTTCAAGTTGGTTAAAAAGCGTCCAGCCGCGAAGCTCGCTTAACCGCTAGTGCGTTAAACCGCGTCGAATCTGTCGGTGCAACAAAACAAGATGGCGTCGCCTGCGCCCGCGCACGCCCGTGAACCTGGACGCGACGCTAAAATTACATGCGTCGCGTCATCCTGTGCGAGATTATGCATGCTCAGATGCGGTGGCGAGAATTCTTTTGACTTTGTTCTGTTGCAACTATTGTTCCTGTTCAAGGTTTTCAGGGAAGCCTTAAACCCAGTTATGGGAAACTTGATAAGTGTGTTTTATGAGTTCAAAACAGCTTTTTTTTTTGGTTTGTTATAGTTTAGGTTTCAGGTAACTAGAAAAGTTATAGTTGATTCTGATGACAGTTTGAAGAGTTTCAAATATATTGTGCTTTTTCAAGCTTAGTGCGTAAAACTTAGTGAATGTAGGTAACAGAAATTAAAATATAGAAATATCATTCTCATTGTGTTACGAATAAAGATAAAGAAATAAATAAATTGTGTGAAAGATGACATAAAAAAAAAGACTGAATACTGAGATGACGAGTAGTAGAGATGAATGGAAGCTGAATACGATAATAATGGTTATGATGCCAATAAACTACATAAATTAATTATTAAATACATTTGTCGCATCTACACGACAGCATCCTGAGATGCATCTGCACGAAGGTCAGAGGGGTGCTCGTACATTTACATAAACATTAGGTATTATTGCTCACTGCATGTATAACATACCGGCTCCCGAATATTAACTGGAATAAGCTGGAATTTCCTGGATAAGTTGATGGAAAGTTTAAGCTCTTATTAGGGCTTAATACTGTCATCGATAATTATGAGTACGGAGCGAAATTAGAGCAAATTTTGCAAATTTTGTTTCGTTAAAGGCAAGTTTTATAGTAGTAAAACTTTTTCCTCATCTTTTGTGATACCTTTGTTGTCTGCGATTACTGTACAAGTGCCTCAGCTATTTACTTTGGGTTCAGAGCGAAGTATGTGATGTTGCCAACATTTACTACTTAATTTTTTCTTGGTCTTGGCACCTAATAATCTAGAAGACAATATGGCTTTTGGATAAATTCTAAAACACCTCTAAGTTTAAAGATTTATCTAGTTCCTTTTCTGTACTAGATTGCTTTCGTCTTGCAGAATATGTAACATTGATTTGAGCTGAATATGCAACAACGAGATAATTTCCCCATATTCTGTCTTTAAAATATCTTGTCTCATTTCAGAAATTTTTAGTACACCTACACTATCTTTACATAGTATAAATTAAAATACTTTTAAAGTACTCAACAGATTTTAGTGCAGTTTTCAGCAATAGATAGAGTTATTCAATAAGATTCAAGAGGTTTATATGTAGGAATAATAAATGCATATTATCGTACATTGCACCCAATCCGGGACGGATCATAAGTTTAGAATGAAATCTCTTATAAAAGTGGTTGCGTGTGCGCACAGAATCAGAACATAATTTGCATGTGACGACCGGATTCGCTTTCGGATATCCGGTGCAACAGATTATGCTTTTTACATAATTTTTCGATGTTAATCCTTAGTTATGTTTTCAGAGGAAGTTTTTAAGTGGTAGGATATGATATCGTGTTATGGCTAAGTGTTGAATAAATTTGATAGTGTTATGAATGTTTCTTAACATTATGAATGTAAAAATGTTAAGATTACTGGGTTGATGTTTGTTACAGTTACCGAATAAACAAGTCAGTGATAGAATATTGACCCATCGTATTTAAGACTATATTAAAGATGAAAAGAGATAGAACATTTAGATTAGTTAGATTTATTAAGTCACTATGTCAAGGAAATTGCATTTAGCTAAAATTAAATTATATTACAAATAAATGTCTTCAAATTATCTTTGTCCTCAAATTATCACCTAAATGCGTGCATATTATTATATTGCAGACTCACCAAATAATAAGTAGACACTTGACATCTTAAAACGACTTACTTCATTTAGGAACAATTGAATGGGCTATCATTGAATAAAAGAATTACTAACCTAACAATCTTTAAATAAAACTTACAAGCAATGTAATATTTAATGGCTTTCTTACACACTTCATAAAAACACGATGATACAAAATCGACATCCTCCCAAATCTCTAACGTCGATAATTTAAAACAATATCAATCTCCTGCCAGTCGGATGTCCTAAAATAATAAAAGGATGCGACCAAACGGCGCGTGCGCCGACGAATTTTATTCCATTTTCGAAAAGGGGGTTCGTATTTAAAATTAGAACGAGTCGGGCGCAACGGAAATCGCTGGCGAGTGAATCATGCGCATCTCAGCTGCTGGTTACAGATTATTATATTATTGTATACATTTTTGTGATATTACTGTTTTGTGTGAAATATTTCTGTCTGTGGTTGGGTTTTTGGTGTATTTTAATTAAGTGTAAAACCCTGGTTTTATTTTTAGTTATTTGTATTGTTACAAAATAGTAATATTAGTTAATAATAAATGATTTTGTTTGTAACAGGTTTGATTTATTCACGGTTGGCAGTATTTGATTAATTGACATAGGAAGGAGGCCTTTACTCTCCAGGGAGACATTGTTATATATTTACATTGCTCAATTAGATTATACACATTTTATTTCAGAGACAAAAGTATTCCACTATAGTACCTTTTATCTAGAAAAAGTACCGTCAAATCCAGCCTTTTAAGAGCTTATCCAGAACAAACATACTAAGAAACTAAGAAAAAGACGCAGTAAAAAGATTTAAGTACTAACATATAATATATAAGTATAATGTGTAGGTATGTCTGTCTGTCTGTCCCTAGGATCAGATTTAAGGTCAGTGCACGCAGGTAGGTAATGTCCGAACATTTTGTTTATTACTGCGCAGTCGGAGCTTATGATACAAGATATACCTAATGTTTACTTAATAAATAATTGTTTTACCTGGGAATGTTGAGGAAAATACCCAAAGAGTATTTGATTAAATTATTTATTACTTTTGTAACATGTACTGGTACATACTAGGGACTTGTAAATTAAACATTTTATTCTTTTGTATCGTAATAAAAAATACTGTCTGTTACCCAATTAGGCAAAATTATCTGTAAAAAATATCGTATAAATTCAGAAAGTTCACACCACCAGAATTATAATTGGTCTACGTACTGGATCAAACAAGTTGAAAAAAATAACTATGCATACCTAAGTACAAAAATATCAAATTAAATTTATATAATAATTCATCACAATTCAATAAACACAACCCACTAACATTGACACCGAACAATAAACTCATACAAACACATACATTCGTAACGCGATTGAATGCGTTAGACAATAGCATCGAACCTGCCTATCCCATTAGACATCTCACATTAATACAATCTCATACATATTCCATACATACATAGATCTCATGCATGCGAATGTGTGAGCCCTATCCTTGAAAGTGACATTGTTCATTGACCTTGCATTTTGCGTCTCAAAATAGGTAGAATCTTGCACTCGTAAATTTTATTCTCAAATAATGAGACGGTTTTATTACTGGCCGAAAAGAGTTCTTATTATGAAATTCTTTTTGAATTCTTACATTTTTTAATTTGACTTTTGGATTAAGAATGTTGTTTGAATTTGAATGTGGAATGCTTTTGAAATGTTCGTTACTTTTGTTTTAAAACATAATTAATTACTTAGTTATGTTATTTATTTTAGTTTCTTCAAACTAAGTAAATATTAACTTTACTTACTTATTACTTATGGCGTCCTTTTAGAGCTTTTATAATAAAGTAAAAATAGGTACAAATAAATACTGCTCCAAATAGATAATTTCACAAAGCAAATAAAATACATAAAAACAACTATAAATGTCTAGGGAATTAGCAATAAAATTATCAAATCAGAGGTAATAAATTACAATTTATTGTAATAACAATGGCCATACATTATCTGGTGTATTTGTAATTGTTAGTCAACAGTTTGTCAAGAGCTAGACAATTTATTTCTTATTTACTTGTAAAATCCACGTCTTGTTGTTAACTAGGGATGCATGCGGGTTTGCTCGTCTGAAAGGTGGGTATTTAATGATATTGTTAAATAAAAAGATCAAAAGGTTTCTAGGCTTCAGTAACATTTGTGACAGTTTGTTATAATTAAATAAAAATAATATCTCCTTTCTAATTACACTTCTCAAGGTGCATCTCTATTGAGCTTAAAATATATATATATATTATTTACTTCATTCAGAAATATAATTTAAGATATTGAAACAAGTGTATAGAGTACATCAAAAATAATCACAAAAAAAAACTCGACAATTATTGACCAATATCTTCAAATATTTGCAGTCAACACAAACCAATTACAAAAACAAATTATCAAGCCTTTATTTCAAATATCACATGTAAGTAAAAACATAAATATTTATTAAGAAGGCAGACATTCAGACACTTTATGAACTCGTCTAGACAATCACCCTGCGTCACTTGGGGGCACAGCAGAGATATAATATGAAGGGCAAATTGATAATAATATGAAATTGATAAAACTATCTGAATAATAATTAGGAAATAGAAGTAAACAATGTCGGCTGATTTACGAATAGAGATAAAAATTACTGACTATTTTATTATTGTAAATATTTTTATGAAAATGGTATTTTCATTTTTTCCTCATGTTTCTCACAATATTCTTCAGTAATCTTTGTATGATTTCAATCATTATAAAAATATCGTTTACTTCCTATATTTTGTTTATATTAACCATCAGTTTCGTGATTTGATAAATAGATTACTAGGTGAATTATTACTAGGTAAATATATTGAACAAATTTCTACTTCTACTACAGTTTACTGACCAAGACAGATTTGAATATATTAACAGACTAAGCGTCTTACAAATCCGCAGACAAAACAATAAAAATGCATTACCAACAATAGTTTTATCTACCACACTGACCCAAATACGTATAACAGATTAGTAATCGAAACATTCAACTTGATTTGCACTTAGTCGAGTCTGAAGGGCAATAGTACACTAGCAGATAGCAATCATAACATCAGGTATAGTTGGATTCAAAGTTAATGGCGGCTCTGAAATTATAATAATATTCCGGGACATCTCACACACAGTTGTCTGATCCCAAGCTAAGCAGAGCTTGTGTTATGGTAACCAGACAACTGATAAACATAATTATATATTTCTAAATACCTACATATTATAGATAAATTACACCCAGACACCGAACAAATGATCGTGCTCATCACACAAACACTTGTCTCGGGTGGGAATCGAACCCACGACCTCTGGTATAGCCGTCAGGGTCTCTAACCACTGCACCGACAGGCCCGTAAAATTAGCTACACGCTGCGCAGTACCTCGCCCCGCACCCCCGCTGGCGCATATTTTGTTACTGCGCAGCGACCCGCCTCGTGTTCAGAGCCGCCATTTAGTTTGCACCGTACTGTAACACGGAATTGAAACCTAATGTTATCTTTTATCGATTTTTTTTTATTAGATTAATGAAGGGTAAAATGTTGCAGACAATGTTATTAGATGAGCAATGGTCTGGTCATTTGTTGTTATTGACTCAAAAGATGAGAAACAAAATGTGTCGAAATTTCAAGGAAATGTTTGTTTTAACTGTCAAAACAATTAGGTCACTTTCATTTATTTATAAAAATAACAATACTCTACTTAATAAAATAAAATTAGGAAGATGTACAAAGAAAACAACAGTAAGACCCAAAACATCATAGATAGTTGGATTCTGTGATTGGCGTGTTTGAGTGAAACAAGCCTGATCTAATGTTTTCATTGTTGTATGTAATTTTTTACCATATTAAAACATGTATGAATGATTATAATTAGTACCTACTAATCATTGTAATTTTGGTCTAACTATCAGTCAATTAGCATTTCATTTGACAATAAATCAAATTAAACAAAATTTGAGCTACCGTGAAAACACTACTACTACTAAAAGAAGAAGTAAAAATAATATGCAAAAATATAAACAATGAATGCACGCAGATAGCTACAATATGTAAAAACTCGGTCACACCGTGTTTGCCGAGTTTCGGCGCACATCCTTAACACAATTACCTACTTGATAACGTGGAAGCGTGTTCTCATTGATAAACTTATAAAACCTTGAGGAAATGACACAATCGCTTTTATTGTCTCGTGAATTTTCATATAAACAAAAAAAATAGAATAATCGTATTGGTTAGGGGGTTTCCATATTATTGGTATACACAAAGACTACTTTCCTTGTGTTGTGTCCCATGTAATCTCCTGTGTACATAAACATGACATAAATAAATAAACAACAGATTTTTTTGTGTTTAGGATGGTTTGCCATTCGAATTATGAGGTGGTGAACGTTTAAGTTATTCTTCTGACAGTATGTAAGAAAGCCTATAAAATTCTCCAACACCAGACTTACAGATACATTGCCTGAAGGTTTCCAGCTTTGAAAGTGGGTTTAGATTTCCTTACTCTCTGTAAATAGCCTCTTTTCAAGATGAATTTCTTTTTTTTTTTATTATAACCGTTGAGCCCAGTGTTTGGCGTATTTATAACCGAATGTTAGTTTTACAAAAAGTCTATGTGAGCTAAGATCTGATCTACCTAATTGGAATTGTAAAAACAGATCAAATACTTCTACTTGCCAGTAACTTCCACTTGTAATACTTATATTATACATTTACTAATACATTCAGCTGAAATGTCCAATTTATAGGTACCTCCTTTTTCATTATCATCTTCAGCTCTGTATAACCCACAGCTGGGCTAAGGAAAACAAAGAGAGACCTTTCTTTATGCCTCCCTCCACTGTCTAGTTTATTTAGCAATGACATATTATTATAATCCACATGATTCAGCGTCTGGATAACTATGTCTGCCTCTTATCTCAGTTTATTTGCGTTACTTTTATTGCACCAGCCAGCAAACTGCATAGACGTTATGTCAAGCACCCTTTGTTTTGCATAAAAACTCTTTGTTCGTAACATTATCAAGAACTTAGGTCAGTTATTTGTTCATCAAACATTACATCGGAAAAATAACATTTTATTATTGTTTTTCAGACTTGTTTTGATAAGAATGCTGTTTGCTTTGAAATAAGGAATTTAATTTGCAAGGACAATGTTACTTTATTTTAATAGATACTTTGTTTTCTTTTTGCATGTTGTTGCAGGATAATAGTTTTGGGAAAATCGTAAAGTTTCTAAACTGTTAAATTATCCATTACACAATTTTCGATCACAGTAATTTTTCAACATTTAATAAATTTCTTTGGTTCATATATCAGACTGTGTTAAGTTAATTAATCCATGGAAATACTAGCATTAGCCTGCGTTTTGGTTGTCGCGTTAAAAAGTAGTCTGTAATTTTCTTGGGATAGATTGTAAGATCTAACTCTTAAGGAACCATCAAAATCAGTTCAGCGGATTAATGATAACTTAAGGTTAATGACACTGGTCAAATACAACAGTAAACATGATATACATTCCCAACCAAAATTACAATAAGGAAACATAAACACATCACCGCAGGGTTAACATAAATAAAAATACAATAATAAATATCGTTATCATCGTCTGTCTGTTGCATCATTTATTGATAACAGTATTGACTGCAGGCTCGAGTGACCAAGGTCAGTACGATGCATTATATCGACCACTGACGTTTCATAAATCATTATACTTTAGTGCATTCACTTGCATATCTTTATTGTTTCAGTTTTGCTTTAATAATTTATTTAATATTTAGCTGTTATTTATTGGTTTCTTTGGAGATTAATTAATTAAATACAGAATAATATATTATTTATTTGTTTTTTTTTCTCTTTTTGGATGTACTATTTGCAATTGAAATCTAGCTACTGTTGGGTATTCAAGTAAACATAGAAGCTTTAAATAAGCTTCCTAATCAAGTTAAAAAGCTTATTTGAAGCTTGCTTTTGTTGTCAGAAACAATACAGTTTAAAAAAATAATTAAATGTGGTGAATTTGTATGGCATTATTTTTTAAACATCATATTATATTTAACTTATTTCCGTTTCTGTTATTATAAGGTATTCGGACTTTAATGTCGCAACGTTTACATTTACGTAACCTTAATCTTAATAAATAACTCGTAACTCAGTCATACTATAGACTTTTCATTTCTTAGTATATTATTTCCTAGACATTTTCCCATATGACCATAATTACCAACTTCCAGCAACACTTTGTCTCCTTGCTCCAGTTTTTCTTTCGTAACAAAAGATTACGAGGATTGTGGACAGATGGTCTCGCACACATTATATTATCTGTGTTTGTTCATACATACAGACATATATGCAAACATACATACATACATAACAAAAAACATAAGTTTCACGTTAATAGCTTGACCAATGTCTGGGCTAAAAACTTTGTAGAAGAAGAGCCCAGGCCTGTCATAGGAATTACTTAGAACTGTTTCGAAAAACACTATTTTTAATTGTTTTTCAAGTCGAGATAATTATAATATACAGGTTTATCCCAAAACAAAACATAAAAAATGGAAGGTTTGTAATTTTAGATTACCTTCTTCTTGCTGGGGGGTGTGTTTCTCTACAGCAAATAAGAAATAAATCAATTTTGATTTTCATGTTTTAGAATGATTTCATAAAGAGTATATATTTGTAATACTGCTTACAAAGGTAAAAGTCCTGTGGAAAAATAAAAGCCTTTGCATAGCCTAACTGCGGCAGAACTCTTGAAAATGAACCTACAAAAGCTACCCCAATACTCCAATAGTCTGCCAAACTCCTGTCTACCCCTTTATGGCATAAAGAGCGATATAATATGAATATTTCTTTGACTCGTGAGCAATGTTTATTTCTAGATGTTTTATGAGTTTGTTAGCTTTCCGCTAAATCGTCTGAAGATTGTACGAGTCAATATTTACAAAGTAAAAGTTTTGAAAAACATTTGCGTAAAAACAAGGTAAATAGGTAAGGTGAGTACATTGGTAAGTTCATCATCATCTTCCGAGCCTTTTCCCAACTATATATATAGTAATATAATTGTTCATTATCATAGCTTAGTTAAAGCCTCTTGCCTTACAGAAAGGTATAGAATTGATCGTTCTAGCCTGAAGAGGTCACAAAGACCTTTTCTTCATGAAAAATAATTGTTTACAAGAAAAATATGAAAAAAATTAGGTGAGGTGAGGATGATAAAAATAGATACAAAAGTACGAAAACATGTGTAAAGCATTGAAGGATATAGACATATTCTATGTAGTTATATAGATGTAGTTATACTTATAGATGTATTTATATTTGTATACACTAATATAAATAAATAAAGAAATAATCCAGCCTATAACTGCTGGGCACAACCCTCTTTTCACATAAAGAAGGCGGGAGCATGGTTCACCCTGCTTGCTCCCTGCGGGTTGGCGATTTCAAATCCCAAATTTATGAATCCAGGTTTCCTTTCACTAATATATACATAATATATTCTAGCCTTGTAATTTTCAGTTATTCAATAAGAATTGGCAATGAACTCTAAAACAAAAATGCGTAATCGATTACAAATTTCCTTCAAAATATAAAGTGCACGCCCTTGCAAGGTCACAAGCTACTCACGAGTATTTAACAACACTTTTTAATTGGCAATATAATATTTTTACGGCGACATGCGTCTGCGCAGCAATCAAAAGGACCGTGAACTTGTTTCGGCCAATCACAGTTCATTCTCGTATTGGAGGAAATTACGCATTACTTTTCAACGAAATGATGTATTTTTGTTTTTCGATGTGTGACCAAAATACTTAGGGCTGTGTTTTTTTTTTCATGAAGTTCTTTGTATGGAGAATGATCTAGATACTTGATTAATAGCACTGCATTTTTTTGCGTTGTAGGCGTCGACAGTACATAAAACTCTATGTATCTTTTAACAATGAAACTCTAACGGTATACAATAAAGAGAATTCTATTCGATTAGACGCTATAGATAATTTTGCATTTTCATAAAGAAACTGTACCTACTAGCTAATCAAAATTTGCAATTTATATTTTACAATTTAATATTACTAGAAACACATTTTTCCAGATTAAAGGAAAACTTTACACGTGTTATGCAGAATACTATAAAAATAATATTACTGTCTTTATTACATAAACCGCAACGATTCGTAGAACCGAATATTTCCTGAATGGTTACAAATGGGTTTTACCCAGTCTAGGGTTGTTGGAGGTCAATTACTAAATAGGTCATCAAACCAGGTATGTGAGATTGATTTATTATGTGAAAAATTTATCTACCTACATATTTTTTATATTAATTTATGTCTCTCTCAAATGAAATTATGAAGTTACTAGTTTTCACGTAAAAGAAGACTATTTTTGATTAACACTTTATGATAATGACAATAATAAAACTTTTAACCAAATTTATAAACGAGAAAGTTTGTATGAAAAGAGTGGGTTTGGAAAAAATGGCTGAAAAGCAGTTGATAGCTCCGAACACACCAATAGGGTTCAAGTAGACTTATTTCCATTAAATATCATCATTATCCACAGCCCTTGTTTTCCCAGTGCTGGGCATAGGCCTCCCCTTTTTCGGCTGGTTAGAGACCCTGACTGCTAGACCGGAGGGGGGGTTCGATTCCCACCCGAGACAAGTGTTTTTATAATGAGCAAGATAATTTGTTCGGTGTCTGGGTGTAATTTATCTATAATATTTATATATTTAGAAATATATAAGTATGTTTATCAGTTGTCTGGTTACCATAACACAAGCTCTGCTTAGCTTGGGATCAGATAACCGTGTGTGAGATGTCCCGGAATGTTATATATTATATTATTATTAAATAAATGTATGATTTATTTACTAATTCTGAAATGAAAAAACTAGCTATTTGTGTCAACCCTAAACAGTCTAGTTCCTGGAACAGATAACAGCTTTATTAGTACTTGGTCATCTAATAGACAGACATTATAACATCACTGTGTATTATGCAATATTTTTATAAAAGTTAACTACTGTGTGTATTGTAATGGTTATGGATAACTGAAAAAGTTTGTTTTCAACAGTGAACATTAAAACAGGAATTTCGTGAAGATATTAATCTATTAAAAAAGAAGACAAATAATTCTATTTTTAATATTTTCATTTAACAAATTCAGTTAAACAATAAAGTTTACGACAACTTAAATAATAATAAGTAATACTGGCCTGTAAATGTCGCACTACTTGGCAAAAGTCTCTTCCAATAATTCCCTATAAAGAAGTCGACAGAGTGGTGCAACGCAATGATCAATTTTTCTCCTTCTTACTTGTCGGGATCACTCTTGACAGATAACCAATTTAGACACTTCTATTTCATATACGATCCTAGTTATTTTAATTCATAAACTTATCAATTCTAACTCCTACCATAAAAACCTCGTGTCTTAAATGTATAGCCCAAGTCTTATTTATTTTAATACCAAAAAAAAACTCATTATGAAAAAAAAACCTATTTACTTAGTACATTCATACAAAATATCTACATATTAAAACAAACAGGATTCCTTATACCTTAAGATACATATTTAAAGCCTAAACGTAACATCAACACGTTATCCGGCGCGAACGGTCCGTCCTACCTCAATGCGCGTGCGCCGGTGTGCGTGCGCGCTTGGTATTTTGAGACTAGGGTAGCGATAGCAGAGTTGTTCAAGATGTGATGGGAATACGGTTATGTTATTTATTAGGCTTTATGTTAAGTATAATTAAATATGTTTAAAAATAATTTCCTTGTCAATGGATGAAAATGGTTGTCGAAAATTTTAAATAAATAATGTTTTTATGTTAGTTAGGGGAGACGGTCCTGGTTTTAGAGATAATAAAGCCTTTTAGAATGGTACTTTTGTAAGTATTATCCAATAAAAAATCACAGTTTTAATGGACCTTTTTATATTATTTCAATTGTATCGTGTGTTAAGAGAACAAATGCTATAAAAAAGAAAAGCTTGTTGAAATGACTTGCTTTCTTTTAGTTTACATCGCCACACTATAATTAAGAATTTTAATTTAAAATCAATTAAATAATTTTTTTATTTAATATATTAAAACAAAACATTATATACCTAAAAGGACTAAATCAATAACAACAGATGTCACAATAATAACTCATTATTTAAGTTACATACAACCATTCTTTTGTCTCTCAACCATGATGTAATTAGCAAACAATAAAACATAACTATATTATTTAAGTATTTTTAGATTAATTGTTCTGCTGACCATAGTCAAAGCATCCGCGCCATTGACTCTCTTGGTGCCATTAACCGAATAACCCATTGCACAAAGAACTGGCACTTTTCAAGGTGAACACACACATACAAACATGCTTACAGACGTGCATATACTGTGTAACCACTGTGTGATTCAAAATAAATTCACAAACTTACATCAACAACTAACAAATAAGAAACCACTCAAATTTCAACCCTATCGTTCTACACTTAAGGTGTATTAAAAACTTTTTCGAACGCAATCACAAACGTGTCGAGACAAGAAGGGTGCACCCACACATGTTTACGAAGACGTCCAGTGCGTTCAACTGCAGTCTGCAACTCACACATACAAACATTTCTATAGATTTCTACTTTCATTACAGTATGAAAAGCTTTTAAAATTGTTAGCAAACATCAAATTTATACTCTAATCTATTTAGTAAACAAACTTTTCAGTTAATTTGATACGTGTAGCATGTCTCTCACTCACACACGTATAGATTTCAGGGAAAAATGTCGTGATCTATGTTAACGCACACATTGACAGTATCCTGTGTCCTGTACAGTGTGTGTACACGTGCGCTTGTGTGCGTGTATGAAGTGTGTTTTATAACTGTGTATTGCGAATATATTAATAATGTGAGGCGAACTCACAATAAACATGTAATTTTATTTGCTCACGTATTTATTATTTTTAATGCAATTATCTGGTTTTTTCTTTGATGTTAATTGTTGGTTCTTTAGGGAGCTCTTAATTAAAACAATTTGTAGCAATATAGTGTTATTTTTATAGATGTAATTAATAGGGACGGCTTATGGGGTAGAATATTTTCTAGCATTGTATAGATTTTTATCTTAAGCCTTTAACTAGGGTTTATAATTATACGGTTAAATAGCTAGTTAGCTAGCTTTTGCTACATTTGTAACCTACGAATGAAACAATATTGTAATAATATCCTGATTCTGAGTATATAACTTCTCTTGGCCATATTAACCTCTACTTTCATCCTATAATACATTACCCTTGAATAAGATCGGTAACCCCACATGTTGCATTTGACGCGTTTCAGTACTCTTTTATTTAGAAAACCAGACACCACATTATTGCGCCAATTTCCTTTATACACTAATAAAAAAACTCGAACATAAACAATAAACATGTTTACAAAACATCGTTTTCTTCCAAATTGGTCAATTAAATCGATAAAAACAAAGAAAGACAGATTTTCTCTGAATATTTATTTTAGCTTCTAACGTCAAAGCTCAAATCAAACATGCGATTGAACCTACTTTGGTCCACTGCTGGACATAGGCCTCTCCCACGTTGCGCAACTATAAAATATTAGATCAGAATTATTTTTATCAATAAACCTACGACTACTATTTCCAAATAAACTGCGTGAAAAAAGATGCGCAGTACTCCAGGGCAAGGGCTATTGCCCTAGGGTCGATAAACTTGCCCTAAACCCTTGAGTTCAAATCTATAAGTCACTGGCATTGCCGAAAATATGAAAATATGAGAGATGAAATCGTGCGGGAGTTATAAATAGATGTTATGAGCTATATACAACTATTTCTTTGTTATTTTAGTTGTTAGTTATGAATTTTAGATAAGTTATTATATGTCTTTTTTATGCTATTATAATAGGAGTTATGAAAAAGGTTTAGTTTAAAGGGTTAGTTTAGTTAAAAGGCACCATTTAGTACTTATTTACTTTTACTGCGTCATTCAATATTACTATATTATTACAATTAATAGAACATACTATATTACAATTATAAAATTAAACTTAAGATATTTACAATAGGTAATAAAAAAAACTAAGCCAACACAGTACATAAGAAAAAATATAAACTAAAATAAGGCATCAAAAAATTCATCCACATCGCTGTCGACTGGGAGTGTGCCCAAAAGGCTGGCAGCATTGCCACGTTGTATGGCAATGCTTATTCGCTGACCTAGGTAGAAGCCAGCCTTTGGGTCACGCGAAGTGATAGGAGTTAAAGAAAGCGATCTGTCGAGTACGTTTGTCTAACAATATATGCCTTTTTGAGAGATTTAAGTAATTACATTTAGAATGATAAAAAAGTATTTTTTATCCAATAAGTGCAAAAAATAACAATAATTTATGAGTAGGTACGGTAGGTATTATAAGACCACCAACATACTATGTCAAAAATGGAAAAAGGCTTGTTTTTGTTAGACAATACTTATTAGTTACAAGTCTAGCAACGTGTGGGATATAACTCTGTCATCTTTTAATTATATACTTGTATAACAATAAGAGTCCGAAACCCTTATTGTTTTGAAAAATATAATTTATAAATTACAAAAGAAAACATAAGTGTCTTAAAAGACAAAAAAGAAATAGGCAGAATAATTATTATGATAAGCTCGAGCAATGTTATAAAGTACACTTTTTATTGCATTATTTTTAAGGCCGAAAACATAGGTCTTTGGCCGTAGTGTTAATGGTTCTTTGACCATAACAGATGAGTCACATTTGACATCTAGGTTACCTCAAAAACTGCGCATAATATAATTTTTGTTATTATGTTATAGAATATTTATCTTACTGCAATTTTGATTTAGGTACTATGAAGATATGTGTGAAAGACCTCTGTGGTCGAGTGGTGTAAACAACAATAGTCAAGATTTCGCCAGCTCTAAAGTTCCGAGTTCGATCCCTGGATGGGAAAATATAGAAAAACCATTTTTCTAGACTGTCTCGTCTGGGTGTTTCTGATATAGGCATAAAAGAAAATTATGAAAGCTTGTGATTACAAATATAAAGAGCGTACCTAATTATCTTAGAAATTCTATTAATTAAACTTGTAACTTTATAAACACATTGTTTTTTATTTAATTGTATTACTAAGTTACCTAATTTATTTCGTAAACGTATAATTAACTTGATTCAATGTAATCGAAACAATAGCAATTAATTTAAATAACTTTGTACTGTTTGTAAATTATGAAAGAGATTTTGTAACTGCACTGGTACTGTCGTTTCTTTTATTTTTCGAAATCTTAGGAAAGTTCCACCAATATCATCAATAGTTAGAAATAAATAAAATTTAACTGTATGTAGTGTCACAATATGATAATTATTTAACCTTTTGCAATAAACTGTAGAACACTTTTTCCTTAAAATGTAACCTTGTACTAAAATCTTATTAAAATCATAGCTAACTATGTAAGGTTTAAATTAGACAAATTTGCTAGTTAAATATAATTCAATTATTGTGGAAAATTTGCTCAAGTACTTTGGTCATAATATTCTATTTTAGTTATTTAATAAAAATAGAATAATAAACCATAATATCACGTGTTGTGCGATATGCAATACGCATAATATTAAAAGGACCACATTTAATATGATTGCGTTGTTAATAAGATAAAATCAATGTTCGGAATGATAAAGGAGTATTAGTGTTGGTTTCCATTGTTATCCGGGATTATAAAACATAACCTATTTGCTATTTAAGCTCTTTTATAGGCGAGACTTTCGATAGTTGTAGCTCGATTTCATAAATAGTATTTTTGAGGAAAAAAAGAATGCCAATAAACTCTCTTTTATAGTCTCTTTCTTAGAGAGTTTTTTAGTCTCTATAACTTCAATCTTAATAAACCTGAAGTAGTAACAAATTGATACAAATAAATGTATTTTTTTTGTCTCTTAATAATGTAATTTATTTACCTTCATGGCAATGTTAATTAATAATGGAGGTAATTACTCCTCCATTTTAACTTTTTCGACAACTTCCCGAGGCAACCATATTTTCTAAGCTAAGCTTTATTAGATTAGATTACACCGCAAAATAATTTATATAATAATATAATAATATTCCGGGACATCTCACACACGGTTGTCTGATCCCAAGCTAAGCAGAGCTTGTGTTATGGTAACCAGACAACTGATAAACATACTTGTATATTTCTAAATACATACATATTATAGATAAATTACACCCAGACACCAAACAAATGATCGTGCTCATCACTCAAACATTTGTCCCGGGTGGGAATCGAACCCACGACCTCCGGTATAGCAGTCAGGGTCTCTAACCACTAGACCAATAGGCCCGTCAAATTAGTATTAACAATAATTTTCCTCCATAGTTTTTTTTTGTACTTCTTCTATTTCAAGTCTACAAATACTACACATAATTCTAAAAATATCCACAATAGTATATCACCTAAAACACTATACCTCCAGTAGTTTTGATCACGTGCAATGTGAACGCACCCTGTGCATTGGCTTTGCATAAGAGGCGGTCGGGCAAGGGCGAGCGGCCAATGCTCTAACTGATGCAGACCTATGCTTGTATAGATGTGGACAGGAAAATGATGGCACAGGTACATAAACAGAGATTTTGGAGTTAGAAATATTATAAGAGATTTTGTCAACTTAATTTAAGCTTCATAAGTATACAAAAAGAAACTTGAACCTTACTAAAATTAAAACTTATAATATCAATAAAAGTAACAAGCGTCAAAAATGTATGTCATCTTTGTCAATGAAATAGATTTAAGTTTAAAAGCGGAAATAAATGTTGAATTAAGTAGTGTTGTAATGTTGATTTACGAGGATTCTTAAACTTATGTTATATTTCTCTTACTCAATTTTCTCATTACCATATTCATTCTGTCTATATTGTACAGAGTCTCCAAATAGTAATTATGAGTATTCATAACAAGAGGATTGAATGAGTTGTATGCTTACTAACACTATAAAACAAGCTTTTTCTAAACAGCATTATTATTTTTTTCCTTTCTTTGAACGATTTAGAATATACCCAATATAAACATAATGTCTTTAATGTCTATTAATTTCAAGTAAAGATCTATTAATTTAGTAAATGTTTGTTTGTCTATTCTCAATATTCCTAAGCCACAGCACAATGACCGTGAATCTCTGCCAATTCTAAACACTTGTGGAGTCTATAGATGTTATATTTGCATCGTTATAAAAACAAAATGATTTGGTTCATACGATCGAGGGGACAATCACGGCTAAATCTTTGTTGGTGTGAGGTAACGACCTATCAAGAGAATTGCTTTATTTTGTATATCAACAACTATATCCTTTTTTAACGGACAAAGTTTGTATAAACAAATCTAACAAGAAAAGTAACCGCCAAACTTCAACGACTTTAAAATAATCAAATACAAGAAACATTATTTTTCAAGTATAACGATTACATATCAGAAGTTGTTATAAAACTATGCACAATATCTCTTAATTTTCCAAACACTTCTTCCTGCTCGATTCCAGACTACATTTTTATTATTTGGGGTAGACACATCACGCTTTTCCTTCATTCAATTCACTACTGGTTTTCTCCTTAGCATTCTCTCTTTTATCCATATGAATGAGAAAGGAAAGAGTCACACAATAATTATACATCCATCTCTTATACTGTCTACCTGCATCATCAACTTTCACGTTTAAAACTCTATTTGAGTATGTTATTGATTTTTCAAACAATGTGTCTAATTATGAACATCTACAAATAAACAGTTTCTACTCACTTAAACTCCAATATAATATAATATTCCGGGACATCTCACACACGGTTGTCCGATCCCAAGCTAAGCAGAACTTGTGTTATGGTAACCAGACAACTGATAAATTACTTACACCCAGTAACAGAAAAAATGATCGTCATCACACAAACATTTGTGCCGGGTGGGGATCGAACCCACGACCTCCAGTATAGCAGTCAGGGTCTCTAACCACTAGACCAACAGGCCCGTCAGAATAAATAAACCTCGAAAAGTACATTGGCTGCATCCAATTCACGGTCAAAACAATAAAGTGAAGATCTCGACGTCGAAGTTCAAGGACCTTAGTATAAACAGTACGTAAGACATATATATATATACATATATATATATATATTGCTTAGGACAGACTGGGGTCGATGACCGATCGATTAGGATGCTGTTTTGGAAGTATTTGGGATTATGTTTTTAGTATTATTTTATTATTGCGGGGTTTTTTTTTGTGTTGGTGTTGGTTTGTTAATTTCATAATCCGGGGTAGGCTTGATGTAAGACAGTATGTTTGCGTTTTTGCTTGCTTTGAATTTCATATCATTGAAGCTAATTTACTATGTAGGTAATTGACAGTGACGTGATTTTTATAAATGAATATGATTTATATTTTTATGCTCGTCTTTTAGCTACTTGACAGATATAATGTCTACGCATTATGGCACTTATTTCATTTTCTACAATTATTATCCTTTCTGAGTTTGTTAAAATCTGATAGGACTTAAGTGTTAAAGGCACTTATACAAGACGAAACAGTGTGTTTTATTTCATTAAACAAACAAAACATCCCACATATCATTTCCACATTTATCTCTACTTTAAGCCGCCTGAATTAATTGTTTCTTCTAACTTCAGTCATAAAGTATTTTCAAGAAACTTATTTATCATAATGTATTAAATGTATATTAAATCTTTTTTTTTAACAAGTCAAGTTTACTAAAAATAACCAACATTGAAACGAAATAAGGGGCAGACAAAAAATAATGAAAGCCAGGATCTACTACACTTAAGCTCAGTCTTAGAAAACTAACTACTAAACAAAAATTCATTGATAAAATGTACTAAAAAATACATCCAAAATGCAACCTCAAAAAAGCCTCCTTTCCAACTCCATCCCTGTCTTCAGGGAAAGTTCGTTTACAGAAGGCTGTCTGAAATAAAATTCAGGGGAACGTTAACCCGACGCAACGTAAATAGGTTCTATTGCCCCCAAAGATAGGTTCTATTGCCCCCAAGGTGTGTGAACTTTCATTTATTCATATTTATTGAAAGTTTAATTTATTGAATTTTAGCAACACCCCTTATAGTGTCTAGATTTTTGGATAGAAAATGAGATTTTTAATGAGATATTGATTTAATTTTAAACTTGTAAATTGTATTGAAATATGTATTATATTATGTAGAAGTAAGATGGATATTAATACATAAGACTGTGTTTGATAAGATAAAGGTTAAGCTTTATTGTTAGCTTTTCTAGTATTTTTTTAAGGAACTCTTTTCAAATTTCTCATAACTTTAAATGTTCTTTATAGAGGTTATTTCAACATCTATAGAGACAAATTAGAATTCCGGAATAAAAAATATATTTCAGTAAATTCAATCTCATTAACCTCATTTTCACGAAAAGATATCCATGTAATTATTTAATAAAAAAATATTTATCTAATCTCTAAAACCTAATAAACTCCAAAAACAAAGATACCCTCATTACCATACAACACATAACATAACAGACACAAAAATTTTATTACATAAAAGTAATATTATGCGTAGCACCGCGCCCGCCTACGCGGTCTACGACCCCCGAACCGTAGCCGCGTAGCCTGATAACATTCCCTAACCGTAGCCGCGTAGCCTGATAACATTCCCTAAGCGATAAGGGTCGTTGAACTTAGTTTCACTTTTGTTCTTTCTTCCTTATTCTGGAATTGGGTAGGATTAAGTATAAATGGATTGTTACATAAAAAGCTTTCTTTAGTAAAGACTTCCTACGTATTTTAAAAGGGTTAAGGAAGTGTTTTTTTTTTAACTTTTCTATTAAAAGTATATTGTTTCAGTGTACACAAAAATGTTAACTATTCCTTATTTTAAACTGCTTGCTTGCATGCATAGCAGAGTAGACGGAGAGCCTATATGTACGGCTACGTGCTGCGGGTTTGATCCCCGCATGGAAAAAGTTTTTGAGTGATCCACAATTGCTTGTTTATGGTCTGGGTGTACTGTTTGTTACTTAAATAGTTTCTGAAACCCCTCACATACAGGATATAAATTACATAGACGAGTTTCGTAATAAAAGATAAATCAAAATCATTTTTATTATATAGAGGAAGCTTGCGGCCTTATCCTCTGCAAAGAATTAGTGTTTAATATAACTAATTATTCCTATTCGAACCTGAATCAGGCATTTTAAGCTATTCTTACATGGTAATCCAATCCATTAACTACCTATATGCAAAATTTCTTCAAAGTCAGTTCTGTAGTTGTTGCATCAAGACTGGACAGACATACAAACACACAAAATTTATATATTATACACCAAAAAAATATCCCGACACCAATACATATGACATCACACGCAAAATCCTTATCAGTATAAATGAGCGTATAAAAAACTGTAAATTGAATCGTTGTTATCGTTCGTTGACCCCAGATAACCTAGATTCGTACATTTTGCGTAACAATACTGACCTTATTACGTTATTTGGGAATAAACGTTTAAAACGTTTTGTGTTATGTTTTTTTATGTATATGTATTGTATATAAATTGTTATAAATGAAAGGGTATTTATGTAGAGTATTTTGGTTGCGGTGAATTGATTATTTTAATTATTATGTATTTGGTAATATGATCATTATGAATACGTAGACATTGATATTTAATTGATTGTAATAAATGGCTTGTTTACTGTGTATGAGTAAAAAAATGTTTCGTACGTTTTAAGATTATTTATAAGTTTTTGTTAAAAATAACATTATATAACTGATAATTAAATATACCTATAAATAATATTGATGCTAGACGCCAGTTAGACTTTACATAAAACAAGGATTTTCCATCATTTTAAATTACTCTGTTTAGTGCAATGACTATTTAAAATATCGAAAAACACGGTCAATAATTAATAATAATACAACAAAAAAAACCTTCAAAACAAATAAAGGTTACATAAAAGTGTTTACATACAGTTCATGAAGCTTGTAATAATAAGTGCTGGAGTTTAGTGGCCAGACAACAAAGACATCTAAATCACCCGCCAGACAGCTGTTATCACCCAATTTTATGTTATATAGATACGTTATACATGTATTAGTCAATACTTAAAATAAAATAGATTAAAAAACGAGTGTTTATTTTGAGGGTAACGGTTTTTTGAAAATAATTAATTATGATTTCTGCTGGAGCTGCACCGAGGCCTTGCTGCATTGGCTAATTTGTCATAAGGTCTATCTGTAAATTTCCACCAATAAGAGACAAGCTTTTGGCTTGTGAATGGTGGAAATTGACAGACAGACCTCATCATAATGTAGCCAACCTAGTAAGTTAATTGAATCGCGAAATCCCTCACTGTACGCAGAACTGACATATATTTGACAGTCTCTTCAAAATATTAATTGAATTAAATACTTAAAAATAACTAAACACTTTAAAAACTTAAATGTGCAGTATACATAAAAGACATCTAAATCACCCGCCAGACAGTTGTTAACACCGAAGTTTAGTTATATAGTCAATACTAAAAATAAATTAGATCAAAAAACGGGACTTATGAGAGTAACGTTTTTTTTTTGTTTTTTGGTTAAGGTTTTTGCGATTATGTAACTTCTAAGTTTTCTGATTTGTCATTAGGTCTATCTGTCAATTTCTACCAATGGGAAACAAGTTTATAGCTTATGTTTTTTTTTTCAGAATTGATTCATGAAAAGCATGTAAAGTAGTTTATACACGATTTTCATGTATGTTGCAATGTTGGTAGGGAATATGCTAATAATATGTTTGTAAGTTGTTTGTCATACGAAAAACACATTTTGAGCTGAAAATATAACATTGAGCTGAAATTTTAATTACCTACATTATTCTGATGATAGTATAATACTTGCAAGATGGTTTGAGGATGGACCCCAAAGAACATAAGAACTTCGTCACGAAACTCAATCGTGTTAAGAGTTGATCGATTTCTCTTTTTAACCGACTTTCATAGGAGATCTCAATTCTACTGTATGCTGTTTATTTTTAATTAATCCTCTAAGTGGTAGTTTTTTTTCATTATCTGTCTATACCTACAGTAAAATGTCATAATATTGATTAAATTACACAAGTGTTGTACATTTTTTATTTTATCTTATTTTTTCATCAGACAACAAAGAAATTTAATCCACCGGCTAGACGGTTGTTATCACTCAATTTACGTTACATAGATATGATAATACATAGTAGTATATTTGTAATAAACAGAGATTACGTTTTTGGGGTCACTGTTAAGCCTTACAAAATCTTATTATCACATGTTTTTAGACGTCTTCCGCACTAACGTAAGTACATACTTTTAATACTTGCTTACTTAAAATTCAAATCACATACACAAGGAATGTCCATTTTTAGAACAAGCATAAGAAGTTCAGAAGAATGCGTGCCCCAAGCAGGGATCGAACCCGCAATACCGCTTACAGTGATTATGGGCATGGTAATCTATTTACTCATCATCTCCTTGCCTAGTTCCCAATTATTAGTGGTCGGCGCAATGCCATTCTATTCATCTCCACTACTCGTCATCTGAGCATTTACTTCTTCCCTTCTATCTATCTTCATATCATCTTAAACATGATCGATCCATCTGTTTTTCAGTCTTCTTCTGCATTTACAGTCATACTTACTCATAAGTTGTCAAAAGAGATGGTCTTTTGTGATCAATATCATGACATGAACCTTTGGTTGATGATTCAATATGTGGTAACAAAGAGATCAGCAAATCCTGCTTACCATAACTAAGTGAGATATGGTACCGTTATTGTAACCGTTATGGTATTATGCTGATGATACACGGAACTACATACCTACATAATGAAACAAATTAAACGTAAAAAAATGTGGTAGGAAATTCGGGACAGTTGTTTATATTATTATATCTACCTACTAGTATTGAAAATACAATTGATTCAACCAAAATAATTTGTGATGTATTCCGAAATCACTTTTACTTTTTGTAGAATCACTTTCAAACACTAATTCTAAATAATGGCATGTTCCTAAAATGTAATAATTTTCTCAGGCTTTCAGAACAGTGCAATAATTAATATATAAAAAAAAGCCTTTGTAAAATCAAACGTACAGGTCCTGTACTTTCCAGTCTAACTTTTGCTATGTTCAACGTATGTTGGTTCGTGTACCACCACACCAACACTGCAATGTTTAGCCTAAATTCTACACGTGCTACACCCACACTAATCAGACGCGATTATATCTGTTAGTATGTATGTATTTATGTAAGTGACAGCATTGTGAAACTGTCTGACTCGGCACTTATGATAAAGAGAGATATTCGATGAGTTTCAAATAAGATTTTATTTGCTAATTAGGCAAGTCTGACAAGTCTGCCAATTTTTCATCTCAATCAACAATAGCTTATTTTTTTAATAAATATGGCAATAACATACATTGCACCGAAAGTAAGTAGGTAACGCACTTGTGTTATGTTAGGAACGACATCGAAGGCACCGACCACTACTAGCTACTTTATTTACTTCCGTTTTTCTACAAAAAGATACACGTAAAAATTTGTAACAAAACACATATACTACACATAAACTATAACATAAACTGCTTAATAGCCCAAAATCTAGAAAAAAAAAGAACAAAATAAATAACGCTACGGTTTGAACATTGTGCGCACACAAATCAGCGGTCTAAAGGATACATTTTTTTTATGTTCTCAGATTTCTTCACTATTTTTTCCTTTACCGATTGTCAATGATGTCTTCGTAATTCATATAACTAATTAATTTCATTATCACCATTCACTTTATTTGCAATTGTTTTCGTCCACGTGACTGTAAAAGCGACGTAACAAATCACGCCTTTAAAAGAAAAACTAATTCCAACAAATTACGACTTTCCACTTTCCAAATGACGTCTGTAAAAACTTAATGAAATAACAAAGAAATGGAAACGTTTTACTTATATAATTAGGGCTTGTCTCGGTTGGTAGTGACGCGTGCTGGGAAACGTGTTGTCACTTGGAAAGATTGTGTAAAGTTCGAGACATATTGACGGAATGTTTATGTAACTTGGTTATTGTGTGCAATGATATTTTAATAAACAGATATGTTATACACATACGAAACAATCGAAAAAAGTGTTCCGCGCAGCGCGGCAGCTAGCGAAAGAGATAGCGCGATAAAAACCATAAGAAAAAAAGAGACAAATAGTGTTATTGTTAATGGCAATACGTCCCAATTAGGACGTTTTCGAGTCTTCACGATTGCACGCTTATAGAGATAGCGCGATAAAACCCATAAGAAAAAAAGAGACAAATAGTGTTATTGTTAATGGCAATACGTCCCAATTAGGACGTTTTCGAGTCTTCACGATTGCACGCTTATAACATATCTGTTTATTAGAATATCATTGATTGTGTGTCAATGAACTCCAGTTAATATCAGTCTATTTTAAGACAGATCCTTTGCAATTAGTATAAGGAGGCTTGAGCTTTAATTGTATAGTATATCATCAAAGGGCTTAAGAATATTTTGTATATTATTATATACGACCTCCGTGGTCAAGTGGCTAACACAGTGGTTTTTGAGGTATTCTTCGTTGTACCTTTGTTATCTCTGATAATCCATAACAAAACTGTTTTTGTTAAAACTTTGGGTTGAGATAAATGTATGTGTTGTTGTCTACATTTATTAATGTTGTTACATGGTTTTGAAAGATCTGTTTTTACTGTATGAAGCCCTTTATATTGTGTAAAGAAAAAGTTACTAACTTATAACGTAAAGTTTAACTGTGACGTTAGGAGACCTACGTCAAAGAGTATAGACGGAGTTCATTATTATTTATTAACTCTTTATTAATAAAAATAGTTATAGTATACAAAATAAAAGTAATTTAACGCAAATTTAGCATATATCAATTTAAATTTAGCTTATAAATAAAGATAGTTTTTTCAAGTTCACGTTGATCTGTACAACCGTATTACCCGTGTGTCTCCAAAACAATAAAACTCTTTTATTCTATAATTCATGAGGGGTAATTGTACGAAATGACCGGATAATATCAGAATTGTAAATAATTCTCGTCATGGCGTCAAATAATGGGCTTATTCATTTAAATTCACGTGTTTTTACGCGTGGAAAGTAAACTGCTCTTGAAGATTGGTTATGTAAAGCAAGAACAATTAACAAATTAATTTGGCTGTTAATTATTATAATAATAGACGTCAAAAACTAAGTAACACGTGTCTTAATAAATACATTTTCATATTAAATTTAATTATTTAAAAGAGATAATTTGCGTTAGTTTAACCAATCGCGTCCCAAATATTTTAGGTTTCGCACTTAAAGAACGGGTTTATTTTTCCCTCAGTTTTAAATTGGAATGAATAACATACTAGGAACTTCAGTTATTAGTCTGTGTCGTTTTAATTCCTAAAAAATATATACGATAATCAAAAATCAACAATAAAACTTTGTAAGATAAATATTTAACCTGATAGCAAAGACTGACCTGCATTTATTTATACTTAAAATAAAAAAACTCAGCTCCTTTTTTTTAATAAAAAAAACATAAGGCACCTCATTAACATGAGTTTTCTAAAGTAATCAACTAATTCAGGAACAAAATCGTAAACATTTGATAACATATTCAAATGCGATCTAAATAAATTTGTATGGAACGTATGTATGGGATATTTCATCCACGTGCTAAATTGTATGAGTTGTATGGAAATGAGTTATGTGAATGTGATACTTTCATTTGCATGGCCAAGTATCGCGATCATGTGAATGGAATTACCATACATTTACTTGTTTATTGAGATAGGATGTTTTGGTAATAAAATGGCCTTAGACTTGAATTGGGTTTGTTAGAAATTAGTGTTCTGCATTTGTTTCAACTCTAATGAGAACTCAATTTTCAATTCATAAGATAGACTTTCTGTCAGTCAAAGGCCTCTGTAATTCCTTCTCTACCACTTTATCCCGTGAAATAGACAAGGAGTCTAAAGGACATTTTGGTCCAAAATTCGAAAATGCCGACCAAAATAAATGTTACATTCCGACAGAGCTTGTCCTCTTAACCATTTTTTAATATGGCATTATGGATAGAACATATTTTTTGGTTGGCTTTCGAATTTGGATCAAAAATTATAGAGAGTGGATGATGCTATTTTAATATTTGACCTTTAGGCTATTTTAATATTTTGTCGCTCTATAACCTTTTTTTTACATATCTACATATAAATTTGGACCCTTAATTGTCCAACTGCTCGGAAGAGGCCTTTCATTTACATGGTCTTTTCAATCACATAACATCTTAACATAACCAATATCCCATCAAAAAAAATAGCTAAAAATACTAAACAAACATCCCTTACTAAACATCAACCAGTTAAACTAGTCAAGAACTAGTTATTTAACTAGTCTCCAGCATGCCTTGGACCCACCTGGCGTTATTACGAGTCCTAACAGTTAACCTGTAATCCTACTGACATAAAAATATGCCACCTGGCATCATAATTGTTGCTAACTATGTAATATTGCATAGTAAGTCTTGTTTGAGTAATTTGTTTTGATGATGTTTTTGTTGAGAGAATATGACAAGTGATTACTTAGATTATATTTTACACACATACATACATGCACATACCATCACGCCTGTATTCCCCGAAGGTTTAGAGGTGTACCAATGTACACCCACAGTTCGCCGATATGTTTAGGTCCCATGTAATAGGGGGCGAGCCTATTGCCACTAACCGGGCACAAATCCAAACTCCGATCTGTTACTGAGAATTTCATAGAAAACCCCAATAAATAACATCTTGATCTATTTTTTAATCGAACCCGAGACCTCTAGCGTAGCAGTCGCGCTAAGAACCACTAGGCCAACGAGGCAGACTATTTCGAGGATTATATTGTCATCAGGAATAATTTAAATATACCTACTGATCCACAAACAGTTAATAAAAAAATCTGATTTGGTTTCCAATATTAAGCGAAAGTTTAAATTAATTAATGTCGCTCTCAAAACCCTTCTATGGATAACTAAACTCTATTTAGATATATAGAATAATAACTGCTAATATGGTAATATGTTTAGTACTATATGTTATGTATTTCATAATATAAAAGGATAATATGTTGTGTGTTATAAAACTCCAGCGCTTTTGCAAGGCCGTAAAAGTCTCATTAATATGGGGTGCTTGTTTATTACAGAGAGGGAGGGCTTTTATTAAGCGCAAATATTCTGGGACAGTATTCATGTACAGTAGTTTAGGATTTCAAGTTATTTAATTTTACAAAAAATCTAGAATAAAACCTAAAGCAAGAGCATCGGTAATGTAACTCATAAATAAAAAAACAGCACATTTTTTTGACATTTATTAGTTAGTCTTGAGTTTAAAAGTATTCTTCATTTACTTAGTGGTTTCAATCAATACTTTAATTTAGGAAAAGCAACTGTAATGACATTTATTTAGTTTCATCACTACATCAAATAATTACTCAAGCTTTTTATTTACTGCTCAGCTAAGAATCCTACCATCTCCAACCGATTTCTAGGTCTTTAGTGTCTAAAGAGCTGAGCTACAATTCTGGATAATTACCGACTATTTAATGGTGAAACAAAAAGTGGTCGATACTTGCACAATACGACAGGTGGGCGGCCGACATAACAATCTGAAGGACTTTTAATGCCGACGATACGGGTACGTGACGATAAACGAGCTTAAAATGTCGTAACGTGTTTTAAGGGTAACATAGAGTGGAGAAATACTGCAATGTTTTTATTTAACAAGCTGACAAGAATTTCTATGTTTTGTCCAGGGTTAAGAAAATGCTTTAGGATTTTCACACCTTTCCCAACGTTTGTCTTGCCGTGAATTATAACTGAACGCAAAAGATTAGCATATTTTTTATAGTTCTATGACCTAATGGTATAATTATTTTAAATATTTTATAAGTTAGAACAGTTTTAAGCTCCTTACCGTCTATATGCGTATATCATTGTTTGTTTTTCCTGTCTACTGTATTGTCTGTATTGGCTTTACCCCGCACTGCTGGACGAAGGTTCTCTAAGTCCTTTCGTACACACTTATTCTTACTACCAAAGCTTTTATTAATATATTATGTTCTTTCGAAATGTTCAACAAGACATGTGAATGCGTTGCAATATTTACACAAAGCGCGTTGCTTGGCGTGTCGAATAGGTGATTGTCATGACTATTATTGTGATCACAGATCAATTTTATTTAATAGATTGTAACTACTTACTTTATCAATGTATGATTGACGTCTTAAAAAAGTTATTTCAAGGTTAAAAAAGTGCATAAATGGTGAAGAAAAATATATAAATGAAGTGTTAAAATAGACAATTTATAATAAAAAATGAAGATTGCATGTTTTCACTTATAAAGAAGTGGCCCAATATTTAAGACATTTTTGTCATTTAAACGATATTTTAATTTATTTTGATCTTGCGGACTGCAAAGGAAAATAGCCTTTACTGGTTTTATAAGTACTTGCATGTAGCTATACATAAACAATAGGTATACTACAAAGCCGTGAGCAAAATCAGTCAGGAAAACATTATTATCATAATTGCTTGTAGTAAAATATACATCTATAGAGCCTTTTTACTCCCCTTAACCTAGTCGTCTCCTATAAGCTTCCCTTCCACAGATTATGCGATGTAACGGGACCTACACAAGCCAGGTGCTATGCGCCATAAAAAATAGAGGCTCGGAGCAATATGTTCATATTGTATGCATTTTACTGCACTATGTAATAGTGACCACACCTGGGTTATACTAAATGTTCTTCTTTATTATGTAGTTAATTGATATAGCTATTAGTTCACAATCTAAAGGAGAAAAAAACACTCGAACTATTTTATAAATATATTACCTATCCCAAAATTTCCTTATTTCCACAATCTATAAGGGGTAATTACGCATAGCTAGCTAACTCAAAAAAGTCAAACTAAGCAAAAACTGCTTAGTTCGATCTTAAATTATTTAAAGACATATTAAGATATTTTAAGCGTGTATGTTTTCTACTTACTAATCACATGCTCATCAGTAAAGTATAAAAAATGCAATAAACAATGAACTGGCTTTAATATAAACGATTTTTGCAGAAAATGTGGGAGATACGAAAGACTTGATATTTCCTGCGGTTTCACCTAGGTAGATTCTCGTTTCCATAGATTTTTGATATTAATATTTTTTTTAAGATTTTCTGTTTCCTTAATTTAATTACAAATTAATGCATTGTTGTTTCCTCAGGAAAATGTAACAAATATCAATTTATTCTATCCATTGTTTTAAGGGTAGTGTACTAAACAACACATTTTAACTACTACTTGCACAACTAAAACTCAAATTTTACCAAACACATAAGGTGGATAATCGCTTGGCAGCCTAACGGTGCGGCAGAGTGCATTACATAAACATTCGCACTGCGTCGCCCTTGGCGGGAGGGCAGCGACCCCGCCGCTTCAAGGTCGGCGCGCGCGCGTGTGTGTGTAAGGGCGCGCTGTGATGTGCGCGGCGGGTGCGTGCGTTTATTGCACTTTTGTTTGTGTTGGCGAACTTTTGTGGATTCTACTGATATTTAGATAGTTGATCTTACTAATGTGAGCAGAATTAATTGAAACGATTTTTACGAAATTTGTATGTGATCATCTCTGAGGTATATACCTTATTGATCACAAGAATAACAACCGAAATTGTATCAAAAACACAAGTAAGTACCTAATCTAATTCGAATCTAGAAAGTCGTCCTTTTGAAATTAGTTAATAAAGTAAACTGACATGGGTTGCTTTATTTATTTGTTTTCTTTTAAAATAAGGGCATGTTTTTGATCACAATAAAGTAACTGTTTATTATCTTCAATAAAATACTTTAAATAAAAGCTCAAGGCACATTATTTATATTACTTATCATATTTCAATATCTTTCATCTTAAATTTATGATATAGCGCAAAAGTCTCATAAATATATGATAAAAAAGATATCAGGAATTAGAAAACGTATGTAACGAAAACTTTAAACAAAAACACGCAACCACTAGACGCGTAAAACAACCGCAGCCCTTACACCCTTCATCGAATTGCAACCTAAACTGGCGACCAAATAACATAGACCTATGCACTTCCTTTCATATACCAACACCCCTTGAAAATACTTAGGCACATGAGGTAGGGGGTCTCAACTTAAACTGGTAGACAATAACGCAGTGCATGTGTGAAAAAGCAAATCTTGAGACTATTTTTGTTATTAGCAAAGATGTTAATCATCACATAACAAAGGAGGTACTTTGTTATGTACTTGTTTCCTATCGAAACCTATTTGTACTATCAGTGTCTTGTTTAATTAATCATATAGGTATATCATGTCCAAAAATCTTGATCGAAAATTTTGCGCGTTTGTCGTCTCTTTACGCTTGAATAACTCAATCGATTTTGATGGAATTCGGAAAATAGATAGTTTATGGTCTGGATTACAATATTGGATTATCATTTATGTCGTTACTTGTACAATTATAATAGTAAAACACGACGTTAGTTTAGAAAGGTAGACCAATATTTGGGTAGGAATACTTTTTTATCTAGTTGTAAAATTATCACGACATAGTCTAGACAAAAATGAGTTAGTAACAAATAATTGTTTATTCATGATAAAATGTAGGTCGTTGTTTCAGCAAGAATCTTAGTCTTATTAAAATGCTGATTTGTTACATACGTAACACCTGTGCTTCCGACGTAAAAGTGCTTACATATCAAATTGTATGTAATAGGTAAAATAGATGAATCACATAATACCTTTGTAATCGATTTATTTAGCTTAAACTGTTGTTTTAGTTACTTCATCAACGCGATCGGCGTGAAATATTGATGGATCTCAAAGAAACATTAATATATTCTAACATGACGTAGAATAAACTTTTGCCCGCTCGGCTAAACTAATGCAAAAATCAATTAGGAATAACTACAGCGGAAATAAACTATTTTTTATCTAAGAGATTTATGCTTAATGTATACAAAAGAAAACAACTATAAGTTCAATCAGGCAAAAGCTTCCAAAACGAACAGTACCTAGGAACAAGCTACTTAAAGGGTTTACTACCATCCTTGTAAAATAACTACAGCGCTAACTTTAAGAGTTTTGATCCCAAATCAAAGCCAGATTAGACGCATGGCGATCGATTGTTAAAACATCATTCATATTATCTGCGTTATTATTCTTTAAATTATCTATTTCTATGTAAAACAATATATTCATAAGAAACAAACCTTCAAAACCATATCATCAAAACAAGTAGTAAAATCTATAAATCCAACGAAAAAACTACAAAAGCTTCATCAACGCATGGTCGGCAACGTGTTCAACACACGTTGCACCTTACACAATGCATTAACTGCACTTCCTAAACATCACAATCTAGTATATAACCCAGCATATAATAAGAGCAACAAATTCCTACCCGATAAAACCACACGTTTTTCCCCCGTGCGTTTTTCTCAATCAATTTTTCGAGGTATTGAAAAATAGAGAAAATGTGAAGCTTAACAAAGGTTAATAACATTAAACAGTGCGATAGTAGTTTACGACTAGTTTCTGATGTTTTCTTCCCTTTTTATCAATACAGCGTAAAGGCATAATATTACAAGAGAGATTCAATGCGCGGATGTTGATTTTACGCTTTAAGAGTTTGTTTTTCGAAGTTCCCGTAAGCAGAACTGTACATTGTATTGGCTGAACTCGTATCCGATGTAAAAAAAGGTCGAAGGTACTGTTTTCCTATAGAAAAAAGAGCAGAAATTACAAAGACAGTTGACATATTACTTGGTAATCTAGTCCAGGATCTATTTTTTATCATCATTGTAGTTAAATAAATAAACGCGGACAACATCACATACATTGCTCTGAACCCAAAGTAAGTAGCCATTAGGCACTTGTGTTATGGAATTCAGAAACACGAAGGTACCACAAGCACCCAGACCCCAGACATTGTTGAAAAGTAACTTTCTACATTGAACCGTCCGGGGATCGAACCCGGGAAATGAGAGCTAGCGACACCTTGCAAACGGGTGCGTACGCCACTCGACCACGGAGGTCGTCAAAAAGATGTATCTTTTAAGGCATCTATTTCATGTAAATTATTGGAATCCAGTTTTAGCCGGTGAGATTGGAAGAAACGACGACCCAGTTAATAGAAGGTTACATTCAAGGAACAATACTCCAAAAATCAATTAAACAAAAACACGTTAAACGTTTTGTTTGAGTAACAAACACATTTGTTTACAAGTTTGTCTGTCTGTCTGTTTATTGCGCTTTTATCGCTAAACTGTTCAAAAGATTTTAGTGAAATTTGGCTCTGATCCAACCTAAATACCAATAATGAATGCAAAGTTCCTTTGTTCTTTAAAATACCTTTGAATGACCATGTTCAAGGACACATACATTAAAATGCCTACTAATGTGTACCTATGACTAAACATATAAAGCAATAAAAGGAATTGAAATAAAATATGGACGAGAAGAAACAAAAACGAAATCTTTTTATGATCTGCAACTGAACTCTACTAAAAATGTAGCACAGACACTAAGAAGTATTGAATGATTAATTTAATTTGCACTGTTAAATGCATAGATAAAAGTATGTGAAATTATCTTCTTTGTGAATCCCACAAAAATTCTTTCCACCAGGATAATAAAATCGCTAGTCACACTTTAAGGTGCTAGTGATCTGTTGAAAAGGTCTATGTCAGTTATATTTATTATCTTACCAAACTTAAACACGCAAGTAGGTAAATGTGTATCTTATGTGTAATTGCCTACCCTGTTTAGTAATGAATACATAAATTAATATCTTATACAGACATCTCACTAAACTCAGCATACTTTAGGCACTGCTAGACATAGGCCTCTCCCGCGTTGCTACACAACACCCGGTCATCCGGTTTCCGCATTCATCCCACCATTTTCAGACCATCCATTATTATCCTTACAATTCACAATAAAAATAATCATAAATATATTTAGTTATGTGCTCGTTATTCTGAGTAATAAAGGGCATTGGACAAGCAAGGTTGCGGGTTCGAACCCGGCTGGTGAATTTACAGCATGGCGTCATACAAAATGAAAGGTTATAAATTTTATTGTGAGTAATGTAGGATGACGGCATCTGTAGCATTGAAATGAAAAAACGATATCTCATGAAGGATTTTATTAATAACTTTATTATCATGTAATAAGAATCATGAAAAAGCACACAAACAAACCTAAGCTAAAAATTGTAATGTAAGTTATATTGTCATCATTATTTAAAACTTCTACATATAGGTAATACTTTATTTACCTTACTTAATCATGTAATTCATGTATTTTAGAGGTAATATTTTTTCTTAATTTTATCAAAGCAATATCTTACGAAAAGCATTAGAACAAAATCAGTAAGCCAAACATAATAGTAAGTAAGTAATTTATAGACAAATCTACTCAAAACTATTTATCGCAAACAGCCATCAGTGAGAATCGAACTCACAACCCGTAAAACCAAACCCATACCACTTAACCACTGAACCAACAGTGGCAAAACATTCTGAGACTGGCAACAAGTTTATAATCACATCCCCGTGGGCCCCTCAGGGTGAAGATGTCTTAAATAACTCAAGTATTACACATTGTGAGCGACAAACAGAATTACATGAGTAATTCTGTTCTGGACTGTGATTGGTCCAGTTTTTATATCATGCACAGGGCTGGCACGTGGTAGTCCTTGTAATATTTAAAAAAAAACTTACAAAAGCGCTTCATTCTTGTCTATTAACTTAATCGCGTATATGCCACAGTAGGATGGACAGACAGACACGTCAAACTTATAACACCTGCTTTCCTTCAGGGGTAAAAATATTTAACGTTTTCTAGGGTCTCTCAGTATAGGGACATTAAAAATTAAGGAGATCCTTTACTTATTACTGAAGAGCACAAATAATCCAAACAAGTCTAAAACCTAAGAACTCTCTTCTCTATTTTTGCATAATTATTTGCTGGCAGAATATTGTGCATTGATTGAACATCTTCACAATATTGAATAAACCAATTAAAGTAAGCTCACACATTTAATTTTATTCACAACTTATAAAATTATTCACATTATGTTTAAAAAAAACATGTATCCTTTAAAAATCTTAAGGATGAATATTAGGCCTAATAAAAAAACAATCATTTTTTACTAGGTATTTATACGTACCAGCCCTAAAGCCTTTGAAATCACTGCGTGCATTTCTGCGCAGTGATGCAATTGCTTACGCAAGAGGTCATTCCCCTAAAGGTGACCCGCGGACCCTACCAAGGTCATCGGCAGCCATCTTTAACTATAAATAGTTCTTTGTTAGACCCTTGCAATATATGTAAAGTTGTAAATACAAGTAAGTGCATAAGTGATGTATGACCAACGATTTAGGCAAAGCTAATCACGTTTTACTATGCAGTTTTGCTTACTCGCCTAATGTGCAGACCTTTTTTATTTGAATGTGAAAATCTACTTAAAAAAGGAGGTTCTCAATTCATTTGTACATTTTTGCTTGCTTTTTTCAACATGAAAATGTTGAGCGGTATCTTCGACAATAATTATAAGCCGATTACATTTTTTATTTCTTGTTTTAATAGGAAATGCCTTTGAGGTTGTACATTTTGTTTTTCTTTTAAATCAAAATTACTAAAATTAATGTTGTCATTCCGGAAAACCAAACTGCATTTTCCAAAGATTCATTACTTATGATCCTGACATTATTTCCTAGAATTACTGCGGTCTTTGGCTTGTCCAAACTTATGAAATGAAATGAAATGAAAATCTTTATTCGCAAAGACATGGTAAATACAAAAGGTGGTAAAACAAAATAAGTCCCTTAGCATATCTTGCCTTCAGTAGGCATGCGAGAATTAATAGCATAGATAAGTGTTTAAACTTATACTAATTGGTACAAATCTATTTTCTATAATTAATATACTCTTCTATTGTGTAGAAGAACTTTTCTATAAGCCAACCTTTTAACTTTCTTTTAAATCTTGATTTAGGTGGCTCTCTAATCTCTCTAGGAATTTTGTTATATACATTCTGTGTACTAAATATCGGGAATTTGTCAATAAAACAAAAAACACAAATTATTCATCTAAATTCATTTTATCGCCTTCAAAGTAGGCCCCTTCGCTTGCAATACAACATCTCCAACGCTTCACCCAGTCTTCGATACATTTTTCGTAGGATATTTGCGGTATGGCCTTTAGCTCATTCAGCGAATTTTCTTTTATGGCTTCTATCGACTCAAAACGTTTTCCTCGAAGTGGTAATTTTAACTTGGGAACTTAAAAAAAGTCAGACGGAGCCATATCAGTTGAATACGGTGCTTGGTCGGGAACTTTTGTTGATTTTTTCGCTAAAAACTCTTTCACTATAATGGCTGTGTGTGATTGTGCATTGTCATGGTGCAGCATCCATGAGTTGTGTTGCCACAAATCTGGACGTTTTCGGCGGATACTCTCACGCAAATGCTTCATGACACTTAAATAATATTCTTTATTCACTGTTTCTCCCTCTGGAAGGAATTCGGAGAGAACCCCACCAAGGTAGTAAAAAAAAACAGTCAGCATCACCTTGATTTTGGAGCGACTTTGCCGCGGTTTTTTGTGTTTCGGCTCGTTTTCGAGACGCCATTCTGAAGACTGTTGGCTTATTTGCATGTCGTACTCATAAACCCATGTCTCGTCGCCGGTTATAATACGTTTCATAAAGGTCGGATCCGTAGAAGCTCGGGAAATCATGTCTTCAGCGACATGCTTTTTTGAACAAAATTGAGCTCTTTTGGAACTAGTCAACCGGCGACGCGTTTCATGCCTAAAATGTCAATGAGAATGTTGTGGACGGACTTAAAAGATATGTTCACCTCACTAGCCAACTCTCTCAGATTCATACGTCGATTTTCGAGCACTAGCTTCTTGATGCTGTCGATGTTTTCTTTGGTCGTAGCGGTTGAAGGTCTACCAGAACGAGGCAAGTCTACTACTACTTCTCGGCCTTCTTTAAAAGCCTTATACCATTCATAAGCCCTTGTTTTCGATATACACGATTCGCCGTAGGTATTTCACAACATTTTTAGTAATTCACCACACGAAATATCATTCGAAACACAAAATTTAAGGCACACTTTTTGTTCAACAATATTTTCCATTGTAAAAATCGCTGAGAACTCAAAACTATGACCAACAAAAAGTGTAGTTTAAAAAAAAAAAAATGACAGATCCCGCTCAAACTTTGCGCGCTAAATCAGTTCAGTGCTACCAACATGCAGTAAAAAAATTAGAACGACCTCTTTTACGCGGGTCTTTTTATTGACATATTCCCGATACTTTTTACACAGAGTAGTATATTAATTACCATCATCTCATCTTAAAATGTTACCTTCCGATAACTAATACTGGAAAAGCATTGAGGTGGTTTTATCCAAGTCCTTTCACAACCCAATATCACCTTGGTCGACTCGGGAATCGAACTCAAGACCTCCAGCGTAGCAGTCGCGCTTAGCACCACTAGGCCAACGAGGCAGTCGACGAGTAAGTTATAGCATAATATATATCTACATAGAACTTAATTCGAGGGTGCATAGGTGCATAGCTAGTATATATGGCATGCAAGGACAAACAGAGAGACGTGAGGTGTAGGAAGTAAGTAATACAGAAGTATTACTACAGAGTGTTCTTAAGGCGCTGTGTATAGCCAGCATTGATGTTATTGAAGGGGTGAAGCGGGCAGGTGCGGGACGGAGTAGCCCCGACCCTGCTACTCGTTTTTTCCGAATTCGTCCGATGCGATACGGTGTTATAATATTGAAGCTTGATTTCGCTAATTGTTTAGATGTAAGCTTAGCCCTGCTTGACTATGTTTACTTTTGAGCTGCGCTCTCGCGGCGTACAGTAGGTTCGAATCCCGATAAAATCATAAATTTTTGGATTATTATTTTTAAAGTATTATGCACCTACTGCATATTATCGTGTTTTTACTTTTAAAACAAGCATTTAATGTTGTTGATTTATTTTTAGAATAATTTTTCAAAAACCTATTCTGATTTACTGAAAAAAAAAAAAATATATAATAATATAAACCTGAACAATATGTTTTATGACAATCTATATTTTTCTTCAGTATCAAGAGTACAATATTAAAAAAAAAACGTACACTACGCTTGATGGTTCAGTCTGGAGATACAGCGTGTTTCGAATAGTAACGAAACCTATTATTTTTTTGTGAATAAATTTTGTGGTATGAAGTCGTCACACTGCAGATAGTCCAAACACTCAAGTGTAAAACTTGTTTATTTATAGGTTTTTTTTTTTATGTACATAAGGGTAAATTGATCAACCTCTTTTGTTTTTTTTTTATTATTCACGTGAAATTCATTTATGAGCCAGCCTTGCATGTCCAAGGGGGTGAGGATGCAAGAGTCCGTGAGAGAGCCCTGAAAAAGGCTCTGTCTAATCTGGCAAAACACCTGGTGCCATCATTTGCCTTAGTGCTGGATATGTAGGAGAGAGGACAACGGGGGCAGTACATGCCACTAAACCACTCCCGCCCAAGTAGATACGTGCAATGAAGGCTGAGGGACCCCCGTCCCCGCCTTCTGCGTCCTCCCCAGGGCAGGTCTGGCTACAGAGATTTTCGTCCGCGCACTGCCCACCATCGGCCATCGGCGGAGCAATGGAACGAAAGGGTCAGCCTCCCGCTCGCGCTCCAAGGTCTCTTTCTGAGAAAGAAAAAGCTTGCAGAAATAAGACACTAAGGCAGACGAGTCGTCTGCGAGCATGGCGTTGACCACACCCACGAGCGAAAGGTCCGGGCCGAGAACTCCACGTAGGACATGGCGCTTAGCTTCAAAGGCAGTGCACACCTCGAATGTGTGCTATGCCGAGTCTTCCATTTCGTAAAATTAGCCTTCCCAATGCGCCGTTGGGGCCTGGGCAGGAGAGACAAGTTTACTCTCCTATAAAGAGAGCCCTATATTGGGGCTCATTAGCTGCTTTTAGAAGGCGTGTGGCAAGCATTTGGGGCCGTCCTCTTGCACTTAGACAGGACACCGCGTCCCCAAACTCTTTCGGGAACAGCAGGGAAATGTCCTCCGATGAGCTCATCCCGTAGGTTGAATTCAACCTGGGCAGGGTTACGTTGACGGCTCTCGGGAAAAACGCCTGAACCAATGAGATCAGTATGAAGGGTCTCCGTCAGTGGAGGACTAATGAGGTGCAGATTGTTGCGCAACATTTTGTAAGGTCTGACCCAGGGATTGGCGTTGAGACCCTCCAACATCGCCTCCCTCTCCCTCTCAAATGGCGACTGTCAGCTCCTTCTTCGCCTTTTGCTATTGCAGGTGGAACTGGGTTGAACCCTAAAGATCCCGGTTCTGGCGACGTCAACGAAGCCACGAGCAGGCACGTCTTAGATCGGTCAGCTCTGCAGAAAAGCAGTGAACCGCCTTCCTAGCTGGAGGTCCAAGTAGGTAATGGACCACCTCGAGAACGGTGAGCACCCTTGCGTATCCTGTGCTAACTGAGTGGAGAACCCTATCCGTATGTATCGGTGATCGGATAGGTTCTCCACGAGCTCGACCTGCCTATACGCAACTGTGGAAGCAAGTGCTGGGGTGGTGAAGGTTAAATCAACCACGGACCCTCCGTGCACATATGCGTCGTTCCTCAATTAAGGAGGGAGAGTAGAGGTAGGTGAAACCACCCACGCCTCCAAAGCATGGCCTTGTGCTTCGTTCGATGGATTACAACACGCCAGTGACTTTGCATTAAAATTACCGAGGAGGACCACATGCTTCTGCGCTAAATGCAACAGACCCCCGAGAGGGCAGCCAGAAATCGCTCGAATTCCAACGGTGTGCGATTAGAAGAGAAGTACACTCCTAACAGGGCATTATCCCCCTAAGCGGAAGCAACAAAGCCGAGCCCCTTTCCAAAGATGTCAGGGAAAGGGAGTTTTGGAGAGGGTCGTGGGAGAGGGTCCTGCCATAATGTCAACAGTCGGTCGGGTTGGAATTGGCTCGTTCTAGCATGTCCTCAGCGTTTCTATGCGATTGAGTTGTTGGAGTAAATTCAGGTCTTTTGGGACTAGCCGACCGGTAACATGTGGCGTCCCCAAATGATTAGTTAAAATGGTACTGATAGACTCGTGAGATACAGAAAGTTCGGCAGCTATCTCTCTCATAGTTGAATGAGGATTTTGACAGTTGTTAGAATTTGAAATTGTAAATGACATTTCAAACAAAAACGTGACGTGCTTTCACGCCGAGAGCCAACGGCGTACTCCTCTTGAACAACAATCTCTTCCCACGGATGTGCAAAGAGGCGATAGTCATCTTCATCCACAAACCCGGTAAACTGAAGTCTGAGCCTCTTCCAAGAACTCTGTTCTTGGGAAGCTATACGAGCGAATAATTTATTCCTGTCTTATGGATTGTGCCGAGTCTAGGAGTCTCATACCAGACGAGCAGTTCGGTTTTAGAACCCAACACTCATGCGTGCAACAAGTCCACCGCACAGTCGAGCATATAAGCGCTGGTTTTCAGCGTGGAAGGCTCACTGGCGAGCTCTTCTTCGATATAGCAAAGGCTTTTGACAAGGTCTGGCACAATGGCTTGATCTTCAAGCTTTACCAACTCGAGGTGCCAGATCGTCTCGTAAAAACTTTTCCGAAACTTTTTGTTGAATCGGTCCTTTCGCTATCGCGTTGACCCTCACCCGATCCGCGCCGCAGTCCCTCAGGGCTCCGTACTCTCTCCACTTCTCTTCACACTAACGTTAGCGACATTCCTCGCGGTGGCAAACCCCAAATGTACGCCGACGATACGGTCATCTATTATTCAGGCACCAGCCCCTTAGCGATAGGTTGAACTCTCCAGACCGAGGTCACGAACCTCGGGAAATGGTTCACGTAATGGAGAATCGAAGTCAACCCTACCAAGAGCGCAGCCGTGGTCTTCAGCAAGGAACGGCAGCCTCCCGCTACCCCTCCACCTATCACCCTCTTCGGCAAGCCTATTCCTTGGGAGCAGCAAGCCAAATACCTGGGTGTAATCCTTGATCGGAAGCTTACCTCATAGCTCATATTAAAGCTGCACGCGCGCGAGCCGCCTTCGCTCTCGGCCGACTTAATTGTATGTTGAGCAAGCGCAGTAAACTCTTACTCTTACTTTACTTATAAGAAGAGAATCTACACTGCGTGCGTGACGCCTAGCATGTCTTACGGCAGCGTCGTATTCTCTCACGTACCCGATTTTCGACTCAAACGAATGCAAACTCTCCAAAACCGTTTCATGCGTAGAGCCACAGGCGCTCCAGGTTACGTCCGTAACTTGCAGTTGCACTGTGACTTAAAGCTGCCAACAATCAAGCAGTTCATAAAAGTCGCCTCGTTTCGATTTTTCGACTCCTCCGAAACCCACCGTAACCCGCTCATCGTAGCGGCCGCGCGATACGTAACTTCCGTAATATCTAAGACTAAACGCCCCAGACTTACTCTCTCTCCTACCTCGACGATAAAAGAACGCTTCTCCGAGAAGCATTCGATTTAGCTAGCAGCAGCATTACAAAACACAATCGCAGTATATTACGTCCTCGCCAGCGAGGCCCGTCGCGTATTATAAATAATAGTAACGTAAATGTTATACTCCTGTCCCTAGACCAAGCTGGCCCGAGCCGGCCAAACTAGCAATAAAAATATGTCCCTAAATAATAAAAACTTAGATCCAGCCATCCCTTGTTGTTTTGCTTTATTAAGATTGTTAGCAACGAACTAAGTCGAGGCCCGAACCCCGCAGGGGGTGCCGTTAGCGGACGTTGCTGACGTAATTAGTTTTTTTCTATTGCTCTGGCCTGAGGCCTTAAGGTCCTCGCCAAAAGTCCGGTGAAGCAAGTTTACGCTCAGGCTAACGGTAAAGATCTCTACCAAAAAATAAATACTTTGCTCTGTCTGCGCGCAAACTTTTCGTCGTCTTTCCATAAGACGCCATACATATACTGAATTTGTCAGATTCGAAATATTTTTCATGAAATAAATGACTCCTCACAAATATCTCACATTAATTAAAAAACAGCAGTTTACTTCATTATTGTAATTATTACAAACGTTATTGCGTTCAATTACATCTTTTGGTATTACTAGTTACTTCAATATTGTACACCATGTATAAGCTTAAAGCTTAGTCATGAAAAATTTGTCATGAATGAAAATGAAAAAAATATGAATCTTATTTTTTACATTTTTTTTATTATTAACATTTAACAATTTATAAAAAATTAGACAAAAAGTAAAAAAAAGTACATCATTGAAAAAAACATAAAAGCAAAATAATAGATTTCTATTTCTAGTTTCGAACCTGCGGTCAGCTATCGCATCGCAAATTTTTATAAGCAAGCGACCGCTAGACCAATGTAGCTTCATTATATGTTTTCAAATTACGCTTCTATAGAGGATCAATAGAAAAGAGATTAGATGTGCAAAAAGCAGGAAGTAATTACTTTACAAATTCTATTATGTGTCGTTGTTTGACAGATTTCATGAAATCATTTTCGATTTGTCATGTATTTTAGATCTGTCAATCAGAAAAAAAGTGACACAGGTCCGTCTAGCACCGCGCCTCAGCGCACACTGTCTGTCCGCGTAGGAATGAAAGAGAAGCGAACAAAGCGCCATATTTAGTTTGTCAGGAATGTGTTATTTTTCATTGAATATCTGAATATTTGGAAAAATACTACCTTAATTGAAAAACTAAAATAAAGGTTATCTTCATTATTAGTTATTACGTTTCTGTTAAAAAAATTATCAAGATTGGTTCATCAGTAATACCGGAAAACTTTTTTGAAAATCCATTTTAGAGGTATGTTTACGAATTTTTTTTATCGAGAAAAATTAATGAAATCGTGTTTTGGAAATAAAGGTTATCTTACAAAAATGATGAAGATTAACATATATTTTTTTAGCTGCTCTGACATTTATACAGTTTGCTAAAATATTTGTAATTATCAAGTATATTTTATCTTTATAAAGTTTTTGGGACTTTTGAATCAATGAGCTTAATAAATTTTTCTAATATACACTGAAGAATTACCTAAATATTTAACTGTTTACTTTTCAAAGCTCTTCGACAACTTTTTTGTATAATATTGGACTTGCGTTGTATGATTTTAATTTAATTTAACTCTCATGGTATGTGTACTATTGTGTACCATAAACATAGTGTATGGATTCAAATTCAAATTCAAAAATTCTTTATTCAATATAGGCTACACAGTAGCACTTATCGAACGTCACAATACAAACAAAAATAGACAGCACCCTAAGGGTCGGTTCATATCCAGCGGAAACGCACCACGCACCACCAGCCGCGCAACGCCAGAACAAACAAACACGCAATGAGACATCCAACCCACAACACCTGACGCGCTAACGCAACATCAGTTGAGTGTGAAAGTCTGAACGCCCCACCACGCATCCGCCCGCCCCAGCGCCAAGCGACCGACAATACGCGACCCGCCCCCCGCCAGAGATGAACCGACCCTAAATTGCCCACCCTTCACCGCTTCCTAAGTGCTTTGGCTGAGGAGAAGAAACGGCGCAACAAACTCCCCTCTGGACTATTCTATTCTACTTTAAATAGAAAAAATATGGGTCGCGCCTTAATAAAAGTTTCGGTTCGAGTCTGGATGGGACCAACACGAGAGGGAGAATGGCACGAGAAAAGAGAGGCTTATGCCCAGCAGTGGGTCAACAAAGGCTGTGGATGAATCTATTATAAAAGTTGCATAGACATAAGTAATTAACCTTCTTCATATATCTGTAATATGCAGTGCTAATACAAAGGGCCAGACAATGGTAGGTCACCTTGCCGGTCGTTGCTCGCTTGCATAATGTTTTTTTATCCGTATTGCGAACCAATCTCGGGAACTGCGTCTCTTATTGAATCATCTTCTGAGATTTAAGGAGCGGTTTTTTGTGACGTGATTCTTGTTATTTAATTAATGTTATGTTAATTATGATTGCATGTTTGTATGCGACTGTCTGTGTATTTTTATTTATTGGAAGTAGAACAAGTATTTTTTAAATTTACTTTTTTTTAGCTCTGATTTTTAAGTTCTACTTCAGGCAAGAATGTTTTTTTTTTTTATTAAAAACAATGAACAAGAAGATAAAAAATGTATAAAAAAACTACCTAATTACATAAGAATGTAGCTCATTATTTTAATTTTAATACAATTAGTAATATTTTCGTAATGGGACATGGGACCTAAACATATCGGCGAATTGTGGGTGTACATTGGTGCACCTCTGCCTAACCCTTCGAGGATACTGGCGTGGTGTGTTATGTTCTTCGTAATCCGCACATTTTACACACATAATGTTTTTTTTGGTTCGCTAGGGTACACACCTAATTTTAGCAATCGTACCTCCTAAAAAGTACAGAATCAATTAGCATCGATCATAATTATCTGCAATGCGATCAAATAAACATGTTCCTAAACAGCCTCATACTGTAAACAAGTCATTGCCCTGTAAATAATTAACACCCGAATGACATGCAAATGACGTGATTAGGTGATATTAATGTTTTTGTTTACATAAAGTTCTAATTTAGATAGTTTCATATACCTAGTGCTCAAATTGTTTCTACACTCCCTTTGACCATAGGTTTTTAGCTAGAAAATGAAGTTTGACTTATTTCTCAAATACAAATTTTATTTTTGTTAATAATAATAATCATTGAATTTCCGGTTATTTTTTTTTATACACCCAGAATATAAAAAAAAATATTTTGTGTGTAAAAAAAAGAAATAAGGATACTGTAAAGTTCAAAAAGGAGTTCTTTTAAAATCATTTTTTACACACCATTTATAAAGAAAAATACTTCCTAGCAACCAATAAAATTTGATTTTTTGTCTGATTAAATTGCAGGGCTGGGCCAATTCCCTTTATCTCCTAAACTCCATAATTTTGCAATGCAAAAGGGTACTAATATTCTTATTTATCAGTTCTAATATCTTATACATAATAACATTAATTGTCCACTAATAATATAAGCAGAAAGGTGACATAACAGCATACGTGTCTTGTATACGTGACTATCATCACAGAGGCATTCTTAGATGCCGTGACGTCATGAGTGCGTAAATATATTGTTTTAATTTACCAGTGTTATGTAGAGTAGAAAAATGTTATGTAGGGTGAAGGAGAATTTGTTATTTATTCAGGGATAAGGTATACGTTTTGTTAAGCTAGCTTTGTTTTAAAGGCCTGTTATTTCGAGAATCATTTTTTTTAGATGTTTAAAGTTTATATTTAAAAATATCAACCTTTTATTGCCCTACTACTGGGCACAGATAGAAATATAGGTAAGTCATTAATTTATGAAATAATAGGTAACGAATGCATGACTGCTACTTATGAAGTTTTTTGTTTTATTATTTTTTTATTTAATAAGGTATAAGGTACATGTTAGGAATATAGAATATAGGAATTAGTGAATTTAAATAAAATATGTAGATAATGTATGAAGAAGCAACTAAAAATCGTGAGTAATTAAATATTATTTTTGTTAAAAACGATTGCAATATCATTCTGAATATTCACTCCCCAATTATTAATGAAATATTTCCTATGCCTGACAATAAAAAAAAAATCATACATAAAGCTTACTCATTGTAGCCTTTAAAGCTAATAGGCAGTTAATAAGTCATCAACACTAAACAAAATGATGCAAGTTTTGACACTATTGAATAAACTGGCCCCTGAAATACCCACTTCTTTAAATAATTATTCCTTGAAAAATAGACATAGGTAATTCGAACCTATATTTTATGAAGAAATACCGCATGAGTGTACACGTATGTGCAATCATCCAATACATTATTTTATACCATAATTAAAATATTGTGCCCTATGCACAATACTTACCATATACCTTCCATTTTTTCCCACTCTTTCCTCTCCTATCGTTTATATTGATTATGTTTTTATATGTGTAATATATAAAAATAATATGAATAATATCAACTTTATTTACCAACAATCCACATAGTTCAGTATCTGTTGACTAATGCCTAACATTTTTATGTTTTATTAGGTCTTAAATCATAATACGATCTAGTTATAGATTATAATGTATTATTAGATCAGAAATGTAAATGCTTTTTATCGAGAACCTACAACGCACATTACAGGTAAGGATCTCTAAACCATAACCAAATAGAAAAAAAGCACACGTAAATTAATCCAGCCGCTAAAAATCCCACAAAAAACTCAAACCCTTCAATTCAGGTCCAGACTTAGGACGATATTCTAAAACATCTCGAATTTCTTCCCTATTACGGCGTGGGTCGCACAAGGTCCCAGGTTCGATGTCCGGGGAAGGTGACACGAAAGTCCCTATGACCTACCCCGACCTACCCCACTGTCTGGTTCCTAGAACCATGGTCTGGGACCACATCATCCGGTTTCTTTTATAAAAACTTTAAAGGTGGGTTACGTAAGCTCGTTTTTGTGTAGTTAGTATAACTGTCTGGCTGTAATTTTTGGGTTGCGCAGGAGTTTTGTGAGAACGGTGATTAGATTTTTGTAAATATGAAAACAAAAATGTATTCCCAAAATAAAATATTGCTATATAATTACTTAGATATGTCTTTTTTTATTTATGTAGAAAGTTTTTGTAAGTTGGTTAAAATTGTAAAAGAATAATTGTATGCCATTAAATACACAAAACAGAGGTTTAATTGAATATAAGTAGTATGTATGTATTGTATTTCCAATTACTTGTAAGACAAAGTTCAGTAAATTCTGATAAAAATAAAAATGTGATGAATAACCGAATAAACTACAATCGTATTAGAGTAACGGCCATTTAATTAATATTAATTCTACATGCTTCGCTGGCGTCTTATATTTGGAGATGTGCCCAGAAAACAAAGTGTAATGGGTGCCACAACATTTGTATATATCATGATAAATGGATATTATGTATTACGATGGAGATTGTTCTGATACACGTGCTAAAAAACTATCATACAATACGTAATTGTAATATTAATTCATAACGAGACTTCCGTATTTTAGATTAAATATTTTATAAAAAATAATAATTCCAGCCTATAAACGCCACAGGCCTCTTCCCATATAGAGAAGAAACGAGCATTGATCATGACGCTTGCTCAATTGCGGATTGGCGATTTCAGAGCCCAATTTTGAAATACAGGTTTTTTCACGATGTTTTCCTTTGTCAGAATTGTCTTAGAATATTTAAGAAATACATATAACTTTTAAAAGTTACGTTGGTACTATTTAAAAGGTTTTGTATTTTATATAAAAGATATAATGTTAAAAATGATACGGAACCGTTGCAATAAGTTATATTAAATCTTATGTAGACCAGTTTTTATTATAAACAGACCTCCTTTGTGTCTGAACCGAAATAATAAAAGCGTCTGGAAGCAGACCTCTAGACATTTTAAAATCTAAACACAGACTAAAATAAAGGGAACTCAAGTCTCGAGACGATTTATTGTCGGGATATTATTATTTAATATCATCATATCGGTACTATAGAATAAGGGTAAGCAGTAGTGTTCTAAGACACTTACAAAGACGTTCTTAAATTGTGGAATGGCCATAAGGTGGAATATATCTACTTTTAGCACCTGTTTTTTTTTTTAATCTAAAGAGCAAGGTCAGGAAGAAGAAGATATAGTTGATAAAAAAAACGAACGAATCAGAATGAAAGAAATTGTACATATTATATATAAAAATAGGAAATTGTAGGATATTCCATCGGATTTTTTTTTTAACGTTCTTTTTGTTCAGCCGACAAAATAGCAAGTGGTTTACCAAAATATTGGTAGATAACACTGCTTATAGGATATTCTCTTTTACCAATAGAAATAAATTGGATTCCACCTTTTAGAACAATGACGATTTTCTATTCTATATCTCTCCTAAACGTCGATTTTATTTCTCTCCTAAATTTACTTACCACCTACTAATATCATTGTGGAAAGCAGATAAAAGTTTTGAGTTTAATTAATATTAATAATATATTAATAATATTCCTGGACAATTCACACACGGTAATCTGATCACAAGCTAAGCTCTAAGCGGAGATTGTGTTATGGTAACCAGACGACTGATAAACATACTTATATATTTCTAAATACATACATATTATAGATAAATTACACCCAGACCAGAACAAATGATCGTGCTCATCACACAAACATTTGTCCTGAGTGGGAATCGAACCCACAACCTCTGGTATAGCAGTCAGGGTCACTAACCGCTAGACCAACAGGCCCGTCAATTATTCCGTATGTCTACTTTAAGTACCTATAACCGACCATAGGAGGGTTTTCTTGACAAATCATATACCACATATTCTACACAGGTTTCGAAGAATTCTGATTCATTTACTCTCAATACGCAAGCTTTTTATCTGTATGTCCTACAAATGATGAATGAATGTCTTTGTGAGTAGTTTTCTATGTTTTGACGTCAGTAGACCACATCAGATGCTTTGCTTGTGGTCATACCGAGAAACTTACTAAGGAAGGTCTGCGAGATTGAGCTATGCTTCTTTATATTAATCATTTACAACTTAATGCTACTATTGTTACATCTATTTTGCGCAGTGGAATAGTCGTTTGTTTTTCTTAAAAAAGAACCTTATCTTATTTGAAAGTGGCACACTTTTTGTGCTACTTTCAAATGGGGTTGTTTGAAACGTCGGGATATATGCCGCAAAAAATCCTAAAACTAGTGTTCTTCAATGACCCCTCAGAAAGCAATATTTATCGCATTTAAAAATGTCGTTTAATCATTATTTCTATTGAAGAAATATTTCCAATGTTCTAGATCCTAGCAGATATTGTTATTTTTAATATAGATATGAATTTATCCTTATTTAAAAAGAAAGAAAAACTCCCGATTGCTTGGAATTTGAGTACCTAATTAAATGACAATGACCTCAAAATAAAGGTATCTACGTGATAATTAAATGTAACGTAGGTATAGAGGATAAATAACAACCTACTTCCATGAACTGATTGTGAGGCATCCTGTTGAAAAATAATCGTAATTCAAGTTCAATGGTCAGTCAAAACAAGTAGGTAACAGCGTTGCTCAAAGTTTTGTACATAATTAACAACCGTAATACAAAAAAAAAAAAAACTCTGTTTCAATAATAATTTTAAAATCTTAAGAGTAAATGTTTTTTTTTGTGTGTATCGGTTCCGATTTCATATCGAAAATTTTATATTTGAAAAGGTATTTTTATATTCCTACTACATGGGACCAAATGGGACCACTTCCATGGCTTTTAGGTAAGGATCTGATTACGGGATACGCAGGCTGGTACAGTTTTTATTTATTTATTTTTATTAAATTACAACGGCATACACCAATTACTGTAATTCAAAATTACAATATGTAGAAACATAGTGAGTCGAATTCTTTACAAAGTCTTTAGATAACTCAAAGGAACCAAAAAAAGGGTGGTATTTTTGCACAAGATTTTGGACGTCTCTTTCCTTATATTTTCCTACAAATTTCAACACACAAACGTTTTAATAACCACAAATAACGTTTTTTTATGGACTACGTACTAAAAACAATTATTAGAATACACACTCATAACTTTGGGAACAGATTAACTTAGGTTCTTCCCTATAGCCCAAATAAATGAAGGAAAACCAATATAGGTAAATATTTAAAATTAATATTTTCCATTAAATAAATATAATTATCATAATTCTTCGAGTTAATGATGTAATTCATACAAACATATTATTAATATTTGAATGTTGCCATATCTGGAATTTAAATATTTATTTTTAAATAGAATGCGGTTATCCTTTAGGATATTTATGTTATGAAATCATGTACAGGGTGTTAAGAAAACCCTGTGCGATCCGTAAAGGTGTTGTTAGGACTGATTACAAAAATGTGGAAAAAAAAAGTAGAAAAAAAAGGGAAAACTCTACTATTTACTGATTATTTCGCGGTTTTTTTAGATATAAGGCTCCGACTTTTAATCGTAAAAAATATTTTTATTTCAGTTCATCATCATCATCATCATCAGCCGGAAGAAGTCCACTGCTGATCAAAGGCCTCCCCCCTAGAACGCCACAGTTTATTTCAGTTAAATGTCTAAAAATCGCGTTAACCTAACAAATCATTATTGGTTTCTAAGACTATGTCTTAATACTGATTTTCTGTTTTACTATTCATTGAACATTATGGAACCTGCAACTAGAGTCAGTAATTTAACGTTCAAACATACATACATAGATACATATAATCATGCCTGTGTCCCGTAGGGGTACGCAGAGACCAGTTCTTTCCACTTGCTACGATCCTTACATACTTGTTTCGCTTCATCCACTGTCATTTAACGTTTTAAAAGAGCTTAAAAAGGCTTCTTGAAATAACAATACTTATTTTAATTGTGACAGAATGTGTTTGTACCATAATACCATAACCTACATTTTAATTAAATAAATATTTTTGATTCTCATCTGAATTAAAAGCGTTTTACTATGTGTATCGCATAGAATAGACTATGACGCAATGCGCCGCTGCTCTGATTCATTCTGCCTTCGTCCGACATTGGAGCACCCTTCCCGGAATTAAGTCTAGACTATATCAAGCCTAGGTTGTAGTACGAGCGGAGCGGGGAGCGTTTTTATAAGCGGTTTAGTGATTTTATGTAATTGTCGTTTAGAGCGAGTGTTTTTATGTCTGTTTGTCTAACTACCTTGTTTATGTAAATTAGATAAAATTTACGCCACGGTATCGGTATGATTATATTTATATTTTTAGTATAATTTAATTTACGTATTAAACTAAGTTTTCTGAATTTGTAAATAGGTACTTTTCAGTTCTATTCTGATAGAAAGTTCGCTTTTATTTAATAATATTGTCAAAAAAAACATACTTACATCGTTGTATTTTTTAATTAGATTTAATTCTATGTATGATGTAAAAAATAATAGCATTATTTAATACACTTTTACTCGATTTAAAAAAATAAATAGATCCCAAAATCGTCCCCCATCACTATTAAACAAAATCTACACATCCCAAAATAGTTAAGATTCACTATTAAAATCCAAAAGGCATAGTTTCGTGTCAGACCAGCATTGTTCTCTTCCTGGAATACAGTCTAGACAAATGCAAGGTCATTCACGAAATGCACTGCCTGCTAAACGAGTCGGTTTTTATTAGATACCGTACCATATTATGTAACATTCGATTTCGTTAGAGCTTGACCTATAATTATATGGTGTGGTGTGACCTATAGTTTTAGGTAGGTAGGTTTACCTAGGTTGAAATTATAATTTAGTTCTTTATTTAGGTCGAGTACAAATTAGCTGCGGTTTTGTACCTTTCATAACCTTACAAAAAAATCTTATGATCCGTAAAAAGTAGTTTTATTTCGATATAAATAAAAAACCAATAAGTAACCTAACTTAAGATGAAAATTGTTAGTGAATTAGTCAATTTTAAATATGGGTTTTACTTTTTAAATTAGGATTGCATTTATTTCATTAGCTCAGGTAAATAATATGTGTATGGTAGTTTTGACAGATCTAAATTGTTTCTAATTATTACGAATATGTAATAAATTACAAAACTTTTCTAAATTCCCATAACTTATTGTAGTAATTTAAGCAACAATACTCAATTTATTAGTATTGTTCCGAAGAACCAATGACAGATAATAATAATAATATAATAATATTCTGGGACATCTCACACACGGTTGTCTAATCCCAAGCTAAACAGAGCTTGTGTTTTGGTAACCAGACAACTGATAAACATATTTATATATTTCTAAATACATACATATTATAGATAAATTACACCCAGACACATAACAAATGATCGTGCTCATCACACAAACATTTGTGCCGGGTGGGAATCGAACCCACGACCTCCGGTATAGCAGTCAGGGTCTCTAACCACTAGACCAACAGGCCCGTCAAAATAAATAACTTTAATCTAAAATATACAAAACCAAGTATCAAATCGTATGACGCAGAACAGTCTTAATAACCGTAACAGTAATTGTTTTGACCAATTACAGATCGCCATTATGTCCTTAACTCACACAGTTAAGTAAGGTCACTTAACTATAGCACAATTACGTAACTTCCTCATTGATTTAACTGTAAGCACGTAATATGTATTGTATGTAATTTTGACGTAATCAATTTAATTAAGGATTCATTTTTATAGTTATTATTACAAATACTTCTAGTTAGCTAGTTTTCTAAATTATTTTAAATGAAGATGCTGGCCAAACTCAAGTTTTATTTATGATAATAACTTATTTACCTTTTAAAAAAATTCTGTTGAGGCTTGAAGTTGGGTCCTTACGCGGTTGCAAATCTGCAAAAGAAAAAGCTTTTTTTATACATTTTTAAGGTACATACCAAAATGAAAATATATTCTACACAAGAAAAAAAATCTTAGATTCATATTAAATGAAAAACCAGTTTTTCCCGGAAGTTTGTTGGTAACCATGTGGTGACGCATTAAGGGTTGATTTTAAAAGGCCCTATGAGTCATGCCTACGTCACAGAGTAACCCACGACAGATATTAGGGTATTTCCGCCATTTTCATTAATCATCTCATTGATAACTCTACTTGAAATAACATGTTTAAGAGATTAGATCTCTTGTAGTTATGAATGGATGACGAGATAAAGAAATTATATTTGGTTTATTTATTTATTTGACTCAGGCAACTAAGGCCCATAGAAAGGGTTTATAGTATCAATGTATTTGTGACGTTTCATGTTTGTTAGAGATAACTAGGGGTTTAAAAGTTATGTGTGATATTAAACCCTTAAAAGTAGAGTCTTATCAACAAACTTAGAACCAAAACAACTGAAACTGCAAACCTTCTAAATAGTAGAAGATCTCAAAATTTACCTCAAAATTTGCCAACTTTGGTACACTTAATAAAGTATTCATATCTTACATGGGTACCTCAAACTCGTTACAATGGAATAAAACAATAATATGTTATAAATATTTCCAAAAATATTTCTCCACTGAATCACACTGAAAAACATGAAACGCGACGACCTTTGTACATTAACATTCTTCGAAAACGTAGATAACTATTGTTTGTACGTTTTCCCTGTACTATCTGCGCCCGCGCATGTTATCCCGCGGTGCGCCGGCGCCTCGCATGGGACGGTTGGTGCGTCATACATCCTGTGATAAAAGAGAATGCATGACTTTTTAATGTGCCTAGTTTATTGGTTTTTCCAGTTCAGTTACAGATTTATAATAAAAGTTATTTTATAGCTAAAATTTTGGAGCTTATGATTAAGGACTCAGTTTAGGCCGGTAAGTAGTCGAGCATCTCTTAAATACACATCTGACAATATTCTCAGTGTCATAGATATTAGTTTGAGAGTAGGTAATCGTAAAGATAGTTTTTTTTCTGATTTGAAGAGTCTTGAGTGAGAAACTTCGATAAAAACATTTTGTACCAAGTTCTAAGTTTCGGCGACTGAAGTCAATTAAATAAAAGTTATTCTGAAAGCTTAAAGATTTATTACCATGGTTATCAAAATCATATTGTGATTATGGCTAATGACTTTATTTTCACCAGAAATGCCTCTGTAGTGTACATCTTCAACAATTTTCTTGGTGATCTTGTCTTACCAAAAGTACCCTATGATTCAAGAACATCCTAACATTACTAACACAGCAAATCAATGTCTTGCCTCCAGACAGAAAAAGTCCAAGTAAGTCATCGACTTTAAACTTAACTCAAGCATAAAGACAAAAAGATTTTCAGTAACTAATTCAACACTGTATGACGCATATAACGGTAATTGTTTATTTGTCTGTCTGTCTGTGCAGTAATGCTAAAAAGGTATAATTAAATACATACGGTGTCGCGACAAATATTGTCTTGTTCCTTTTCCTTTACTGAAGGGAAATATTTATAAGTTTCAGAGTGTTTTCAGTCTCGTTGGTAATTTAATGTGGTTTATAGCTTTACAGGGATTATGTCTACATGAATAAATAAAGGTGGGTTAATTACTAACACTATTCATAACTTAAGAGTAGGTGGATTTTCATGAACTTGGAATTATTTAATCATGAAAAATATGTCTACTTCTACAGGTGAAACCGCGGGGTACAGCCTGTTTTGAATAATAGTGAAGGCCTGTAAAGCTTCAAGCTTTTTCAACTAAAGTTAGTTGCAATGCGTGTTATCTGCGAACGCAGAGTAATAATTTTTGAAAGCTCAAATTTGCTCATAATTATATTTTAGGTACCTATTGTTAGTGTAGTACCTAGGTTTATAATAACAAGGATTTAGGCATAAAGTAGCGTACCTAATACAGTACACTACAAACATATTATGCACTTTCCTTATTGTAGAAACTATTTATGCATATCAAGTCCAGACAAACAGGCTAAAACAGATATTTGCAGACCATAATAATCAGTAGGCACATTTTTTATTTACATATTATTGAAAACTGCTTTCTGTTTTACCTATAGTAAGTAGTTGCAAGCCAATACATTGAAAAAATATATTTTTTACAAAATATAATCAAACTATCACTAAAACAGATCTAAAAATATTGTTAGAGCTAGATGAATTAAATTTTCCTAACAACCCAGCGTGATAAATTGACAAAACATTTGCAACCATTCAAAATACCTATAACCTTTATTAACAGTGTCCTTCCACTAAACAAACCAATTATTTCGCCAAAACATTCAACAGATTAGCAAGTCAGACGTGACGTTTCTGGAAGTCTGACTCACACTCCCCCCCCTCCACCTCTCTTTGTCTGGCGACACTCCCCCCCTGGCAATGACACTGAGTCACTCGCTTATGCAACTGAATGCGCTTGAAAGAGCTTAGTAAGGGTTAGGCTGATAATGTAATTAGAGGGGACAAACAATCGTGTATGTAATACCAGGTAAAAGGGTCTTTGGTCATGAATTTACATAAAAAGTAATATTTTTTTTTACATATTTTTTTGGTTGTTAGGTTGATTATTAAACCTTAAATTCTCAGGAATAATTATGAACTAATAAACTTAATAGGATAGATGGACCCCTGTACTACTTGGCAAAGAGGTCAAAAATTCAGCAGCCAGCTGCAGATTCGATCCTTATTTGACTGTTCTTTGCGTATGTCATTGTGTGCACAGAGTTTTGTTCAAAAAATTATGATGAACCTAAATTATGGAATGCAGTAATTGAATTCGCGTACGAGGAACATTTAAATGTAAATAATGTACATAGTATACTGTACCGTAGCTGTGCACTGCAGTTTCCCGCGCCTTGTATATCTCTCAAGACAAGTAACATGATTTTAAATAGCCTTCTTCAATTCTTTCTATATGACATATGCGAATAGCAGTTTTAGAGCTTAGTGCGTTCAGGCAAATAAAGTCTTAAGCTTTATTATATTACTATCATAGAATAAATAGGTAACTTAAAATACAATGTTGCTTTCCAGAAACGTCTCAAGTTATATACTTTATCCGTTGTTCAATGGACCAGTTTAAGCAAATAGCTTGTTGCTTTTATTGCATCGCCGTTGAATGATCTTGAGCAGTTCTGATGTTCCCATATATTTTTAGAAATACCTACACCACGGTGCCAATGTACAAGTGAAACAGAAGTTCAATGTATAAAAGAAAACTTTAATAAAACTTACACATAGTTTTAAAATGGAAAAACAAGTTTTAATTAGTCGACTTTGGTTAGCTTAACTATAATTTTTATTTCTTACCTATTTATCATCAGATTTCTTCAAATAAATTTGTACATTTTGGAGTTATTTTTCTGAATGAATATTTGAAGTGTCTGAGCATTGAACCCACCGCCCTTGAGTCTCCCTTTACTTGGCGTTGCGCCGGCGCAGCTTTTTGCGACACGCCCACTTTTTTGTTTTTTACACATTTCGCACAGACAAATGAATTTTCGTTACTGACAGATGGACATTTCTTGTTATTCCTGAAATAATGTTTTTATGTGAAATGTGGTAAATATTCCAGGGTTTTTGGAAACGAATCATTTATTTTATGAAGCATAACTAAATATGACTTTTCGATTCCTTGAATTTCCTTTATGGTGCTTTTACAAGTACTATATTTTTGTTGTTAATTAAAAAGGTTAAGTGTTGGTAACCTGACAGATTTGTATGCAGAATATTTTAGGTTAAAATTCAAAACGCCATCTTTCTTTTGTGCAATTTCCTATTAGGTCTGGATGTTGAAAGCTTGTTTAAATTCGTCCAAACTCTTATGTTATGACACAGGAACTTCGCTACGAGTTTTGGCCCTAGACTTTATAAGGACCTTTGAACTCTCTGTGTTGCGACGCATTATAAAGATATGCTGTGAGAATTTAGTATGTACCTATGATGTACGAACAAACTCTAATAACTTAAAAGTATTAAGTTTGAAATAGGTAAAGATTAATTCTCGCACGAATTTTATATACTAAAATAAAAATATTTTAATTAATTTAATCTCGGGGCTCCACCTGAAAATGTAACGAAAATAAATTTTAAGTGTAATCTTTCATTTATATTTACTTCTGACTGTTGGAAAGTGTAAGCTGTAAGTTTTCTTAAATGGAATAAAATAAATCGATATAAAATCTGTTTGAAATAGTTTTAATTCCATATTATCATTGCTTTAGTCTATGTTCCGACCAATGCTAACTTATAAATAAGTACATTTTAATATTAATTAATTTGTTCAGAAACCACAACAATAGTCCAATGCCCTAATAACACAATGATTCACACACGGAGGTGCTCAGTAAACGTAATCTCGAAAACGCAAAGTGCGTGATTCAATTCTGAGTCAGCAATATTTATTACACATAATATTAATATTGTTTTGTTATTATTATTAATAATTGAGTCATTTATTTGATGATCGTGTCTAGTTGATATGACGAATCAGAGTTTATTTGTGTTTTAGGATATTACGTGTTTGGGATAACAGGTTTATTTTTTCAGTAATTAATAACTTAATATAATTTATTTAGTCACTCTTTCAGTCGTTTTGCTTCAAGTCAGGCTGAGTTAGTTATTTCGCTGCGAAAGTTGTTGCAGTGTCTGAGACTTTTAAATGCAGGGACTTTTTGATATAAAAAAGGTACCTTTTTTAAAGTATCATTAACGTTTTCTTTAGTCATATAATTATACAAATCATAAGCTTTATAAACCTGTTTAAAAAAAATGTACACCGAAATTAGGTCAAATTCAACTTTTTTGACCATAAAAAAGGGACAATTTTATGTCAAGTTAAATAAATTACAAAAAGAAACTTATATAAAGCATTTTTAAATAATCTACTTATCAATAAAATTTATCAAAAATAAATAATTTAAATTTCACATGAAACATTTTCAGCAGTATTGGGCCACATGATAAAGGTTGGCCCACATCGCACTGTAACACTTATTACATAACTGACCGCGTAATGACACACATACACTCGAGTGTAACGTTCCGTTTTTGCGGACACGTAACTTGTTGGGTTCATCTGTTTTGTAATTTAACGTAATAATTGTTTTTGTTAAGTTCAGTATGCAAACGATTATCTTGTTAATAAAATTTAATAATATAATTTTTCGTTTTTTTTTCTTTTTAATAATGCACAACAAATTCATTTAATTAGCAGAACACAATGCAAAATAGAGGCATCTTCAATTGAAATAACTACTATATGTAAAGCTAAACAAAAAAAAATATCTATTTACTAAAGTGTAATAAAACAATAGAAGACACAATATATTAAATAAACCTACATTTAAACAATGCAACAGAATTAATTAGCATTACGCTATTACAAAACAATTAAATTAAAAATATATCAAACAATTAGAACATATTGTAACTTTACACCTAATGTTGTAACACTATTGTAAAGAATGATAAAACGCGACATTACATGACCTATTTACATAAGATTATATTTAATTCGATTCGTCGTAATGAAGCCGTACTTATTGTCGCAATAATTGTATGTCGTCAAGGTTTCAAGAGCTGAAGATTCTGCGTAGATACATGACAATAGGTGTGGCAATTTTATTAGAAATAAAGTTAAACTTAAGTTAAAATATAATAATAATAATCCAGCCTAAAAACGTCCCACTACTAGGCACAGACCTCTTCCCATACAGAGAAGGCGCGATCACTGATCACCACGCTTGTTCTCTGCGGATTGGCGATTTCAGATCCCATATTTTGGAATCCAGGTTTCCTCACGATGTTGTCCTTCACCGTTTGTCAGAAGTGTCTTAGAATAAAAAGTAAATATAAAAATTTAAGTTTTTAAACAGGAGTCAAAGTCCGGTGAAGCAGTCAAAGCCTATAGTTAGGATAACTGCAAAGATGCCTTATTTCAACATACAGGGTGAATATCAAGTCGTTGTTTTCCCGAAGCGAAATGAGTTTGTATCGGTCATACAATCGATTAATATATGTAAAAAAAATTAGACTCAATAAATGGCGGATTAACAATTGTTATAAACAAAACTCGAAAGTGACTTGAATCAGTAGTAATACATCGCGCTATACCTACGCGGGAGGGCGCGCGGTTACCCCGAACGCCGCGCGGTCGTTGCACTTCGCGTGTAAATCAGCTGATCGCTACTCGTGATTTAATAAAACACAAAACCAATAAGTAATTCAAATTTTCGCTTCAAACTTTTACGGGCTTAGGATCGTCATAAATACTTAAAAAATCAAAATAGGTATCTTTAAAAAAAGTCGGAATTTGATAATTAAGTATTTAAGGCGTAGGTATTTAAAAATGGAATCGACTTATTTACAATGATTTTGATTACCTAACCTACTTTTAAATGTTTATTTACAAAGTACGAGTACTTACACTTAACGGTAGCGGAGTAATTGTTCGAAATGTAAACCACTACGTTCAATGCACAAACGAGCACGTTTTAACTGATTGTTTTTCAGTTTCATTAAAGTGTCTCTGTCACGTCTCACGATATTAAAAGCGTCCACTATCGCACTTATCAAAGAGTCGCGTGTTTGGTGTTCCTCACGATACACCAAGTTCTTGAGCTCAGACTCTACCACAAATAAAAGTCCAAGGGAGTCAAGGCCGGGCTCCTCGGTGGCCAAGGGTGTGGCCCGCCACGAAAAAAAAATGATAAGGATGCAGTCCTTCTGTGTTGAGCACTTTCATCGCACATTCATCACTTGACGTCATCGACGTTCGCGCACAGAACACTAACTAAGCCGTAGGCACAGAGCGCAACATTTGGCGGCATTCTATTGTGTTTCGGCGCTTGCCGCGTGCATGCAAGCTAATTTATACCGTATCACCATGACCGAGAGCTTATTTTGCTCTGAACTTTTATTATTGATTCTTTTTTTGTAAGTTTGCCGACAACACGTGGCGGCGGCGTGTGCGTTTCGTGTTACCTACAGGTGCCTACGTTATCTCTAGTGAGTGAACTACTATTGATTATCGCTCTTTCGAGTTTATGAATACTTTTTTAATGATGTGAAAAAAAAAACATTAGTTTTTTAAGTTAAACTTTGTATTTCGATAGTACTACTGATGGGTAATCGTCCTGCCGCGGGAAAACAACGATTCAATTTTCACGGTGTATAAATAAAATGCGTCGTATCTTATTACTTAGTTCAAACTATGCTACATAAATTGAAACCCTTCTTGAACTACGACTGAGATGAAATTTTGTTCACAGAGGTCAGTTTGCGATACACTATTAAGGTACTTTTGCGCTGGTTTGACGATGGATTTAGAAGGTGGTATAAGAAAAGTCCTCACAAAACGCAAACCTAATTTTTTTGGGTGTTAAAAAGAATAATATATTATACTCGTAAATCCAGCAATTTCCTGAAAAAACTACATCATCATACCTTCTCCTACCAGGGTACAACAACCATTCGAAATTGGTACTAATCGGTAGGCGTAATGATATGCACACACAATTAACTGAAACACATCTACTAACAGAATTAAAATTCAAGCGATTATGAACCTAATAAACCTTTAAATAAGGAATCAATTTCAAGAACAATCGCGTTAACAGTGAGTTACGTAATATCTAACAATATTAGCAAAGAATTACTTACGCCGTGACCTATATTGATAAAGAAATGCTAAATACACGTAATTGAATATTTATTTATAGGTTATCAGTACTGATAGGAAAAAATCCCACTGTCTCTAATCATACGATGTATGTTTGTCCGTTTGTTATTCTTTATTACGAAATTCGTCAACTAATTGGAATTAAAAGTAATTATCTATAGTACAAAGACAACGTCTGCCATTTTTGTTCAGACCTTCATTAGTATTTCTTAAATTAGATTACGTTAAATAAAGTCAGTTTATAGATCACCAGTACATCTATCATGCATTATGGTTAGTTAAATACGACTTCAGGGATTTTAAATAAATCTCTGCATAAGAAACAAATAGTCAGAAAATTAAAATCAATTAAGGTGGCAATATTTCGATAATACTGACATTTCCGAAAAAAAAATATCATTAACCAACTGCTTTCTGAGGTTTACGCGCATTGACAATAACAAAAAAAAAAGTAGTTTTAACGTAGTTATTAATCTTATTTCAGTAAATCTCTTAATAATATTTGTGACTTACAGTTTACGAAAATTACGATACTCCACAAGTGAACAAAGAAACCGTAACATACACTTATCACAAAGCTATTACATCATCATAGTATATAATATCAATAAAACGCCACAATCTCACATGACCGGGTTTTACGAAACTCGCAGTAATCGTAACATGCCCCATTTTCGCTATATCTAACAATCAATATGAGTTTTTATCTTATGTTTATATTTAAGTCAAAAATTACTAACTATGTCATAATAATGCGTATAAAAATTGTGTATGTAAATATTCCTTATTTATGTTTTGTTGGATTCGTCGTATGTGAGCCGCACGTGTTAAGTTCGTAAGGTTTTGTAAACAATTGACACGTTTTTATTTTGTGAGTTAGAAATAACGAGTATTGCTTAATGGAAAATTTATAATAATATACGATTATAATAAAAAAAAACATTAACTAAACGAAGTTAGTTTGTAGTCTACTTAAAAGTTAATATTTAAACAAGGGCCAAATTATAAACTACGTAGATTAAAATGGATTAATTTAATTTGGTTTAATGTATTTCAAGTTACTTCATGACAACAACTGCATGACACTATAAATACTAAATTCATTATTATTTATTTTATACACCTAAATATCTAAAGTAAATGTACCTCTTGTGAGCGTTTAGTAATAATAAATAACCGTAACAAAATCTGTAAAAAGTATTTTTATTTCAATAACATACAAATAAAAAAATTTACAATAAAATCCTGCACCAATTCTACCAAGTACGCAACAAACATTCGCTCCGAACATCGAACAAACATTCGTCGCAGCAAGGCGGCACGTGGCCCACTTGTAAATCTAAGTCGAGTTGCGCAGCCGATAGTCCCTTGCATAACACTGAACTATTTCGATACACTATTGTGTTGTTTAGGCAATTGTGAACTATGTGTATATCCCAGTATTGTGGTTTGTTATATTTTAAGTTTACGTTTCGTTTGTACTGTTTATCGTGTATTTTTATGTTAAAGAGCATAAGGATCTTCTTGATAATCGTATCCTTATTTACAGGTTAAACATTTGTGAGAGATCAGATCTTTTTGAAGAAATCCCTGTGCTGTGCTCACAGCTCGCGGTTGACCCTTTTGGTATTGAATAATGAGAAGAGAGCAAAAGGAAATGGTACCAGATTCAAGGGCTTGTTATGTATACTCGTAAGTTACATACATCGGTCGAACGTGAAGGTTAAGCCCCGGAATTTTGTGGATGGATGTCCAAATATAAATTTAATTTCAGTCTCTATGTTCTCTGGAGAGTATATATGTATAATTCATATTTATAAATATTCTTTCTACGCACGAGAACCCTCCAGTCCTGCATTCCGTACCATCGGCCTATAAGAGCTCTGATCAAAAGTCAGTTGCTCGTTGACAGAAGACATGGTGAAAGAAATTCGGTAAGATTGTGCGTAGATGGAACTTTCATACATAACATAACATCACGCCTGTATCCCCGAAGGGTTAGGCAGAGGTGTACCAAAGTACACACACAGTTCGCCGATATGTTTAGGTTCCATGTAATAGGGGTTGAGCCTATTGCCACTAAAAACCCAATAACACCTTGGTCGACTTGGGAATGGAACCCAAGACCTCTAGCGTAGCAGTCGCGCTTAGCACCACTAGGCCAACGAGGCACTTTCATGTATTGTAATAAAAAATTAGCTATACATGCAGCTTCTTAAATAAAAAAAACTTCATGTATGTTATATCCTTCATCCTTTAACCTTCGCCAGCCGTGACTAACTCGCTTTGTTTACCATTACATCACTCGCACGCAAGGGTTACGCCGTGTTTCTACTTCCGATTAGCATTACTTCCGGATGGCCTCAGTTCATGTAAGATGAATACAATAGTTAAGTAAAAGATATAAAACAATTAAGTGAAATTTGTTACAAAATCATCTTTATCACCATTCCCAACTTCTGTCATTCCACAAGTGGGCAAAAGGCGCTTAATTTATGGGCATTACTTTTCGGTATACTGCTAATATCGTTAATCTATAAAACGTAGTATTCCATTTGTAACCGACTTAAAAAATAAGGTAATTCTCAATTCGTACAGAAATGCATCACCGAGTAAAAAAAAGTCAGAATCTCTTTTAGCTGCTAGAAATACCTAAGCATATGGTTCGGATTTGGCATCTACCAATAGAGCTTGTATTGGTGTAATATTCATAAATTTAGCAAATCATATCACTTACATACACAAGTGTGTACTCACCTTTAATTGTCTATTTTTATAATTGCATCACTCAAGTGGCGTTTGATTGTGAATCAGCTAGGTATCATTAATTTATAAATAGATTTATTCTAAAATGAGGAAATTCTCAACAAGGTACTATCAATGACGGCGCATGTGTAAGTATGCATAATAATTGTATTCCAAGAAGTCGTATTATGTGCACTCGGAAAAAGATAAAAGGACAAAAGTGCACAACAGCTAAAAAGAGGTAATTTTTCGACCACTGCACTTGGATTGTATTCTTTTATTAAAATTTATAAATCCTAAATTTTAAAGTATTAGACTTTAAAATTTGCGGCAGTCGGACGAAAAGAATAAATAATTTTAGCTGTAGTACCTAAACAGCGTATTTTTTTTTACCGTCATAAACGCCTTCATTGAAATTATTTAAATTTAATTAAAAATAGTTTAGCGCCATAAAAACTTATCAGTTACTATCGACTAGATTGTAACTAATACTTAAATACAATTATATCAAATCAATATCTTTTCAGGAATTAAATTATCAAACAGTTCCGCATAGATACAAATACACATTCAAACAAACACACATACAAATTACTAAGTCATAAACCAATTTGAAAACTCACAGACATCTTACCCCACATGCCATTATACTTAATCAATTGAAATATTATCCTAAAGCTACTTATACACTATGACACAATACACTCGAGTTCCGTGTAAATGGGTCAAAGACTAGAGTCAGACGCCCAGCGACACTTTTTTCAAATCAAAATTGTTTTTTTTGTTATTTACGAGCTATACAATCTATATCCATAATGTACACTTATAGGTGGTAAAAAATACTTTTTCATATATTTGTCTGCTGCAGCGAGTGGAAGCCACCAGCCACACAAGATCAGTGTGCCAACAAAATGCATGAAAAAGTGTGTTAAGTTGCTGTCTACACCAGTGGCTGCGGTCAGTGGCCTGTGTGATAAGTGTCAAACATTGAACTAAACAATAATTCATCAATCTAGACGTGTTCAAATTAAGGTTGCAATGTTTGACGTAAACAAACATACATACTCCTCATACATAAATTGAAAGTAAAATAGAAGCTTGTAAAATATTTGAAGACAAAACTTTTTTCAGTGTTTCACACGGTCACCAAACTGTCGACATTAGTGTCATACTGTAAACGTATCTTAACAAAACACTCGAGTTAACAAGACATGCGTACGCGCCGGTCGATGTACACACACACACAAATAGATTTTGATTGTGACATTGCGTAATGTGTGATGTAATAAAGAGCTATTTACGGCAAGGTTACTTGCGCTCAGTTATATTTTAACTGATAGATATTGTTTGGTTTACGGTGGGAAAGAATGCTGCTTTTTGTTGTGTTTTGTACAGATATTAGTAATTATTGCTTTATTTCCTTATGTTCGTAAATTATTAGGCCTGTAATCTGACAGGTTTGACGGTTTACATTTCCCGTAAAGTTGGGAAATTGTATTTCACTAACCTTTTTTTAATAGCTAGAATTATTAGTTATAGGTTTGACAATTAATTTAGCGTAATATTTTTCATTGCGTAGTGTAGAAATCTCTTGCAAAATGAAGAGAACAAACGAAGAACTACTCTCTTAAATAAATACAGACTAGAACAAAAACATATTTATCGAGTAAAAATAAGGGAAAAAAACAAAAGAATAAATATTGATCAAGGCACGCCCCTAATCTTAAAATATTAGAAGTACGGTGTACATCCAATTTCTCAAAACAATTTAGTCACGTGACATTTGCCTACATTACAAAACAGTCGTACATCTATATTGAATCACAGATAACACAAAGTGGTTCAACACGTGTCCCTTCGCCCTATCCTATACACATGCATTATACACATGCATGTATACACATACATATTGTATGACGCAACAGACAAAGAGTGATTGCACAATATGGGATGTCCTGGCGTCCTAACAGAAGGGTCGAGATATTGTGTAACTATTATTATTATGATAGAAACGTGTGGTGATAAAGTTGTTAATTTAGACTAAAAGGAATTAGTTGTGTATGAAACAACTGTAGGGTTACTATCTCAAATATAATATGTATCCTGGGACAGCTCACACACGGTCATCTTGTCCCAAAAAAAGCAGAGCTTGTGTTATGGTAACCAGACAACTGATAAACATACTTATATATTTCTAAATACATACATATTAAGTATAGATAAATTACAAATGACACAGAACAAATGATCGTGCTCATAACACAAAGATTTGTCCTGGGTGGGAATTTATTAATATGTTTGAAAAGCAAGAGAAAAATCTAAGTTACGAGGCTTTTTTGAAGGTATTCCGATTGTTATTATGTACTTAAAAACAAAACCTTTTTTAATAGTATAGTTCTAATAACTCTCTCTCTCTTTATCAGGTGCCTACATAGTCTGTGATAGTCATAGTCTAATGAATTTAGTTCATTACTAATTAAATAACGTGACATACGTAACACTTACGTACATGACCTTGTAATTACATAACTGAAACAAATAAACACAGTTACAATATCAACAAATGTCACATTTTGCACAAACACATGTACAATATAATAAACATGTATAAACAAAGACAACATTATGTAATATTTTCAACGATAACATTCTATTTATCTATAAGGAAGTTAGTCCTTATTTAGCTTATAATGGCAATGTGCATGATATAGCCTTGTTTACGGTGGTATTACTTGCTAGAAAAATGCAATTATTGTGTCGGAAAGGTATGCTAAGTTAGAATAACGATAGAGTGCAATTTTTTGACCTAGAATACCTGCTTATGGAAGAATTTTTCTCTCGACTAAACAATAGAAAACATAATAGGAAAATACAAAACTAAAAATTGCTTCGAAAATGTAAAGAGGCATAGAAATGAAATATCAGCCCTGGCTGGGCACTTGCATCTCGAAAAACGTCATTTTATAAGAATACAAAGTTAAGTAATTTTATTAAGTACTTTCGAAATACTGGAAAACTGACAGGGTGCCCCAAAAGCGAATGTGCGCAAGCCTCCAGAGCAAAAGAAAACCTAGAGGTACCCGAATCATCTCCATTTACCTATATTTCGCGATTTTTATAGTTTTCTTACAAAATTCCCAAGAAAATAGAAAAAAAAACCTTCCAAATTCACTGACAACACTAAACGCAATGTCTCTCACAACTGAATAAATATTAAGTAACTTAATAACAAGCGGAGAATTAGCAATGCTTCTGTAACTACAGAACAGCCATGTAATTGCGATAATAGTACTATTTTATTACCTAGTGCAATTAATGTACCAAGGATAGTGACACGTTTTCAAGGTGGTACTTCCTATAAACATTGTAAATTGCACGAAGTGTATCATCAGTAATTAATTCTATTGAGTAGTTAATAGAATTGTAAAAAGGTGTTTATATTTTTCTAGACAGAACCAATTTAATAGGTGGTATATTGGCGTTTATCTAAAGTCTGAATAGACTGCAGCAAAGAGGTAATCAATAGAAATTACGAGCTGCCTGCATTTTCAGTTAAAAAAATTGGTCATACCTAACTTCAGCCAAGCCTCTTCAAAACTGTCTATTGGTTCCCTTGTCAGGAATCATTGACAAAATCTTTAAGTATAACACAGCAGATATGATACAAATATTTGCATCAAATAAAGAAACGAATAGTACAAGTACTGTTGCTATGCAATATAAAAAGTTCACAACCACCAATTTAAGAATTTCAAAATTCCTCAACCTTTTTTATCGTCATTTATCCAGCAAAAAGGTACCCAAAAAGCCCAAACTATCCCGCGTGGCATTTAGGCTAGATCCAGTTGCCCAACGAATGGAAAGGCGCTCAGTTTCCACTCTGAGGTGCCTTGACACGGCAACCACTCCTTTCCTAACTCGACATTTTGGTTGCGCAACGCAGCGCAACGCTTGCCTGCACTATCCTTGAAACGTTGCGTAACGGTTACCTCATGTCAGTGTGCGGTAGACGGCGGGAGATTTGGGATACAGTGTTACTCAGTCTTTGTATGTTTTTTTATTAAAAGCTGACCTTTAAAAAAGTTATCCTTGAAAGACTTTTTAGGTTGCCTGAGGGGTTTGTTTATTTATTTTGCTTTTGAGCACTGATTTTAGAAGGATTTGGTATTTGTTTATTAATTGGTTTAGAGACTTTCTTGACAATTTTTATTTTATGCTGTTATTTATACATAAAAAAAGGAAACTGGTGTAACATGAAAATGGTCTATAGGCTTCGGTGAGTTTTTGTGCAGTGCAGATACTCTTGAAAATCTGTACCTAGTAAAGTTCAGATATTGCTGCAAATACATAAAATAAAGAGAATTCATATAGATTTATTTAAAATAAAACTACTTTTTACGGATTTTTTCGCGGTTTGTATTTAGATTTTAGGTCCCGACGTTTCTGTCTGCCCGTGACCATGATACCTGCAAAGGTGTCGAAACGTCGGGACCTAAAATCTAAATACAAACCGCGAAAAAGTCTGTATAAAGTAGTTTTATTTCAATGTCTAACATTCGAATAAACCTAAGAAACCAATAGATTTATTTGTTTATGAAATTATAAGTACATTAAATGGGCACATAGGGTCCACCAGATTTACTAATAATTACGTTATAGGTCTTAAAGCATTGGCAATTTTCTGTGTATCATCATAATGATATTCACATCTTTAGTACATGCATCATTATTTATCTCATCGACAGTAATCATACTGATTAGTTACTAACGACATAGGCTACAAAAGGACTAAAATTTGATGGTACATAATTTTATTTATTTTTGTTATCATAATAAATTAATCATTTTGCCACCTCTAAATGTAAAGTTATTCAAGAATCGCTCCGCTTTTGTATAAAAAAATATTTACTTTACAATAGGCCAGCTAAAATAAACCATTATTACAAACAAATCAACCACATACACCAGTCAAATAATTCGCAACAACCAGAAATATCATGTCAACCACACATAAAAGAGTGTCGAAAGATAATATTTGGCCACAGAAATATCTATAACGTTTCTATAAAATGTCAAATTACAATGAGGAATGTTGTAAAACTTTAGGTAACGATTTAGTTAACAAATTAATGTAAGAACTCTGTTGCAAAATTGACAGAATCGACGCCATGTTTTTTTCAAGATGGCTGCCTGACAGATATAGGTGCATTCAGAAGTTTAACTTAAAACAAGTGAAGACATATATCGATTGGATATTAAATAGCAAAATTATGTTCATATTCAGAAATACAATTTCGTTAATTTTAGAGTTTGTAGTAATGATACTTCTGCAAATATTTTCGTTATGATATGGCGCAAACAGTTAGGTTTTGCAAATGATTTCGCACAGACCGACTCAGGCGCAGCTATGGCAATTTATACGTGTTTCGAAATGTATGCATTTTGTGTTGCACGATAATAAATTATTATCTATGAATATATTTCAGTGTTCAACGTATTTTGACTAACAAGCTAAGTGAAGTCAATTTTGTTAATATTTCTGGCATTTACTTACTGAAAGGGTTTTTTTCTAAAACTGTTAAAACTTTTTAATTGATAGTTTAACTGTTTGGCATGTGGCATGGAGATGATGCAGGAATACTATATGCTGTGCAACTATTTCAAAAAGCTTACAGCAAGCTGATAGTTAAGTTCTGAATCAAAAACACATATATACAAGAAATATCGTTTATTAAGAAAAAGTGCAAAATACATAATTATGTATTACAGAAATCAATTTAATTATATTGTAACAATAAAGAGGTGAATAATGTAAAAAGCATGGATTTTTAATGAATCTGGAAAAGCAAAAGAGTCGAAAAAGCTGTACAAATGATGTTGTGAGCATGAGCAGTAAGCATATATATGCGAATAAAATAAAATGTCGAATTCCAGAAAGTGCACAAATAAAGAAAAAAAAACCGTTTTAAAACCAATTTATTGGCACGTCGAATACCCACGATCTGAACCACCACAAGACACCGGCTTTGCATCCTGTACCGGGTAGCAACCAGTCCCCGCACTGGTTGCCGGATACTGCGAAGAGCAACTATAAACCGGGCAGCAGCAGTAACAAGTGGGAGCCGGGTATGACGTCACCGGGTAAGGAGAATAACTCTGTTTTGAGACACATCGACAGTCCGTATCGCAGGTGTGCGGAGCATATTGGTTGCTATGGTAACGGGGTTGTTGATCGCAGTTTTCTGAATGTAGGATGATGGCTCCGTCTAAGTGATGAATGTGGACTGTCATCGGGTCGGGGCAAGCTTGCAGAGTTGCCACCTAATAAAAAGGAAAGGTTAATTAGAACTCTACCTAATGATTATGTAGATAATATTACAATAGATATTTAATTGAATAAAAAATGTAAAATAATGTTAACTAGATTATTTTAAGATTACTATCTTATTTTATAAGATGGTTACCAGAGAAAAAATGTGATCGGCATATTAAATTCTCGTCAAAAAATTATATTCCTTGCAAAACTGCCTCGTTGGCCTAGTGGCGCTAAGCGCGACTGCTACGCTGGAGGTCTTGGGTTCGATTCCCGAGTCGACCAAGGTGTTATTGGGTTTTTCTATGAAATTCTCAGTAGCAGGTCGGAGTTTGGATTTGTGCCCGGTAGTGGCAATAGGCTCGCCCCCTATTACATGGGACCTAAACATATCGGCGAACTGTGGGTGTACATTGGTACACCTCTGCCTACCCCTTCGGGGATACAGGCGTGATCATATGTTATGTTAATATAATTATTATTCAAAATTCAAATAAAAATAAATCAGGAAAGTACTTACAGAAATTATAAAAACAAATCCAATGAGGCAAAACATTTTTGATAATTGAAGTTTGCAGACTAAACACCAAAAGACGAGGAAATGAAGACTGTTGTATATTTTCCAAAATCAATACCTATTATATACCCAAAATACAAATCAGTTTTTGGAAAATTACAATATTTGATTTTTTTTTACAAATATTTCGAAATAAAACCACGTACAAGCAATTCGTGAAAATTTAATACAATTTTGCAATGCCAACTAAAATATTGCAGCATGTTCAAATATTATGATAATTAAATTATGAATGCACTAATTATGTAGATATTTTAATTATTATCATAATGTCATAATTTTTTGATAAATTATATTTCGAGTGCGAAATTTTGAAAATAGTGGCGATGTGTTTTAAATGTTAAAATGGACTAAACTGTGTTTTATCTTTAAAAAACTATAGACTACAGTAGTAGTTTTTTTTACGATTCCTGGTTGTTAAGTAGGCTATACGTACTTTTTCCATTTATTAACCAATTTACAACTTCCACAGTTTCATAATTCTGATATTCAACTTACAAACAACCAGTTGTATTCCTCAGGGGAATTGTCAAGTATACTAATAAATAATAATTCTACTACATAATTTTTTTTAACTACCTTCCGCTTGTCATTTGTATATTTTAAGAGTATCGCTATTTACTTAAAAAAAAAAATCTAAGACACCTCTGACAAACGGTGAAGGAAAACATCGTGAGGAAACCTGGATTCCAAAATTTGGGATCTGAAATCGCCAATCCGCAGTGAGCAAGCGTGGTGATCAATGCTCGTACCTTCTCTATATGGGAAGAGACTTGTGATCAGCAGTGGGCGTTTATAGGCTGGGTGGTGTTATTTCCGCCTGGCTTTGAACCTCAATCTGGAACACATCCTGTACCTACCTTAACATAACTATTACACACATAAAGCATATAATAAATACCATAACTGAGCACAAATCAATGGCATTACAAAGTAACTGATTGGATAAAAACGTGTTATCTTCGTTTATCAATACTCGCATGTAGAGCAGTGGGACACATGCGATGCTGTGGCGGCTGTTGGCTTAGTGTGGATATGACTAACTACTGCTGCTACTATAATATACTAAGTTTACTAAGTTACTGCTACTACTATACTAAGCTACTTACATTGTCTAGACTCTAGGGAAAAGTATGTAAGTAAGTACGGTATCCCACATTTATTTGTTTATTATAATCATAAAAAAAATCCTTTTAGAGCAGTCAAGATCTATTCAAACACCTATTCCTACTACAAAATAACACATCCAATCTAAATGTTGACGTCCAACCAACAACACAACACCAGTTGTTATGGCGTATCCACAGTAACCTCGCGTGACAGTCCCGTTACGTGGCACTAGGTTAGCAGCCGCACATCCCTGTGATGCTGCGCTAGGGCTGTACCTAAAGTTTAATGGTTAATTAATAAATAATATTTGTTTTAGAAATGTTTATGTAATGTTTATTACTTTGCATTTGTTTTCGTAAGTGCTTACGGGATCTAAAATTTTTAGATATCTTTGAGCTTGTTATTTACTTTGGTACTTATTGTATTTATCATGATCATCTTCTAACTATTCACGGTCATTTCAAGCCAGTAAATTTAAATTAAATAATGAAGTATAGTGTGTTTCTCTAATAATTTTCAGTAGGTACGCAATTCAGTAAAGTTTGAAGTATTCAAAGTAATGTTTTAATTTTTAATGGTATCTTTCTACATATATTACCTAAATAAACAAGAAACCAAAATCTTCGTTTACATTATTTTTATTCCTTCATCCTTCAAGCCTTCATCTTAAAGAAAAAAAATTTTTAAATTATATTTTAACAGATTTTATAAGCATGAACTGACATAATAATAATTTGACCATATTCTGCCTTCCTCGCTATTGCAAATTTACATTACTTTTAACAAGCTGTCTAGAATTTTGAAGACTACAAAAATTCCCCTTTTCTCTTCATCTTAACTAACAGTTAACCTGTAAGCGGTTACAGGTTAACTCGCGGGTGTCAACCCTAGCCTGCATCCGGCTGCGAGTGGGTAAGCGGATTATGTCAGTACGAGCGCGGGTAACGCTCGTAACAAGCACTAACTATGGGAGCTGCGCGCGCGCACCACGGTACTGTGACCATGGGATATGGGGAATTGTAGATAGGGGTAGGTTGAATTATTTTCTTCTAGTTTTTATTTGTGATTTTTGTTTAGTTTTGATTAACCTCTAAAAGATAGGTTTTTAGTAAGATTTGGATACTTATAGCATGAAAAAAAAACTTAATTTTTCAAGCTATGTCATGATTTAAAATAGGTGTAATGAGAAATATTGTTCTTAAGAAAATTGCTTTATGTAAGATAAGTTCTCTCTGTTTTACATAATCAGACAGTAAAATAATGAAACTTTTACAAAAAAATTAAACGCAGTTTCAAGAGTCTGTCAAATATCAACTTACAAACTACTTCTTAAGTAATTAATAAAATTAGATATTAAACTCGAACAGCTATTCCTAATGCTTAAACATGCTATTCATAGAACTAGCCACAAAACACCTTAAGGTCACTTTTTACATAGTGTTTCAATACCAGGATCAAAATAATTAATACTTCTTACTATTAGGTACCCTAGGAAAAAATATGTTCTTAGAAACAGACAAAATTAATTTTAGATATTAACTATACCTTTAAGAGATAAGATCACATGTAAGATAATTAATTAAGGAGAATTCGTTCCTTCTATGATCGAAGTTATTTTTGTTAAAAACATGTTTTACTGGTATTTTGACGACGGGAGATCGATAATAACTATACTTAATAATCTAAAAAGACCACCGTTAACTTAAAAACTCCTTGAGGTAACTGACCCTTTTAGAAAACTCTTTATTTATCGTTATTGCAAAAAGATACAAATAAATAATGAAATCTAAACAAAACAATACAATATTTTCAACTTATCTCTATTGCACTAAAATTTGTAGTTTTAGTATTTTAATTTTCGTTAAAGTTAAATTTCATATTTCAGTATTATAAAACGTCAAATCTTTTACATCAGGCAATAATATAGCCTAAAATACATAAGTAAGTATTAGGCCAATTATATATTAATTCTTATTGGTCGAACTTTCTAAGAAGTGCCAATTGCAGTGAAACAATTAAAGACTAACTTTTAAGGCAGAAATGCTGATGAAGATAAAAATAGACTTATAGTGTAAGGCTTATAGTGTAAGGCATTTTATTTGCTATTTATTACTGAGTATTTTAATTGCGTCAAAAAAGTAACAATACGAGTAAAAGGACCTTATTAAAATTCCTCTCAGCACTTGTTCTTTACTTATTGGGATACGAAGTTTATTTGTTGACTATCGTAAATGGGTAAGTTAAAATAGGTCGTAATCCAAAATAGACAATATCGAAAAAAAAAATTGTTTTCGTCGATTATGACGAGCTCGTCAAAACAATGTTTTGCTTCTTAGTAATCTGTTTCAAAGTGCAATTTCTAAGAATATTAATACTTATTTACTTATATTCAAGTCAGTTTATTGTACCTACACTACACTTTTTTTATGGAAACCAACCGAAATAACATATACTTTTAGTATTTTTATCAATCTCCAGTAACACAAGTTAGTTACAAATCTAGGATGGTAACTGAAAACATCTGTTTGGACATACAATATTTGCTCAAAATTGTATTAAGATTAAGTTACGTTAAGCTTCGCAGTAATCCTAAAATTATGACTATCACTCAAAAAATAGACATCCCTCATTTATGTACAATATTAATATTATTCTAACAGTAGTACATACAGTGTAAGTCAAAATCAAAAAATCAAAATCAAAATATTTTTATTTCAAGTAGGCCTTGTTAAGGCTCTTTTAAAACGTTAAATTTACTGACTCTACTGCAGGTTCCAAAATGTTTTTTTTTTTTTTTTTTTCAAAATCAATATATTTTTAGTCCTCATTGAATGTCTGATATTATTAATCTGCACCACAGTATAGGGTGAGTTTAGTTTATCCGTCTTTTCCATAAAACCATGGCTACACACAAGAGGCTAGCTCGCGGATGGCAATGAGAATGGGCTTAGTAAAGCGAGGCAGGTATGGCGGATAACACATTGTGTGGCTAGATGTAACACCTGAGAAACTGACTATCGAGGTTCTGGATAGTCATCTGTAACAGGTTGTGTATCTTATCGTAAAGTGTGTGGGAAAAGTCTTCTCAGTTAGATTTTTTGGGGGTAAGACCATGACAATAACAACTGAACTCAACTACCTAAACTTATAAAATGGGTAAGTTCCAAAATTTCAGTCTGAGGTGATTAGGACCTCTAGTTAGTTTAAGATTAAAGTAAAACTAAAGGTTAGTTGAAAACTTTTGGAAAACTATTTAAAAGGAAAAACTGCAGTTTAGTTTTGCTCCTTTGACTATTATATAATTTGTTTATTTTGTTTGTAGGGAAGATCAGATGCCGAAAAATATGTACCATTTAAATAAATTTTTGACATCGACAATTTTTTTTTCAGATTACTTTAAAGTTCTGTCTACATACCGAACACAGAAGAAGATACCAAACAACAATAACTATGTCAATAAATACTGTTACTCATCACACGACCTGGCAACCCAAGGAGCCTAAATACCGCGGTTATGTATAGCCGTCGTTAGCAACACTCGAATACCGCCAGAGAACAGATTACCCTCAATTGACTTCTCTTGCTAACGAGCCTAGTTACCATGATACTGCAACTGATATTTATACCCGATATAAAAGAAATTAAATAAGTATTTAAATATTTGTATAATAAAAAAATAACTGCATTTTTTCTGTAGCCTCAGATTGCAAAAGAATGATCCCGGAGTTCATTCAATTCGTTAAAGTTTGATTTATAGATCATTTTTAAGTACATAATAAATTAAATTACAACTGCAAACAATTAATTTATGTATCTTTTCAAGGGACAATGATGATTGAGAGACTTTCGTGGTGAAGTCAACCAAACCTTAATATTTTTTTGGAAAGGTAAGCCTAATATCATAATATCTGTCTTTACCAATTTCTACACCATGACTTGGCCTATATTCATACATATTGTATAATCTGTGTTACTCTACTGTCACAACTCTTTGTGTTCCCCACTAGGCGAACCAATTATGCCAACATCACAAGAATTAGAACCAATAGTCCTAAAATACATTTCAAAACCAACATTCTAAAATTAGCTAACAGAAATCTAGTCTCCAACCAAGAATCTTGACCTACCCTCCCCCGCGAAATACATTGCAATAACGACGAAATACTGCAAGCCCGTACATTACAACAGGGCAATTTACATTGGTTATACTCACAGTAAAGTTATGCAATGCCTATGACCTTAAAATCTTACGTAACTCTAAACCAAAACTTAGATTCTGAACGCTCAAATTCAAACTCTACACTTTGGGTGTTAAAGTCGAATTTTCTTTGAGTGGGATCTCAGTAAGAATGAATTAGGTTACTCAAATGTGCCATTTGCTACGGTTGATATTTGTGTGAGTTATATGTTATGTAGATTACCAACTCGCTTATTACTTCATGTTTTTATAAGTAAAGGCTTTATGACGACAATTCCAAGCCTTTGTTTCGTTGTTTAAGAGTACGGGAAATGATATGCGTGTCAAATAACCAATTTGGCGGTAAATTGCTTGAATAATAACTTTATTTACAGTTTTGTGTTTTTTGACTTGGAATATATTGTGTTCTCTGCAAAATACGAGTGGTTTTTGAAGAGTTATAGACTGTTTATTGAAATATGTAATAGCTATTATGTTAGTTTAATCATATTGAGCGATATTTAATTAATAGAGGGTTTTAACACTTCATATTTTAAAGTTCACTTATCAATTAAACTGTCGTTAATGATTGAGATAAGGTACGTCTCTTAACAGATTCTCTACTTATAATACAAAAAAAAAATTCCTTCAAAAAAAAAAAAATCTGCAAAATTTTTCAATACGCCATTTCTGCCAATAAGCCATATTAATAATAATATGGCTTTAGTAACAAGTGGGTCAATCTCTGATCGATCCGAAGAGATGTGATGCAAACCGTTGCATCATTTGTGGCCCAGTTTTTATGCACCAGTCCAAGGTTTTAAGATTAGGTCATAGCGGTTAATAATTACATGCGTATTGTAAACGATTTGTGTATTTGTACATATTGTTGTGTTGTGTATGTACTCGTTTGTACAGTATGGTTTTACGAAATATTGAGGTTATCTTACTTCATATATTTATGTACATGTAGTATCTCAATACAGAGGATTGGGTGTCTTATATCATTATATGGTTTTCTTTACTAATGTTCAATTGTTGTACTTGAGACACCACCGCACTTTTGTGTCATATATATGAGTCATTTATGGGTACTTAAAAAAATCTTATTATTAAGTAACCAATTTTGGAACTTTAGTGTAGTAGGTTTGATTTAATCGATACTCAGGACTTCATTAAAGTTAGTTAGTTAAATCAAGTTAAGTTAGTTTAATTTAATTAAGCCAACTGTCAGACTGTGGGTACTGACTTAGATACTTAAATCGATACTAAGAATCTACGTTTCTGAGTGCGGCTAATAACAGTAAAGTATAGATTTAATATTTTAGAAGAAAAATCACCACTACATACTAGTATTTTAAGACATCACTTTAGTGGTATTTTTAACTTTCTTCTCTTTAAAGCCTTTAAGGATTCTCGTAAAGTTAATGTTATAAGCTAAGAGATTTTCCTTTCAAAAGTCTTGATTATTAGTCCTAGGCAGGTGTTAACAATCTTTTAACTTCTTAGTTACCTTTCCAGGAAGCAATTACTTACAGCCGTTGCAAATAGTATTGAGTCACAAACAATAGCATTTAAAAACAAATCCAAGGCCAAATATATTTGTACGAAGCGGGAAATAAAGTATTCTACACCTGCTCACATATTATATTTGTTTTTTTAGTCATGGAGAACAAATATAATTATCTTAGCACTTCATTAATTATAGCTCTTGTATTTTGGAAAGAGAAATATTGATAGAATACAATAAATATTAATATTATTTAGGTCAAGGATGGAAAACTGAAAAAGAAATTTTTACTTCTTTTCATTGACTCCCTCTCTATGGTATCTAATCCTTGTGTAGCTAGAACAGTCATCTTTGAATCACTTAAATGTTTGTCACATGTAGGGATCGAATTTGCAACACGTCGCATTCAGTGTAACTGGCGTGGTGACATTTGTGGGCTCAAAAACAGTGATCTCAGACTGCCTCGTTGGCCTAGTGGTGCTAAGCACGCCTGCTACGCTAGAGGTCTTGGGTTCGATTCCCAAGTCGACCAAGGTGTTATTGGGCTTTTCTATGAAATTCTCAGTAGCAGGTCGGAGTTTGGACTTGTGCCCGGTTAGTGGCAATAGGCTCGCCCCCTATTACATGGGACCTAAACATATCGGCGAACTGTGGGTGTACATTGGTACACCTCTGCCTAACCCTTCGGGGATACAGGCGTGATGATATGTATGTATGTATGTATGTATAAAAGCAGTGATTTCGTCGTATCGTGCACAAGGCGTGACAATGTTATAATTACTCAAAATAATAATGCTTGTTCATTAACATTTTCCAATGTAATCTGTGAGTTTTAATGTAATACGCTTTTCGACTATCTGGTAATACCACTCATGAACTCCACGAGACAGGCTCGACCTAGTGTGGAGTTCATAAGCAAATTGTTTCCTTAGCGTCTTAATCCTGTCTTCGTAAACCTATAACTATAGTAATGTAGAGTTTAAGGAATTGTAAAAAAACGTTTTTTTTTGCAAATAAACATTATATTATTATAGTGATTTGTATGAATTATAGCACGATCTTTCTTTCTATATATTCCTAGTTTGAGAAATTAACTATTTTTACATAAAAACTCAAAATGTTTTGTTTGTTTCGTTTTAGGGTGGGTATGTCCGCAAAATTTTCCATATTTATATTTCTTATAGTTGTCACTTTAAATGCTATTTTCAGGTCTATAAACATACTAGGTAACAACGTAGAAGTAAATCTTGAAGAAGAGTTACAAACACATGACCTAAATTACCTTTTTCTTCATCTTTAAACTTGAGCCTTTGAGCAAGACTTGAACTTGGCGACAAAGTTAACCAGTGTCACAATAAACTTAAGTTATCTTACATCACAATCGCCGCCTCTATCAGATAGTTACATGATGTAATATTATTACAAACAGCTTAATTACATGTCAAGGTTCATTCGGGCTCCATTGTTTGTATCGTTAGGAAATACTTGCAAACTGTGATAACACTGTTTGTTTAAGTCGCCTTTTTTATCTGTTGAGTTTTTGGTGACCCAATTTTGTGTTGAGTAAACTATGAAACTGTCGCTGAAATAATGTTACAAAATATTTTATACATAAAATTATAACACCATGTATAAAAACTATTTTAAAAAGATTGATCGGTAACCGTGTGTCCTATCAAGGTATCGTAAATTCGGAATATTTAAATTAAAAATGTCGATCTCTTTAAAAATACCTATTACAAAAAAAAAACGAAAGAAAGAAATTAAGCACGAAATGATTAATAAACACACCTATTTGAAAACCATATAGTTCATTGCCAATGTATTTCAAAATTTCTTTAAACTAAATTATATATACAGTACCCTGTAGAAACCTACAATTCAATAGACAGCAATATATCTAACCATTCAAGATCTGAGCATACAATATACAGATTGATTTTGTAATATCTAAAATGTCAATCATTAGTAAACTATTAGAGTGAGCATTACATAACTGTTTATGTAGGTCAGATGTCAGTTTAGATAAGCTAAATATACGTGTAATAAGCATTTGTGTTGTTAATATGAAGTAAGATCCTCGTTTTCTTTTGTGAGTACGCTATTAAAATGAATTAGTTCGTTGAAATAAGATTTGCCAGTCTTCTGAAAATGAGAAGAGGCCTTTTTCATTAGTCTACACTACAATTACAGGCCATTTTGTATTTGTAGAGTGATAATTATCCTTTTTTTAATTGTTGGCCGTCAATATAGTGCAATTTAAACAAATTACTCAAAGGAATAAATAAGCTCTTAATTCAAGAACAATTCGGGATAAAGCCACATTGAAAGACTCATAGCGTTACTGACTTTTGTATAAGACGTATACCCAGAAAATAGAGACTTCTGTTAGCAATTCCATAAATGCCAACCACGTCTAAAAAAGAAATCATAACCTAGTCGGAAGCTACCTAAATTAAAAACATTATTTGAACTAAAACCACTACAAATATTCCAATCCTCTAATTTGCTAATACTTATTTTCGACACTAAAACGTCTCATAAAGGTATATCACAACATACAATCTAACAAAACGTTTCAAGTTCAAGATTATTATCTCATACAGGTCCAGTCTCCATTACATCTTAATCACCTGCCTGACAACAGTATTTAATACCGCAGTCCTTTGTACCAACACGTGTCATATTATATTCTTCCCATGAATCCCCTTATATACAGATACCTTGACAACAAACTAATGCTTGAAAACAAAACATGTTGGCATCTCATTTCGCCGTTATAGACCCCTAAATTTTAACCCTCGACCAAAGTTTTGCAAGGGTTCTTGATAAGCACGTTTTGCATCCCAAAACTTGTATGAAAAAAGGCGGTTAAATGCGAGTTGGTTTTGAAATACTAAAGGTTCTGTATCACAATTTTTTTATGTGGAGTCCATTTTAAAACTTGCCTTTTTGTTATTAAAAGCGGCAATGGAAATACAACTTCGTTGAAAATTTTAGCGCTTTATCTATTATAGTTCATGAGATACAGCCCACTAACAGTCAGACAGACTGAAAAGGCTTAGTAATTAGATCCTGTTGTCACCTTTTAAGTGCCAATCCCTCAAACACATGTACAAGCTTATTAACTGTAAATGGCAAAGAGAACTGTTACAAAATGACAAACCGAACATCAAACCAACCAACACCAAAAACTGTCAAAAAGCACATTTCGCTTACAGAATCCAAATGACCACACCGGTTTGCAAGTCACCCTTCAAACCGTCTGACCTTGGTCCCCTTAGCATTGTACCAGTTTTAATGTTACGTCTCAACGTCAGTTAGATAACACTGATGCAAGAAGGTTGTATAGCCATCCAATGAGACTATAACATAACACTCATGTAAGGATCGGTCAAATCGATTTTGGATGTTTTAATCGATATTTTTTGCATAATTGGTTTGAACTTGCTAATTGATTTATCATTTTTGGAAATCGATTAGCTAAAACTTGTTGACACTTATTTTTAAATAAATAAATAAAAATTGTTTATTCTTCAACCATTATACTTTTACAATTAATCTTACGCAGGGACCTGTTTTTAAGTAATAATGTACTTGTGCTAGAAGGACCCGCTCTTCAATTACAATGGTAAAATGGTATTTTTACTAGTAAACCTCTATTCATTTTCCTTGTTTTGGCAGCAAGCCTATGTTGAATTGATTTCCAAGGTTGTGTCCTTACGGCATCCAGAAAAGTGGAATATGAGAGCTAAAAATTTTGGATCTAGTTTTGTGTTCAGACCTACTTTTCACTTGTATTTCTTCAGCAAACATTGTAATATGTTGGCTATTTTGTCCCAACAGTGTCCAAATATATTTTAACTTGTCTTTCCATACATTAAAAGTATTTATAATTACGTAAGTATATCCAAACAGCGTGACGTTGGTTCATTCAATTGGAAGTAGGTACGGCTTGCAAAATGGTAATAACGTCGACTTTATTTCGTGAAGTTTACTAAACTGTGTTAATTTCAATTTACCAATAGTTGTAGTAATTGTATCTGGTTAGTGAGAACCGCCAACCGTATAGGATTGGGTTCGATCCTATGTAATACAAATAAAATAAAAAACGTCATCATCGTATTTCTTTGTATACTTTAACAAAATTAAGACCTTTGCCTGTTTGATATCTAACTATACCTTCCTATTTAAACTTACCTGCTTTTTTCATAGACTATCTAGCCTGTATTGTCCTTTATGCAATGCATTTCGCCAGTAAAAACTGAAAACAAACGACTTGTATATTGAAATTCAAGATTACCATAATTTCTATCATCCGACAACATTATTAATGAAATAACATACTGATGCTTTATTTTAGTTTTATTAAGTTTATGTTTATTCTCATTTCTAGTGTAGGCTTAGTTTTTACATTGTAAATATTTTGAGTTTAATTCATAATTACAAATTATAATTTAATTGGGTAACCACGCAGTTAAAACCATCCAAATTATTAATTATTAATATAAACTTACAAGCATATGCACTCGAAATAAACAGGTTTCTATATTTACAATTACAAACTTCTCTTGCTACACTATAAGACCTTGACACATTACATCACGAGGCAAAGAGTTACTGGTCCATCGTCCATGTTATGTAAGGATTGTGTAACATCGCAAATTATTGGTTCGTCATAACGGACTGTCCTGAACTTATGTATGAATTGTTGGTAAGCGATACTGTAATTTGAGCTGATTATAAAAGGTTTTCAATTTGATAGTGTGTTTTTTTACGCGATTTCACCGGAATTTTGGATCGATTTCTATTTTCATATCATTTTTAGGGTTCCGTACCTCAAAAGGAAACGGCCGGCTAATAGTTTCACTTCGTTGTCCGTCTGTCTGTCAAGACCATTATTCTCATGAACGCTTGAAGACTTTTTGAGGTAATGCACATCTGCCATAGAAAAGTAAATCGAATAAAACTGCGAGACACAGCAAGCATTGTCTTATAAAACAGTAAGTAGCACCTGAATAGAAGTTTCTTCAAGCCCTGCCTACCCCACGAACTATAATATTTATATAAAATGACATGAGCATGAGCTATGAGTACATAAGGCGGTTGCAACATGTCCCGGGATAGCTTGCGACATCGGATATAAGGCCGTGACCACACCGACTGATTAAATACGTCTATAATGTTTTATACAGGGGTATATTTTATTGATTTTAGACAAAAATATTGTTCGTGTATTTTATCTTTTTAGTTCACTCAAAACTTTTTTTGTATTTGTTTTTATACCCACTGCAAATTAATTTCACTTTATTTTAAAAAACTAAAATATGTGTCTCGTATTTAAGACATTTCACGTGCAACTAAATAAAAAAGAAATAATTATACTAAGCTTAAAAAATCTAAGTCATAATTCCAAAACCCATAATTTTCTTTTAACTGTTCGTAACACAAGATAAATAATCTAGTAAAATAACTAACACTTAATCACGTACCTTTTTACATAACTTTATATTCAAACACCCCGTATCTAAATAAAAAGTGCTGCAACAACGGATCCTATTGATTCACACAATAAAGTCAACAGCTCAATGTCAGACAATTTACACTTTCCGAAGATATTGCACTATCTCTGAGTGGAAATGGATGAGGGGGCCAAGGTTATACACGTTATAAGTGTAGAAAAATAAAAGGTGTAACTGTTTGTAGACGCTTGTCTTTTATTTCTTTAGATATTTTTATTCAATTTAGCTCTACCTTTTCTCCAAACAATCGTTAGATATTGGCATGATGAAAACATAGTATCAATATTTTTGAAACTTTATTAACAAGCATGATAAGTACAGAAATTGGTATAATAGGGAAAAGAAAAATTTATGTGTCACGAAGAATATTCAAATTGCAAGCTTTATTTTTAGGGTAGTAATCGATATGCTATAAAATACTGAAAATAGCATGGATATATTAGAATGTAATCGAATAGATAAAGGAAAAAAAATTAAGATTTTACATTTTATTCGTATACAACTGCACCCTGGTGCATAACTAACCAGTAAACGAATTTGCCGAAAACTAATAGTAAATCACATAACAGTTTATTCTGAAATAAACCGAACCTAGGTCTTTAATGTGCCTTAGGTCTTACACTAATGCAATATGCTATTGATTAGTCCTTAGCATTTGGGCTGAGGTCAATAAATTATGTGGACATAGGCTAATGAGCATATCTCTCCAATGTATCCAAGTACCTAGGTATTACACAAAAACTGGCATTCCCTGTATATGATATCTGCCTAAGCTTATTAAAATAGCATAATATTTGGTAAGATTCAAAGTAAATGTTATTTATTTTCTAACAAAAAAAAACAAATGTTCATCTAGGGGTAAAAAGTAAATATTCATAATCGTATATATTCGATATTACGAGCTTAGTGCTTGAAAAATCACTAGCAAAGCTTTTTAACTATACCAATTAATAGTCAGCAAGGGATTGTGATATTAATCAGCTACAAAATAATTACTAAAACAAATAAAATAGTGCAATAAACACAAGTCATTTAAACTTGTCTGCTTGCGACCACGGCCGGTGTAACCCAGTCGAAACATCAACCCCAAAAAAAGTAATTTATGCATGTACGCGCTTATTCCCGTGAATAATATATTACTATAAACATGCAGCGCGATAGTTTACAAGTTAATTTAACTGAAAATTAAAATTTACACAATAAAACTCTATTAATTCATACTAGAACCAACTAAACTAAATAACATAACAAACAAAACACAACTCAAACATAGAAAATCCACTTCAATCTAAACATTTATAGGTAGTAAGTACTTACATCCTGAGTCCACGGTCACCTAAGGCACTTAGGTTCAGCTATTGCATGGAACAGGTTTCCACGTCTTAGTAACCTATATTCTAAGCCGGTTCAGGCACGGGAGTGGAGCGTACTATCGCCTATGTTAAATCGAGTTGTAAGATGAAATTATTTGGTTTACAGCTATTGGTCTGATTGGAGACGGATATTTTGAATTCGTGGGTGAATAACCATTTCAGGTGAAATATGTTTATGTAAATAATAATAATATTCCGGGACATCTCACACACGGTTGTCTGATCCCAAGCTAAGCAGAGCTTGTGTTATGGAAACCAGACAACTGATAAACATACTTATGTATATTTCTAAATATATACATATTATAGAAAAATTACACCCAGACACCGAACAAATGATCGTGCTCATCACACAAACATTTGTGCCGGGCGGGAATCGAACCCACGACCTCCGGTATAGCAGTCAGGGTTACTAACCACTAGACCAAAAGGCCCGTCAAAATGAAACATTGTGGATTTTGACATTCAATATTGCCTACAAAAATTAAAGAATTCTGTAATAATCCGGGTTATTACGGGATTAATTGCATGTATTCTATCGGAAAGGATTTTTTAGTGTCTTTCTGCTGAAACTAGGACTGTTACAGACTTAGTTAATCAATAATAGGTACAATGTGTTACCAAAAAATGTTAATTGCCGGTATAATGTAAGAAAATAACTGCTATTATTACGGGATATTCCAATTATACTAAATATCATCTTCGCTACCTAACTAGCTAACAGTTTCCCATTAATTATTTTCGATCGGCGCAATGCGTCTGCCTCCATTCATCTCTACTACTCATCTCATTCACTCCTCTTCTATTAGCAAACAGTATAACCAACAAATATTTACCTAAAATCAAATAATAAACAGGTTATTAACTAACACAAACATTATTAGATTAATGCGATGTCGACACAACACCCGGCCGGCATTTCTTGCGCGGTGGAAATGCAACAGGTCAACTAACTTTGTGATGAAATAGCTCCGGAAGGTCTACGGTTCGTTCTCGGCGTTACAGTGCGACTTTTGATTTATATTTTTTTAATATATAAAGTAAAAATAAATGAGTTTGTTGGTTTAAATGAGAAATACTGTTTTTTTCTGGATGAGGAAGAAAAGTAGATGCGTTGAGGTGCTTTTCCTGATTGACGACAAATTAGTGTTTCTTTTTTTTATATAACAAAACATTTTTTACTTAGATGAAAGGTAGAAAATTTAAGTTAACAAAGAAGGTCATCTAAATTAAGCTTTGAGCTTCTAAAAATGTCTTACCAAACTGAATTTTATAAGCAGCTAGGTTTTAACAAAAGGCTGTAAGGATATAGTTTAGGTCCTCCTTTATCCAACACAAATCTACTCTTCTAATCATTTATGTCATTACTATAACCAAAATATGATTTACACATATAAAACCCCCTACATTTCAATACAGAACTATCTATGACAGAATAAAAAAACAATTGCGCTTATAATTTCCCAAGCGCTTGCAATAAAAATGTGTTATGAAAATTTGCACACACTTCTAACGTAGATACTTTAACACTTATATGTATATTTAGCAAGCATTAAGTAATAGTATATGTATGTATGTTTGTGTTGACATATCTGTGGAACTATGGTTGCGACAGTGTTGCCATTAGCGAAATATTTCGCTAATTTTACACTTGGCAATTACATCAGGTTTAGCAATGAGTTGGGTATTATCTTTTGATTATGTTTGCATCAAAATGTTTTTGTAATTCTAATGTAATTTCGTGTTAGATAATTGATTATTGCTAATTATGCTTAAGTGTTGGTAAAACGTTAATGTGTTGCGTCCTTGGTGAAGAAGGTAACTATCATTTCTTGTTGTATTATTTACGCACTTGTGTCTAATAGGCAAAGTTTCAAGCAAAGCATTTGACTACATAGATTGCCGAGTGATATAGGTCAAAATGTCAATTTTATCACTGTGCACGCCGTGCTACGGGTTCGATCCCCGTACGGAACAAGCATTCGCGTGAACCACAAATACTTTTTCTAACGATGGAAATTATTTTTGTATGTGTTTTAAATGTTTTGTAAACCGCGAGCGACACAATGATAAAATTCCTTAGACCAGGGTCTAAGGAATTTTATCATTGTGTCGCTGATTCCTGAATCATATTAAAAAAAACCTGTTAAAATATAAAACATTTACAGAACAGCTTTCCTTTTTGGGATCAACAAATTTAACGCTTTTGTCCCACAAACTTAAAGACTGTTCTTAACATTAAGACGACACATATACCTAAAATAACATCAAACTAATGATCCTTATTCAGGTCAAACAATACAATGTTATCTCTCATCATATTTGCGTCCAAACCAACAATAGGTTTCACAACCTTTTGACACAGCAATCAACCCTAACTATTACAAAATCGATTTTCAATTACAAGACGAACTATTCGATTTTATCGATTACGTTCTCGATTGCAAGAATCGATACCGGAAAGCGAATTCAAGGACAAATTTTATGTGCAATGAGTTTTGTTTAGTTCTATTACAACTATTTCAGTATTTGATTTCTGCCTACATTGTATTTTATTCTTAGGGTATTAGTTATTGCTGAACTTTTGAACTATACAGAAGTTGTGATTCCGATATCAAGGATCAGTAAATAAAAAACAATAAGACGTCGACTCTATAAAAAAAAAAACAGCTCTTCATTAAAATTATTTTTAATTTATATTGTTTATATAGTCAGTTACGACCGAGAGCACGATGGGTTGACGACATAGCCAAGGTAATGGGAACCACCTGGATGAGGGACGCGCAGGACAGACAACAATGTCAGAAAAAGGGCAGGCCTATACCCAGCAGTGGGTGACTCCGGGCTGATATGATGATGATGATGATATAGATATCCGTTAAAAACACTGATGAGACATTTTTTGTATGTTCTATGTACGTTTTTATCTAAATATTACATCTACATTTCCACCAAAACTTAAGACTATAAGCCCAAACATCTTAACACGTTACTGAAGCTTACAAAATAATTAACGAGACTGGATAACTTTTACCGTCTTGTAGCAACTGCGAATGAATAGCTGAGGTCAGCCACGAGCTTCATTCACTCACTGCATATTCTTACGATGTGTCAACATAGGTTAATCAAGATTTACCCATCCATTCGTCCATCTTTATAACATCTTAAAATGGTTAAATTATTTTTTACAAACATTTTAGTTGCACTGTTATATTTATTACGAATTGTAATTAATTTTGTGTCATCTGAAATCTTAGCTTTTTTAGATTATTAGAATATGTATACCTACCTATTTCTTTAATATCAGCTTTTTATTGATGTCAATTAGTGTTTAAATGTAGAAAAAAGAAAGTATTTCTGTTTTGACAGAAGATAACTTGAAATTTATCTATAAGTTTGCAATAAAAACCATACATAAATATACAGTCGATTTGAGAACCTCCCCTTTTTATGTTAAAAAAGCGGCAAGCAAATTCAAGACATAACTAATAAAACGGTAAATCAAAATCTAGATAGCGAAAACTTTGATACCTAGGAAACAGGTTAGATTTTAGTAATACTATTAAAATAGACATAAATAAATATATACTTGTAATCTATCTCTGTAATCAAACGGGCTAGTTATTAACATTGCTTACCAAAACTAAACAAATTAAGTAAAAAAATTATATTACTTTAAATCACACGAAATTGAACCTTATTTGTTGAGCAATAAGAGCGTCACAAAATTTTTGAAACGTAAAATAAAGTTTGTGGGTTTGTAAGGGAGCTTATACATGTGACTGAAGTTTATTATTCTATCAAAATTTTACGACTTTGTTCTGTTTTCATCGTTGATTTTCATTTTGATCTGAATGTATGGTTAGCATACACCTGAATAGTGAATCTTAACTGATCATGTTTTCGAAAAAAATATCTCATTTAAAATAATTGAAACCACACGATAGTAAATTATGGTGATAGCACATAGATTTACTTACTGCATGTACCTTTTAAAATCACTTTTTGTACCTCTTTTGCCATGTATATTAAAAAACTCTTAGGTTATGACAGATGGCTGGTAAAGTCTTAGGGGATGATATGTAATTATAACCAGAGTCATTACATCCAACATTTATAGCATGATTATAAAACACACGCAAAAGAATATATCACAATTTGACTTCCAAATCTTTCTAAAATCTTATAGCAATCGATCTTCACTCGTTCATTCATTCACTCACTCTTTCATTCGTTCAGCCCATGTGCAGGGGCCACTCGATGCATTCGCCAGGGATGTTGCAAGTGTGCAACCTTGTATTCTTACGACAGACCGTTGCAGCAACGTTCATTATACCTGTTAAACGGAGCTTATGTACTATTCTGGAAAAACTAAGCTACTGTAGTTAGAATGTATATAAATAGAAGGATATAGGTAGATAAATAAATAACTAATAAGTATGTAGACTGTATGGGGTTGTGGCTAAGTGTAAGCTGTATAGTTTGATCTTTAGCATAGATAAGGCAGTGCTTACAAGCTCTTGAATGAGCTAGGATAAGAGTACTAATTGTATAAGAAGAAATATGATTGGATTTTTATTTTCGATACAAAGGTCCTTTGGCCACCTTTTGCGTGTATCATCAGACCAGCTCGACATAATGTATTGTCTCTGAACTGAGATAAGTATGCAATATTTTATCTCAATAAAATGTCTAGAAATTGTTGCAATTAAACTTACAAGCTTTACCTAAACAAACATACAAAAGCTTGTGAAAACTAATTCAAACATCATCAAGTGCCTTTTACGACCCCTTTGTAGGTAAACCTAACTTTCTTCTCCACGTGACTGATAACGTTTCTGTCACGTAATATCCAAAAGTTTAACGTTTAAACTCTTTGTACACTGTTTACTTTTTACAACTTTTTACGTAATAACCGAATTTATGAATTAATCGGTAACATTCCGTTCATAATTAATGACGCAGCGTTTTAACTTCATAAGTTTGAAAAGAAAATTAAATTAAATTGTTAATAAGTTGCATGTTTTAGGGGTTGAACCTGTTACATAGGAGTTTTGTTGAAACGTGATGTTTAATAATACTTAATAACAACAAGCCCCTGAGGGGCTCGTGACTAAGTGTAAGCCGTACGGTTTGACCGATGATAGAGGTTAAACCGCGCTTGTCGCGGTTGGTCCGTGGATGGGTGCCTTGGAAAGCAAGTTAAGCCGTTGTTCTCGACTGTCATACGATGATCTTTGGCAGTCGTTTAATCAATTCTGACAAAAAGTCTTAGCATGCAGTGCTACCCAGTTAAATAGGGTGTGGAGGTCAGGTCCATGTTAAATACGGTATTCAGCTGAATCCGGTAAGACGGTTACTATGTAGGAGTCGACCCCAACATTTTTGGGAAAAGATAGGCAGATGATGATGATGAATAATAAGCGATTTTTATACACTACATCATATACAACAGTCCTGCATCTAACTTCGGTCCGTCGATGTCTGTTCTCCTATAGATTGGGGTGGGATGACCCTGGGTAGATAATACATTTCATATTAAACTTAGGTTCTAAACAAGGCCGCTTCATGTTGGACCTGTGTCCCCACATAAGGCTTTAAAGGACCGGGTATTATCATACTGAGACCTGATAACCCGTAAATGAAAAGGGATGCAAGATAAAAGGTTAAACCCTGTTCCCGATTTGAGGCTATAGTTTCAATACAAGAAGCAAGTTTTTTATTACGTCATGCGGCAAAAAAAAAAATATTTATGTAAAAAAACACTTGAATATATAATATTAATCATTCTCACGTGTAAAACGCTTAAAGAATATGAATTCACGTGCAATTTTTTCATCTGTTATAACACCTAATAAGAATATTTTAAAATTTTCATTGTTAATTATTTTTTTAAACAGTGTATGTAATTATTAACTCTTTAATTATTTATTTCCTTATCGTAAGCAAACAAAATCTGTTGCTACACAAATAAGTCATGTGTTTTTAATTGAAAATGAATTGAAGCATTTTTACCTTATTTACAAATTGTTCCCAATTGTCATGTATCGTATTGGACAGTGGATAATACAACCAGGGAAAGCGTATGGAGTACCTTATTTGGTTTTTAAAATAAAATAGACATTTAAAATCCTGGTACTCACCTTTCTCCACCGGCAAGTTTTAGGAAAGAGGCAGAGAAAGGACGGAGTAGATTTATTATAATATATATAATATTACATTATTACATACATATTCCACATAATTATTCTAATAACGTAGTTTTTGTTTTCATGTTATTTTTACTGTCTATGTAATGTTAGTAATTATTGTTTGTATTGTAAGTTTTAGATAAACATAATACCGTTAATTGTACACGCGGTGTTAGCCTGTAAGTAATTGTTACACCTGAAATGTATATTTGGACGCATAAAAAGAAATGTAATGTGTAAACAATTGTAGCCTACCTTAATTAATAAATAAACAAAAAGTAAATAAATGCTACGCCTTTCGTACATTACTAAGAAATATTTATTATAAGTTTATTCATATGTACGAAGTTTGTATGCATAAATATTGATTAACAGTTCAATAGAAAACATTTGCAGTGTTTCCCCGTTCATTTAATTGTTCTAAACAATCACGGATAAACCTATTACGATAAATGACAAAGTTCCGTGTGAACAGGGCTTAGTAACATTCAATCCCATTCCAATACATAGAATTAAACTAACCCGTTTAATCTTACCGGTAAACGGTAGTTAACTGACCGGGTTAACCTGACGATACGCCGGGCGATTTAACCCCGATAACTTAACTGGTAGGTTTTCAAGGAAATGCTAGTTTAGCTCAGTCATTTGCTTTTTAATGTCAAGATGTTCTAAAGATAATTTTTAGATTTGTTTTCGTTTAACATTTAGCTGTTTAATGAGATTTTATTTGGGTAGGTAGCTAATAGAAAGGAGGCCCCGCAAAATATATGGAGCCACACTGACCAAGGTTTCTAAAAAAATACATAATCTTGAATTATGTTTACTGTAGTAAATTTAAAAAACATTTCTACAATGTAAAATGGGGTAGGGTGGTGTATGGGTAATGTGTAGGGTAAGTCTCTCATGTAAAATAGAGTATTCAACTAAATCTGATAATACTGGAAGCCAACCCCGACATAGCTCGGGAAAAAGCTAGATAGAAGACGAAGAGTTATTTGGTAAAAGAAGAGTAAGTTGAGATCTTTGCAGTTAGCCTGGACGCAGACTTTGACTGCTTCACCAGACTTTTTTTTTTGGTGGAGATCTATGAAGAAGAGTACTTTTTTTAAAACTCTTTGAGTTTTGACATTGCTTCAATGAGCTATCATAGTTCACAATATTAAAAATAATCATTAAGAAATACAACAAATGTCTCAAAACCCAAAATATCACATAGTTTAATGACATAACATTCTCCAGACACATTATATACACAAAAAAATGCCAGTCATTATGACTGCGCTAAATTTTCACGCATACTATTATATAGTTCATACGTCACTGGGTAGGTAGAAATGTAAGCAGTACGTCAATACGATGACGTCACTGACGTGGTGTTAAGATAATTGTTGCAACTGTTGTGAATGAAACTTGCGTGATCATTTGCTGTTTGAGATGCAAATGATTTCATGAGATAATACTAAGTATCTTTATATATAAGTATATAACGTTGGCAGCACACATTATAACTTTTTAACACTGATTTAATAACGAACTGAACATAAATGTTTTATTGTTTGTAGCTTTATAAATTGAGTCGCACACTTTGACTGCCAATGTTGACGACTTCTCCTTTCGCGGGTCTGCTGGCAGAAATTTCTTGAAGAAATAAGCAGCACCTTTGTACATAATTTTTAAATACGAAATATTCCTGTGTTGTGTGTACATAAATGATTAAATAAATAAAATAAATAATAAAAGTGGACGAAGCGCAACAAGTGTGTAAGGATCGTAGCTAATGGAAAGAAGAGGTCTCTGCCTACCCCTACGGGAAAGAGGCGTGATTACATGTATGTTTGTAATACAAGCTTGTCTTTAACTTACAATGTATGCATGTTTGTGTCGGTTAAGTACAAGCTAAATTAAAATCACTGTTCTAGATTAAGATGTTTGCATACTTGTTTAAATTCGGTGACAATACCACATCATGGTACTTTGGACCTGATCTGATGATGCAGCCGGTGGCGATAAGAACTCGATACGACGACATCTTTTTTGGGATTCTTGGATTTCTTATAATAGTAGAATTTCGGGCCTAAGTAATTAACAACTTGTTTACGAAATATTTGTATTTACTAATTATTAAGTTACATGGCAATTGACGCACCTTTATTCTTTGGCTACATAAACCTTTCTACAACCCAATTGACGTACTTCCACACCATTATAATGTAAGTTTAACTAAAACTTTCAAACTAATAATTCTTATGCATTTCAAGCAAATAGCACCGTCATGAAACCCGATCATATAAACCTCTTCAGGAAAGAAAACCAATCGCGTCACAAAGTGCGTCAAACACAACACACCCACTTATAATTATTAGTCAAATGCTTATAACTAAAAGTTACGTAACAAAAATATAAAATTACATCATAATAAATTAATATTACAAGCCAGGATTTAGTAAAGAAACTTCTTGTAACTAAAGTTTGTATTTCTTTTATTAACTTAGGTAACTTTAATCGGATTTCCATGCTTCTGAAGGTTCTCTGCCCTTGATTTTAAAGTTCTCGATATAGATTTGTTATGGGTGCGATTGCTGTTGTTATGGTCCGACTTAGAAAGTAATTAAGTTATCAACGCGGTGACGCAGGTAAAGTGTTGTTTGTTTAGGTCTCGTAAGTTTAGGGGCTCGTGCATAAGGTTTTGGAGATGGGACCTTTTGTAATGTCGAGCCCTTTTCGTGCCTCGGAAAACATGTTAAGTTGTTGGTCCTGACTGTGTACGTTTACGTTTGGTAGTAGTTACAATTCTGACAACTAGTCTTAACGTGGAAAACTGCCTCATTAGCCTAGTAGTTCTAAGCGCGACTGCTACACTAGAGGTCTTGGGTTCGATTCCCAAGTCGAACAAGTTGTTATTGGGTATTTCTATGAAATTCCCAGTAGCAGGTCGGAGTTTGGATTTGTGCCCGGTTAGTGGCAATAGGCTCGCCCCCTATTACATGGGACCTAAACAAACCGGTGAACTATGGGTGGTATATTGGTACACCTCTGCCAACCCTTCGGGGAATACAGGCGTGATGGTATGTATGTATAACTAGGTCACACACTACAGGAAAATATAAACTGTTAAAATTACACAATGCGGGGAAAAATACTTTAAGTGTAAATTTTATAACGACAGGTTAATACGCATCTACAATAAGTTAAATAAATACAAATTTGAAGGTTGAACAAAGGAAAAAATAAGCTGTTGACAGGGTAACTTTTCAATCAAGATGTAATTAACAGAAGTTTAACATAAATAATTCTAATTAACATTAAAAGTTCGAAAGTTTTTGCATGTGAATTTGTATTTGAAATAATTATTCAGCAGAATAACTTAGTTAACTAAATAACAATCCAAGACGGCCAGTAGTCTATTAAATTATTTAGAACTATTGTAGTATCTAATAATCAGTCCTCACCTTTATATTCATAAAAGATTTAACTAACAGGAATTTGCTTAGAATTCTTAATTTAGGTAGGTAATATTTTTGTAGACTGTCTCGTTGGCCTAGTGGTGCTAAGCGCGACTGCTACGCTAGAGGTCTTGGGTTCAAACCGGTTAGTGCCAATAGGCTCGTCCCCTGTTACCTGGGACCTAAACATATCGGTGAACTATGTGTGTCCATTGGTACACCTCTGCCTAACCCTTCGGGGATACAGGCGTGATGATATGTTATGTTATGTATTTTTGTAAATAGATTCCAAAAACTTGTCATTCGACTTATACATAAGATACTTTTGAGTCTAAGAGTATGGCACTGAAGGATGTTTGATAGTACCTACAATAGTACGACTAAAATGTGAGCAAAATTCTTAAAACGCACCCCTCTTAAAAGACACACCCTTTTCATAACTTATTCTTTGTTACCACTGTTGGGCAAAGGCCTCCCCCAATTTGCGAAGCGCTTGATCCTTGAGTCGATTCTCAAAATTCGGCCAATTACGATCGACGTCATCTCTTTTTGAACTCGTTTCCAAGATTTGGCTATATATACTTCTATATATAATATTATAAGGTTATATTATTATAAGCCTCGTCAATAAGTTTAGCTTATTGTAGTGAAAATATTTCTTAGCTGTAACCTGCACTAGTTGCATACACATTTCTAGAACTTGATAGAAAAATTATTAGGTACCGATAAGGATACCCTATTGTACATATAGTTACCGTCTATCTGACCTCCAAAACCCATTTTTATGGGTAACATGGTATTCCATGATAAAACTCTCAATCAGAATTGTACTGACGTAACGACTACCACAGATCAACGTATGACAGTCGAGACCAACGGCTTAACATATATTCCAAAGCTCAGGAACATCTCTATATTTTCACAAATGATCACCCATCATTATCCAAACCGCAGCGGGGGCGGCTCAACCCAATCTTTCAACCCTTATATCATGGATCACGTGGCAATCAGCCACGAGCCCCTTATTTTAAACTTACCTTTTACCGTAAACCCTTGGCTATGAGTATGGCTGAAGTGTCGTAACGCTCTGAAGGCGGGTCGCACGTGTTCGAGGCAACGTGTCCTGCCTTACACAACGCTCCAATTTTAGAAATATGTCATTTATTTAGTGGAACGTGATTACTAAACTAATTTTGTAACTAATTAACTTTGGTTAAACGGCTTGGTTTGATTAATTTTATAATCTGGAATCTGAAATAATATTTTATTTTTGGTTTATTTATTTTTGTGGTTTTTAAGGAAAATGGTTTTTGATTCTCGCAATTTGGAAAAAAGTTCGTAATAATTTACATATAGCTTGCAATTTTAAGAAACAAGTAGTTATACCGCCCGGAAAAAGTTTATCCTCATATTTTAGTGGAATAAACTATCAGTTACATTGCGTTGAGGTCAAGTTCGTGGGTATAATTTTTTTTTTTAAACATTAATTACGCATAGCTTTTTACTAATCATCAGGTTAACTGCATTACAATGAACAATAAAAAAAAACATTAAAAAAATGCATTTGTCTCATGCACCGTACATTTAAATCAAAAAGTCTGTTAAAAAAGCCTATAATTTTTTTAATAACAATACCTTACAGAACATACCTACTATATCTGACCTTGTCAGAGCCCACCCTGTGACGCAAGCCACACGTGATGTCGGCCACGTGAGTGACGTAACGAGCAACGTAAACCGTAGCCTACACACGTTTGTAAAGCCTTTTATTAATAAAGGTTTTTTTCGGTTTATAGGTAGAATGTTATGTGAGAAATGTAGAAATATTTTACAGGGTAGGGGTTTTTTTTGGTCATTATTTTTAATAAAATGTTTTAGGGATATATTATGGTGTAGCTATATAAATATGAGCTTATGGTCATGGAAAACAAAATGTGGTGAATGGGGAGCATGATTTTTAAATGTTGTAAGTATATGTATTTTACAAAGGAAAAATTTGGAGATAACTAGCAGCTTAAAGATAAACAAATTAAAGTGTCTTTAAAGAAATAAGATTAATAGATTAAAATCTGGCTTTCCAGAGTTACGCAATAATTTGCGCAGCACCGACAGAAATATATACTTACATAGGTTTGTTTAAGTATTAAAATAGAGTAGGTACTATATTATGCGACTTAAACAAAAACAATCAATTATAATACAAAATAACTTAAATATAGGAAAAAAACCAATGACACAGAAATCGGTACAATAAACAAAAATACTAAATTCCCTCCGATAAAATAATAGACCGCGCCTCTCGTATATAATTTTAGTATTGTATACATTTTTAATTAATATTAAAATAAATAACACTATTTTAGAGTTGGGATTTCTAAGCAGGATAATGTTGGTCTAAAATAAAATAGTTTGACATCTTCCTAGTGTTTTCCCAAGGTTTGTGATGCCTATAATGAGATTTGTGGCTTTAATAGCTATACCTAAATTAGTTGGCGGTAGGCTTTTAGTTTCTAACATAATAGAGTTTAGATAACAGAGGTAAAAACATAACATATCATCACGCCTGTATCCCCGAAGGGTTAGGCAGAGGTGTACCAATGGACACCCACAGTTCGCCGGTATGTTTAGGTCCCATGTAAAAGGGGGCGAGCCTCTTGCCAATAACCGGGCACAAATCCAAACTCCGACCTGCTATTGAGAATTTAATAATAGACGTATATCGTTTTTAGTTTATTAAATGCTTACCTATTTTTAATGAACTGCTCTCAACTTATAGGGAAAAGTTTTTACTTTATTTTGACCTCAAAAATGTGGACCAGGAAAATCAATTCCAGTGACCAATCTATCCAGATTCAAGTTTCAAAGTCGACTTTTTTTAGATGTAAGGCAAACGCATATGTAGTAAAAAGTAGGTATACAAAACGTATGTTGTTTTAGTAAACCAAACAAAAAATGCGACAATAGATACTCGAGCAAAAAAATCTTCATAAACAAAATTCACGTGTTCAATGTAGGGCACATTTCATAATATAACCTTTGTTATCAGGTTTCTGACTACTGCATAATAATATAATGATTCACAATATAAATAGGGAAATTCATATCTATTGAAAATTATAATATAATAATAATAATAAATAATAAAAAATATTCCGGAACAACTCACACACGGTTATCTGATCCCAAGCTAAGCAGAGCTTGTGTTATGGTAACCAGACAACTGATAAACATACTTATATATTTCTAAACACATACATATTATGGATAAATTACACCCAGATGAAGAACAAATGATCGTGCTCATCACACAAACATTTGTCCCGGGTGGGAATCGAACCCACGACCTCTGGTGTAGCAGTCAGGGTCTCTAATCACTAGAATAATAGGCCTGTCAAATTATGATTCACAATATAAATAGGGAAATTCATATCTATTGCAAATTGGCACTCAATAGTATAATAACTGCAGTATTAATTGTTACGTAGTATAATTGCTGATTGCAGCTCGATGGGTGTCACGTGTAGATACATGTGTGTACTTGCATTGTGTGACACGTTTGGATTACGATATTTATTTGTAGGAGTTTATAATAATATAAAAAATAGAAATGTGGCTTTTTCAAAGTTATATGTACTTTTTTACATCGTACATTTACGTACGTTACATACGAAAACATCGTGAGGAATCCTGGATTCCAGAATTTGGGATCTGAAATCGCCAATCCGCAGAGAGCAAGCGTGGTGATCAATGCTCGTGCCTTCTCTTTATGGGAAGAGGTATGTGCCCAGCAATGGGACGTTTAAAGGCTGGATTATTATTATTTTTTTATTTTAAATAATAGATTCTGTTGAATATATAGGTTCATGAGAATTTAAGATCTGTTAAAAAGATAGTTAGATTTAAAACCCAATAGAATGCAGTTATTGGCGCCTCATTTTGGCCATCATTACTAGATTTTTAAGGTATGGGTAGAGCGGGGTTTTAATAGTATTGTAGTGTTTTTGTAGGCTATTATACCCTATATAGTTCTATAAACCCCCATTTTAAATTTCAAATAAATAGGTAATTGATTGTAACCTGAACTGAACTTTTTACTTACGTACGGAACTTTGGTTTCGATTTTGAACTCTACCTAGGTATATTCCAGTGCATTTTCGTTACGTTACAAAAGTAGAGAAAACTCGCCTGACAACTGAAAAACGACCTTAAAATTTCTTTTTTTATTAACCTGCAATGGCTTTGACAGGTTTCAGAAAATCTGTAGTCTAACTTATTGTATCATGTCTGTGTAAGTAAAAAGGATTCCACGTGTCTCCCGGGGAGGATAGACGACGCCGCGTGATGAGTTAGGTAAGGATTCAGGGTAGTTACAGTAAAATAGGTAACTAGTTTGAAAAGTAGATATATAGAACAATGCTTTTGTTAAAAATCTTCGAATTTATTTTCAAATATCGATTTATTTCAGGTTAAAACAATGACTTTCTTTTGTTTCCTGTATTTTTGGTAATATTATGATACTCCAGATCGATAGAATTAAGAAGTTAGTAGTTTTACAAAAAAATACACACAATATACATTTTAAAACAAATCGGGTGTCATAAGATAACTTCTACTTTTACCATAAATGCTTTTACATACGATACTCGCCAGCATTGACGTTAACTGGTCAATTACCTTAACCCATGTGCTATTTTGGAAAGATAAACCAAAAAACTATTAATCATTGTATAATAAATTATAAAATTTAAAAGGATTATTTAGGTTTTGGATATTAGGTAAGCGTCCCACACTAATTATAACGTGTTTTCCTATCCTAAATACGCACTTTATAATATGCAGGGAAATTATTTGTTCAATATACCAAAGGTTTACAAAATTACAATTATATAAATTGTTATATTAGGGTTATTCGTCAACTGAACACACTACGCTGGACACACGTGTGTTCAGTTGGTGAAACTCAAAATTAAGATATTTATTGTTTCGTCATCTGGACACGCCAAGATATTTTCGAGTGTTCAGATAGTGAAACTTAAATTAAATCACTTTTAAGTTGTCTTCAACTGGACACACCACAAGAAAAGGTACAGTCAGGTTTAAAAACATTTGAAATAAAACATATATTTAACAATCAAATCATGCTTAGCTATTTTGAATACCTGTAGGTATTTTCAATAGAATATTCAACTTTGTTCACCTGGGTGATATCACCCAGGTGAACAAAGTAGACTTTTGTGTCTCATCATATCGCCCAGGTGATATCACCTGGGTGAAATGAGTTTTTCCGTGTAATTTCATCTTGGAATTGTATCACCCAGGTGAACAAACGCGACTTTTTAAATTATTCTAGTCGACTTATATCACCCAAAGTGGTAAGAATTTTACTAAATTACATTACAATTTATGTTTACTTTACTGGTTGTTTAATAATAAATATTAGAAAATATAGCATGTTCATTGTATTATAATTAAATAAAAAAATGGTAACAATAAAATCAGAATATGCTAAAAATATAAAATAAATACGTGATTTTAATAGACATTGGAGTTTTTTATAGGATTGATAATGTATCCAAGAATGTTTCCTTATTTTTTCATTAAAAATGATTGAAGTATTTATTAGCAATATATTCCGATTTATTATAATTTTATTTACATGGAATATCGTCTGTGTACTTTATTTTTTTTTTTGTATTTATTATAACTTCAGAAAAGGTGAACAATTTTTAAAAGACATATAAAACCGCCCGTTCCCAACATGGAACGTTTAGTGACCGATGATGATTGTGTCACAGAACATTTATCTGCGTGACTGTACTTTCTCATAAATTCAAGTAAAATATGAACGTATGTCCAGTTGGAGAAAACATAAAAGTGATTTAATTTAAGTTTCACTATCTGGACACACGAAAATATCTTGGCGTGTCCAGATGACGATACAATAAATATATTAATTTTGAGTTTCACCAACTTAACACACGTGTGTCCAGCGTAGTGTGTTCAGTTGACGAATAACCCTTATATTAAAGTTTGTCTTTATAAGGTTTTATTATGACTTTATAGAAACAGGATAACCATGTTACACGTGGATAATAGGTATCTATGAAACTATATTCATTTATTTACAGGCTGTTTTAAATTCTAATTAGCTGTTGTAAGCCCAATAAGTAAAATTAAATAATAAAATATATTAGTTTAACTAAAAAGAGATCAATAAATGTAATAACATATTAATTTTAATATATAAAATACCCTTCGTGTAAATTAGGCTTTAGTTAAATAAAAGAGTAGAATAAAATTATCCAACAGCTGTTTAAATAAAATAAGTAGGTACATGTGTACTTAAAATATTTCAAGACCATCATTATTACATGGCGGAATTATGTCACCATGTTTATTTTATTACGTATTATAAAATTAATATTTAATTAGTTTTACTTTTAATTAATCATTATGTAACGTTTGCCAAATAGGGTAGGTGCGTTATCCGCAAGTTTACATATTTGGAATATATATTTATGCATACATTTTTCAGTTTATAAATTGGAAAAATAACCCTTTGCTCGCACGGCCGTTAGTATTCTATAAACGACTACGGTTTTGGGCCGTAATAAATAAAAATACTGCGACTGCTTTTTAAGTCATAATATGTAAAAACACGTCTTTTATCGATTCATTTAATTATTTATTTACAATATTTTTGTTAAAAATACCGCAAATACATACAAATTTCTGGAACAAAAAAATACTAATCTAACCTTTAACATTTCTCTCACGTAAATGTCAAAGATAATTTCGTTATTTTTAACACCGAAGCCTTACGATTCATACCAAAGAAACCTCAAACAATATTTTTAAAGCAAAAACAATAGCAATATTCCCAACTGTTACGTCTGCCGCTTGCCGAAACGTGATCGTTACGCGAACGTAGAATTTACCACGGTGGACCACGTGCTGCCATACAAATGTCAAACTCACGTGACCACAGTATATTGAAAATGTAACAACGAACCACGAACCCGGTATTATAAGGACTCAATTCAAAATCCGGCGGAATCCGATTTTCGCCGGAAAATTGTTTAGCTGTCGCGTTTTAGGGTTGAAATTCGTACTGACAGATTTCGGTGGATTTTAGGTTTTGTGTGTGATATTTTACTATGAATGTAAGTTATGTAAAATGTTAATTAAATTACCTAGTTTTTGTGTTTGAATTAGCGATGATCTTGAGAAATAGTTTTTTTGGTGTGACGTCAGGACACAATTGCCTACAAGATTTAAATAATGTCTGTATCTTTTGTTTTTTATTCTGAAGATTTGTAAGTTTAAGTCCTATTAAATAACTCTGTTTTTTTTTACGTGGGAAGTATACAAGGTAAAAATAACTAGGGCGAGCATGAGTATCAAAGCTATATTTATTTAGGATTATTCTTTGAGGGGTTGACTTTTCTGCAAGTTTTGCGTCAAAAGGTCATAAAAGTTAACTCGAAAGGGCCTAATTTTAAATTCCTAGGGGGTTTAATTCTTGAATTTAATTCCATCCGATTCGGAACAATGCCGTTTCTTTCGTTTTGTTTCATGACAACTTGACAATGTTAGGGGTGTGTGTGGTTTTTTTTTTGTATATTCTTTTTGCGATATTTTCAGTTTTTATGGATCAATTTTCTCTGAGATGGTCCTGTATGATTGAAGTCGCTTTTTTTACATTTATGTGAAATCAACAATAGCTTTATCAAAGCCTCTAATACCCACTTCACTCTACGATTTAACAGCACTCATTAAATTCGTATTACCGTCTGATTGTAAACCAAAGTTTAATAGTTCCCATTCAACCATAACACATAATAAATAACCTCATTAACAAATTAGGTGGTAAGAACAAGTGTGGTGACGACACGTGCTTACATCGTTGAGCACGTGCTTCAGTTAAATGTGCCTGTTATTGATGGCAAACGTGCATGACTAACATGTCATGCATGTGTTTACAGATGTAGGCAGAGCTGGGTTAAGAAAGGCGAAAATGTATGATCCTTTTCGTCGACTGCTAGCAGATCCAGAAAAAAAAAGTATAAGGGTGTGCATAGGGCATCGCGAGTAGCAACTGTGTGTGAACTAAGGACTGCTTGAAGCATTTTGACTGCTGCAAGTGGCCACCAAAACAAAAGCAAGCAGGCGCCAGTGATGCATGAGAGCTGCTCGAGCAGTTCGTGTGCATTGATCACTGGTTATCTGCTCGAGAAGCCCGTGTATGGACGGCTTAAGAGGTTACATAAAGTATTGAATATTTGAAGTATTAAACAACCGAATCAATCCTATAACTATTTATGATTTGAGGTATTTTTATGGAACTTGGTATTTATTCAGATCTCACTTCTTTTATAGGCGAAGCATTCCCATAGGATTGAACTTGGCAGCCTTCCACATTTATGTTTTTGATGGGATCTAAGTTACATAATGTGCTCTAGTAATAATTCGCTATTAGTTCAAGGCACTATGTCAATAACATTAATTTATTTCTTTAAATTTTCTAGAGTCAAGTTTCATTGCCATGTTATAATTTTTTTGCATATCACTTACATAAAACTATGCATATTACTGTAACCTTTACCATAACAGATGCCATCACTATACCTATTAATAGATATTATACTTTTCCTCTTTCACAAGGCTTTATGAGGTAAATCGATTTCATATAGGCATTAACTTCTTCCGTAACACCGACTGGAATAGTAATGGAAACCTTGAGGTACCCTGAGTTATATATTATGCAGCTAATGGCCTAGTAATTGACTTTACTTGTTAATGGTTTGTGTATTTTTTTTATCATCACGACTTAGCTTTTGTGGAGGTGAGCAGAAATGTATGTATTGAATATGTTACACGCATGTTTTAAGTTTGAATTTTCGAGATAAATTACATTACAATCTTAAAGGAACAATTAAACTACTTAATTTTATAATTATGTATTATTTCAAAATATTACAATATTTCGATAAAGATCGTTTACCGTATAATTAATGTCTACTTTAAAGTTCAGTGCACTTATTAATTGATAACAGTAAAAGCTAGGTCTAACGCTAAACTACAACCTAAACATGCCCAAATATTTTTTAAATCGATCTTTTTTTGCCTTAGATACCGCGTAACAAACGTGCAAAAAAAGAGAACGTGTCTTTTTTTGTATTTCGAAATGAAAACCTCTAAAACCTTCTCATTTCCCTATACTTACCAATGTTACAACCGAAGGTTCTATCAAGATAGAATCAATGACAGCCTCCTTCCGCGATATGTGAGAGGAATGCGGGCATTGGACCTTAGGACCTGACCCTGTACCGGGTCGCTACATGATGTGTTTAATGATTATGTCATTTATACGTTCACTGTCACTCGGTTCATTACCGGGTAAAATGTGACGGTAGGTAATAGATGATTGGGTTTGAAAAATATAGGTTAAAAAAATTGAAGTCATTGACATATTTCTGAAAATAGCTGATGCTTTTCAAAATACTTAACAGATTTTCACTAATTATACCTAAGAACCATCTCGATTAACTTAGATTTTGTTTAGCAGCTACGATGTGACCGTCCCACGGACAGACAGACACATAGATCGTCAACTGACTTATAATACCCCTTTTTTTTTCTTCGGAGGTTATGAAGACAAGACCTATAGTCGGAGAGTTAGAAAATATTTATTTTAAGTACTTCTAAGAAAGTGTTTTTCTAAGTAGCTAAAGCAAATAAAAGTTCGGGAGTATTTTCCAAATCATATGCTTTCATATATAATTCACGAGGACCTAAATTTTCTAGATTATTCAAGTTACATGTCTATATCAAAATTCATTATATTTATGACCCTGTGACGTGCTTTGCAAATTCTTTCCCATTTCAATGTTTTCTAGGAACTTAAAGAAAGTGATGATTATGTATGAAATTACATGAATAAAAGACATATCATTTTCAGTTTTATTTATACATCACTACTGAGGGAACATTTATTTATAGAATTCAGATATATTTTTAAATAAATTGTGAATTTTAATATGTTTAGGATCAATGACCTTTTTAATCTTAGCACCATACACAGGAGTGATCAGAAAAATGTTTAAACAATTTTTTATACAGCTTTCTTATTCCAGTAAAACTTAAGTTTAATGTTCATCTATGTTCCTCATTGAATAGCCTGATTAATTATTTTATAACTTACTATTTGTCAAACCTTATCTATTTAGGCAGTAATTTAATAATACATAGTTCCTTCGTCAGAATTCTAGCGACTTCTTGGCAGGCAAAGATCAGTGTCACATAAAACAACAATTTGAACTTGGAATCAAACACTCCTTTTCTAAAATATTCTCAGTTTTTAATGGTTCAGTAAAGCTTTTCAAGGCTATATTTTAGAAAAGGAGTCAATCAATCAATCAATTGATTGACTGATAATACAGTATATTCAACGCACACACAGTATGCATTTCTGCATTTTTCTATTCTAAATTAAAATAAATAACTTCCTACAAAATAAACATTAATTCAGCTACATATCTTCCTAACCGTGACAGTCAGGAAGTGCGAATCGGTTGCATATTATTATGCAAGCAGCAACTCCGCGCTGACCTCCGTGGAGGTCGCCCGAGGGTCTTAGATAAGGATGGAGTGTTTTCCTATTGAACAGGTTATTGCAAGGTGGTCACGGGGTCAGATGTTACTGTGTTTGTGTATCATAGCGCTTGTGTTAGGAGGTAGGCAGAAGACTAGGCTATTTTTTTTTGACCGTCAGTGAATTGACTTTTTTTTAGAACGTTGGGTGGTCAATCATTGCCTGTTTTATTCTGACCAAAATAAGGGTTTTTAGATGGGTTTACGGGAAGATTTAATTACTGAATTGGAAGGTATGAAAGAAGAATATAAACACCAGTAAAAGTAAGAAAGAAAATAGGGGTCCAAAAGGCTCTCAGGAAAAATACAAAGCAATAAAAAAATAATTTCATTTTCATGTTCCGTTATTAGTAAAGAAGTAAAAATAGCACCTGTAGAAGACTGAAGAAAGCAGCTGATTTTAATGATAGTAGATTGTGTAGTTATTGTTTGGAGTTAGAAATACGTAAAGTGGATAATATAAATAAAGTAGTAACATATTGCAATGATTCCGAAATTATTTCGGGTAACGCCAAAATCATGTATGTTTACGATCTAGACCACTTTGACTACCTCCGTGGTCGAGTGGCGTAAGCACCGGTTTCAAGGTGTCGCTAGCTCTGAGGTCCCGGGTTCGATCCCCGGACGGGTCAATGTAGAAAGTCACTTTTCTACATTGTCTCGGGTCTGGGTGTTTGTGGTACCTTCTTTGTTTCTGAATTCCATAACACAAGTGCTTAATAGCTACTTACTTTGGGTTCAGAGCAATGTATGTGATGTTGTCCGCATTTATTATTATTTATTATTATTATCTAGATTCACAATTCTAGACATTAGTTCCAAATTCCGCCACGTGGCTACAAAATGGCCGTAATACATCATAATTGGATCATGAGCCAAATAATGTGACGTATTACACAACTGTCCGTGTGTCCTTGATTATAAATAGTTCACTCTTTTCACTAACTTGACGACAGATAAATTGATAGGTAAATATTACGTAATAAGATGAAATAGGAGAAAATATTTACTAAATGAATGCATAATTTTGGATTTAAATGTAACTAGTACTACCGAGTGTGGTCTAGTTTTGTACACACTGGATTTCTAGGTGTCGCCAGCTACGAGGTCCCGGTTTCTATTCCGACCCATTTGTGAAACTTTCGTTGTCTCTGGCTTCATAATAAAAGTGCTTTAGCTACTGACTTTGAGTTTAGATCAATGTATGTGATGTTATTCACATTTATTTATTTTTCTACATTGACTCTTTCGGGGATCGAATTCACTCGTCTGGGGATCGAAACCTGGACCACCGATTCTTGCCCTTTTGTCTCGGGACACCTTGAAGACTGGTATAATAATAATAATAATATTCCCGGACACCTTCACACACGGTTGTCTGATCCCAAGCTAAGCAGAGCTTGTGTTATGGTAACCAGATAACTGATAAACATACTTATATATTTCTAAATAAATACATATTATGGATAAATTACACCCAGACACCGAACAAATGATCGTGCTCATCACACAAACATTTGTGCCGGGTGGGAATCGAACCCACGACCTCCGGTGTAGCAGTCAGGGTCTCTAACCACTAGACCAACAGGCCCGTCATGTACCTGACAATAGGCCATCTACATAGGTCATTAAAAGCACGTACCTTCGAATTGACATCCTTCTCCTTTTAAAATCGGTTAAGAATTAGAGAAGAGAGATAGAAATAAATACAAATGCTTATGTTTACATCTGCACAATCTATTCTTGGACAGTTGCATAATAAGATTGATCTATTGGCCGCAGTTCTGCTCACGTTAGGAGTATAATTACAAAGACACGTGGGTTACGTATTACACGTGTATTGGCGCCGGCTGGTGTTTAGAGTGGCTCAGTGGTTGGGACTTAGGTAGTGGGTTCAATATCCATGTTGGTAAAATTTTTGTGTATAGTTTTTTGTTAGGTTTATACACTTTTCGTGTAATAAAAATATGCTAAATGTGATTTTTATTTTTATTACATTTGCTCCTATCTACTATGTTCGAGATGTAAAGGAAAATTTAATGCGTCCAGGAATTAGATATAATTATTTCATTTTAAATAATTTACTTTATTTCCGACTGTCTTTACCTAATGTATTGTTTTTTTTTTGTTCATTTAGAAATATTTTAAAATCCCGAAAATTTGTTCATTCACAAAACAAAATATGACTAAATCACTCTTATTCAGACTTACATCCAAAACTGAAAACACGTGTATTTTCAGGAAACTGGTGCATCGAGTTCATTGTAATATTTCCATGAGTCAATACTTTGTTGACTGCATCACACGTGCTCGAATGATACGCAAACGTGATCATCACAGTCGCCAAGTTTCACTAATTACGCAACATTTGTAATTATGATAAACAGGATTGGTTAGGTCATTTAGTTCTAGTAGTTTATTATGCTGTAATACATTAGTGTTTAATATCTATATGTGTCAACCTTGATCTTGATCTTTGACTGTAGTTAAGTCATTCGTTCTGGCAAACAGACTTAATAAGGGAATGTGGATTCTTGTAAATCGGAGAGGAAGTATCTCCTAGTATTTAGTGGAAGTTAAGTGTAACTGGAAATTGACCTATACATAGTTTAGGGAAAAAGCCAGATAGGCATACCCGTTATACAGACCAAGCATAAACAAAATTTTGTTTATGCTTAATGATAAATAAATCTAATTAGATTTATATTTATCATATTTTTTAGTTGTTAAGCATTATGATGCACCTATGCTGAATATTTTGATGAAATCCGAGGTCAAGATGTCGCTAGCTTTGAGGTCCCAGGTTTGATGCCTTGACGAATTTAGTAAATGACTTTATACGCAATGCTGTGATGTGTGATGTTCTTTACATTTATTAATCATTTTTTTTAACAAAACTTCACGATCCATAAAATAACATGAATAACACCTAAGATGTATCCATATCCTGACAGCTACTGTACTCGTCTTATCTAAAACTATATTTGTTTTGTGTGCGTGACATTAAGCACGTTATCACAATGCTATTAATTACTTGGCTAATTACTTGTGGCCTATGACTACACCAATATGTGTGGGAAGAAACTAATGGCAATCACTGGGCCATATCTTTTTAACCGACTTTAATTAAAGATGAGGTTCTCAATTCCTTGGAATCTTTGTTTTTTCTTTTTTATGTAGTAACCCGGATTAATCGAAGATGTCTAGACCGATTTGGAAAATTAGTTTTATGATTTAAAGGAGTACTTTTTGGGAGGTCATATAGTAATTACCTACGTTAGGATCTGATAACAAGATTCTAAAAATAATAATAATAAATATGTATGGATGTAAGCTAGAAGACAGAAAGGAAGAATTAAAGCAATAAATATTTACTTTCATAATTTTTTGTAACTACAATTTTAATGATAATTAAGGTTAAAAAAAGATAGGACTATGGATCTCACCAAATGCGATGCCTAGATTTCTGGTCTTACCTCAAGATAAACAAATCAAACAAATCAGACATTAATAAGTACCTAATATAATAGCAATTGCATCGTCCACGTGTAAATGATATCATATTACGACGAATCTCATACACCTGCCAAGCATTCTAATTATCTAGCAGCTTGAAGCCAAATTCGTGTGCATTTGTGCATCGCAACTAAATGTAGGAAGAGACATTATGTCTCTCTGTACCTTCTCTTAAAATGATAAGTGTATCTGCTGTTTTTGGTCGTCAAGTTAATGACAACAAACTCTTCATGTGTAAAGTTCAAACTAAAACATTTTTTTGTTGGTCATTTTCAATACCACACTCATTAATATTGATGTGAACTAATTTCATTTTTTTTCAAAGGAAGTATAGCGAGATGAGAACTTTTCAAATTGATCTACTATTGCTGGTGATATCGCGTTATAAACCTAAAAGAACAGTCGAATTTAGAAACTCCAACTTTTAATTTCTTAAAAAATATATTAGCCAAAAATTTTTAATATCTCATACACTGAAATTAACTACTTTTATAAACTAGGTTGTACTAATATGCACATGCACAGGTGCACAACCTCTTTCGTTAAGATTAACAAATCAAAACAGAGTATTATTATGAAAATAGATGGCGCCACCGTCCGTTATCAGTGATTCATTATAAACTTATTTGGTCACGTGCTGAAACAGGTCAGGTGACTTATTGTAGTCACGTGAGTTGCTATAGTATTGTATCAAGCTTTTTATATGGGTAAATATAACTAGCTTTTGCGCCCGACTTCGTTGAATAAATAATCAATTATTATATTTTTTACAAGTCCAAAAACTTACACTTGCTAACTCTCTGTCTATCTATTTATCTGCCTATTCCTGTCCGTGTACATAGAGAATTCATTTGTAAATAAAAAAAAACTTGGTTAAACATTCAATTGGTAACAATACATCATAAAGAACTTTATTAGGTAATTTTTAGTCCTAAGTGTTATCATATAGAATTGATGGACTGTAGGTATATGGGCAATAAAATTTCACATTTATTTATTTACATCACAAGAACAATTACCACAGAACATTTCTTACCATGTTTTTTTTTAATCTGTAATGGGTTAACCCTAAGGGTTGTCAATATTTAGGTCATTTACTTATTATTTTTTTCGAGTCCAAATCATTTCAAAATGTCATATTATAATATCTAGTAACTATTGAGGTAACAATTTCATTAGTATTAATATAGTACGTAAGTATTAGTGTGTATGAAATTATAAAAAAAATGCAAACGACTGTTAAATATAAAGTTTTTGAGGACACAATGCCATTGAACTTTGCTAAAGATTTAAGATCCCTTCACATCGGGCAAAGGTTTCCAAAGTGATAATAAACAAAATAATTGTCTTTTTTAAAAATAGTGAGATTCCCAATTTCGTTTCAGGGACAAGTGCAACCCTTATCCAGGACAGAAAAATACATCATAATAATAATAATAATAGAAGGGTTTGTTTGTGCAATTATGGACGAAGTTATCATGACGAATAACTATCGGAAATATATCATAAAGGACGGTACAGTTGACATATGTCGGGCATGTCACTGTCCAGGTGAGTCCTTGAGACATATTATTTCGGGTTGTTCTCGTCTTGCTAACGGCGAATACTTGCACAGGCACAACCAAGTGGCCAGGATTATCCACCAGCAGCTTGCTTTGAGATACAAACTTGTGGAATCTGAGGTGCCGTACTACAGGTATGTGCCCGACCCAGTTCTCGAAAATGGTCGTGTCACTCTGTACTGGGACCGATCTATCATCACTGACAGGACTATTGTAGCCAATAAGCCTGATATAGTGGTGATAGATCGATCGGAGCGTCGGGCAATCATTGTTGATGTCACTATTCCGCATGACGGGAACCTCGTGAAAGCTGAAAAAGAAAAACAATTAAAGTATTTGGATTTAGCGCACGAGGTTGTCGACATGTGGGAGGTGGACGCAGCAATGATTGTCCCGATAGTCGTTACAGCCAACGGCATAATAGCCAAGAGCCTCGACCAGCACCTTAAGAGGCTCTCGCTAGGCACCTGGGTGAAGGGTTTGATTCAGAAAGCGGTACTTCTCGACACGGCGCGTATTGTGAGGAGGTTCCTCTCTCTGGAGTCCTAACCACCGGCAGCTTGGACCCTGTCCCGAGGCCGGTTGGACACTATATTTTATATTTTTAAATGTATACCTGTATATTGTTTTTTTTTGTATATATTTAAAAATGTATTTTATATGTTTATTGAAGAATAAAGGAAATAATAATACAATCAAGACACATGATATTAAAGATCAATCATTTTCATTCCATTATCAAATACTTGTTTATCTCCAAATCTATTAGAAAGTAAAAATTTCATGTAATTTAAATTAGCTGTTTACATTACAAGGAGACAAACAACTTTTCCGACCAAAATAGGATGTAAATATTTTTACACGAGGAAAGTAAAAATTCATGTTAATAAATGGCAATATAACTTTGACAATCCTGAAAAAAGCTGCCGTAAGAAATCAGGCAGATAGGGTTCAAAAACCCCTATATCAGAGCTAGGTTAAGTTTATTTTTTTGTAACATAACATAATGTTAATGTTGTCTTACTTATGTTTACATATAGAAAATTCGATTTGTATTTTATCATATTTTTCTTCTACACTTACATAATGCAAAACATCTCTTACAGTTAAAGTCCGTTCAATAATTAACAAACCAAAGCATAAAGCAATAATATCAATAAAACTAACCACATCTTCAGCAAAGTTGTGTAACAACCCTAAGCGGTCTGCGCGGGCGCACGATTTGAAACACGTGAACATCAACGTGCTGTACCCACGTGTGCGTGCATGCGCCTGCACATTATACATGGTGTAAGCAACATATGTATAGGGCGGTCAGTATAATTTGGCTCGCCAGGAAAGAGACAAAAGATAGCTTTCGCGAGATGCAACATACATGCACCGTGTGTGAGAGAGAGACGGTGATATGCTGTAGCTCTTTCGAGATGTGCAAAGTTAAGTTGGCCGCTCCGTTTGGTATTTAGTCGCATTCATCCCAAAATTGCGAATTAAAATGTGGAAAATTCATGGAGAAAAAGGATTTCTACTTACGTATGTATTTATTAAAATTTTTGGGAGTTTGAATTGTAAATTGATTGGTATCTAGTTAGGATAATTTTATTTTAATTTGGACGGAGGTTACGTCAGTTTTTACTTTCAGTGGAATATGTTAAATAAACCTTGAATTAAATATTGATTAAAGAAGCATTTTCATGTGTCTGAAAATCTTCACTAATAATGTTTATTTTCGTAACGAAAATAAAGGACTAAAGTTGCTAAACAAGGTAATTAGTAAACCCCCTTATGTCCTCGATATTTATGGGATTTACCTTTACTTTAAATATTCAGATTTGTAAACTCCTAAAAGTTTAGTAAGCTAACTCTTGTTGTACATCTTTTTACGTCAATCTAATATGTAGCACTTGAATAAGATGTATTAGATACAAATCTACATAAGGTGCTAATTGACTGAGATGAACACTGCGTTAGACCTTAATTATTTTATAGATTACATATCCACATAGTTAATACTTTTCATTCAGAACTTAAGCTCTCATGGTTTTCATTCAGTCCAAGGTTACATTAATGTAACCTTGGACTGAATGAAAACCTATAAAAAATTTACTTTTCCTGATGTTGACAACCAACTCAATTATAAACAATTAAATAAAGCTAACCACACATTTTACACAAACACAGTTCTATAAACTCAGAACCTCTTTTTATTTTCAAGACTGTCAAGCAACAACATAGTTCTAAACTAAAAAGTAGGTAATTGGTCTACTGCATTCTACTACTTTTTTTCTTAAAGGCCCAAATAGTAATCAAGGATTCCTTGAATAATGATATAAAACAGTTAAAATATAGAATCAGACGGGGGAGACCTTTGCCCAGCAGTCGGAAACGAAAAAGGTTACATAAAAAAATCATTATATCGCCTTTTTTCTATTTATTTCAAACTACCTGAAACCTGCCAAAACTACAATATTTGGTAACATACAATAATATATTGTTATTCAATTCATATATTATATAATAAAAGTTTAAAGCCGTTACGTAATGTAGCAAACGTGTGTCGATCGTAAACAACTGCACGTGGTTACCTTACAAGTTATGGTTTGCTCATGTGAAGTCTATGAAAATTTTATGTAAAATATTCAAGACCTCTAACCGCTGAAATAAAGCGATATCTTTCATTTATAAGACAATTTAGAGATTATTGATTACACTAAACTTCTAGGCTTCTATTAAAAACGTAATTTTCAGGAATGTCATATCATTTGTACTGTGTTAAGAGAAAATTCTCCTACACTATATTACAACGTAAGTGCGTAAAATACATATAATACAATTTCAGAGGAACATGAAAACTAAATTGTAATTTGAACAAATATTTGCGCGCCACACATTTTTTCGATCAGAACCATGTGCAATATACTGCGGTCCTTTGAACGGCAACTTACCTTGTAATCTTTATGTGATTTAAATAAATATGCGGAACATTCCACAAATTATTACAATAGCTACACAAATGTAAAACATAAAATACTAAATAACAAAAAAAGAGAATTAACCAACTTCAATGATATTTATATGAGACTACTTCTAAAGAACGATTGCAGAAAATGCCGGAAATCACAAAAACATTCAAATAGAGAAGCTCCTCCTTTTTCAGTCGGGTAAAGAAAAATAATATACCCACATTGATTGATAGTATCGAACAACTGCATAAGTGTTTTGCGTCTTACCCACACGTGACCACTGCACATGCAGATAGGAATAGCAACAAAATTGTTGATATTTATAATTGCGCAACATGTGTTCCACAGTTTGTTTTGATCGTATTACGTATTATAATTATATGTTATTAATGTTTATTGATTATTTATTATTGCTATTGCTAATTAATATGATTATAATATTCCGGGACATCTCACACACGGTTGTCTGATCCCAAGCTAAGCAGAGCTTGTGTTATGGTAACCAGACAACTGATAAACATACTTATATATTTCTAAATACATACATATTATAGATAAATTACACCCAGACACCGAACAAATGATCGTGCTAATCACACAAACATTTGTCCCGGGTGGGAATCGAACCCACGACCTCCGGCATAGCAGTCAGGGTCTCTGACCACTAGACCAACAGGCCTGTCTAAATTTAGATTAATAATTATTTTTGAGAGATGAGCTCGATTCTAAGATGAATGACTGGTCCTCCTTACCTCTAAATATAAGTACAGGAGTTCTTTACAGTCACGGGATTTCCTATATACTTTTTTCGGTTCTAAGACAGTCAATTGTTTTGATGGCATACACCTACGTTTAGTATCTTGGTTGTATGCATTGGTAATCATTGTAGATTCTGGCCTCCAGGGGCCGTACCATGATCTCTCAAAGCAGTACTGTCGCGGTTGTGGAAGCGAGATGGCGCACTACACTGCGGATAGCGCTGTCCCTTACTCAACCGCGACAATCCATTTTTAAGAGCTCATTGTACGGCCCCTAGACGCCCTTGACTCAAGTCTGAAGACTTAGGTATCTAGACTTAGATTTTCCGTAAAACCTAGTTTGTTAATAAGTCGTAAAATACCTATTCTCAATACTACGTAAAAATAACTAGAGTACAAAGCGTCATTGTCGCATGTTCTTCAAAGCGATTAGTCATACGACGCCGGGTAGGCAGAAGTCTGTTATATAACACAACCTTGATACTACACTAGTGAATAGTAGTGATGTGACCTGTTAGTCAATATCTACAACGATATGTTGACTGTGGAAATTGAGGATAGATTTTTGCATAAACTAGTATAAAACTTGAACATAGGAACAAAACTATTCTAGGTAATAAAAGAGCAGTCGATAAGTTTATTATTAAAAAAAAAAACCTTATTAAATAATTATTCTATTATCATATTATAATAAAATAAATATAAACATTCGTTTTTTTTTTTTACTTATTACCATCTTAAGACCAAAATCATTTTTTTTATTATGGTTTAAATTTTGTATATTTATATATTTTTTTAGTCAATAGACTTTTCCTTAAGTTACTAGTTGTGATTGTTGGATTGAAATATTAATTTTTATCACAAAAAAAATAACTCTCACATTAAAACTGATTTATATAGCTATTTGCCACAACAACATAATTAAATTAACAAAATAACAATAACAACATCACTATGTAATATGACGTAACACGTATGTATTACTTGTTTTGTAGTGGGAAGTACACATCTCTATCTGACCCTAAGTTATGTAATAATGACGTCATTAATGTATAGCTCACATATTTCGTAGAAAACAACAGGGGTAGTTTGCTCGACAACCAGTCTTACCAAGGTTATGGTATTACCCAGAAAATGGGTGGTAATCTACCACTGGTAAAGGTCGGATGGGTAGTCGCACCATGCTACTCGTAAGAATCGGTATTCAGTTGACTCGTGAAAGACTAAAAGCCTACGTAAGTATAGGGAAAAAATTAGGACGTTTCTTTTGCAATCTATTTTTATTTTAATCATGAATAATGACTCATCTTACATTGAGAAAATAAACGATTGCTAGCCCATGTTACAAATATAAAATAAATAAAAATATATTATAAGTATAAAATTAAATTAAAATAGTCTCATTTACACGAGACATTTGAACCTGCACTCTCAAGACTACAAATCTAATTACCTAAAAAAGATCTATTAGACCAAGTACTGAAACATCTATCTAATCAAATTAAAAAATCTCAAGTTAAATCTCATGCTGTTTCTTTTACTCTAAGGTCTAAAATAGGGACAGATAGACATTAAAGAACATCTTTTTAATTCCCGTTTCCGTACATATTTCGTCACAATTCATATAACCCTCACGTGAACTATTATACTCAAAAAGCATTTCCATGTTTTCTGGAACATTACGAAATGCTTTCATCAATAAAACAATAAATTACGTCCTTGGAGGGAACAATGAACAAGTTTGATTGGAAAACACAATTCTGTAACAATTAGGTATTTTCCTATCGACGAAAACATGTTATGTTGTAAACAAAGCAGTAGTGTAAACAATTCGGTAACAATAAATAGTGGCTTAACAATTAAGTACTGCTCAAGGCTACGGTTTGTAAGCTAGCTTTGTTACGCTGATCTGCCTGTGCAGATATAGATCTTTACGTACTACTTATTTTATTTCATTTTTTTCCTTTTAAGACAACTTCACAGAAAAAATCTTCAGTCAGAAAAAATAATATATGTAGAAGAAAGCCAAGTCTGATCTCAAAAAAAAGGGTGACGAAAAGGGTGTTTCATTTAGTTTCGACAAATTAATGGAGTGATTCAAGAAGAATGAAAATACATACATAAAAGAATCTGTTTTGTCTACCCTTACCATGCAATTATTTTATATACAGAATGAAAAGCCTACAAGTTAAAGCCAAAACCATTTTCAACCATCTTTGCGGTTAGCCTGAGCGCAGGCTATGCCTGCTTCACAGGACTTTTAGCGAGGACTTTAAGGCCTCCAGCTAGAGCAATAGGAAAAACCCCCCCTTCACTTCATAAGGGACTTCATAAGGGCCTTATTACAGCCATCTATGTTCCCCTTTTTCGATCTAGTATCAAGCTCGCATAACATTCTAGTTTTATTCAAAAACATGACAAACTACTTGTACATTAATATTAGTACAATAATCGAACCTGTTTACCAAGCCTCACGTGACTACGTCACTCGCAGGCTTCGCTGAAACAATCAAATGTGGCCGTTTCACGTGGTTTATAATAAGTTAGGCTGGTTTGATATTTACTGATTGATATTTGTTGGTAATATTTAAGTAGGTCAGTGTTGGGTATTTTCTGGAATTACGTTGCACGAAAATAGCTGATATTAATCATTGTATTATTCACTTGTATATTTTATAAAAAAAAATCTTAGGTGAAATTAATTTCCCATTTTTGCCGAAAGTAAAAATGCGGGAGATCGTGAGCAGTGGCGTTCCTTGGGAGAGACCTATGTCCAGCAGTGGGCTGTTAAAGGCTGATATGATGATGATGAAGTAAAAATTATACCTGCTTTGTATTGGGTCAGCCCTGACATGCGTATTATAATCTCCTAACAAAAGTAAGGCCTATTCCCTGCAGAGAGCCACACACAGAAAGGAATCTCATATTGACTGTCACGCCTGATCACATACGAAAAAGGAAATAAAATTTTAAGCTAAGTAGAATCTATTTTTTCTCGACCTTTTATTCGTTTCTTAGATAAACTAAATATTATATATATTAACTTTGGAAAAACAGCTAAGGTCCAAATCCACAAGCTTACAATCGCTCAAAACCCTCACAATTTTTGCAGAACCTTGCTTATTTAGTCTACAGTTTTCAATACAAACCGACCGATCAATTAGTCACAATAGCTAGCTATTTTATTAGCCAACGCGGAACTAGTCACATTGTGGCTGTATGTTTGAACCACGTGAACTCAGGAACGTGATTCGATCTCGTGCTCGTAGATAGAACACGTATAGTTTATCCTGTTAACTGTATTTATGTTAAACGTGGAAAGGAAAGAAAATCATTTTACAAGTTAAAAAACTTTTTTTACCATTTTTTTCTTCTTTTACACCATCACATACATGGCTCTGAACTTAAAATAAGTAGTAAAAGCACTTGTGTTATAAAATTCAGAGTCAAAGAAGGTGCCACAAAGAAGGCCCAAGAAATGAAGGTACGTGAATTTCTAGATTGACCTGTACTGGGAACCGAACCCGGGAGCTAAGAGCTGGTCACAAATTGTACACTGATGTGTATGTAAGCCACTGGACCACGGAGATCATTATTTTTATTATTTCCAGTTTCTATAATATTTTTTATTCTTGTACATAAGGGTTCGCATTTACTCATTTCTCCGACTATTCTCAACAACACTGTAGAGACTATACCAACAACAGTAAATATTGAACTTTTTTCCATAATTCTTAGAACAAACAATATAGGTAAAACATGATTTAAAACCAATCACGAGTTTAGAGAAGCCGTAGACTTTCATTAATTATTAAACTAGTTTAAAATCTATTGTAACAACATAATAGCGAAGTTGTGTAATTAATGAGTATTGTTGTAATTTCTATTGTAAATAATATAATTTTAACTTCTCAACATAAAAGGATTTTGTACGATTTTGTTTTAAAACTATAAGAATGTTATCGAGTATGTTTGTGCTTTGTAGGTAAAATCATTTTATCATGATAATTATATAATATAATCAAAACATATTATAATTAAGATTATCATTTTTGTTATCATAGAGACATAATACAAAGCGCCTCTTATGAACCTAAAAAAGCAATAATAAAAAAATATTTATTTTGTTATGCTTTGTATTTAACACATAAATAGGTTTAATCTTTTTTAACAGACGTCGAAAAGAGGATATTTATAATCAAACCGTACAAAAAACATTTCGGTTGTTTTGGAGTTTATTGCTTTCAGACTGACAGATGCGACGAATTCTCTTTCTTTTATAATCTGATATGATTTGAAAAATGGAGGGATGAAAGTCACGTAACTAGACGAGTTATGAGTAGAATTTGGATGGGTATACATGCAGAGGAAGACCAAAAAAGAGATGGATGGATTGTGTGAAAGATGATATGAGAAAGAAAGGAGTAAATACTGAGATGACAAGTTGTAGAGATGAATGGAAGCTGAATACGCATTGCGCTGACCCCAAATAATTGGGAACAGGGCAGGGAGATGATGATGATATAAGCATGAAAAAAGTGTCTAAAATTACATAAAAGTCTTTCAAACTATTATATTATTAGTCAAAATCCTCATACTCTCACGTACAATATAATTTGCAGTCAAATCACATGCGTGTACGCATTCCAATTATATAAGACGTGCTCATACGTTAACGTTTAACGAATTATGTCACGATCTTGATAATAATTATCTCGTTTACCCAGAAGATAACATCTTTATCTTTTGTTATAACTGATATAACGTCCAACGAATATAAACAAATTATTGATTATCTAATAAATGTTATATTTTCCGCGTTGTGAAGGGTTAGGAAAATTTTATATCTCTATTTCATTGTCTTATTTAAATTATTTAATCATGTAATAATCGATTCATATTTATTATTTTAAACTTCGAGAAATAGACTTGTGCTTGTGTTGTAGTGTAAGTGAATGTTTTATATTAAACATTCGAATTATCACCATTTATTTAACACCTTCAAAAATATGTTTTATTCTCGTAAAAAATGGAGCCAACTTGAGTTTAACAAATAAAACATGATTTAAATCTGTTTGCATTTGCAAAGTTTTTACAATATCTAAAACGAAGAATTTTCACTCTAATTACACTTCTAAGTATCTACGTAAAAGTGCATTTACTAAATAATTTGAACTCATTACAAAATGTACCTTCACATTTAAACCTCAGTTAATCTACAACATAAAAAGTTTTCGATCATGCAGTTGCAAATGCACAAAACATACATCTATCTACAATCTAACAGCAGGTACACAGTTACAAGAGTCAAAAAAGTTCGTCTGTCTGTCCAAGCACAGGTGTACAGTCCCCAGGTGTACCTAACATACCGATGTTATCTCTTATGTAATAATCTGTTTATCTAATCGGTTGCCAGCTTATTTGCGTCAATATCCTGATACTCGCTGATACGATGATTTTGTTTTATTATATAAGCTATGATATTTTTAAATCTATACGAAGCAAATCGTATTAGAAATACAAAAGAATTTCATAGGCTATCACAGATAATACCTGTATCTTCTCTATCTGGTAATTAAGGTTTATATTGGCGAGGGTTTCATTAATTTTTAAATTAGATACACAAGGAACACTCTTTTTGGAAAATGTATACTTTTCAGTTGGTCCCATAATCATCTGGCCAGGGCCTGATGATCTCAGGGAATTCGAGGGAAATACTCAATTTTGATTTGCACGTGTTCCAAATTGTTCATTTATTTTTCCGTTTTAGAAACCATTATTTAAATTCATGCACGATTTGCTATCGTTGTCATATATGCTATATTATAATCCGCTCATTAACTAAACCAAAGTTAACTATCCCTATATTCGGTGCTGACCTCATAAGCCGGTTTTGACGTAAATTTTATCTGATTATAACTACGTGTAAACTAACACGGGACATAAATGCGATTTATAAAAAACGTGACTGATTAAATTATTGTTTTAGTCATCAAGCTATTTATTTTAGAGGCGTAGGTAGTACTAGTAATTGTGCCGAAAATTGTAGTTCAGCTGAAAAATATGGAAAAACCTGTCATTACCTAGGTTACTTACATAGTAATTCTGAAGATTTCATAACAGCTATAACTGGTGTGAAACCGCAGAACACAGCAGTCGCGCTAACCACTAGGCCAAAGAGGCAGTTTGGCATGAGTACCTCTACATGACAATATTGTTCAGTATTATTATAAATAAGTGCTTCCTCAGATTTATCCACCTGTAATAAGCCTTATCAATACAATTTCGGTACAAAATCGTTATAAGTATGACATGTCGTTTAACGAATTGTTATCATTAAGTAGATATGAAATAATACGATAAAAATTACAATTATATCACCTGTTTTTATTTTTATGACTAGCGATGCCCCGCGGGTTTACTCGCGTAAGTAATCCCTGTCCCGTAAGAAGTTTTTTTTCGTGACTTTTTCCTATTTTTGTAGGTATAGTTAGGGTTCGTTTGCTCCCCAAATAGCAGTAACTTAGGGTGGAGACGAACCCAACGAATCAAAGATCATGAAAAACTATTCACCACACGACAAAGAGCTAAGTTTGTTCAAGAAATGAAACAACAGCCCTTAAAAATAAACCTAGAAGTCACAAGCTACTAAGTTTATTATAAATAGCGAATATTCATTGAAGACCTTTAACCCACCTCTTTCAAACCCATTCAATCAACCACAATATCCAACCGCAAAATCCATAAAAAATGTAACGAGCATATCAGTTATCAACCAATTTCCAAACAAAAACGTGCCTTTAACTTGCACGCCAGTGTAACATAGTTGCAGCAATGGAATGCGTGAACGTGATACACTGGCGGCCAAGGTTATTCGTTCACGTGACTTCTGTAATCCACTTATGTGTACTTATTATGTTACAGTACTAAAGGTATTTAGTCGTGTCGTAATTCAGATTGGTTTTGTTTGTTATGTAATTTGAAATTTGGCACGTGCCTTTTTAGGGGAGTTTCAAGTATTTGTTGTTTTACTTGAAGTGGTGGAGTTGTTATTGACTGGAATTGACCAAAGTTTAAACCCAGTATAACGAGAACTTGTATAGTACTTGTATACGCAAATGTTTTTATGTAGATCTTTAATTCCCAATTACTTTTATTTTTTTTGAAAATTTAATTGATAATTTATTACTATTAAATTTGGTAATTTACTAGTTAAAATTACCGTAAACTTGCGAAAATTTCAATGACTAAAATAATATAAAAATAATTTAAATTGAACTTGAGCAGCTAAATATGAGCCTTAAAAAAGCACGTGTACAAATTCATAATAAATTTTCTCAGTGATGCAACGATTGTTTACTAGCGGCATATCAAAACACGTGCCCATTGTATGAATAATACATGACATGTGAAAAACTTAACCTTGCAACAATATCATAATTTAGCGAACTTATATAATATTTTGAACCCGGTTTGTTAGAATCTGACCGGTTTTTGTTCATATATATTTCTTGTAGAACTAAGTCGGTTTGTTACGCAACTTTAACTCGAAAACTTTACTTAACAAAAAAAGATTTGTTGGATTCATCACTGTCTCTAATAGCAGAATGATGACAGATATACCAGAATAGTTACGAAAAAAAATTCGCAAGTGAAACCGCGTGGCAAAGCTAGTTTGCTTATAAATTCACCCATTGATGAAGTCGTGGGTTTTTATTAATTTTGATTGTCTGTATGACTGTGATATAATGATGAATATAACTTGATAATCTTAATTTAGCTGTCAGCATGATTTTAATTTTATTTATTATCAGGACAAGTTGTTAGATCAGCAATACGTAGCTATATTTATCGGTAAGAATGATATTTTAATGTTATAACATAGGTAATGTATTTACAGTACTATCATCGAGATATTAGTATCTTTATCTATATACAAATTAATTAATTTAATATATAAATTAATTTGCAATAAAAGACTTTTTTTTTGTTGAGTGATTTTTTATTCTTTGAACGTCTAAATCTCTGAAACTTACAATTGGATTTGATAAAAACTATTTACATGTGATAGCCCGATTTTTGAGGAAGGTTATAAGGCTGTTTAACATCACGTTAATAGCCTTGGAAAAATAGGAGTAAATCAGTGGCATTGCATACTATCATTATAATTAGATATAGAGGCTGAAGAAAAAAAAGTTCTAATTAATGTGTGCCAACCTTCTTTAAGGAAAATGTTAAATAAGGGGTGTGTAAATATCTAGGTAATTAGTAATCTATATGAATGGTTTTTTACCTAACACTGGTAAGGTATTAATGCCTGTATTATTTAAAAACAACTGAGTCACTTAAAAACATCGGTTTTCAATTAGCGCTGACATCACTTTAAGTAAATCATTTTGAGGTAGGTATTATTAACTGCAGTTTATTTATTTGTTTTTAGATATGTTTTGGAGTAGATAACCCTGACTAAAATTAATACATTTGTGTACCTATACCTAAGTAGTAACAAAATAAAATAATAAATGCGGACAACGTCACATACGTTGCTCTGAACCCAAAGTGAGTAGCGAAAGCACTTGTGTTATGGAATTCAGAAACAACGAAGGTACCAAAAACACCCAGACCCGAGACAATGTAGAAAAGTCAGTTTCTACATTGACCCGTCCAGGGATCGAACCCGGACCTCAGAGACCGTCACCTTGAAACCGGTGCGTATGCCACTCGACCACGGAGGTCATCGTGAACTTGTAAACTATACCATTGCACTAAATAGACTTTTTCACACACAAAAAGTTTATATAATAAATAAAAGGGATAAAAATCCCATTACCAGAAAATATGTAAAATAATATATTGTAGGTTCTATATTAAAAAAATATTATACCCAGTGCTATTTTCATACTGCTGGACAACGCGCTAAAAAATAAACATGCTTACATACTCAGATACATACACAACCCTCTTCTTGCGCAGTCGGGTAAAAATGAAGAAGTTAATAATGTTATATCATACCATAAAAATCAGGTATTTTCTTAAATTTTACTACGTCATAACAATTTTCCACTGGTACGTACTTTTAGAACTTATATTCATGGAACTTTTTGATTTGATAACCTTTTACCTAAGTAAACAACTTAAAACAAATATTATTTATTTATTATTAGGAAAATAACCATAAATACTGCATTTAGTAAATATATTGACGTTTTTCTTATCTATATCTTAATTGGGGGCTCCTGTTATCGTTTTCTTACATAACAACACCTTTCGCGAATGATACGTAAAATATAGAAAGATATGAAAAGCCGGATATGGCTTAACGTTTTATGAAAAGATTTTGTTGTTTTTTTGATAAATTCTTCGTATTACAATTTTATTTTTTAATTTTCCGGGCTTTATTTATTTACTTCTGCAGCTTAACTTGCATAATATTTACGCAATTATAGCTAATGTTTCATGTCACAAATATTAACACTAAAAAGGAATACTATTTCTTATCAGTTGCACATTAGATTCAGAGCTCGGCAGCGGCGTTTCGGCAAGGGTAGGTATTAAGTATTTTGCAAATACAAAGCAATAGGAATTGGCAACGCAAATTGTACAATTATTGCAGAAATGAAGTCATGACATTACGTTTTACTAATCAGCATTTTCACAGCAATACATACACAAACATAATATGTAATACCGCTACGGATCTGTATATATCTTGTGTTATGTAAGATTTGAATATTTGCTTAGTATTCTTTACGTTAGTACAATTATATTAAGTATAGACTACTTTAGACGGTCCAGTAACTTATGACAAATAAAAATAAACCGCATTAAAAACTTTTGAAAAATTATGGTCCTGTTGGGAAAACCTTTTTCAAAAGTCCAAGACAGCTTTGTCTTACTACGAGTATCTTTTGCTTAATCAAAGGTTAACCAACACATAGGAAGAAACGCCAGACCACCTCACGAGGTAACCAATTCACGTGTACATAAGCCAATTAATCCCCTATTATTATCGAAACACGAGACTGAAGGAACCAAGAAGACTTCTTCAAACCAAAACAATGTTTGAATAAGTAAACTGGCCAACAATTGTGTACATTGTGACAATTGAACAACTGAGTGAACAACAATATCATTTGAACAACGTGAGCTGGTCACGTGGCGCTCGGACACGTGCATTGAACCTATTCTGTTGTTATTACGTAACTCTAAATATTACTGAGACAGGTTACTGTTAATCGCGTTTTTCCTCCATTTTAAAACCATTGCTGCTTTTCCTTAAAAATAAAATAATCTGTCCTTAATTAAACAGCAATGGATATCGTGTTTTGTTTTTAATGTGAATGAGTTTTATAAGATTTTGTTTGCATTATGATTCGATGTTAAAAAGGTTTTTTTTTTGGTTTGTAACAAGCGTTTTGCAAGGACTTTATTCTGTAGGGAATTACGTTCATTTTCTCTTAATTATGTTGAGAAGGTTGTTTTCAAGTTTATATGTAACCAGCTGTGTCCCTTTCTTTCAGTTTTCTTGCTTTTCTTTCAAGCAACGTGATGTTAAATAACCTGTAGCCTTTCTTGGGAACTGGACTATCAAAAGAAAAAGTTTTTTTATTAATCTGAATTGTTGTCATATACATTGGAACATTCTAACGAAAAAAAAACTCATTTGCTTTTTTATGTTTATACTGGCATATAGATTTATATAATATCTTTTTGTAAGCATCTACTATGAGTGCTAATTTGTACCTATTTACCAGGTATTCTATGTGCTTCTTCTAGCTAGCCTTTTCCAAGTTATGTTGGGGTCGACTTCCAGTCTTACCTTATTCAGCTGAATTTTACATAGACTGACTGCCTATCAAACGTCCACGAACTATTGTACTGAGTAACACAGTATCCCATAATAAGACTGGTTGTCTGAAGCATAATGACTTAAAAACTGCCAATATATGACAGTTGGGACCAAGGCACGGAAAGTTCTCGGCATGTTTATAAATAATCACCAATCTACAGACCGAGTACAGCTTAAACTTTATTGTAGGTCAAACCATACTTAGGCACGAGCCCCTTTTAGTTTCAAATAAGGGTCTTGTATTTCATGAAATTGTGACGTAATTCCTATTGGATCATATTATGACGGTGTAAAATATAGGATTGCGACTCGCCCTCTTAAGTGACATCTATTAATATACCTTACGATTTGTTTTAATGACGCTGAGCTTACGTTGCCTAATATGGAGTAGTGTTATTAATGACGTCATTTGGAGAGGTAAATTCATTATTCTGTCCCTTGTTAAGACTTGGTGTTTTACTTTTATATTAATATGGCGTTGTTGTTACATGTTATAAATTGACGTGGAAAACTCTGTTCTGTGGTACATAAGTAATTCAACTGGAATATTGGTGATTGTAAGCATTGAGCGCTTTTAGGTTTCAATTGTTTAGACAGTGATAGAAAAATACCTTAAAGGTGCTTCCGCTAAATTTGAAGTTGATAAGAGTGTTATTAAAAGTAGGTTTGCCTATTCATTCTGGACACTTGGTGAAATACGTTTGTATAAACTAATATCTTCATACAGCGACATGCGTTAAATATAAAACTTGGAAGGATACGGGTAATAAAAAAATACATTTTTCAATATATTATTTCAGAAGTTTAAAAAAGAAAATGAGGTAACATGTAGTATTTATTATAATACTAATTAACAATTTTATTAGCACACTTAATTATGTAAAATAGTGTTGACAAGATATTGCACAATAAGCATTCCTTAAAGATTATATAAATCAAGTAATGCAATCATAATTAAAAATACCATTAATTGATGCGCTAAAAAGATTAACCCTTATGAAACTTTTAAAGTTTATACTTGTCCTTATCGTTTCCCTTATGTGAAAGAGAGACGGAAACACATTTTCAAGGACCAAAACCTACAACATATTTTAAGAAATTTTCCTCAATGACTTTTTTACAAATGGCGTCATATTAAGGAAAATGTTCTTGAATGATTTAATTAAATATTTTTTTGTAGTTCTACGTTGAATTACTAGTACGTTTCGAACTAGTTTTTTTTAATCATAGTTCATACTTTACTATCCTTTGTATTCTTCATAGCTTTTCAAATCTCAATACTATGAAAAGTTCGTCGTATTTTTTGCTAACGCCAGTTATACTTTCTTTACAAAAAAATTGTTTTGTAACTATAAATTACTCTAAATTTCGACCATATTTTAAGGTCGCTTGATAAAAATCATACCAGAATACTAACATATTTCATACGTAGCATTTATCTTAGAATGATGTAATTTCAGGTTAATCTAATAGATAACATCAGATTACTCGGTTACCTAGTTATTTTATCTATAGTTAAAGTGTCACACTGTTGGTTATGTAACCTACTTGTTTAAAAAAACTAGCTTGTGACATATATATATTTATTCAAATTTGGATAAAACTTTGTTTTAGTTAGTATTTATATTATGAGCTAAAATATTGTGCATTCTGCTAAAATATTTGGTCCAATGTTAAAAGAGGAGTAGATTTAACAAGTGCCAAATATCGAATTAAACTTTTTACCACCTTCTGGCTCTATGATCAGACCAAGTCGAAAGTACCATATTAGTGTACAGTCACCGAACTTATACCTAAAACATTGAAACGATATCAAGAAACAATTTCTAATTAAACAAACATACACACAGAAATTTAATGAATAGCTTGTAAAAAATATTAATCGATTTAATAAACCTACTCAAACGTTACCTAACCAATATTTTTTTCATTCATAAAGTCGATACAAAACCCCAATCATTTGTTGATTCGAGTTAATCAAAGGGCCCCTCGATCCCTCCCCTTATATAAGTTACTTTGAAACAATAAGTTCAAATTAAAAGACAAATTTAGCATAGAAATTCAAAAAGAAACCCACGCAAGCCTTTTCAAAATGTTTTCTTTCTTTATATTTGAATTCTTGGAGGTCGTTACAATTTAAAACTTTGGAGGCATGTGACTCGAATTCACGTGGCACGAAAAACCGCTGAAGGTACCTTACATAAACCTCTTTATGAAACAATCGGGGAATTTTCCCTGCAAAAATATGTAATGGTCTTGGAAAAGGATGGGAAGCCACACAACAGTCAAACAGTTCTACCCGTTTCTCGAAATTAACGAGTCGCGTGAACTGGGTAAGAAACCCACCCATCCAGTTCTTGACCGCGAGCAAGGTTGCTTAACTTGGCCTAATAGTTGATGTAAACGTGACTAGGTAGCCATTCACACGATCTAACGCTAGATGACTAGATAATAGAGTATGGACTAGACGTATTACGTAAAGCGACCTTGTCGGTTACGTAATGCAAACGTGGTGCGCCTGCGCACGTGGCCGGCGCACGCGACTCTGTTTACGAGTTGCCGGAGGATGCGCTTTTGATTAGAAACGTTTGTTGTTAGAAATTTGAAATGTTTGAAAAATCGTGCAGTTGGGAAATGGTTAGGTTTTTTTGTTACCAGGTAGCCCACTTCTTTGAGGTTTTATGTCATAAAAATAGTTTCTCTCGGTTAACAAAATTAATTCTTTTCTTATCCTTTACTTTGGTTATTAAATTGTACTATAGATCATATTATGAGTTGTATTTTATTTCTAGTTGTAGTTTTATTGTATAATTTATATATTCATTTGCAACTATTTGTGGTTAAATCTTCTGTAGATGAAGTTTTATATTTTCAAATGGATTTTTCATAATTTTAAGCTATCTTTAGAGTGAGTGAGTGAGATGGGTAACAAAAAGTTTTGCTGTTTCGTACATACGGAACACACTAGCGTGACGACTAGCACTTGACCATTTTTATTGAATGTAATCATTAATTGTGTTTTTAAACCGCCATATTTTAACGGATTTGTTTAGTAAGTATTTTATCATTTTATCAGATATTATGAACTAGATGCCTCCCATCAATTTAAATACAATCGATAAGCTATCCATGTCCGTTCTTAGAAACTCAAGACTCTTGTTATAATTATTTATCTATAGGATGCAAAATCGTGATTATATCTTGAGGAAAATGTTTTATTTATTTATTCGGGACATACAACAGTTAATATTTTAACTTATCATTAAACAATATTATAACTTATAAGATGCTAAACATGCAATCCACACCTATGTCCACAAGTTATACAATGAAATTATGGAAGCTAACAGCAATTGAATCCATAAGTTGCGAAGTGAGCAATAAGTTAAAAAAATAAAAGAGATTACTTAAATCCGCAAGTTAGCTAAGGTGATGAATCCTCATGCCTTGTCTCTGTAGGTAAAAGCAACTGCCTTGCCGTGGAACAAAATTAATAAAATCAAAACCAAGTCGCTTTTATTTGTACTACGTTCAGTAAAGGGTCCTAAAAGTCAACACGCGATTGCAGCAGTTGGTCCATGGGCCATACATCAATTTACAGGTATTACAATATGGGATAATGACCCATATTTTTATAAATATTTGGCTGTTGTTAAATACCTAAAAATTCTACCAGGAAAACTTGCCAAAGGATTCTTTGTACTCATAAAATTTATTGTGAAGGTAAAGTCTCCGTAGAAAATACTATTACTTAAATATATTTTACTAGACTTGTCGTATACATACTCTTAGAAACAGCTAGATAAAACTGACATTCAAATACGAGCAAAGTTTTGCACTCTTCACCAACCTTTGCACACATCTAATCGACGTCATATTTATCGATAATTCAGTTTATGCGTACGACACTATTCCAAATAGTACGACTGACAAAAACGTTGAATCATCATTAACAAAATGTTGGACATAAAAATTTAAACGAGTTAGGATGACTAAGCAATATTAATATCTAATTATCAGTCGATTATAAAAATGGTTTGTTCCACGTTGCACATCTGAGTGATATCACCCAGGTGTAATAAGTATTGTCTTAATTTTACCTCGGAAATATGTATCATCCAGGTGAAAATAACATATCATCACGCCTGTATCCCCGAACGGGTAAGCAGAGGTGTACCAATGAACACCCACAGTTCGCCGATATGTTTAGGTCCCATGTAATTTGAGGGGCGAGCCTAATGCCGCTTACCGGGCACAAATCCAAACTCCGACCTGCTACTGAGAATATCATAGAAAAACCCAATAACACCTTGGTCGACTCGGGAATCGAACCCAAGACCTCCAGCGTAGCAGTCGCGCTTAGCACCACTAGGCCAACGAGGCAGTTAGGCAGATGAAAATAGAAAGTAGTATTTATTTCATCTTTGAATTAAATCACCCAGGAGGTCCAATTCGACTTTTTCTTTTCGTTATCCTAAATTTACCTGCGTATAGCATGTTTTCGAGTCAAATAAGGACATTAAAAAATCAACTTTCCCGGGTAATATCACCTAGGTGGACATAGTGGAAAATACCACCAATTACATTTTATATTTTTGGGGATTTTCCCAGATATAATAGATATGTCATTCTGTATACTTGATTTTTATTTTTTTGGTATCTATTTATCTACCCGTATTTATCGAAATTATCCTTTGCTAAACAAGTGTTAAATAATAGATAAAGAAAATAATTAATTACTGTTATAAATTATTATAAATGTAGCTTATAAGTTTTTTTTTTTGGATTCCCGCCTCGGATATAGCTTTGTGTGGTATACATAATAATTTATCCTATATGCAATTAACTATAGTAATGTATGTATTAAGAAATATACAAGGTTAAAAAGACTTTATACTTGCTCTCAGACATCCCAATTAGTTTATCGAATAACAATATAAAAAAAGTCTTACCAACCCACAAACGCATCTAAAACTTATCTGTTTTTCGGAATGCAGGCTCTGCCTAGATTGGCATCAGATAGCCGTGTAAAAATTGATAAAAAAAATTGTTCTTAAAATCCCTTTGATTATTCTGAGTAATCATTATACTAATTAAGTAACAAATAATAATAGCCCACATTAAGACAATAGCTACTTACAATAGTAACATTGTAACCACAAAGTTTTGAAGCACATGTCTTCAATTGTTATTGGCTGCACGTGATGTATCGTAGAGAGAATAAAAACTATTTATTACATGTAAACAAGTTCAGCTATTATGTTAGGCGGTCTTTTTTGTTTGTCTGTGTGTTTTTGTTTATATTTGTGTTACAAAGCATATATGTTGGTGTAATACGTGGGGTTACTAGAGGGCAGAAGTATATTATATGAGACCGGACATATGGGTTCACAGTTCGATTCCAAATCCTATCTGATTTATTCAAGAAGGAGAGGCTTTTTGACGGTAAGAGTCTGGTCTTTTCCTTACTTTCTGTTTATCTGTGATACTTTCACGGCTGAATTGCTGAACCCTTTTTGATGAAACTTGGAATGGGTTAAGTTTGGATCAGAAGAAAGGAAATTAGCTGTTTGTGGCTGCAATAGCAGACAAATACAACATTTTTAAGACAATGTCAACAGAACATGATATTCATATTATTTCTTATAGAGAGGTACTTAGAACCCTACACAAAATCATAACAGTTGGCATAGATTTTGTAAGAGTAATATAATCTGGCGCCATGTCAAGATTACTTTGGTGAGTGTTACCTCATCTTTTTGCGGAAATGCACTGAGTTCTTAGGAAATTGGTGATGAAATGTGATAATATACGACATACTATACTCTTGGCAAAGCAATATTGTATAGGACTATTGATAGATACATAACATATTTCGTTTCGGCAGTCGGACTTCTTCGAGACAATTACGGTCGTATGCGTACACTACTAGAATCAAAAGGAGTATTTAGTTAATTTATACTTGTCTGGGCAGGATTTTTCATGGACTTATTCGTAGATCCATGAAATTCGGAACCTGGTTTTTTTCTTAGCATGTTAGTTCATTAACTCAAAAGAAGTAATTACTTGTCTTTTTGGTGTGTCAATATAAGCCTTTCCTTTTTTCCAACTATCAAAAAATCCGATACGCATTTCAGGGCTTAATTTTCCACGGAGAGACAGACTGCCTCATTCGAGTATTGGTTCTGAGCGCGACTGCTACGCTAGGTCTTGGGTTCGATTCCCAAGTCGAACAAGGAGTTATTGGGTTTTTCTATGAAATTCTCAGTAGCTGGTCGGAGTTAGGATTTGTGCCCGGTTAGTGACAATAGGCTCGCGCCCTATTACATGGGACCAAAACATATCGGCGAACTATGGGTGTATATTGGTACACCTCTGCCTAACCCTTCGGGGAATACAGGCGTAATGGTAAGTATGTATGTGACAGACAGACTTTGAATCTGGGAATCGAATTCCACACACGTGTTACAACGTATCATATCTTTGTTTCGTCTCGTTTTCGCAGTTGGCAAGTTATCAAACTTCCGTGTTATGTATTGCTCACATATTTTCCCTGTATTTTACCGTGAATTTGGAACTGTACGAAAAGTTTGGGTAACCCTGAAAAAACAGTTAGAAAATTACTTGTTTTGTGACTAATAAAGATCATAGTGTGGATCTTCTTAAGATTTGTTTTCCTTAATTTAATTGTTTAATATTCATTTATTGAAATAGAAAATAATAAAAATCACCGATTTTCGCTAAAAAACAAGGACATTTTGTGCGACTAAAACACTTCAAAACCTATTATGGCCCGGTCTATTACTTTAGTACCTGATTTAATTATGATAAGCACTAACACGTATTTAAGACTACTATAATATGACGTCTACGAGTCAACCGTGATGCCAAAAAAACACAGACTAGTAAGCTAACCAATTACATAGCAATTATCTATACCACAAAAAATCCTATAAATATTCGAACATGTAACCGAACCCGGAACCTTGCGTTAAATCTGGCGCTTAACTAATATTAACTATGATCTGCATAAAAACCAGTATTTAATTCCTAAATAAAAAACTAGTTTTGCAATTCAATGTCAAACGACTGATCATGACAGATCGGCCGCTAGTATTGTATGCTATATTAATTTAGATGTTTTTAATCTAAATATATCTTAATATGTAAAACAAAGTCAGTTACACTATTTATGAGTCAACGGGTGGACCAATTATCGTGATCTTTGACTTGACTGTTACATTCGTCACTGCATCCATAACGCCTGAGAAAGGTCGCTGGAGGGGACTGGATGCGGAAGGCGGAGGACCGGGTGTTGTGGCGCAAATTGGGAGAGGCCTATGTCCAACAGTGGTCTATGATTGGCTGATTGATGATCCATAACGCATCTTCTTACCATCTCCTATAGTTTACACAAAGCATGTTACAGACTTTATTATTCAAGTAAAGACCAAAACTAACGGTACATGGAATTGTAATGTCACACGACAACGACGTCACAACTTCTTTCATTCTGTCCGAAAGTCATGACGTCATTCGTGACTACTTCTGAACTTTGATTCCCTTTATCTACTTCGTTTTTTCTTTGAAGAAAATACGTGTAAAATATAGTTTATCTAACTGACGGTCTAAACAGCTTTTGTCTTTATATACCTATTACAGGTAGGCTATATCTGCGTCAGGTCATCAGGTGATGTGTAGCGTCACCAGCGTCATCAGACTTGTAGAAACCTGTTTATTAGCTATCACCTAACAAGTTAGCATGTTGTGACACGATGCTGCTGATACCGACTGAAAAATATCATATCGAATTCATATAATATATGGATATGTAAAAGCGGATCTGTACTACCAAAGTAAACGTCTGGACCGTTGCTAACGTAGTTAGTTTTTCCTATTGCTCTGGCTGGACGCCTTAAGGTCCTCGCCAAAAGTCCGGTGAAGCAGTCAAAGCCTGCGCTCAGGCTAACTGCAAAGATCTCTACCAAAAAAAAAAAAATCCATAGTCTACGTTCGACGAGTATCTTGATTTTCCACCGTACCCCAACCTTTTCTTAACTGGCCACATTTGTGAGGAAAATCCGTGCTCCTGTTTTTGAACCATCCAAAATTTTTCAGCAATTTGGTAACTCGCAAAGTAATTGCATAAATGCAAACATTCTTAAAGTTAAGAATATTGATGACATCATAATTTGAAACTGTTACAGGTACTTTTAATTTTTATCATGACGTAGTTGTTGTCGTTATAATTTATTTAATTAGTTACAGGAAAAACAAAATAATATAATTATCTTACATCCTAGTAGGTAACTACCGGATTCCGCTTTACTATTAATAGTTTATATTTTTAATGAACTCGTCATCTGATGAGTAAAAATGGCCAAAAATTGGTGTTTTGAAGTGATAAAACAACTTGTCTCAGAACAAAGTATCGCTTAATTAATAAGGACTAGAGAGACCATTTAATTATTTTTAGTATATATGATTATAGCACACCTCATACTTAATAGTAAAATATCCCGTCAAATCCGTGAACGAGTCGCACAAGGAGGGTTCCGTAGGCGTTATCATACAAGAAATTATAATGATGATTTTTTTATTATATTTTACACATCTTTGCAGCTTTCAGGTACAGGTTTTTCTATATAAATTCATTTTCATAGTGTGACATACATATCCTTTTTTTCCTTAAGTAGTAGGTAGCACAGAAAAGTCGATCCTAATCATGAAACATCATAATTAGTTTCCGTCCAATAATTATGTAGCTATCCAAGAAATAACATCGAGTATAGTAAGGCCCATAATTAAGTCAACATTTTCAAATTTAAAGTACTTTTCCTTTTGTAAATTTAGTTTTTTAAATGTTACGACGGTCATGCGGTCGACTGTACTGATTCTAGATCAGATTAAAAACTGCACAAGTGTCATGATTCGGAAAAAAAATATAAAAATATGCATCATCATGCTAAGTATTCAATAATTACTGTATAGTGAAACATTACGCAATATTGTACATTTTTACCTGATATTGTAGGTATTGTACTTTGAACCCTGACGAGTAAGGATTAAAGTCCAATTCGCGTTCTTTGACCGTGATCATTAAATCTCTAGGTCAAAGTCTGCTAATTTACCTGATTTAGATGAATCAAACAAGATTAATTTTATGCGGCCGGTATAACGTGACATTACCAAAAACCAGCTTTTTATATATGGAAAATAAGTGAAAAAATGGCGTGTAATGGAAGAAACTGTTCTTGAATAATAGGGTTTCGATATGCCTATTTACTATGCCTAAATAATAGTTAAAAGTTTGAATATACTTATAAAATAACTGGTATAATTATACGGTATGAGCGCCACCGGAAGTCAATAAAAATAACGCGGAAAAACAGTGATTCATACAGATATCAGTTTATTTCCAAACGACATTGATAATGATGCAAATCAGAAACTCCAGAAATCATCAGTTTTCCAGGAATTTCACGAAATATGTGCCAAAATCACACAATTATTTACTTCAAAACTATTTCCCTAAATGATTTTCCCTTGACATATTAAGAAAATGTTTAGCGATATAAAAGAAAATTGAAAATGGAGAGCCTTGACTGTGCCTTTATCATTTTCCTGTTATTTGATCATCATCAATCATGATGATGATGATCATCATCATCTCCCTAGCCTGTTCCCAATTACTTGTCGTTCATCTCTACAATTCGTCATCTCTGCATTCACTCTTTTCATGCATTTGGTCTGTGCATTTCGTCTTTCACACAATCTTCGCACAATCTTAATAATTGTGTTAGTTGATTAAGCACTTCATGTATAAGTTATGCTAAGTCCTAATTAATGTAAATTGTGATAAGTTTAGTACTAGCCCTCATATTTGCTATGCCTAGAAAAGGCCGTTAAGCTGTGCCTGTTACTTCAATAAGATCTATGTAAGACCTTAACATGCAAATAAAGATTTTGAGTTTGAGTTTTGAGTTTTCATAAAAATGTATTTTAGAACAAAAGCTTTTAAACATATAGGATCACTGTGAGAGAAAAAACAAGCAAGTCAAAACACGCTGAAATTGATTAATTTCCTGATGCATTTAATATGGCTCCAGAACAGCTCAAAAGTGCCATAAGATTAAAGTGTTTAAGAACTTAAATAATAACAAGAAATGGTACTAATTGAGCTTGCAAGATTTGACAAAAAAAAAACATACACACATACATTACCAGCCAGAAATATTCTTGAATTAAGTCTAGATTAGGTTCCATTAATACGTGTACTAACGTCATTCTGAATTAATCAAGATAGTCTAAAACTTATCAATAAAGAAAAAGTAATTTTGCTGAAAACAAATAAGCCACCTGCGACATTTTATATCTGATAACATACCTATTGCACAATTCGAGAATGGTACTGATAGTGTTATCAACTTCAATCACAATAACTATGACTCATAACACGTGTTTGAAGGACGATTTTATAAAAATAAAAGCCTTTTTATTGATTGTTGTGCAATAAAAAGGTTTACTAAATGCGGTATTCAGCTGAATCCGGTAAGACTGGAAGCCGACTCCAACATAGTTGGGAAAAGGTAGATATGATGAATACGAGTCGGAATGAGACTAACACAGGACCGTAGAGAGTAGCTGGAAAGGGAGGCCTATGCTCAGCAGTGGGAAGACAAGGGCTGTGGATGATGATCCTAATATAATATACTGGAATATAATAGGAAATTCTTAATTTATGGACATACATCTTGATTGCTGTTATTGGTAGAAAAAAAAGTAATGCAATAGCTTAGCTGGATTGATGATGAATTGATGAGATATCGAGTAAATAATAAAGATTTTTTATTTATTTATAGTAGTTACACAGTAGCGTAGCAGTAGCGTGCATGGAAAAAGCAATACGCCCATTTAGGCATTTCTTGTCGTTATTGACTTCATACTTTTCAGGATTAGCCTTTCAGAATGATGATGTAAAATGAAGTACCATAAAACTGAGAATGATTTATTGCAGAATAAAATAAAACGTCAGGTCTCAAGATATTATAAGAAAAATAAATGGTTAAAAATAAAAAAAAAAACAATGTTAATAAATGGTTTTTCTTTCTTTCTTTCAAAAACATTTCAGTCGAAAGAAATTTATTCTTGCAAGAGAGTCATTTCATCTTTTGAACCGATGGTTTAGTGGTGTATTTTTAATGTTTGCGGTGCCTACCTGTCAATTTTATAAGAATATCAAAATTTGTCTTAACCTCAGAGATCGTCCTATCTAAAATGCATATAAATGTGTAATCAATCATACAGGGAATTCCTTCGTAATCCCACCTTGGCCGCCCTACTTTTATCCTTTACAGCAATGCGACAAATTGTACTTTGCCGGGAACTCCCCTAAAGGAAGGCTACAAAAATCCTTGATAATAAAAATAAATTGCAATTTCACTTGAGGCCGTTTGATATCTTCAAGATAAAATAATTAGGTAATGATAGGACACCTGAAGGCCACAAGATTATATGTGGATATTTAAATTAACACCTGGGTTAGGTAATAAAAGATTTTTTACGTATCATGGTGAAGTAGAAGAAAAAAAGAGTATAATGATTATCAGGTCGCCATTCTTACAAGCTTTGCTTTACCTTGTAATGTATGAAAGTGTGTATGTATGTTTGTTTTTTTAGGTCTTTACTTAGATACATGTAGAAGTTACGCTATTTTATTAGGAAATAAGTAACAAAACGACGCAATACCATCGGATTTACGGGCTTGTTTGATTTATTTTTACTCATAGGTATAAAAATTAAAATAAATCTGATTTACAGCTTCTATACATTAATATATATTAATACATACAGTTTTAACAGAAACTTATTTACTCAATAATAGTAAAAGGGAATAATCAAAGTGGACGAAGCAAGAGTGTAAGGATCGTAGCAAGTAGAAAGAAGTGGTATCTGCCTACCCCGACGGGAAAAGGGCGTGATTATATAGGTATGTGTGTTTACTCAAATAGTGGTTTAATTAGTTTTTCACTTTATATGAAACTATGATCATAATATTTACGCCAAATAATCTCAGTTCGTCCAAATGTAAGGAAAGTTTGGTGCGCTTCCAACAAAAGTCCATTCATGAACGCGTGTTACATTACAACATAACACAAAAACATTACCCAATGAAAACACTCAGTCATGTTCAAACAAGTCCGAAAAACAAGTGTGTTTACGAAAATCTAGATCGTTCTAGGAATTTCTGCGGAAATCGAAATGACTAATATACTGGTACGCGTCAAAACAACAGAGGTCACGGAAACAGTTTTTATATGTACTAATAATCTGATAAGATGTACCTACTGTCATCATACCTAGATGGAGAATTACGCAGTTCCACCAATAACGTAAATTAAGCTTTAAACAAAAGCTGTAAGGTCGAGTTTTCGATAGACGTTCACCTGAAAAAGAATTGCGCATTTTCTATAACCTATATCATTGTTTACACCCTTATTGTCTTAAGCATAAAGGCGATTATCCCATGTATATGTAAACAATAGTATGTGACACTGAATCAATGTTGTTGTGCCAGACCAAATTTAGAAATTCTTCGCAGTGACCGATTTATATTTATTGCATCATTTTAATGAAAAACAAAGTATGGCTAAGTTGGACTTAAGTCAAAAGGTTAAATTCTAAAAGGCAATTAATAAAGATAAGTAAAAAACATATTCAACATTTTTCCATGAAAATACTATTCTAGTTCTTTCTAATTTTTATCTCTTAGTTGCCCCTAGGCTCAATGTAAGACATAAAACAGAATTAAAATTTGTTAAAAAGTATAGAACATGATTTCGCGTCCCAATTCTTTGTTGATTAGGTCTCCCTTAAACCTAATATTAAAAAAAAATCGTACATGTAAAAATAAACCGACTTCTAAAATACGACTTATAAAATGTATTTAGGACCACCTTCATTTTATACCCCATAGCTAGTATTTTTTTTAATCGCTCAGCAATAACTCTAAGTAAAGCTCAAGCTAACGAATCAGGAACCTGTTGTCATTAAATTCGTTTAAAAGATAAGCTTAGGTACATGATATGGCATAATATTACTCCATTTTCAAACTGCATTCCTTATTTATTTTTTTGCTATCTAACAAGGTAAGCCGAAAAGATAACGTTCAAATGTTTTCCTTAATGAGTTCATTGGTACGTGACCCCGACCATACAACCAAAACAAAACATGGGTTTTTCCGACCTGTCACTGCCAATGCCGAATGACTCGACCTGCAGACAGACTGGGGAAGCAAGTTATAAATTAATATGTCTATAGTATTATAATACTATAAATAAGGATATAACTTCTTTAAAAAACGTCATTTGTAGGTGACACAAACTTTCAATTCCGATAGTATATTTTTTATATCCAGTTCCGATCTCAAAGAAAACTTGAACTGCCTAAGTGTATACAAAAATAAAACTTTTCTTTATCTACAATAAATAACACAAATATTTATGCCACTTGAGGTTCACACCCGCTGCACGTGGAATTTTGGTAGTTGACGAAATAAAAACCTTGTTTTGTAATAAAAAAAAGGTAAGGTTTGTACCTATGATAGGTATGTCTTGTCAATAACTATATCTTATATAAATAACTGACTGAACTAGACGAACTCTACTCCTTTTACAAAATCATTTAATTTTTATTTTGCAAATTATCCTTAATTAGATCATAAGGAAACACTTAAGTTTAAACAATAGTAGGATATACCTAATACCATTGTAGGACTGACCTAAAATTATAAGCACGGAAAACAAAACAATTGGGTTTTTAATATCGATAAATACCTCATTTGTCTAAAACTCTTTCGACCTACTTTTTTATCGTATCACACGTGTCTTTATGGTGATTACATGTTTATTGTAAACGAATCGTATTATTTGTTTTCTTTATAAATACATAAATAAGTTAAAATAATATTTTTTTAGGTTTATTTTGTAGTATTTTGCTTTAATGCGTCCAATCTTCTCAATCTTCATAATTAATAATCTGATAACTAAAGACCTTTTTTTACATATTTGAATAGTACAGGAACAGGGCAGGGAGATGATGAATAGTCGGCGGAATCAATCGTACTGCCATTTGTGGACGCCCAGTCTAATAGGCCAACGACCGGACAAAGGTAGCTGGGTCGGACTGGATGAGGAAGGTGGAGGACCAAGTGTCGTGTCGCAACTTGAGAGAAGCCTATGTCCTTCTGTGGACTCACTACTGCTCATGCGACCTTCCTAACCTGGCCATAGGCAGCCACAATTGCAATTTGACAACAAACATTAGCTTTGGACGCTGTTACAAACAAAACTACGCAGTTAGAGCTTTGATTGCTAGTGCGTTTATAAAAAAACGTAAACAAAAAAACTCTCATTAAAAACCTCTTATCAATGTTGCCATATTTACATTGCTTTTCCTTTTCGTCCTGAAAACAGTGATGACAAATAGCCCGATAAGCGCTATCGAATCGTAACCGATAAAACAATAATATGTATTTCGTAATATTGTTGCGCCATTCTTTATTCATAACAGGATATTGTAGGTAAACGAATGCAACGTGAGCGAGTTCCGTTTGAAAGGATTTGTAATAACACTGGCCATCCCGTCTCATGTTCTTATTGATCAGGGGTTAGGAATCGCCTTTATTGTATATTTTTATTGAGGTAAATACCAGTCATTTCAAGCCAATTCGAGAGTGTGAGGAGATCAAACTTGTACTGACTAAAACACCCCGCTCCCGTCCTTGCCTGTGCCAATACCGCGGGGTAGCTTACGCAATCTCTGCGCGGCTTCAGCAATCTTCGATGAAATTGTGATGGCACACGCGACTGTTCTCAAGAAAAGTGGCCAGGCTCTTAGCACCAGCCCAAGCTGCGCTGAGAATGCTTAGCGATCACGCGGCTCCAGCACAGGCGAGAAGGGGACCGGGGTGTTTTTGGTCGGTGCAAGTCAGACATATCCCCACGTCGTGCCCTCGACGTGGGTCGACATCATTAGACTTTCACCCAGAAATTAAAAAGGTTCTTTGCACCAATGCGTCGAGGAATCCAGGTCTAAGGCCAACTAGAGTCACGATGAGCGTGCTCAAATGTTTATCTCATAGAAAGGCAGAAGAAGGGACCAGGGAGTTTTTAGTCAGTAAAGTTCAATATAACCAAAAGCCATGCTTTTAGCGTATATTTAAGGATAAATGTATTCACCCCGAATATTTTATCTTAGTGTATAACATGGTCTGATGTTAGTCAGCGAAAGGCCTTTCTCTAAGTGTTTGATGATTCAATATATTCTGTAGCTACCGTTCGATTACTTGAAGTACGTATGACTCAACCAATTTTGGGTGAGTCATTCAAAAAAACTGTTTTTTCGTTTTGACGTCATTATTTTATAAGTTTCAACGTCACTCGACTGGATTAAATGGTCAACTTGTATACGTCATTGTTTTTAAAAGGACTCAAGTTCAAAACATCATAACATAATGTAAAATATAACAAAAATTAAAATTATAACAAAAATGTAAATTGAAAAAACATCATGAAAAACCATATTTTCATTTATAATTTCTGTATGTTGTGTAACAATGGGTTTACCAAATCGATAATATGTTAGGCGGTAGGTAATCTTAACGGAAAAATGACATATTAATCTTATTGTTTTATTATCTTTGAATACGTATTTCAAGTCAATAAGACGTATATCGTATTAAAAATAGGATTTACCTTATACTGATATAAGGAATAGGTCAGGTTTCAAATCATTGTTGGTCTATTATTATGAGATAAAAAATAAGTTGTACAATTAGTTGTAGTAGTAAATATTTTAATACCTTCTTATTCCTAATTATTTTGATCTGGTATATTGTAGTCAGTTTGAACACTGAGTAGACGTAAAAACGGAAATACCGCACATTTCCACACAAAATTATCAAGTGATGATGAATAAATAAATATTTAACAAGATATTGACCACTGACCTTACGTCAAACTGGTATTTTGAGGTTATTCCTAATTGGTACCAAAGAAAGTTCACTACGTGTTCGTGACTCACTCACTCACAAATTTTCAACAAAACGTCACATAGAAAGCGTATGAGTCAATAAACAAAAACGTTTAAAAACACTAGAAACATACGAAGAAACCATCTTGTTACAATCTATTTGATTCATCGAAACCGAGATGACTCACTTGGCGCCAAATCTGACACGACGCCATATTGGAATTTACATTTTTTACGAATGTCAGTGACGTGATATACGTGTCTTGTTATTCAGCCTTATGTAATACATTTGCAAATTATACAATAATGACGCAACGTTAGTTCTTCTCATAAACGATTATATCTCATGATAAAATTGTATATTCAAGTGAAGTGTTTAAGTCATTACTATGTTTGTTTTTCCAGTGAACTTGTGACGTGTAAATGCTATTTATTGGAAGCCATATTGGATTTTGATTCATAGTTTATTTTTAATTTAACTGTGACATTTCTGTCAATTACAACCTTTTTGTTAATTCCTATCAAAAATAATATAAAAAGGCACTAAATAATGATGATAAAAGGCGTGGTTACGTAAAATATGTAAATATTTAGGTAAATTAGGTTTTTTGATAAACGTAGATATGTTATCGATAAAAACATCAGCGGAGTACAGCTCATCCGCTATTATTACATTATCTTGAATTAAATAGATTACGTACAAAGTCCTGGGTTTTTTAATATGTATTGATAGTTTTTTCCGTATCTATATGAATGAGGTCTTTTTAATTAATCGCATATATTATCTATCATGGTGAATATAATTTTAATCGTACGATGCGGGTATGAACGTATGTCATACGTAGGTACTTCACTATTTTGTTGACAGATTATATAATTATTAATTTACAAAGAAGTAAAGGTTTTGGATTACTACTTACATGATTATGAACTATGACAACACCATGGACAAAATACAGTTTAAATATATTTTGATAGAAACCGGCTTTTAAAATCATAATACGTCAGCGTACATTTAAAATAGCAGGAGATCCTAACCAAAGAGTTCTTTGACCTCTAGTGGTACTTTTCACTGGTTACTAGATACCTTATGAATTATTTATTTATAGTTTAACCTAACTGTTATATAAGTATCACCTTTCTCAATCATCAAATACATGCCCATATCACGCACTCTGATAAGAATTTTCAATCTCATTGTTTTACAAAAGTTGTTTTGTATGATAATTATAAACAAAAGTAAAAGTTAGAATAAAACTTTTAAATGTACCTTTTTTCTTTTAAGATTTGTAGGTATTTTGAAATAGTTTTTCATGGTGTGTGCATTTTCATGCAACGTTCGCAGTTTTTTTGGGACAATGGCTTTCTTTAAATCTGACCTGACCAAAAAATGACCAAATCCATTGCTTTTGATAAGTCTATTTTAAGTCTTCTGCTTACCAGCCGAAGACTTAAAACAGACTTATCAAGCACAACAGGTGGTCCATAGTTTGGGGGATACCGCAGTCATACTCAAATCTGCCCTCGTGAAAACCGGAAAATAAAATTTTCCAAATGCTCCTAAAACAAGAAGAACTAAAGAATATATTGAATGCAATAAACATGATAACGAAGAATTAAGACTCAAGTTTTTTTATATAACCCTTCAAGTGTCCCACTGCTGGGCAAAGGTCTCCTCAGACTTTCTGTCTCGAGCCACAAGTCTCAAGTCATCAAAGAAAAATAATAAATATTCTAGAATATATAACTCCTCGGGTTATTTATATTAGGTACACATCAAGTCTAGGAACAACATATTATTCTTACGCTACGTATTGATAATTATAATAACGTTTATGTAACATGTTATATAACATTAAGATAAAGAGCGAGACGAAATTATCTTGTTGTCTACAGAGTTACTGCAGTTCTTTCATCATATTATCTTTTAAAAGATAAAAGTCTGTCCAAGTCCAATTTTTACCCGACTACAGCGAAGTTCAAAAGGAGGGTTATGTTCTCCCGTTCTTATGTCCCTTCATAACTATTCAACGGCTTAAGCGATTTTCAACATAACATAACATATCATCACGACTGTATCCCCGAAGGGTTAGGCAGAGGTGTACCAATGTACACCCACGGTTCGCCGATATGTTTAGGTCCCATGTAATAGGGGGCAAGCCTATTGCCCCTAACCGGGCACAAATCCGAACTCCGACCTGCTACTGAGAATTTCATAGAAAAACCCAATAACATCTTGGTCGACTTGGGAATCGAACCCAAGACCTCGAGCGTAACAGTCGCGCTTAGCGCCACTATGCCAACGAGGAAGTGATTTTCATATACCTCAAAAGGAAAATTTCAATATGTTTCGGCTACTATGTATTGGACTTAGTAACCGATAAAGAATGATGGCCCTATCTTAAGTATATTTTTAATTGGTAATTTGAATTTTCGATAAGCAGGGTTCAATCTATTACATGATAGGTCTAATTTATTTCAATAACTGTCTTTTAAATATAGGTATGTTTTATTTTATCATCGTATATACCTCATCATTTTATTCTGTCAACATCTTCTACCAAAGGATACTGTACTATTCAGTATATGGGAAGTATAACAAGTTTACAAATTATTTAATTATTACAATAGGTAACAAGTTTACAAAAAAATCCGACTTCAAAATAAGTCTTATATTTATTTCTTATGGATCCCGATTTCAAAACTAGACCAAAATAGGACCAAATGGGAAGCACCAGCTTTTAAATAAAAAAGAATCATCAAAATCGGTTGAGCCAGTCAAAAGTTCTGTTGTAAGAAACATGAAAAATACAGTCGAATTGAGTACCTCCTCTCTTTGAAGTCGGTTAAAAGTATACTGGAGGCCGACTACAACATAGCTCAGAAAGCAAAAAAGAACATGATGTATTATCTAGAATCCCATATATACCCACATAATACACTTTTATTCTGCCACATTCTGACTCTTCAATACCTCAAAATATGAAGTGTATATCAATATATGTAAACAAAACGTAATTACTACGCACTACGTAGTAAAACTGGCCCACATGGGTCAAAGCACGTCAGCAGTTAGAAACTCCCCTTTAACTTATTTATAAACACACCAAATACATACTGACGTATGATATTTTGGAGGAATATATTCATTTAAACAATAATTTATCCCGTAGTGTCATAAAAGGCAAAGGTTATGTCGTCATGTCAAGTGTATGGCGTATTCAATTGCACAACATTTTGATAGTTTAGAGGGCGAATTTAATTCAGTTATTTGATTGTACCCATTTGTTTTATATTGTGAAATAGTAATAGGTAATTAGCTTTTGAACAATTGATTTTTATACGTACATAAATAGTCGGTACCTAACGCCGGATTTTCCTTAGAGGAAAAACTTTTTTGTAGATATCATGTGTTTTAGTTTTAACCCTAGGTAGAGAGATGAATGGAGAATCCGCTGACTCCGGGAAACAAAGGCTTATGCTTTAATATGAGAAAGAAACGATTTGAAAATAATAATTCATGTAATTATTATAGTCTTAAAAAGGCCCAAATAACATGCTGTAAAAATACATTTTCCAAATATTGAATGAATAGATTTGCCTTCCAACTTTACCATTCGTATACAGCCTGTCGTGGAGGCGTAGGTTATGTCTAATACTTTTATTATTAGAAAGAATTTCTAGAAATGTATTTTTAAAGGTCAATAACATTATATCACTGATTTGCTTTTAGGAACAGATAAACAGTAATTACGACTATCGCGACAAAACAATTTACCTTTCTAAAGCAACGCTTTGATTGGTTGGCTTTAAAACAATTTAAGAAATGATTGGCTGGGATCTTATCTATAAAACTTCCTTTGAAGGCAGACAATCAAGGCCGGGTCCAAAGTCGCAGTGACAGATTTACAACAGAATAATGTTACAATATTTTTAGGTATTCAGAATTAATACACATAACAATCCCGTGGGCAAAAAAACAACGTTCTGTTACCAAGTCTGTAAGTCATGGTTTTCATCCTTGTTTTTTTTTTCAACGCATAATATTTAAAGTATTTAAGCAACGAAGAAAGCCTCATACTTAATAAAAATGAAAGATAGTTTAAGAGAAAGAGGTAAACCTATTATGAATACATATTCTAGTAATTATTAATCCACCAACTACTCTGAAGAGAAAAAGTAAAAAAAAAATCTAAAAGGAGAGTGTTAGGTATTCCATGTTTTCATATCCAATCCAGCACTTTCATCATCAATAAATTTATATTCCTGTTAACCCTATATTGCATCTACGCACTTACAATATTTTGATTTTCCTCAAATTTGTTTGTCCACTATTTACGATTGCGTGTCATTGTTATAAAAACTGTTTGGCATTTCCGGTGACCTATCTCGGTAGTTATTGCATCATCGAGCGTTTGGTTGCGGTTATGTATAATGTATTATTACTTGTTTCTAGAATCTTCTGCTCTGATCATTGCTTAGAAGACTTCTGTAGTAAAATTACCTTCCAAACTTCTGGGTGAAGTTTCAGTATTTTTTGAATTTCCCCGATCTTTTTTGTTTCTTAGAAACTCACAAATTGGTTCCTAATTTACGTCATAAAATAAAGACTAGGAATTTGATCTTATTCAAGTTACAAAAAAAATCCAAGGTTATGTAATCTGAATGTACTTTTCCGATTACATGAAGTGGAAAAGTTTACAAAATGTTATTCAAAAGACGAGATCCTATGTGTTCGTGTGGCGTAAACAACGGTTTTCAAGGGTTAGGTAGCTTTAAACTCCCGAATTTGATCCCGGACGAGTGAAATTATTAATTGTTCCTGGTCTGGAAGTTTGTTGTACCTTCGTTGCCTCTTAGTCCTGAACACAAGAGCTACTTATTTGCAGAGCAATGTCTGTAATGTTGTCCACACTTATTTTTGTATTGCTAGTTTCTAAAAAATCCCCAAAAAAAAGTATCATTTATGTTCTTTAGAAAATAACCTCAAAATGTATTTCTGCACCGTCAACTTAGAATTTCCAGGTGTGAAAATGTCGATAGACTAGATTGTATATACCTTACAGATAGTGAATACAACTGATAATTTTCTGCTGGTCACAATTCTCTGCATGACTGTGCAACTCGCTTTATCGCTTCGGTCATACTATAAGATATGCTATACATGACTTGTATAATTGTATCGCTTATAAAACAGTGCGAAATTTTCCAGCTATTATATCGCTGATTACTGGATGCATAGCATAATATTAAATGTAATTTTTAATTAATCTGATTAAGCATTCTATAAGCGGGGAAGGAAAACATCGTGAGGAAACCTGGATTCCAAAAATTTGGGATCTGAAATCGCCAATCCGCAGAGAGCAAGCGTGGTGATCAATGCTCATGCCTTCTCTATATGAGAAGAGGCCTGTGTCTAGCAATGGGACGTTTATAGGCTGGATTGTTATTATTATTCAATCAATCAGCCAATCATAGTCCACTGCTGGACATAGGCCTCTCCCAATTTGCGCCACAACACCCGTTTCTCCGCCTTCCGCATCCAGTCCCCTCCAGCGACCTTTCTCAGGTGCCCACCTGGCGGGCGGGCGTCCTACCATACGGTTGCCTCGTCTGCTCAAAATTCTTATTATTATTATAAGCATTCTATTATTTTCTTTGATTTTTTTAATGAACGGAATTATTGTTTTTGTTTTATTTTTCAGTTTGCATTACCGATATCTCTTGACGAACTTCATTGTGTTTTTGCTTTTTTGGAAATTAATGCAAATGTATGACGAAACATTAAACATGATCTAGTTATTAAGTTGTTATGGGTTAGGGTAATACCCTTTTACATGATCTAATAATAAGGCATTAATTATAAAATAGACGTATATGTATGAAAGTTATTTTCCTTTAATAGACATAATTAGATATTATTAGGATTATGTAAAAATCGGTTTATCTACCACTTGATTCAAGTTTCTGGTAGTCTTATTTTTTTTAACATACTCCAAAAGTAGGTGATTCTCGATTCGACAGTATGTTGTATGATATGGTTATTGTATTGTAACGCGCTGGCTCCGGTAATAATTGATCGATTTAATTTTTTTTTTGTCATCGATACTTTAGAAGAGCTTGTCCCAAATAAAAATCATAGAGGTCGGTTCTTTTTTTTTCTTATAGTTAATTATTCTAAAAAGATCTTGTTTAAAATTATTCTCTGCTAACCCAATAAGTAAAATTGGCGTGACAATAGAAATTTAGGATACGTTATAACGTCTTCTAGATAAATACGTGATTATTGTGTCTGAGCATTTCTTTGTGCATGTGATAATGCAGTATCTTTTATCAGAATTATATCCGGCTGGTGTAATATCGTATCGACCTACAATGATTGTAATATGTCATCGCCGAAATTATGTTAGGTAATGTTTGGGTGCACATTAAAATTTCGTTGTATTTTTGTTTTAGCGACTTCAAAAAAGGAGGTTCTTAATCCAGCTGGTTTTTTTTTAAGGTTTATGAAGCGATTTTTCCGGAATTGTCGGTCACTTTAAAGAAGAATAGGTCCTATAAATCATTTATAGTAGTCGGTTCTTTCGTACATTTATTTTATTGAATTGTTTTCCTACTTACGTCTTGTATTTTGATATTATAAGGAAAGTATTGGACATACTTTTTGGAAGACTTTTTGAACACCTGAGGAAAGAAATTCTCGTAGACGTCTACTGATAAAAATAAAGATTTTAGAACGGGGATTAGCGCGTACATGCATAAATACCTTTAGGGCTTGACGTTTCGACCGAGTTACACCGGCCGTGGTCGTAAGCAGACATGTACGCGCTAATCCCCGTTCTATAATATTACTATAAACATGCAGCGCGATAGTTTAAAAGTTTATAAAAATGAAGATATTTTAATATACCCCCATTTCTATTTCATCTACATCCATTTACATCTACAGTAACACACAGGAGTACTATAATTACGCTAGTTACATGTGGGCAGGTCAGAATGACAGCGCGTGACGTCATCGCGGTTTATGTGCTTTTCCACCTAAATAATAGTGGGGTCAATGTCCCTCGCTTCCGCCAAAACTAATGGGTATTGTAATTCTTATAGAAATTTATATTTTTTGGAAAATTAACCTAGATTAAGTATGTTTGAGTATATGTCATCGCAGTTGTATTTTCTGTTGAGTTCTGTAAAAAATACTCTTCGTACTTTTCCAGTGAATTTCAAAATTTTCTATAGAGATTGTTTGTATGCTAAACCAAATCCAAATCTTCCGTATCTTTTATACATTTAGTTAGATTGAGACATAACACTACTATTCCAGTCACTATTTATTTTCGGATAAAGATACATCGCAATTACTGACCACGGAAACTAAACGTGTATTTATCTCTAGAAACACAAAGATATCTACTATCAAACAAAAATAAAATTACTCTCAAAATATGTTATATAATGGGAAAATACTACAACACAAAAAAGATAATATTTTTCGACGAATTGTCATGACAACTCAATCTTCGTCTCAAACAATCATATCTAAAAATAAACTTATTTTCGTCACTATCAAATGTTCACATAATATTTAGGTCATGATCAATAATAAATGTAGTTAATTAAATCATTTTTATCGGAAATTAAACATTAAACACTAATATTTTTGTAGAATGCGCAAATATTTTTATAGCGTTTTGTCTTGTAAACAATTATAGAATTTAGCTACAGTTATTTTGATAATAACTTCCAATTATGTTCGACAATTAGTGGAATTGGTATATAATGTTGTGTCTCATTTGATTCTGGTATGAACCACTATTCAGTGTCATTTATCTGTTATTTAAGTTCACTTTTAATTTTAATATTTTATCACATAGAAATCGAAAAGGTGCACTATTAAAAATCACATAAGTTTCTTTTATTTATTTAACAATTTATTTAGGTACACATCTAATAGGATATAAAAAATACACTTTTGTAAATGATGTACAAAGGTGCCGCTTATTTCTTAAAAAATCTCCAACCGGTATTTATTTTTAGGAAAAATAAATTTAGTATAGTATTACTTTTATCTTTGATGTACTTTTGTAATATAAAGGTTAACAAGTAACAATATACAAATAAAGAAGTGTAAGTACACAGTTCATTTTTTTTCCTAAATCGGTTCAGAGGTTTCCTCTAAGCGTACCAGACAGATAGGAGTATTTTATGAGCGAAAATTAGATGATCAATAAGTATGTTTATCATCTGCCTATCCTTTTTCCAAGCTATGGAGTCGACTATCAGTCTTTCTAGATTCAGCTGAATACCGACTGCCTATCTGACTAATAAATATGGTTATAGCAAGAACATTTTGAAAGACTGCCTCGTTGACCTAGTGGCGCTAAGCGCGACTGCTACGCTAGAGGTCTTGGGTTCGATTCCCAAGTCGGCAAAGGTGTTATTGGGTTTTTCTATGAAATTCTCAGTAGCAGGTCGGAGTTTGAAATTTGTGCCCGGATGGTGGCAATAGGCTCGCCCCCTATCACATGGGACCTAAACATATCGGCAAACTGTGGGTGTACATTGGTACACCTCTGCCTAACCCTTCGGGTATAGGCGTGATGATATGTTATGGTATGTTATAGCAAGAATATTAACTAAGATTTATTTCGTGAATTTAAGGAAATTGAATAATAAACTCGTATTGTTCGCTCTTATCAGCTTCAAGGTAATATCTGATTGTTTCTGACCTACATACGGTTTGGTTAAGAGCTGATAAGAGAAAATTTTAATATTTAGGATAAAAATGTCTGCGAATTTAAATACAGACGTTATGTGAAGATTGTGATTGAGGTTATGTATGTAAAGGTTTTCTTAAATACGTGACCAAGTCTGGTATAAACATTTTGAAGTTAGAGGAAAATGTACTTATACAGATTTCTAACAAAGAAGAAAACAACTCTGTACCGTATAACAAACTTATAAAATATAAATTACAGTCTTTGTCTTTGTATAAAAAGACTCCAAGCAAACATTCCCTACACAGACAAATTTTCTTTTTAGTTGTCTGAAATTCAAATAACAACAATCAAATCAACAAACATATCTCATATATCTCATTACCACCCAATCTTAGAACAAAAGCCTTGTATACACAAATCAGACATTTTATTGACCCATGCGAGAATCGAACTCGTGACCCTACCGTAACTTATATAAACAGATAAACCCCTGATAGTAACAGAACTTATCTCTACCCCCAGTAATGGTTTTAGAGGTCAAAGGTCAGAATATTAGTGTAACGCAAAAAATATATACTTTTATTATCGTAAAGATTTTTTTTATATTTGGATGCGGATACAATAAATATTATTATCAATATGTGTAGTCTGTTATTACGAATATAAAAATTCCAAGAAATCTTTAAGTTAAATTTAAACTTTCCTCGGTTTTGTTAGCTTTTCTGTTTACTGCAGCTATTTTCAATCTTTTAGGATGTGAAAAAAGACCGGCACGTCAAATTAATAACCCCTCTTTTTGCGTCTTAGTTAAAAAACCACATACATGTTATTACGAATATAAAATTTCCACAAAATCTTTAGGTTATAAATAAATATTCCTCGATTTTGCTAGCTTTTTTCTATTTATTGCAGTTATTTTCAATCTTTTAGGACGCGACAAAAAGATCGACAAGTCAAACTTCTTCTTAGCGTGTCGATAAATGGCAATACTCCTATTAGATTTTTCCGGACCAGTACTCAGCTACGCGGATAGCATTATCAGTAGCATTGTACAGGTCCTCGCGTGTACAGGTGGTAGGGCACGATGGGCAACTCAACAAGTGAGCCATGGTTTGGGGAGAGATACCACACTCACAAGGCTCTTCTGTGCTGTAACCCCACCGGTACATGTTGTCTTTACACCGGCCGACTTGGGTCCGGAGTCTAGTCAAACTAATTACCCCCCACACTTTTGAGTCTTTTGAATCTTAGTTAAAAAAACATACTACTAACAAACTAAAAGAATTCCAGCCTAAACAAACCAACAACTCAATGAAACTACTCACTCACTTACAATACAGTTATTGAAGCACAAATATTACCTTTGATCTATCAAACAAGATCTAAACGTATTGTTTTATAATATCTAATGAACATTCCAATCTTCTAACATAATATAGTAATGAAACTAAATGGACAATGACAATGGCATGCAAACAGCATACAATTTATTTAGTAAACTTTACTATTGTCTATGTGTTAGAATGTATAATTGTTTGTGTGTTTGTTTGTACTAGGTCCTGCCCTATTGTGTAAGGCCTAGTAGGGTCTTGTGTTACAGGGCTTACATCGAATTACTATGTTGTAGTAATGATGTTACTTTTTAAGGACAATGAGTTGTTCAGGATTTTCTAATCGATTGTAGAGTCGAGTAAACGATTGGTGAAAATGATGTTTGTGTGTTTTTAAATACTGGTTTTTACATAAAATGAGATTTGATTTATGGGATATACTTACTTTAAGAACAATTATTCGCTAAGTTATACATTTTGTTATTACTTACGGGGTATATCGATCCCGTAACTAAAGTTTGATTATTAAAGTATAGTTTTATGTCGTATCTACGGTCTAAAAGGGGGTTTTCACAAAATATCCTGTGATAAGTATAAAGAATGTTCATTTCGTGAGTGAGAAACCACATTTCAAAGATTAAACCTGTAGTCAATTGACGAAAATGATAATTAGGTTCAAATTCTGAACCTAATACTATGAGTCATACAAAAGTCTGGAAAAGTTGATACTCATTACTTTTTTAATTTCTATAAACACCATTATGACTCAAACATACTTTTTAAAAAACTTCCAGTCAATAGTTATGCCTTTAAACTAGTAAAAGGGTAATCTGACCTTTATGTCGAGGTAATAAAGTCGCTTTTCGCAAGTTTCCTTCACGAAGGACGTTTGTTTCGTACTCGGAATCCAAACTAATAGTATTTGAAACTACGTCATTGTCCATGGAATATTTTTGTATGTCGACGTTACATAACATCAAAACAGGTCTGTTATACAGGGTGTCCGGTAAATAGTCCGACAAACTGTGGTGGCTGATACCTTAGGTCAGGCCCTATCAAATGAACGCAACATATGTTCGCCGAAAAGTTACAGGTTTCGAGTTACAATCGATTTTCGAAAATTTTAGAATTTTCTACCTTGCATCAGACTTTTCCATTTTTCTTGCTGATAAATAGCTTTCGTAATACTTTTTGTGCATTAAATTAATCTTGAATAGTTACTCTATCCTTTGATAATTCTCATATTTATCTAAAAGAAGAATATAGTGGCGAAAGCGCCATTTGTTTTTCAATTTTCACTTTCGGTTTTTCTTAGTCCTCAACTTTGAACTGCAGTGGTGAAAAATAAATGTATGTAGGATTTTTGTACAACAATGTTAAAAACTTGCTTGAATATTGGTGATTTTGGGAAAGTACAATACTTGCATATTTTCTTTACAAAATTTGACAAAATAAGCAGCTGAAGTACACCGGGCCTATTTTTTGAAATATTACTAATGTAAATCTGAAAAAAATCACCAATATTCAAGCAAGTTTTTAAGATTGTTGTACAAAAATCCTACATACATTTATTTTTCACCACTGCAGTTCAAAGTTGAGGACTAAGAAAAACCGAAAGTGAAAATTGAAAAACAAATGGCGCTTTCGCCACTATATTCTTCTTTTAGATAAATATGAGAATTATCAAAGGATAGAGTAACTATTCAAGATTAATTTAATGCACAAAAAGTATTACGAAAGCTATTTATCAGCAAGAAAAATGGAAAAGTTTGATGCAAGGTAGAAAATTCAAAATTTTTCGAAAATCGATTGTAACTCGAAACCTGTAACTTTTCGGCGAACATATGTTGCTTTCATTTGATAGGGCCTGGCCTAAGGTATCAGCCACCACAGTTTGTCGGACTATTTACCGGACACCCTGTATAACATTAACTATTTAGAAGTGATTCTAATGGGTTTACCTATTATTTTAATGTCCTCACGTGTTTTAACCAATTAAAGTTTATCAAAGATTTATTTGTCGCCATATTCAACAGATAATATAGAATTTCTGATTTTGTTTTGGCGCGTAAATGAAGGTCGAATGTGTATTATGACGATGTTTAGATGGTTCTTGAAAATATTTATTTTAATCATTCTTGTTGGATGCTTTCAAAGGAATTTTATGAAATATTGGCAATTGGGAACTATCTTGGCACGTTTTGTTGATTGAGTTCGTTTCTCTAGCATACCAACTCGTTCATGACTAACTGTAAGCCGGTACCGGTTTGACCGATAACGTAGGTTAAGCCGTGCTCGCCGCGGTTGGTCCGTGGATGGGTGACCATATGTTAACATACCGAGATGCCTCCATGCCCTGGTAAGCAAGTTTAGCCGATGGTCCCTTTATGAGTCAGTTTGATAATAAAATGATCAACTCCATTGCTATACATTTTATTTCTATAACCTTGACATTTATTACACAAAACATTTATCTGATAGATCTTTCTCAGTATTAAAAGATTGCCAAAGTATGTCCACAAGCTCATATTTCTTAGAACCGAAAAGAAGTAGATTCTTTAATACCAGCTCATCTAAAACATTCCTGGCAAGGCAAGAGTCGTACTCATTCCTGTGAATCACCTTAACATGAAAAAAAGTGACAAAAACATGGTTTATTTATTAAAAGGCCAGAAGATACACATACATTCTGACAATCATTCTTACTATGGGATACTGTGTTATCCAGAAAAATGTGCTGTGGAGGTCAGATAGGCAGTCGCTCTATGTGAAATACAGTATTCAGCTGAATCCGGTAAGACTTGTAGCCGACCCCAACATAGCTTGGGGAATGTTACTAGTACTCAAAGAAGAATTTTTACCTACATGCATGTGTGAAATGTAGAGTTTTATAGGCTAAGTTATTTGTGTATATTAAATAAGTAAAAACTGTTCATGTATTCCACTAAGTACATTCTAACATGAAAAAAAAGAAATAGGTCAAAAAATAATTATCTGATTACAATTAACATTATTAATTCAATTTACATTATAAGCTTATTTACAAGTATTTTATACACAGGGAATAAATAATTATCGCACATTCAGAAGAAATTATAAGCGTTGGACTCCAACAGCGCCATCTGTTGAGGAAAAATCGTAAAATTCTTCCGATAGAAATTGTTACTTTTGCGGTATCATGTTACGATAATATTATATAAAAATATTTTAAAAATAATATTTTATGTCAAAAAATAAAAAAAAATATATTATAAAAAATAATCGTCTCTTGTTTCAAAACTTAAGTAAATAATCATTGCTATTTATATCTTGAATTCTTGATGTTTTGAATTAATTACTAAAATACCAGAAACAAAACTCGATAAACATTTTTTTTTTCAAGAAATTCTTATCTCCTACCTAATTGTCATTTTCTTAATTATGTTTCCATGACATTCAGAAAAATATTTAACAGCTATCGTTCTAGATAACTAAATGCTAAATTATTGATGAGTTAAAAGTAAGGTTAATAAGTCTATAAAAAAATATATAATGCTCTTTGTTTTTTTTTTACAACAAAATTAATATTTTCGATCCTACATCTTTATTTTATAAGGCCTTTAAAAAAGTTAAGAATCATTTATTATAAAAATACAGCTATTACAATTATCATTACACAAAAAGAAAGATAATTATGTCAAAAAATATCAGAATTTTTAACCGACTTTAAAAAAAGAGACGGTTCCTGCGCCTGTATGTTTTTCTTTTTAGTTACTCATACCGGTACCAAGAAGGTTATATAACTATTTGCTAGTCTCAATGTCAGTATTGAAGAAAAAATGTAAATAACAAATTGCTTCCGCTGATAAATAATTCATAGTATTACATAATGTTAGCTTTTAACCTTGGCAATGGAGGTTTTAAGTATATGCTTAAATATTATGTGTGGCGGAAAATATTGAGTTGACTTGTTAAATACGATATACTTGAGTATCGTATCAAAATAATATCAATACTAACTATGCCCCACGGTTTAACCTGTCTTGCCTTTTCTTAGTCATTCGCTTGTAAATTTTGTATATGTCAATACTTGACAAAGTTCATTGACATATAAAATTATTATTATTTTTGAAAGTAATGTTTCTTTAGAAATATAAAAAAAACTGTGTTCCATCTAAAACATTGCATTTCCATTTAAATGTAAATAAATAATATTTTTTTTTTATATCACGTCTAGTCATCTCCGATAACATAACCTTTGTTGTCTGATTAATGTCTGTGACGTAGTCAACGACTCACGCTTGACCGTTTCGCAACAAACCCATTTATTGACGTAAGTATGAGTAATTGTTATAAACTAGGAATAGAATTTACATAATGTTGAACCAATGTTATGACTAGATAACTCCTTTTTAGAAAATCTATGAATATTGTGCGGGTCAATAACCCGAGGCCAAACTCGCCTTTGTACACAAAGGTACACTCTAGTGCTAAATAAAATTTAGGTAACTAACTTGAAATAAGAAATATAACATTAAAATATAAACATATTTTTTTTAATGTTAGTATATTTCAAATTCGTAGACGTACTACGCTGTAGCAGCGTCGTAGGCCTTCGTAATCCGAAACAGACTACGCATCACGTTAATTTTATTATCATGTTTACGTATCTAAACACAACACATAGCGAAAACAAAAGGTAGTACAATGAAACAAAAAAACAAAGAAAGATAAAACATAATCATCAAATAGTTTACATTGTGAAACATTCTTAGCAACACAGGTTCAATTCTAGTGACGAAAATAATCACCGCAATACTGAACTTAGAAAAAAACATTTACCCAACAAACCCGTCAAATTGGAAAACCGTCAAATATTACACTACATAGTCTAAATTACGCCATGTTGTCCAAAACTAAAACTGTACGCTTATCAATCGATTAAATTATTTCTTGGAAACGCAAAAAGTCACAAACACATGACTCAATAGCGAATTAGCTAAAAAATCGGACACATTGACTCAATACCGGCTAAAGTGATTACACGGGACGCTGTCGGTTACGTAAATATACGCACACTAGCAAACGACACGCACACAGAGACAGGCCTCACCCACACAGAGGCGCGCGCAGCTGTGTGCGTGATTGCAGGCTGGGAGTCTCGCGACCCCACTACAAAATTTAGTCGCACTCTAGACTTTGTTCAGTACAGACCTGTCCAAGCGAACGGAGTTACACAGCGCCATACGCAGCCGATATTTCGTCATAACAACATTGTGATAGTGACAAAATCATTTAGGACGTGTAAAGTGGGAGTGAAACATTTTTTGTAATTATTTACTGTTTTGAAAACTAATTGTGAACGATTGAACGTTTGTGCATCGCCGTTTTGTGGATTATGCTACATCGTACCCACAATTTGGATAATTCCGGATAAGGAGTACAAAAACACCGCAAATATTTATGTAAGTATCTTTTAATATTATTTATTTGTTAGGATGTTGCAAAAACTGAAAAGTCGATTTTTATGTAAAATTATCCCTAAAAAAAATTACAAGTCCAAAAAAAATAAAATTCTCATTTCCTCTTCCAATCAAAGCACTTAAAATTCATAAAAATAAATAAAATCATTTTCATCTGAATCACTATTTAAAAATCAAAATAAAATATTAAAAAATGAAAAATCATAAATTTGAATAAAACCTATCATGTAAATTAAAACAAACATTTTAATCAAATCAAAAAGAAAACTTTCTTGCATAAATGCGCATTTTAAAACCTAATTTGAAAAACAATTCCTTTATTTTAAATACAGAGCGATTAATTCAAAAATTCATTGATATATAAAATTCATTGTTGAATCGTTAGAAATAAATGAAAATTAAAGTTTTCTTAATAGAATGAATAGATGTAATGTTTTTCCTCTTTTCGAGTCATTGACTTTTCGTTTAAATTTGTTTACTCATCTGCGATGCGTGCCAAAATCTTGCGTTAATCATTTTATTTGGATTATGTTCTTGAAACTTCTGAATGTCGGGCTCCGTTCACCTTGTTTTGAATCTTTTGTTTGCGTTTCTGCTTCCTCGGTAGTTTTCATCATTGTTTATGTACTTACACAACTCTTTTTACAATTGTTTACGCGACCTATCCTGTTCGGGTTATCTAAACTTGGTATTTTTTTTTTATGATTTTTGAAATTGTCTTCGAAATAGTGTTTGGCGTTTTTTGAGGAAATGTTGAAATGTTTGAAAAGTGTATTTTGCAGTGGTTTTAATTGCGGGATTGCGTTGGTTGTTGTGTCGTAAGCAGCGCCTGGCACGGTCTGTCGTAAGCCATTGTGAGTCTATTACCCAAGTGGTCCAAGGTTCCGATCCGTGCATTCGCCCGCGGATGTACGGAAACTAGAGTTTTTGTTAATATTGCATTTTTATTGTTTTATATTTTCTCGTGTGACTTGCGAATTTTTGTTTAATGAAATGTACGATTAAAACTGAAATAATTCAAATGTAATAAATCATTTAAACATAAAACTAAATTCTTATTAAAAATGCAACGGCTTATTCATTAAACATTAAATAAAAATAAATCACACAGATTAACTGGCGCAATAAGTAGATTTATCAAAGACAAAAATAATCGCATTTAATTCTTTAAATCATATTTCTAATTAAAACTAATATTTAGTCCTCAAAATATTTCAAACTACCCACCAAATAAGACCAACAGTATTTTACTCTACCCTCAGAATAAAAATTAAGTGCAACTAGCGTAAATAATCCGACACATGTTGCCTTTCCCACCCTTGCACCACCTGTTCTACTTGCATACAATCAATACTTAAAGGTTGCATGACGTAACAGGCTTTGTTGCGCAATTCACTGCAACGTATGGAAAATGACATTGAAACTAAAAGACAAACTCATTGGTCTGGGGATCGCCGATACGATTGGGTCACTGAACTTACATGTAGAGTTCAAATGAAGGACTCGTGACCTAGGCTTGGCTTGACGTGGGTTCGAATCCCACTCGTCACATTTTTTTTGTTATGACGAATGTTGTGATCATCTTTTTGGATTTTTCTTGTATTATTCTGATAAATAAGAACTAAAAATTAAATTGCTAATCGAGACTACAGGTAATGTTGTTAAAATCGCAACAATTGAAGGCTAACTATGTTTTGTACACCGGAACCGATACCATAACTGTAAGTTAAACTTCCGTAATCGTTTGGTTAACGGTAGAGTACAAAGGATTTAAAAATAAATAGTTATCACGAAACGCATTGTAATGATGTAATACGGAACTAACACAAGGCTGCACGGAATTACCGGTCTTAAGGTTAAACGCGGATTTTATAACATACAAACACGATAAATAATCTACAAAACCTCTAAACAAAACACATTTTTTATGTCTACAGTCACATTTCCTAATCCCAAGAACAATAGAATAAAATACTTAAAACAGTCACCATTTCAAGTAAAAACAAGATTCTCGACCGTCACCCAATTAATAAGAACCAGACCAAATATTTGCTTAACAAACCAGGGTTATAAATACATAGCCCCCAACATATTTGCTCGGATTATGTTTTTATATGTGTTACGCAAGCAGTTTTTACGCGCAATACATATAGCGATAATTTCATTGGCGCGAGGACATGCAAAGATAACTTGACCTATTTTTTTTATCTCAGTCGCTTCGTATGTAACCTACTTACAACACGTGAGCGAACGAATTGTTCGAGACATGACGTACTCAACCAAGACCTAAGTGACCAGATATTGAGCAATTCAACCACAAATACAACACAAAGGAAAAAAAACGGACATTCTTGATAAATCAAACGGTTTCCTGTATTTTTTTCTGTATTTACCCATATCAGTTTCAGTTTAATGGGAATCCCCCATGACTCAATACATTAACGATAATGACAGTTCATATTATGACTGAAGATAAACCCCAAATATTATCGCGCTCTGACCTTAAAATATAAAACAAAACAACTCCTCTTTCAAGCTTCCGCGAACAACGTGTTATGTAACTAAACCCGCTTAGTTCAGAGAATCTAGCGCAAGGAAATAGGTTAAACGATTCTTAATAATGTAGCAATTAACAGGTATGGAACAAGGCCGAATAACTAGGTCTCGTTGGAAAAACTGATTCACTCGACTTATCATTCTTATCTTTATATTTAAAAGACAATTTCTACCGGAAAAGAGGAAAAGCCTTGGCACGTATATTAACAGAGTTACGAAACCTAACCTTGACACCAAACTATTATCGCGAGTCGACCGATAGAGGCCGACCGAAATAACAACTCCCGTTTAATTAGGTCTTGCGCGCGAAAAATCGGTCAAGAATACATTTTCGTCGTAAAAATGTTTGAAACGTATCCAGAAAACGCGACCTCAGTAAGTCAAAATAACTTGAGTATACGGCAGCAGACTGGATCTAAGACATAACATATGACTGGGCGCTTAGTTAGTTTTCAAAACATTCACATCTTGACATAATTCATAACCACAGACAATGAGCCATTGGCGCCAACAGGAACGTCATGTAACTTATGTAACACACTTGTTAGGTTTCCATCGCGATTTTCCGCAGAATTTTGCAAAAATGTTTATATTATTCCATTACCATTCAATGGCTTCGATCTTCAATCAATACAATCCTTAACCAATCAGGTCAACAACATACATAACTATAATGATACTAAAAATTGTATGTTAAAACATTTCAAGGTATAATTTTCATAGTTGGCGGTAAAGCGTCAAATCAAACATGGCGGGCGTCCCACTTTTCCCGCGCAATAAACGGCAGCGCGTGGAAAGTTACCGCTGTACTACTTTCTCTACTTTTTCCAAGATGGCGACCATTATATATTATTTAAACTAAGGTCAAGAGCGCGCCATTATTTTGAAACGGTCACCAATGTTATAATTGATCTTGACTTTAGCTGTATAATTTATGCAAGCATTTTCACATGAATTCTTGTATTTTTACGGTTCAAAGTTCTGAGTCAAGTTGAGGTAACATTGACATTGGCATTGAATCGACGGAGTGAATTATCGAAGCAAACAAACGTGTTCGAGAAGTACGGAAACAGACGGGCGTTAGCTATAAAATACGGCATTATTTTTCATCAAAACAATAGGAGTGCTGTCAAAGCCAAGGGCACCCATTAAAGGCAATTAATAATTAAATTTCACGTTCTTCGATCACGTTGCAGTTTATATAACCGTGTAGAGAGGAGCAAACGTGCTTGGGTCGGTTGGTTGCGCAACACAACGTGAGGTTCAAGTACACACGTGCTGTTGGCCGCGTGACCCGTGCGCGCGCCGGCACGTGTCGCCAGGTACGACAATCACGCCGCTAAGGTCACCGCAGGACTATCAACTTTGACATGTCAACTGCTTCTTCACACCTGAACAACCCCCAAAAATTTTAACGAAAAAAAAACGAAAGATATTCTTCAAGATTTTAAACTTTAGCACCTCTTGAGTTAAATATTTTTTAACAAATCGGGTTAATGGATTCTAATAAAACCGTATTAAACACGATATTAAAAGAACATTAAGTATTAATGCAAATACAATACTATAAAAAGACAGGCATTACCATAAACAAATGGAGCCTATTTCTAATTCATGCGGCCATTCTAATGACATAATCATAGACAACCGTGGCTGAGCACGTGTCGCTCTGACGCAAAGGCGTTGTACATACAGCCAATATCTTGCATTATTATGCAATTCATAGAATTAAACAAGAACAATAGTATAAATGTTTGATTTCTAAAATATTCTCGATGTAAATAAATACGTTATCAGAGCCAACAGGACTTTGCACAGTGACTCAGAGGTATGACACCTCGCTTCATTACGAAACTGATAAAGAAATAATTGTGTTGTTTTAGACATACTATTGTTGTACACGTGACCTAACGAACCAACTATTTTAATATGCATGGGAACACTTGAGCGATATTAATTGGCGTTTTTCTTCAGAATATTAATTGGTACTGGTTATAAAGAACATTGGCCACTTGTATTCAAATAAAAAGCTTGCACATATTTTTCATACCATGGAATTATAATTCTAAATTTGAATGACACGTGTTGCGTCGCGTTTCGGAAACTAGAAATCCGAAACGTGTTAAAGTGATCTATATTTAGTTCGACACGTGTTAGTCTTCCCTCGACCTACGACACGTGTCTCTAGCGTAGGTCCTGCCCTATCTTACACTCAACGTGACAAGGACAGTTATAGTTACACAATTTATTTACAATTCTACTTGAATCAATTAACATAACACTATCCCGTTATGTCAAAACGGTTTCATCATACGATAAAAACTCGCACTCGATACCATATTAAAAATCTTGGAATTTTGCCGTCTGTTGTTAAAAAGAGATGCAGCTATATAGCTGTATAAGTCTGTCCCTTTTATCCAAACAATCACAGTTCTAAAACGGCTGGTCAAACAGACAAGATGGGCGGATTGCACAATACCCGCTAACTACGATCAAGCGGGTTTTGACAATCGACAGTTACTAATCAAGTACTTTCTCGCGCGGTAACCGTTACCCAAAAACTGGGACTGTACGGTACAACCGAAAACGGTTTTTTGTGCTCATCACTATGTCTAAACTCGTAATACTGTTATGAAACGGCTAATAGTTTCGTCATCTTAGCGGTTTTTTATTCCGATGGTATTCAAGGTTGGGTAAGGTTGACGTCTCGTGTGGTCAATTAACCGTAAGTGTTAATTGGCCTGTCAAATGCCAAAGTAAATTACAATAATTGCTTAGTTTACAAGGCAGTTTACAAACAAAGAAATACTTTATTTAGCTTAAGGCATGCAAATGGTCACCTTGATAGCGCATGACTAGACGGACATGTGCTTAGACAAATTTCCTTATAAAAAAATTAAGACAAAAATGTATTTATAAAGCAATTTATTCGCAATGCTAATAGTAACAGTTCGGTTTGAAACGGTGTTTAACTGTCTGTGCTCCGCCAAGCGTCAACGATGTAACGGACAAGAGAATTTTTCTGTTAATCTTTGCAAATGGAGCAAATAATCATAATTTGCAACAAAAAAAAACGTATTTAAAATAACGCCATATCAAATTAAAACCGTAACAAGTTCTAATTTCAAAAGTTTGAAACAAGGTCGGCCATTTTGGACCATAGATTATGAAGTAGGTTTATTTGTTTTAACGTTCGTAATATCAATAAAGTCCCGTTCCACAGTTATGATAAAAGCTTTCCGTGTTGCGATCACGAATACTGTTTTAAATTAACACCTAATATATAGTGGGCGGACCGAACGGGCGACCGACAAAAAATGTTCGAATAGTTATATATAACTGTACAATATAGTAATATCAAACTAACGGATCTCGTTTATATTATCACTGGGAAATAAACACTTAACTTAATGAAGCAGGAAGTTATTTAACATTAATTAAAATATATACTCAAGACTTGGAAGTTAATGATTTGATCTAATTTATGAACTACAAACAAAGGATCTACAGTAGTTAACAATAATGAATACCAATTAAAGTTGGCGCGATTATTTTAACAGTTAGACGGCATAACGGCGCCGGCGCATCTGGGTCCGACCTACTGACACCGATCAATGTCGTGTCGTGGAACGGAACGTATCAATAACACAATCACTCTTTAGCGGCGAAGCTTTATGATTGTAAGACTCTCACGCCGGTTATAATAATCGTTTCGGCAATTTCGTAGTTAACTGTCAGGATACAAACTGTTATAGAGTTATCAAAATTGTTGCCAACGTTTAAAAATTGAACGGCCAACGGTTTTTTTATTCGAAATTCGAATATTTATTAGAGCTGAGATTCATTGCAGATTTTATTGATAATTCTGCTCTAGTATGTGTTTATTAAGACACGCGTGTACGCAACACATATTTTAACATAAAAACTAACTCCCACATCGGGTGCATTAGGCCGCGTGTTATCAAACGTGATCGACAGTTTTTTTTCTATGCACAACCCAGTGCAAGTCTCATTGTTTTAAAATCATTTCAAAAAACAATCAAACTTAGTGGCTACAATAGGCACTTACAAATGATCCTTACCATTGTTATTCTCGGATAATAAACTTGATAACAATGTGTACTGGTACATTTTTTTACACTTCCTGTACTTGATTCGTACATAATTGATCGATAAACCGAATAATGTAGTGATTTAAGCAAATCGATTGTCCCATCGAGACTAGTTAAGGTCGTTACGTAAAGGTGAGAGACATTGTATTAGGTGATGCCTTGCCGACATCACGCGTCCTCTCGGCTATTTTAAAGTCAACGTTAACTTCAACGTGATTCCAAAGTCTAAATATTGTTGTTCGGTAACCCCATTGAATGAAACTTCTCAACTTTGTCACGTGCACAAAGCATGGTAAGGCTATTTCGAAATACTTCGTCGATCCCGATTCGTCTTTACAAGTCTCTTGTATAACCAACCTTGGAGCTCGCTCCGTTTTCAGAAATGTCAGCAATCATTCTATTTCTATATCCAACGCTACATTACCTAATTAAAGCAAAATCAATGTTCGGCAATAGTTAGGAAGTGAGTGTTGTAACTGAAGAAATCCGGTGTAACCTTACAATTGTATTTGTAACGCGGTAACACGCTAAAATTAAGAAACACGACTTATTAATTAGTTTGGCTAACATGAAGGGAGTAAAAAGCGTTGAAATGTAGCAACGTTATTTCACAAAGGTGATCCACGTGCAACAACTTTGCAGCGGCGGGATCTTGCGACATTCAGTTTTTGCAACCGACCGATTTTGTAACAGCGACATTATTTAGACAACTGCAACAGTTGGCGAATTTTTTTATAAACTGTAACTAACGTAACCTTCCTTCTTGTTACAGAACCACAGTGAAGATTCGTGCGGACCAAACGTCGTCCGCCGAAACATGGTTGCAGAGTTCATCCTAAGTCAGCAGCAGCTGCTGAGCGGCGCCGGTGGCGGAGGCCTAGGCCCCGTGCCCCCGCAGTCCCGCGCCCCACCACCCCCGCGCGCGCGCCTCTCTGTGTCCCCGCACTTCCCCATGGACCAGAGCCAAGGCCCTATTGGGAGCCCCGGCGACCCAAATGACTATTCACCCTTTGAATTCAACAAACGCAAGGAGTTCTTCGGACAGCGCAAGCAGCGGGAGTTCATCCCCGATAGCAAGAAAGATGACGGTTACTGGGACCGTCGTCGGCGGAACAATGAGGCCGCCAAGCGTTCCCGGGAAAAGAGGCGCTTCAACGACATGGTGCTCGAACAGCGCGTCGTTGAACTGTCCAAGGAGAACCACGTGCTAAAGGCACAACTTGATGCGATAAAGGAAAAATACGGAATATGTGGCGAAACCCTCATAAGCATAGACCAGGTGTTGGCTACCCTCCCTACTTGTGACCAGGTCCTCTGCGTTACAAAGAGGAGTAAGTTGTCAACCAACACAATGTTCCCGGCGCCGCCACCACCACCACCAGCGCCCCCGGCGTCTCCCCCATCACCGCCGCCCCAGCGCCAGCCGGAGGCCTACCAGGAGAGGCTACCCGCCCCCGAGGCGTACTACCCTCACCCAGCACACTACGAGCCCCCCGGCTCAGTTCTCAACCTGTCCAGATCTCGCCGCGTGCCCTCCCCCTATGAGCTGTCATCCCTCTCAGGCTCAGGGGACGAGACCGCTGAACAGTACGCGCCCGAAAACAACGGGCTGCCGCTCAAACTTCGCCATAAGTCCCACCTCGGCGACAAGGATGTCGCCAGCGCCCTGCTGTCCCTCCAACACATAAAGCAGGAGCCGGGCCCTCGGTCCTCGCCCTCTTGGGACGGCGAAGGCTCCAGCGACGAGCGGGACTCTGGCATCTCCATCGGCGCAGAGTTCAGGCCACAGCGGCCGGAAGACCGAATGGCTGCGGAGGAGGAAGATGCACACCTGAAGGCGGAGCTGGCGCGGCTCGCTACAGAGGTGGCGACCCTCAAGAACATGATGCACCAGAACAAGGCGCGCGCGCACGAGCACTGAGCTGTCGCCGCCTGCGCCTGGACCGCGCAGCCGCCCCCGCCCGCGCCCGCCGCGCCCCCGCGCGCCCCCGCGATGACGTGCCGAACTCGGTCGTACAAACTGTCTCCCCTCCCTAGTAGATGAAGTTACCACGTTGTAAAGAGATGAATATATTATTGTATCATATTGTGCAGCTGTAAGCGGCTAAGCCGCGCGCCTATTTGTAATCCTTCCTAGTAGTTGTTATGTCGTGGTCGGTGTACTCGTGTACTCGGTGTATTGTATGTACTCGTGTAGGGTAGACAGACTTAGTGGCAGGTCGTCGTAGACGCGCCTCCTGGACCCTTTCGTATGAAAATGAGACTAATTATGTTCGGTTTACAGACTTTTCGAAAAGATTAAACTTGTCTACTCAGTGATAGGATATAAAAAAATGCATTTTTAGTGATGAACTATGTATGTATATGTAATTAAGTTATAGAAGTAGATCTGTTTCATCTATTCGAAGACTCGATAGTGAAAAAATCGATGGCTAAAGACTATGTTCTTATAAGTAGAGTTTAAGTTTTGATCTAAGTAAATTTAAGTTCAACTTAGATGGTTATTTATAAAAATTAATGTATATTTCTCATTTCGGAATGCCCGTTAAGTTCCAAACCAAAAAGATGAGAGGTCCTCTGGTTAGCTATCGAGAAATTGCAGTAATTGTAAGACATAGACATATACTACATTAAACCTATCCTATAAAACAGATGTATTGATAAAACAGGATTAAGAATACCAGTGCCTTTGACAATACATACCTACCTTTATAAATAGCTACCTAAAGGAATATTTTTGTACACTTATAGTAAAAAAAGAAATGGCGATTTCAACCTTTGGAAACTCCCTACCATGAGTCTGTGACTCGCCTGCAACTCGCTTCGAACTCCTAGTTGAGTGAGAAATTCTTAACGTTTATGCTTTTGTCAAACGAGTTGCGGAGTAACGGACTGATGGTAGGGTTCACGTAAAATTTGTAATTGTATTGAATCCTAAGAAACGTTAGATTGCAAGTATTTCCGACTATTGTAAGATTACTCCTAGTATTGCCCTAAAGGGCATGTGATAGGACTGAGAGGAGTTATACTAAGTATTTATTTATTATTCGGACCGTCAAAGAGGATTTTACAATTTATTATCTTTGTATAAGAAACAATATACGATATGAATAAATTGTCTACATTACAATTATATAAACCATTTTATTTACCCAACTCCCTTACACACAAACACACAAGAATTGAAATAACATGTTAATAATACATGGTAAAACAAAAAACACATTTAAATAATATACTTCATTGAAGTGCTGAATGGCTAAAACAAGTTCCTGGGTTCGATTCCCAGGTTCAATAAAGTACTTTTGAAACTACATAAAATAATTATAAACAGTAAAAACATAAATGACAAGCACCTGATGAAATGATAACAGTACGAAATATTTTCTGAAAGACCTACATTACAAAACTATGTCTTTGCACTAAGAGAGGATTCGATTTCCTCCATCTTCTTATATTTGAGAACTGAAAAAACTTTTTTTTTTATTTACCACTCTGCTTAAAAGGCCCTAAATAAGCTATCATACATTCTTAGATCCAGTCATCATTGATTTCATGAGCGGATGATAGAGTGAAAATTAAAGTATATATCGGAGAGCTTGTATTACTACGACTATTTATCTAAAAAGGTAAAAAATTTCATAATACATGCCTGGGATATTGCTTATAATTGTCAAAGAAGGTCGACAGACATCAAATAATTGCTATTTTTTTTAAAACACCTTTTTAAGAATCATGCATTAAGTAGGCTTAGCTGATTCCATGAGACCTGCTAAAGCAGAGACCACCATATTGTTTATCTATCAGATAAATAAAGTATTTTTTTTATATTAGTGTGAAAACAATACATATTCGTATGTACTAACTTTTAAACTATTGCGCTGCTTGTTTAATAATACCAGCCTATAAACGTCCTACTTCCGGGCACAGGCCCCTTCCCATATGGAGAAGGCATGAGCATTGATCACCTTGCTCTATTGCGGATTGGCGATTTCAGATGAAATTTTGGAAACCAGGTTTCGTCACGATGTTTGCCTTCACCATTGCATGTTAACAGTGATATAATTCACGGGAATAAGCGCATACATGCATAAATACCGTTTTTGATCTTGTCATTTCGACCGGGTAATACCGGCCGTGGTCGCAAGCAGACTCAATACATAATCAAAACTCAAATACATATATTTATTTATACATATAAAGGTGATGAATTATGTATAACTAGAAAATCCAGATTTATTGAATAAAACACAAATCAAGGGGGAAAAGATAGATAACATTTTAGTAATTTCAGTTTTCACATTGAACACATCTCAATAAGATAAATGCTAAATTGTATGTGTCAAGGTGAGATGTATTTGTCAAATGATTCAACATTACTATCGCTGTGATTCAACTAATGGTTGACTGAAGGGTTGGCCATCGTGAGGACACAGATTCATTTCCTGTACGTAACATTGACCTGAATTAATTTCCATTAATTATTAGCATTTGGGGCACTTACATTAATTAGCAGTCTACCCATGACCATGATCCCAGTTAATGTCCAGCACATTGAGAATGAAATCAATCATGAAAATGAAAATAAACTATAATATACTAAAGAATTCGTTGAGTTTTATTTACAAGTCAGGCCACAGAATTCGTAATTAGTAATTTTCTATCCATACACCCTTTTATTTGCTCTGCAAACTTGCAACTGTAAATTACCAATCTTCGGTGATTAAATTAAGGTTATCACTATCGTCTTTTCGTCCTTGTAGTAGGACACACGTCTTGAATTTCTATTACTCTAAACATGCCCAAATCTAATCATGCTAATTCCATTTATGACCTTTTTTCACCGAGTCAGGTGAGACTGAAAACCGATTTTCACGCACATTACATATAGTTAAATTTTATAATTCAACTCTTCATACACGGTATGATTAACCCTTAGTACAAAAACTAACTCGTTTAGTAAACAGGTTTGGGGAAAAATCAAACAGCATTTCGAAATTACATGAAATTGGGTTATGTAAAAAGTACACGAATTTTGACATTGTACAGTTCTGTGAAACACTAATGTTTAATGTACACTTTAGGTCACATATGGCGAAAAGCCTTGATCTATATAACTGAATTAAAGTAAATTATAAACAATTATCCGATGTTATCCGTTGAGAATGCTTTAGTAACCCGCTTCCCTAGTTGGCTTTCCAAGTGTGTGAAGGTGTTACAATTTACCATCTAGCTGAAGATAAGACACATTGTGTTATGGATGCTTTAAATAAGATAAAGAAAGAAAGACTGAAATTTATTGTAATGTCAACAGAAAGTGATGAATACTGTACTTTATTTCAATGAGAAGTTTTACAATACTAGGTTTTCCATGCATAGAAACATTCCACAATTTACAATTTATAAAATAGAAGACAAGTAATCTGTGATTTTTTATTATTTCTTGATTGCTAACTCTACTAACATAATTGAAACTAATTATTAATTACTACCTGCAAATAAAAGTACACATACCGCGACATCAAAAAAGGAGGTTCTTAATTTGTCTTTACTTTTTTGTTTATTACGCAATATCAAAAGCAAGCAAACGAATGAAACCTACATTCCTTTTTACATTTATGTGTATTTAATGATTCAATATGTTACTGCCCTCGACAGACTAAACAAATGTTACCTTTTCCGGAGCCTCTTTAACTTACGGGACCAAAGTCTAGTTACATCAAAAATTCACTATTTGTCTTCGACACATTCCTCACGTGAATGATTACATTATCTTCAACATGTGCTATAATTATACTAACCACATAAAAATACCAATTAATCACGTTTACATTATGATTAAGAAAGGCAAAGGTATGAGAACTCGTGAATTACGTCAATACATTATTTAATCAGGTGATAAAACCATCAAATTTAATTCAGAATTAACGTTAATTCATTATCATATCTAGCAAAAATACTAACAAATTACGTCATATTTTGTACTTAAAATCTGCCTGCGTATTTGTCGGTTATAAAGAAAAAAAGTACCTATTCCATATATTTATCCCAAATTTCATCAAAACTTGTTGCGTGGTTTAGCTGTAAAAATGTAACAGACAGACCAGGAAATCAACTGAAATAAAAATAATTAAAGCTATCTTGTCCTACAAAATACAATTTATTCATTCGATTTGAACAGGCGTTAATGTCAAATAACCTCGAGACGTAATTTAACTATTTTTATCATCTGAAGTATTTTATACGTCTTCGAATCTATGTGGAGATCTCGGTCAAGGCTGCTTTCTTCTGTTTTATCTGATTTTACAAACCATTGAGGTTAGATATTACACAGTTATTACATTGTTTTATTGAGGTCTAGATATTTGAAAATTCTAGATTCGTAGTGCATGCATTTTGGATTTTCGGGATATTCGATTTTTTTTCACGTAGTTTGAAAGTTACACAGATAGGTTGTGGGAGTTGAGTTTTCGCCCAACAGTGGGCTAAAACCTAATTGGTCACTGTATCGTAGGGTATTTTACGGTCACTTGGTTATCCACACGATACATACTTGTATTGGGTAAACATATAATTATGTGCATGATGGTAATTTTCCTACATAACCTAGATTATTTCTATTAAGAAAAACATACAAAAAATATCACGTAAGCAATCCCTTCTGATGCTTACATAAGTAGTTAATGACGAGGAACAATTGAAATAAAGGTGGCAATTAAAAAAATAATTGTCATTAAATCATGTTGTAAATGATTTAATGACAATTATTTTTTCATCAGTTTCAAGTAATAAACTCAATGGTCGCGATCTAACGGAAGAGAAAGGATAGCCTTGTATCCAAGTCTAGACCATTGTTATGCAAAATATGTTTCAAATTAGTGCTTGTTACATTATACTAATGTAAGAACCTAGATTTAGCGCGGCAATAGTCACTATGAAATGCGAAAATCAAACTTATTTTTGTAGATAATATTATAAGACCTCTTTCTTAACGTAATTCGTTTTCTTATCGTACTTAATTCAGCTTTTTTGCTCGAAGAACCGATAACCGCTGGGGAAGAAAGGTTGTCGAGTGACGACCTAACCGGAAGACGCAGCGTTGGCAGGTCTCCCACTAGGTGGACTGACGATATCGTCAAAGTTGCGGGCACCCGGTGGATGCAATTGGCGAGTTGTCGTTCATTGTGGCGTTCTAGGGGGGAGGCTTTTGCTCAGCAGTGGACGTCTTCCGGCTGATGATGATCGTAATTCATCAATACTAATGGCTCATGTTCAGTGGTCGTTATTAAACTGGCATGCAGATTTTCGTTTACGGGATAACGACTAGTAAAACTGCCCCAGTCGTTATCTAGCCCCTACTTATTACTTCTCTCTATGATTCAGCATGCTGCCTTCCCCGCACGCGGCCTAAGAACCAATAATATATATAACATAAATAACCTAGCGACGAATGACACGCTCGAGGGCTGGCAACCAATGAAAGTCGTCAATGAGGTAGCTCTAACAATTGTTGAAGCTACAAAATCTCCCGCACCCCGAGTACGGACCCTAACGCACATTTAGACGGTTGACCGCATGCGTTCCTTGAGGCATACTTTCTAGAAATCTCCCGGAACCCGAATACAGGCTTTAACGATTAGTTATAATAATTCTTACAAACAAAAAGCGACTTCAAAATAAAGTCTTACATGGTTTTCTTATAGATCCCTCATCCCATTGTCATAACTGGACGAAATGAACCAAAAACCATTTGGAACCACACGGAGGCACCACCTTTCGAATTAAAAAATAATCATCAAAATCAGCTGTTCACCCAGTCGAAAGTTCTGAAATAGATAAAAAAATACAGTCGAATTGAGTACCTCTCCTTTTTGAAGTCGGCTAATGAGCCATTACAGATAAGATTAAAGTAGAAGGGCATACAAAAGTAGATAACCAAAATATAAGATGGATCACTTGTCTCAGTTGTCTCGTCTTTTCAAACTATAGTAAAGAGCAAAGAACTTTGCATAAACTCAGTCACTTGTCTAATATTAGTTGACATCACATTCCGTTCGTGAATACCTGAACACGTAACTCTTAACCCGGTTAGCCAGAAATAATCTGCATGTACCCGCTTTTGTAGTAAACAATGCAGGAAATAATTACACTTTATAATATAATTTAACACTGTATGTTATTAGTATGTTACACAACGAAAACTGAATAAAAGACCTACAACCTCTAATACATACATACATATAATCACGCCTCTTTCCCTTGTAGAGGTATGCAGAGAACACTTCTTACCACTTACTACGATCCTTACACACTTATTTCGCTTTGTTCACTTTCATTATTCTCTTCATACGTGCTGTAATTAAAATTTTATACCTGATGAATTAGCCTGGCAATCTACAGATCAGATCTTCGTCTAGTATTTAGTCACATACATTGCACTGAACCCGAAGTTAGTAGCTTAAGCACTTGTGTTATGGGATTCAGAAACAACGAAGGTACCACAAACAGTCAGACCCGAGGCAATGTAGAAAAGTTGGTAACTACATCATATTATTTGATTACCACTTGTTTTAATGAAAAGTCCCGACGAATCCTTAATAAAAAGGTATTAAAATAAAAATAATTATAACTCATTTAAACTTTATTGTACTACATAATTATACAATGACAATAATTTATATACATTTACAATATCATTAGGATTTTGTTTAGGCATCGTACACATTGAGTCAATCCATTTCAGATTCATGTTAAGTGTTACCTATACGACGGGCCTGTTGGTCTAGTGGTTAGAGACCCTGACTGCTATACCGAAGGTCGTGGGTTCGATTCCCACCCGGTACAAATGTTTGTGTGATGAGCACGATCATTTGTTCGGTGTCTGGGTGTAATTTATCTATAATATGTATGTATTTAGAAATATATATAAGTATGTTTATGTACACCCACAGTTCGCCGATATGTTTTAGGTCCCATGTAATAGGGGGCGAGCCTATTGCCACTAACCGGGCACAAATCCATGGGTGTGGGTGTACATTGGTACGCCTCTGCCTACCCCTTCGGGGATACAGGCGTGATGATATGTTATGTTATGTTTATCAGTTGTCTGGTTACCATAACACAAGCTCTGCTTAGCTTGGGATCAGACAACCGCGTGTGAGATGTCCCAGAATATTATGGTTTTGCATTGATATTGGAGATTTTAGGTCTTTTTACAGGACATCATGATACAGTCGGTAGTTATTGCTTCAAGCTACGGGCTTTTATCATGGCCGACTGCGTGAGCAGTGCGACTGCTTCGAGCGTTCGATATAATGGAAACTAAGCAGTTGAGTGCTCCAACAGTCCGTGTATGGTTAAGGATCTAAATTATATTAAAAAGTTATCTAACTTTAGAAATAATTGTAACAACTGCCTCGTTGGCCTAGTCGATGGAAGCGCGACTGCTACGCTAGAGGTCTTGGGTTCGATTTCCAAGCCGACCAAGGTGTCATTAGTTTTTCTATGAAATTCTCAGTAGCAGGTCGGAGTTTCGATTTGTGCCCGGTTAGTGGCAATAGGCTCGCTCCCTATTACACCGGCGAACTACTTTGGGTGTACATTGGTAACTACACACACCTCTGCCTAACCCTTCGGGGAAACAGGTGTTATGGTATGTTATGATTAGAAATAATTGTATACGACATTCTTAACTAAATGTGTACAAAGCCTATTATATTTTAAACCTAGCTTAGCTAGAAAATCACATTAAGATATTAAAGAAAAAAATACATAAACAATAAAAGAATTACAATACATCTATAATTATCATTAAAAAAATAATGTGTTATTTCGATAATGGTGCTGTTTTTGTTAATACAAAACTATTTATACTATGTCTCGCTCTAACTTACACAATGTGAAGAAGAAACCTTATATTGAAAAATTGCAAAAGTTAATGGATAGCGTATATACTTACTTTTCCCATAAATAATCAAGATTACAGCCTTCAATACATTTTGTCTTTGTTTAAACAGTAGAAAGAGATAGATTGTACTAAATAAAATAATTAAGATGTGTAAATAAAATTGCCTACATGATTATAGTTCCTATAAAATACTCAATACATGATGGTAATAAATTAGACACAGATAAACTAAATACAAAATCAACTGATCACGTGATTAATCTTCGTGAGGTCTCGAATTTGATTCCCAAGTCGGTGCTTTTTGTTCTTATGAAAACTCTTCGCTCCAGCCGTAGAATGGCCTATCATATAGGACGTAGTCTCATATAAACAAAATTCAAATGTGCAAAAACACGTCAATATTATTATCTACCCCTTAGGGGACTAAAGCACAGTACATAATTAGAAAATTTAAATATATTAGATCCCTCATAATTTTTGATAAACGCTTATAAGTACAGATACATTTTATGTTAACATACAGAAGCACCTCTGCTTATACCCGCGGATACAGCGTGAATAATCCGTCCTTAAACACCTGTTAAAGAAGTCAACACCAACAGTTTAGCTACTGGCATTAAATTCGTTTAACTAACTATACGTCCTGTCAGCACGGCAGCTGAGCGTCAACTGATTTAATTTCACTGCTCGGTCGAGCACACCCTACTGCTATCTCACTCACACTTGGGGCGTGGTTGGGAGTGGGGTTGCTCGGCCGGAGAGTGAAAGAGTCGGCTTCACTCGGCCGTCGCGGTCGGCATCATCTCGCCGCAGCCGAGGTTGTGGCTCGCCTCCAGGGTCGGCAGCGGCGCTGTGGGGGCTCGCAGGCGGGCCGAGCTCAGCTCGTTGCATTGGACCCATAGCTCCAACTTTAATAGGAATTAAAGGAACACATTATAATAAATGCGTTGATAAAATAAAGACAATATAAAGTTAGATACATCCTACCTTTTATAAGTAATAGTAATATCAGATACTTTGAGAGTTCAATCAGCCTTTTAAATTATTTTCTTCAGGCCACTAGAATATGTAGAAAAGTATTTTTCTGAATTAAAACGTCCGATACCAATTCATCCACTTACTTCAGGAGGCATCTTCTCCGGCGGATGCTTGCAGGTGCCGCCGCAGTGCAGCTGCAGCAGCAGCTCGGCGATGGCGGCGGCCGACGTGTCGATGTACTATCACTAGGAGGTAGCTGCACTTACTTCAGGAGGCATCTTCTCCGGCGGATGCTTGCAGGTGCCGCCGCAGTGCAGCTGCAGCAGCAGCTCGGCGATGGCGGCGGCCGACGTGTCGATGTACTATCACTAGGAGGTAGCTGCACTTACTTCAGGAGGCATCTTCTCCGGCGGATGCTTGCAGGTGCCGCCGCAGTGCAGCTGCAGCAGCAGCTCGGCGATGGCGGCGGCCGACGTGTCGATGTACTATCACTAGGAGGTAGCTGCACTTACTTCAGGAGGCATCTTCTCCGGCGGATGCTTGCAGGTGCCGCCGCAGTGCAGCTGCAGCAGCAGCTCGGCGATGGCGGCGGCCGACGTGTCGATGTACTATCACTAGGAGGTAGCTGCACTTACTTCAGGAGGCATCTTCTCCGGCGGATGCTTGCAGGTGCCGCCGCAGTGCAGCTGCAGCAGCAGCTCGGCGATGGCGGCGGCCGACGTGTCGATGTACTATCACTAGGAGGTAGCTGCACTTACTTCAGGAGGCATCTTCTCCGGCGGATGCTTGCAGGTGCCGCCGCAGTGCAGCTGCAGCAGCAGCTCGGCGATGGCGGCGGCCGACGTGTCGATGTACTATCACTAGGAGGTAGCTGCACTTACTTCAGGAGGCATCTTCTCCGGCGGATGCTTGCAGGTGCCGCCGCAGTGCAGCTGCAGCAGCAGCTCGGCGATGGCGGCGGCCGACGTGTCGATGTACTATCACTAGGAGGTAGCTGCACTTACTTCAGGAGGCATCTTCTCCGGCGGATGCTTGCAGGTGCCGCCGCAGTGCAGCTGCAGCAGCAGCTCGGCGATGGCGGCGGCCGACGTGTCGATGTACTATCACTAGGAGGTAGCTGCACTTACTTCAGGAGGCATCTTCTCCGGCGGATGCTTGCAGGTGCCGCCGCAGTGCAGCTGCAGCAGCAGCTCGGCGATGGCGGCGGCCGACGTGTCGATGTACTATCACTAGGAGGTAGCTGCACTTACTTCAGGAGGCATCTTCTCCGGCGGATGCTTGCAGGTGCCGCCGCAGTGCAGCTGCAGCAGCAGCTCGGCGATGGCGGCGGCCGACGTGTCGATGTACTATCACTAGGAGGTAGCTGCACTTACTTCAGGAGGCATCTTCTCCGGCGGATGCTTGCAGGTGCCGCCGCAGTGCAGCTGCAGCAGCAGCTCGGCGATGGCGGCGGCCGACGTGTCGATGTACTATCACTAGGAGGTAGCTGCACTTACTTCAGGAGGCATCTTCTCCGGCGGATGCTTGCAGGTGCCGCCGCAGTGCAGCTGCAGCAGCAGCTCGGCGATGGCGGCGGCCGACGTGTCGATGTACTATCACTAGGAGGTAGCTGCACTTACTTCAGGAGGCATCTTCTCCGGCGGATGCTTGCAGGTGCCGCCGCAGTGCAGCTGCAGCAGCAGCTCGGCGATGGCGGCGGCCGACGTGTCGATGTACTATCACTAGGAGGTAGCTGCACTTACTTCAGGAGGCATCTTCTCCGGCGGATGCTTGCAGGTGCCGCCGCAGTGCAGCTGCAGCAGCAGCTCGGCGATGGCGGCGGCCGACGTGTCGATGTACTATCACTAGGAGGTAGCTGCACTTACTTCAGGAGGCATCTTCTCCGGCGGATGCTTGCAGGTGCCGCCGCAGTGCAGCTGCAGCAGCAGCTCGGCGATGGCGGCGGCCGACGTGTCGATGTACTATCACTAGGAGGTAGCTGCACTTACTTCAGGAGGCATCTTCTCCGGCGGATGCTTGCAGGTGCCGCCGCAGTGCAGCTGCAGCAGCAGCTCGGCGATGGCGGCGGCCGACGTGTCGATGTACTATCACTAGGAGGTAGCTGCACTTACTTCAGGAGGCATCTTCTCCGGCGGATGCTTGCAGGTGCCGCCGCAGTGCAGCTGCAGCAGCAGCTCGGCGATGGCGGCGGCCGACGTGTCGATGTACTATCACTAGGAGGTAGCTGCACTTACTTCAGGAGGCATCTTCTCCGGCGGATGCTTGCAGGTGCCGCCGCAGTGCAGCTGCAGCAGCAGCTCGGCGATGGCGGCGGCCGACGTGTCGATGTACTATCACTAGGAGGTAGCTGCACTTACTTCAGGAGGCATCTTCTCCGGCGGATGCTTGCAGGTGCCGCCGCAGTGCAGCTGCAGCAGCAGCTCGGCGATGGCGGCGGCCGACGTGTCGATGTACTATCACTAGGAGGTAGCTGCACTTACTTCAGGAGGCATCTTCTCCGGCGGATGCTTGCAGGTGCCGCCGCAGTGCAGCTGCAGCAGCAGCTCGGCGATGGCGGCGGCCGACGTGTCGATGTACTATCACTAGGAGGTAGCTGCACTTACTTCAGGAGGCATCTTCTCCGGCGGATGCTTGCAGGTGCCGCCGCAGTGCAGCTGCAGCAGCAGCTCGGCGATGGCGGCGGCCGACGTGTCGATGTACTATCACTAGGAGGTAGCTGCACTTACTTCAGGAGGCATCTTCTCCGGCGGATGCTTGCAGGTGCCGCCGCAGTGCAGCTGCAGCAGCAGCTCGGCGATGGCGGCGGCCGACGTGTCGATGTACTATCACTAGGAGGTAGCTGCACTTACTTCAGGAGGCATCTTCTCCGGCGGATGCTTGCAGGTGCCGCCGCAGTGCAGCTGCAGCAGCAGCTCGGCGATGGCGGCGGCCGACGTGTCGATGTACTATCACTAGGAGGTAGCTGCACTTACTTCAGGAGGCATCTTCTCCGGCGGATGCTTGCAGGTGCCGCCGCAGTGCAGCTGCAGCAGCAGCTCGGCGATGGCGGCGGCCGACGTGTCGATGTACTATCACTAGGAGGTAGCTGCACTTACTTCAGGAGGCATCTTCTCCGGCGGATGCTTGCAGGTGCCGCCGCAGTGCAGCTGCAGCAGCAGCTCGGCGATGGCGGCGGCCGACGTGTCGATGTACTATCACTAGGAGGTAGCTGCACTTACTTCAGGAGGCATCTTCTCCGGCGGATGCTTGCAGGTGCCGCCGCAGTGCAGCTGCAGCAGCAGCTCGGCGATGGCGGCGGCCGACGTGTCGATGACGCGCTGCCGACACACGGCCACGGCGTGCACGAAGCCGCCGGGACCGATGAACTCGTGTTCCATGAAGACTGTCTTGTCATCCCAGAAGATTGCCTGGGGGTCGTGGAAGAACAGTATTAGAGAGAAGGAATGAGTCTTCAAAAATTACCCAACTCTGTTGTTAACGTAGCTGATTCAAGGACTGGAGATTCTTCTCGATATTTCTCGAAAACATGCATGCATTTATGAAAAGAAAATATGTTATTACACGATCAACTTAGGCCTTTTTGTATGATACGATAAACCGAGTATTAAAGATCTATCATTTCAAACATACATTTCTTGGCAACAAATAAAAAAAATATTCATGTTCCTAAAGTCCATACGCTGGTTTTGAAAGACCTGTAGAGTATACCTTAGGTATAACCGTAGTTGTATGGAGGAGAACGCTAAAAAAGAGGAATCTCAACATTCTCTATTGAGATTGAATACAGAATGGCTGTTCCTATGTAACAAAACAGTCCAAGCCGAGACACAAAGTAGTCTTATTGATGTAATTGATTGGGGGCATGCTAATAATAGATCGGGAACAACTAGGTCACCCAAGTGTAGACATAAGAAAGAGTACTTAAACGATCTGTATAACAATTTATGATTAAACTTTTTAAGTTTCTGCAGGTAAGGAAATGTGACTTGCGCAAACTGATTTAATAATTATCTATTATGAACTTTGACTTTGTAAAAACCCAATAAATGATTACATCATTTTGATTAGATTTAATCTACTTAGGACAATACTTAATTGAACTAATCATATGCAGACCAACACCTTGCACCTTAATTAGAAATCTATAGTTAAAGAAAGAATAAGCATAATTAATTGTTTATAAATGACTTATAACGAAACTGGCAGGCTTAATTGACGCCCCTTTCAATGCAAAAATTGCCAAAAAATGCTCTAAATATGCATAAAACCCAACTTATATAAAACTTGTAGCAACCACGGAGTTTTGGAAATCGATTACATTTCTGGCATTTTTTTCTTAAATAAAAGGTGCTTAGGTTAGGTGCTTTTAACTTTCTGGAATTTTCGTAAGAAAATCGACTCTAATATTCTTTCTAACGCCACAATTTCCCAACACCCCACTCTACTCACTTTAGAAGTAATAGTAAACTTGGTGAACGGCTTCAGGAACCGCCTATATCTGATGGTAGCAGCGGCCTGCACCACAGCGCCACCTGCCGCCTTGATGTTGGCGTACAGACCAGTTCGCTCGTAGAAGTCTGCCCGAGCGAAGTCCAGCTCGCGGAGGTAGCGGGCGTTGTTCATGTGGTAGAGGAGCGTGTCGATGTCGTTTATTAGGCACCAAGCTGGGAAATATTAATAAATATAGATATGACACAAAGTCGGGTTAATCGGGTAACGTTTATCGTAAATTTTCCCTCTAGTTGTTCTGCTACAAACTGTAACTCTGCTTGGGTAACGCAAGAACAGGGGGCCGAGTCTGCTATTTACAATGGCTCCAATCGTCTGAGGGGGTGGCGTTAGTAAGTCCATTTTAGGATAATTGGCATTCTACTAAACACCAAAACGTCAACATTGACCGCCCCAATGACCAATTTTGACGTTAAAATGATGTTTTACCTACGTAATTATCCTAAAATGGACCTACTAACGCCACCCACTCAGACGATTGGAGCCATTGTAAATAGCAGACTCGGCCCCCAGGTGAACCGATTTTTATGGTCTTTGATTTGTTAGACTTGTCTCCACCCCGAATGGAAGAGCAACTATTAAAACATTGGAAAAATGTTGCGAATGTAAATGAAAGCTCTATTGAGGTGTTGTACAGCTTGTAGAGTCGCCGAGTTTCGAACATTTATTGGTTCAAATTAAAGAAAATATCGAAAGCAGTAAATAGTCCTAGTCCGATTTTCCTACGGATCTAGTTGACAATCTAGTCAAAGCGTAGAAAGGATTTTATAATTAAGCAACTTTAATTGAAGTTATATAGTTAATATATAACATGAATCCGACAAGCTTAACATTAAAATCATTGATAAAATCTAGTCTGATGACGATTTGGAGTTTGAACTTTAACCGCAACCGAAATTGCATCATTTTATTCAGCGAATAATCTTGTATATATTTATCGGAGTCATCATACGTTTATTTATAAACTAATTGATTAGCACTGTCTTCCCTGTTATCAGTTGCAGTATATCTTGTTCAAAGGTCGTTGGCAAGAGATTGCTTTAGTGATAAGACCGCCAATTGTACAAATCACGTATTGTTATCCTGCACCATTTGAATAGCCATATAGTAGAATATTCAATAAGTATAAGTACCAAGTTATATTCTCGACAGGGATTTAAATAAAGAAATCATTTAATTTAAAATTGCTGAACTGGTTTTTAATACCTATTGATATATTTTTTTAATAATAATATGTGAAATTTTTTGCCTAACTTTTTTGACCAAATATTTTATCAATATTTTTAATTAGCATGTATAATCTTCTTTAAATAGAGTTTTAGTACATTATAGTCTCATCGGTATAAAACATCCAATGATGGTTGAGTTGGTATGTGACTACCATTGTCTGCCTCTATAGATTGTAGTCAATAGTAATAAATAGTATAGAAAAGATGATCTATGTTCAATCACTATTTATTGCTACTACTATTTATCGTCGATTCCTCATGAGAAAGAGTAGCTACGTTCAAGACATATAGAGATACAAGTTTACATACCATTATATTTCGCGGGTAATAATTTAATGTACTCGATTAGTCACCTTTTTAATAAAGATTGTCATTTCTTATTAACCAATAGAAATAATAAAATCCTAGGATAACTCACACACGGTGGTCTGACCACAAACTAAGCAGAGCCTTTACTATGATAACACGACAAATGATAAATATACTTATACAAAAGTATTTTTCTACAGACACAGAAAAAATGATCATGCTCATCACACACAGATTTGTCCTGGAAATCGAACGACCTCCAGTTCAGCAGTCAGGGTCACTAACCACTTAACCAACAGGCCCATCAAGAATAGTAGCATCACTTACCATCAATCTCCGTAGTATCCATGATGCAGACCTTCTTCTTGAAGTACCGCGCCTTAGCGACGGTGTACATCATCCTCGCGAAGTAGGCGACGTCGACGCTGCCGTACAGCAGTAGGGCGCCCGCCACCACCGCCGCCGCCCAGCCGGGCACACATACCGTCCACATTGTGTCCTGGAAATAGACACATTATTATTATTAAGAACCTGTGGTGTCCCACTGCAGGCAAAGGCCTTCCTGATTTCCACTTATCCCTGTTTATCGGTATCTGGGGCCAGTTCCACAACGACATAAAAATCAGAAAATTAAAGGTGCTGATAATGATATGCAAGTGGTCCAGCAACTGAAAATGACTGAGCTCATGTCTTAGTTACTGTTCTTGGATATGTTGAAGAGGACAATTAAAAGTAATAAGGAGTTTTACTATAGTACTTATACTCGACTCCTTAAATAAGCTTATGATGCTGATATCAATGTCGCAGCATACAGACTTGTGTGCATTGCCTACACGAAAAGAAGAAGAAAATTGAAACTTGACGTTGTGATAGTCAAGCTTTCAAAAAACCCTTTTTCCAGCACTAAGAATTAGCTATAGATAGAAAAGTTTCCTAAATAAATTCCTATAAGGTTTTAGGTACTCCATGTGCAGAAAAAAAGGAAATTAGAACGTAAGGGTAAACAATGAACATAACCCAACTTGGATACCACATTCCTGTTCCTATGTAAAGAAACATGCATGATTAAGTACGTATGCTCTTAATTTCCGTTGTTTTTAATCCATCATTTCGTATTTTAAAACTTTCGTAATCGGGAATAACACCCAAAGAAATACGTTGCTAAAATAGCCATTTCATGTAAGACTCATTAAAAACTTATTTAATTTCATACTAGGTATTTATCGTTCTGTAACTACAGTTCGAAATGAATGCTATAAATAACTAGCAAACACTGTCAAGGGTAAACATGATCGATATTCAGTGTAAATTACTTATAAACTACATAATCAATACAAACGGGTAGGTACAATGTTTATTTATACATTTCTTATCAAACGCAATGCGTATTCTGTGAGTTACGACTGCACTAGTATCGGTTGTATGATAAATACGAATACAATATACATTGCGTAAAACAACACGTACGTAATAATGAGGTTATCGTAATTAATCGATGGATGTTTAACGCCTGACGGAAAATTAATAGCAAGTTGCAAACGTGCACATTGCTCATAATAATACCTTCATCAATTGGAGTCCGTGGGAGATTCAACGTCTTGTAACGCACATATGTGATATTATTCCATAGAAATATTATTTTTAGATTTTTTACTACAATTTCCTATTCTCTTTTATTCTAATTTCTTTATTCCGGTGTAAATAATTGGGTCACTAGGTATTTAGACCTGATACGAAATATATAGGTATAATACATATCTATTAATAGTATTGACAAAAAATAAATTGCTCAGTTACAAGATAAATTTAAATGAGGCTCTACCGGTTTACTGCATAATAATTATGCTAAGCCTTGAAATAAGTAACCTTGTAAGTTTGGAGATGATTTTTGGCATATTTCGCTAAATAAATACATGAACGATTAGGTAGACTATTACAGCATAAATAGGTAAGTAGGTTTATAACGATCGTCTAAGCCGAGTATGTAAGATGACCGCGTTAGAATTATCGATCAGCTGATTCAACGCCAAATTTTACACATGCCGCAATCATTTTAATGTTTAATATATATTTTTAGATGATATTACCTCATCCACAAATATACAAACACTTTAATGTTAACTACGCTAAGTAATTCCATAAATAGCAACATACCGTCAGCCTTCAGCCGGCAAAATCCGTGAAAGAAATTTATATCACCATAACATTGAAATTTATAAAAAACGATCACTAATCACGATTGTACTTTAAAAAACTTTGATTTAATTGAATTTAAGTGTTATTTTCTATAGTATTCACATAAAGTTTGATAAAATAACCTCACGATGGTATGTCAGGATGATTTTTTCACATACGAATTGTAGCGTCAGTTTTGAATGCGCGCGCAACACGATCGATACGGAACTTGACTGAAGAGGTGTGAAGCCGCCTTTTTTTGACAGAATTATTTTTATCCTTGGCTGTATAAATAAGGTATTAATTCGTAGGTTTATCCATAATTATATTTTCATTTATGTGGGTTCTAAGACTTTAGTTTTGCTTTTACGAGTGATCATACTAAAAGTATTTTTTATGACTCACTCAACTATATTAGATGCTGATCAAAATTATACTGAATATAATAACATACCTGTAGAATAAAGTACGATTTTATTTCATAATGCTTTTGACTATGATTTCATGAACATACGTAAGTACCTAGACCGTTTCATAATCCAGTCTTTATTTATTTATTATAGTTGCAAAACTTGAAAGAACTGCCTGCAATGTAATATTCTGTAACATCATTAACTAGGTACAAACTATTTTAAATTGCTGACCAAATCTGCTTAACTTATAAAATGCATAAAAATATAATTAGCTCATATCCTAAAGATTGAGTCGTCGTTAATTACCTACCTACTTAATTATACCTACATAAATATTCACACGATTTTGTATAGCTTCCTATTTGTAGATAACGTATTTTTATACATGTATACAATGGGAATAATCTGTCTTAACTTAGGATTCAACTCTTATAAAAGTATGTTTTCTTTCTAGTGACATCATTATTGTAGGAAACCATAGAGCATGAGGTCCGAAGTCGTTGGTCCTCGATTGGTTTCCGTCGTAGATAGAGTATGAACTATATATATATATATATATATATATATATATATATATATATATATATATATATATATATATATATATATATATATATATATATATATATATATATATATATAGTTCATACTCTATCTACGGTTTCCGTTGTGACATCCTATGGCGCCATTTTAACATTCCCGTTGCCAGCCATTTTCCGGTACCTAACTACTATAGGACCTATAGATGTAATTTCAGGACACGAGTCCACCTGTCTAGGAAGTATGATGTCTATGTAGTCTTGTCTATGGTGTACACTATTTCCGCCATTTTCAGTTTCTCCTCTTGGTTTTTTTTCAGGTATAGGTGGATAACGAAATTGTTATTATTATTTGTACTTGAAAGTTGTACTTAGTATTTAATTTCTTCAATATTTATATTCTTGCTTTAGTTTGTTCGCAGAGGCTTTCCGGTTATATCATCAAATTCGAAAGTATCGTACGCACAAGGATTCAGGTTCATAATAGACCAGAATTTATACCAATACATTACCTATTCAAAGTTAGGTATATTGAGTACTTATCTGCGTGGATTATCTATGTGTGATATATTTTTTTTTAATATACAAATCGGCCATTAGTTACATGCTAATTATAATTTAGGTCATTTTCCTGACTGCTCAAAAACATGTGATTTGAACTTTTTAGGATAAGTATTGCTATTAGCTCATGACATAATAACTACCTCTATTTATTTATTCAGTATTTTTTATAGTTACTAATAATCCCATTTAGCTTAACCGTCTACAAATTCGACGCGATGTGCTCTTCGTAAGTTTACGTAAAGGGCGCGTTACCACTTTGTTGTGAAGACAGAAAATCGTGTAGTTTTAAGTGTCGTGGCTTATATGTTTAAATGGAGGTCTTCTCATACATAACGACACAATTTACTGTCGTCTACGATTTTTATACAGTGACGACGTGTTTGGCTTGACAGTGGGAACGGCTAGCGCGACAGTCATAAAACGATCAAAAATCGTTACGACTAAATCGTGACGGCCGCGGCATGGCGGCAACTCTATCGTAGCCACGATAAAAATATCGTCTTGCATAAACGCACTACCGATTTCAAAGAGAACGTAGAGGCGACTGTACATTGCTAATTATGTGTAAACCACAAAGCGACTGCTCTGAAACGATATAAAATAATTTTTAACAAAAAAAAAAACGACTTCAAAACAAAAATAAAATGCACTAAAAAGGATAAAATAACTGCGTTATTTAAAAACCCTCTATTTTGAAGGCGGTGCCCAGTAAAACTATTGGACGAATTGAATTAACTTAGATATTTACCAGAGTTTCTCATTTTGACTTTTAAGTTTCGAATAGGTGTGTGTTTAGTGCTATTTTAGATAGCCTTGTAAAGAAGGTTGTTAGTTGTATTCATTTTTCTTTTAATATTGATTTATTTTTCATTATCATTGTGTCTAATAGTTTTACTAGGCACCGCCTTCAAAATAGAGGGTTTTTAAATAACGCAGTTATTTTATCCTTTTTAGTGCATTTTATTTTTGTTTTGAAGTCGTTTTTTTTTTGTTAAAAATTATTTTATTTCGAGAAATTTTAGTGTTTTTGACGATTTTGGTTTTGCGAAAACATGGATAGGCTTACGAAACGCGCTGCTAATATGTGAAATCGTCGTTTAAATGAGACAAGCGAGGAAAGAGAAAAAAGCCTATCGCAAATTAGGAAATCTCCAATGTTATTTTGCGAGAGACTACTAAATACTCTTTTTTTTTTAATGTTTAAATAGTTTTTTTTTAATTGTTATGTTTTAAACTGTTTTTTGTCTACACTATCGAATATGCAAGATTACCCATTTGCGCATCAATACGAATAAAATAAGCCCAAACACTATGCATCTACTATCAACCATTAAGGAGTTCCCGAAACTGTGCTGCACCTGCATTATGGACCTTGCAATGGCAGTCATTACCCATCTCGGTGTAAAGATCTTGTCAACACGAATAAAATAAGCCCAAACACGCAGAAGTTAAGATGTGCCGTTGAGGAGTTCCCTCGATCCTCTGTCGTCTCCATCATCAGATCTGCTTTAAACCTCAATAGTATTGTAGTCTCATCAGATATACACATAAATCTCAAGTTTTTAACCCATGCTTGCCTACAATTTTCAAGAGATGCCCTCGATTTCTCAAGGTTTCCACCATCAGGTCCTGACCTGATAACGATGGGACCAAATGACAAGCATACCCATTCAAATAAAAAAATAATTTTTGAAATCGGTCCAGGCGTCTTTGAGAAATCAAGTATCAAACATAAAAAAAAATGAAGTCGTTTGATAAAAAAAATACAACCGAATTGAGAACCTCCTTTTTTTGAAGTCGTTTGAAAATACTGTCGCGATCCAATGGGAATTGCTAGACACGATAATCGCTTAACGATAAAAAATATGACGACAAACAATTGTTATAATGGGAACAGCTACAGGCGACAGTAGTCCAACGATAAATTAATCGTTGCAACATTGAGGGAACGCGCCCTAACGCATTCACAAAAGTTTTTAAATTCACCCCAAGCGTTGTTTATTCCGTAAACTCGGCAAAGTATACAATCCCAACTCCGGTTCGACATTTTATGATGAACAATGCTCACGAATTCTCTTGTCCAAATACTCTTGATCTCTCAACAAATAACATTTTATACAAAAGGGAAGTTCAAGTTATGTTGGTCATTGTTACATGCGGTGCCAGCGTACGAGACGTAACGCAATGTCGGTGACCTCGACGGATATACCCATCTCCCTCTAACTTGTGTTAAACAAATGAGATGCAACTAGACTATCCGATGCGAGAAACCGATAGCTTCAGTGACGTGTCAGGCAAGGGAGTGTAAACAGTGTTTCAATAGTTAATTCTCTTAAATAAAATTAAAATGAAGAACTTTAAATATGATGTGGTACAGTTAATACACTCTGTGAGAGATCGACCGTGTTTGTGGGACAAAACTATAGATAACTACAAAGATCGGGTGGAAAGAAGATTAGCTTGGAAGGAAATATTTTCTATATTAGAAGAGTCTTATGAAAATATGACATCGGAAGAAAAGCGATTTACAGGTACGTTATGGAAACACTTGTTTTTTCACGTTTTCATTGTTTTGCGTTACGTTATTTTGACGTACTTACACGTCACTTATCGTGTCGGTTGTGACGTATGCGGTACCTACTTGCAATCAATACCTATGCGGGTACGATTTTTCTCTTGTTTGGGTAAAGTAAACTTGTATGTAATAATTTTCGTTTATGTTGTGTTAATAAAGATAACCAGCGCTTAAACAAGCACTTATCTATGTGCCACAAAAAATATATTTTATTCTGAATTTAGGCGATTTAATCGTATTCAGTTTGCCTAAATGCGAATTAAATTCTATGACATTTAGGCCTTCTTACTTGAATCTAAATAAATGATTTTAATGATTTCAAGTAGGTATAGGACATCAATATTATTATAGGTATTAAGTAGCTACTTTTGTTTTATTTTAACTAATTTTATTTTTCAATTTATATTACAGAAGAAGCGATACTAAACAAGTGGACAAACGTAAGGGACACATTCATGAAAACACTAAAAACAAGATTGGGGAGGCCTAAAAGGAAATACTTATTATACAATCATATAAAATTCCTTACTAAAATAGTCCCTGAAGACGAAAGACACGCCGAGTATAATAATGAAGAAACTGACGTTATTATGAAGCAAGAAGTAGAAACAGAATTAGAATCCAATTCTCTCGATGAACCAAGTTACTCGAAAAAACGTTCAAAACGCAACGATTTCGACGAAGAAAAGTCTGCATCCGATTGCAGTGCCAGCGAAGTCAGTTTTAACAGTCCAAAACGAAAATCAAAAAGATTTACCCGTGATGGTGATTCGAAAGAGGTACCCAAAAAGAAAACTAGGAAAGTTAACGGGAAAGACGATAGTGAGAAGGCTAGTCTAGATAATGATACAAACGAAATAGACTTTATTGAAGTAGCTGATAATGATCCAAGGATTATGAATGAAGATGAGGCGTTCTTCGCATCGTTACTACCTTCTGTAGTTAAATATACTGAGGATGAAAGATTAGAATTCAGGATAGAAGTGCTTGGAGTAATGAAGAGGATTAAGGAGAAAAGGGAATGGGTACTTGGGTAGATAAATAGACTATTGCCAAACATCTCAAACACTAAAAATATCGAACTATGGACTGACAAGAGGTTGAAAATTGTAAAATGGACACATACGGCACCCGCCAATTTGTCATATCCAGACCTGGGCGTGTATATAGTAAGCAAGATGCTAATATTCATAAATATATGCCATATTTGGTGAAAACTTGGGTTTACTACTGAACTCGTTAGGTTTCAGATAATATATTATGGCAGCAATGGGCATTATCTTACTCAAAGATCAATAAACCGCCTTGTTTTAATGTTGATATTAGATTTTAAGTATACATGTACATAAGAGCAATGTGGTTTTAAATACAATTATTAAAATAAGAATGAATTGTTTTCTTTTAAGTGTAACTCAGATATAAAAAAAGGAAAGGGTTAGGCTTTGACAGCACTAAATAGGACCATTTCAAATAAAATCCGTGTATTTTTAATAGATAAGTTTTAATGATCATTTTTTCTGTAGCATTTTTAAAAATAATGTATACAGTAACCACAAAAACACAATCTGTTTAATTAAAAAATAATGATGAAACTCCTAAACGTTAATTATTAGTTTCCCTTTACAGCTAATAAATTTAAACTTCTAAGTGAAAAATATAACAAAAACGCATCTGCAATACTGTAATTTATTTATTCAGACAATAATATCGGAGGTACGACGCTACCTACAATATTAAACGAACAATAACAACGTGTTGGATACATAAAAAGTTTTGACCTTACTTTTTAGAAATGGCAGATTTTTTTTCTTCCCAAACGAAATAATAATAATACATAGGTTTCAAAAACTCTCAGATATTATATAGTTAGTCGTAGTATGAATTGGATCTATTAATTTTAGTGTCTTTAGCGCGGGCTGTCGGTCGCGGTCGAGCGCGCCTCGCTGCGGGCGCGGCGCCGGCCGGCCAGCCTGGTCACACTACACCATCTTACGACTAAGTTGAACTGCGGGCTAAAACCACCCAATGAGTGCACATATATATTACCCCAGTACAATTTCACTATATGACCCAAAACGGGTCGAAACTCACTAAATTCACTAAAATTTAAACACCCTTTTCGCTATTTACAAATTCGGAATGAATCTAAATACGAGAATTTAGTGTTATTTTTTTTATATTTTTCACACATTATTCTGTAATTATAGAGACAAATGAAACGTTATGTTTTTCATCGTTACCTATTATGGCTTTTATATACACAAGCGTTTGAATACTGCAAGAAAAATCATTCGTTCGGCTTTAAGCCACCCCGGTAAGCCAGCGAGCAGCCGCGAGACCTCGCCGGGTCTTCGTAAGACGTTACACACTATATCATATCGGTACTATAGTGACTAGACGGTCCCCTAAACAAAAATTGTGGATCAAAAATTTATTTACATGTTTTTATTACACTATGGATATCAAATTCACACTAGCTTAACACATTGCTACTATTAAATGTTTATATATTTATTTAATACAGCGATAATAACGCCCTTTGGAAACGTAATATAAAGCACAGGTGAGTATAGAGCGCCACAAAAACTATTGGCACCGAAACATTTAGATAAACGAAATCTCAAAAATAATTCAAATCACAAATCACCTGAAGTTAAAGCTCCCATCGTCTTTTATTTAAATCATTCACTTTGTGCTGTGTCACATGGAAGTCGCTTACAACTAAAACTATGCGAATATACTAGAGTACTCAAAATCAAAAATATATTGGCTCCGAAACAACATGATAACGCGCTAATGAAACAAACCGTTACCTCAACATCAGTCTAGCATCGTTATGAAGGGCTATGTTTATAAATTAACACATCTACACCGCTAAAGACGATTTAATTTATATTTGAGTATGGCTTGATATCACTAATATATAACGGAAACACTTACGTCTATCAGAGGTAACCTATAGTAATATATTTTTATACAATTACAAATCAATACAAATATGTATAAGGATATAATACAGAAAAAAACAACAATACAAAGAAAATCGTCATTTCCCACTAGAAATAAAAACGAATTTGAACTTATTGGTGACGAACTTAGAAAATAATAACACGTAGAGGAACTTATGAAGAAATAATCGATTAAACATTAACAAAATAAACTTGCGTATCGAATTTACTGTGAATTAAGCTACCGGTATTTCACTTATAAAATTATATACAAAACAATGTCAACAACGTTTTTTTTTTTCATATACACCTAAGAAATGAAACCTCGTCATTAAGGAGATCGCGTTTCAGTCTGGCGCGTGGCAGACAAGTACAATAATCATAATGCCACAGCCTTAAGTAGAAATGGGTAATCACAATGTGTCGTTAATTAATTACTAGTAGTCGTAAAGTCAGTGATGGGTTTCTTCTGGCGCGGTTTCTTGGGTCTGGGCGGCGCGGGCTCGCCGTTGCAGCAGTGGCAGCCGCGCTTCACTAGCCCGCGGGCGGAAGAGCGCGCGGAGGCGCGGCGCCGCGGGTCGTGCGCGTGGTGCGCGTGGTGCCCGTCGTGCGCCGCGTGCGTGGCATGCGCGGCGTGCGCGTGGTGTGTATCGTGCGCGTGCGGGTCGGCGGCGCGCGTCTTGCCGGTGAGACTACGCTCGTGCAGCAGGCGCTTGGCGGGGTAGGTGCGCAGCGGCGGCGCGTCGTCGGAGGAGCCGTCGGCGCTGGCGGCGCGCGCCTCCTTGATGACGGAGTCGAGGCGCAGGCGCGCGCCGAGCCCGCTCGAGTCTGTGGAGTTGGCCTCGTCGAAGGACGGGCTCTTGCAGCATTTATCGCTGTCGCTGCTGAAGTCCAGCGGCCGGCGACTCTCAGAACGTTCCGATGCGGAGTTTGACTCCCAGAATAGTTCGGTGTGCCGCTCCGGGGACGACCGGTCGTCGTCCACGTCGCCGAAGTCTCGCGAGTCCTCGGCCATCATTTTGGCGTCAGCTCCGGTTATTAGGCCGTCAGTTTCGCCCATAAGGAATCTAGTTTCTTGCTCTCTCTTGTCAGTATCATAACAGACGCGTCGTATCACTTGTGTGGTGTTAGCGTGCACAATGGCGGAGGCCGTGTTTGACAGATGGAGCTCTCTGTTATCGTTTAGAATGCTGTCGAATCTAGTTAGGCCGTCATCTTTGACGAGTACCGAAGACAGGTTGATGTTGTTGCTCTGATGCGCGACGTTCGCACCAGGCAGTGAGTTGATCATGTTATCGATGTCAGCATATTTGACGGGGTTCTGAATACCGCTGGATTCGGCCGTCGCTTGTGATATCACGGTTGTTTGCGACGCGGTCATAAGGACAGTTCCCGGCCCGCGGTTCGCGTGGTATATCGTCGAAGTTATTTGCCGACTCTTTATGCCTGTTATTGTAAATGGTTGTACCTGCAAGCATACATAATATCATAAATGCCTCATTAAGTTCTGTCTACTTGACTAAAACTAAGCGCACTAGCCAAATACGTAAGTTTCTTGGGATGAAAACGAAATATGCCAAAAAAAACATACGAAAAACGATTGTAATTTAGAAAAATCCCTCTCCTCACCTCTCCTTCGTCGGTCGGCTCGCTATGGAAGGTGGTATTGGGATGGGAGCGCGCGAACTCCTCCTGGTCTAAGGCGATAGTCGCTTGCATGCCGTCCTCACTCACAGTGACAATGCCGACGTCCTCCAGCCCTATGCCGAGGTCGCGCTCGTCGGACAACTCGCCGCGGGGCAGCAGCTGGTCCGTGGCTATTTGGTCGTCTAAGTCTGGTTGCGGGATGCTGTGGCTTAGTATCGGTTGGGCTGTGGAAGGATAAAATTACAAATTATTCACACATAGTATAAAGAATTGGAATTGGGGGAGGCCTTTGCCCAGCAGTGGGACAGTATAGGCTAGGAAAAAAAACAGTTATAAGCCTGTTTCTTTAGGTAGATAAACGACAGACTAACAGTATTACCACATAATAGTGTCTACTGGCTGCAAGCAATTTGTAGTAGTAAACCTCGCATGAGGTTATAAAAAGACATCTACCAATTTTTACACTAGTTAAACTCTATAATATACATGTTAGCGTTAGAAACTGTTGCATATAAATATGATTGCATTAACCTGACACAGGTTTTTGCACGCAATCTCCAAGAGTCAGCTAGTAATCCTTCTCTTACCTTCATAATGTCATAAAAAACGATAAAATAATAAGTCGACGCTGGAAACAGACAGACTTAGCATGAGAAATTGTATCACAATGCTGTTTGATAACGCTTCAATGACAACAGGTTGACTTCAAACTTAAATTAACACCAATCTATGATATTTTCTTCGGAATATAGATTTTTTATATGATAATATAAATCCATATCCATATGAAGAAAATTCTACTTCTTGGGGTGAAGAATAGAAAAGAATTTGCATTTATCTTACAATTTTGATGTTAAGAGCCCATTTAAATAATTGTGTTTTAGTATATTTTTGTATTATATCACCCATTTTTATACCATGCAACATGTTTGTGTTATGCATTTTAAAAATGCATAACACAAACATGTTATGTTTATGTTATGCATTTTTATACCATAAGAACGTTTAGTACGTTCTAAAGAATCTGTTCCTAGTCTGAAAGTACACAATCTTGACATAAATAACAGGTATATTTTTAACTTAACACTTCTGACATACGGTGAAGGAAAACATCGTGAGGAAACCTGGATTCCAAAATTTGGGATCTGAAATCGCCAATCCGCAGTGAGCAAGCGTGGTGATCAATGCTCGTGCCTTCCCTGTATGGGAAGAGGCAGGCCTCTGTGCCCAGCAGTGGGACGTTTATAGGCTGGATTATTATTATATTATTATATTTTTAAAACTCACGTGTATTAGAATGTCCGTGATCCTGCGTGTGGTCGTGTGCCGGAGACGCCGCGAACAGCAGCTCGGCCTCCGGGAACAGCTCTGATGCTGAAGGGGAGTCCACGCCAAGGTCCTCGCACTCCTCCGACAGCGATTTCTGGAGACAAATAATTCCACTTTAGATATGATGACATTACTTTAGGTATGATGTGAAGTAATTCAGGTAGGTTCATTAGCTACAAGGCAATGTAATAAAGTAATACATACTTCCTATTGTCCTCATTTTTTAAACTTAGTAATGATATTAATAATAAAAAGCAGCATATAATGGGATCCTCCTTTTTATAAATAGTAAAATTTTATGTATCCAATGTTAGTATAAAAAGAGTCCAGACACAACAATGCCTACATTATGGTGACTGCAATGCAACTGAATGCTCCAAGCTAGAACCTAACCTACCTTGGTATATAAAAGCTATACATATAATAACTAAAATCTTCTGTCTTACCTGTAGTCTTAACTCGTGCTCCAGTATAGCATACTTGTGTCTCAACGCAGCAGCAGACACATGCGTCAAACGATGCTGTCTGTGGTGACCGTCCTTCTTTTGCACAACCTACATCAGAAATATGGTGTCAGTATGATGCGATAGATATTATGTCGTAAGGGATTTATTTAGGGTTCAATTTAGTCGAGTTTACAGCCCGTAATTTAAGATATTAGAATTAAACCTGCAGGCGTTTATTTTGTCTTGTTTATTTCATCGTTTAAATAAGTTACATTTAACATCGTAAGCATGAAGCTACAGTGATGAATTATTTCCAAAGCCTACAGAGATGATACCGGCTTAACATAATGTTCGGATGACGGCAAAGCGTAAGCCTTTCCTTTTAACACAGTTTCAATATAACATTAATAATATACCTTATTACTATCACATTAAGATTAAATTTCACAACAACTAATGAAGGATTTCCAATAACAATGAACCGAATGATAGGGACATGCATAATAATGCGGGAACAGACTTGACAATGGATAGTAAAGTTGAATAGACGTCATCATCATGCAAAAATTATAAACTAGGACGCTATAGAATGTTTTTGTAATTAAGCTTACCCCAACGTTAGGGGTAATGACAAAATAAAACACAAAGACTAGGTAATGAAGAGGGGAGCAGTAATTAATAAACACCTAATGTTTCGTCCGTGTCCGATAACCGGCAACGCCGAGTGGTCATTTAAAAGCGACATTTGAGCGAAAATATACAAGAGAAATTGAAATTGAACTGTAAGTATAGTTAGTTACAAACTTGTCGCTTTTACATGACATAAAATCAAAACGATACACCAACGAACGAAGAACAGCTGACAAAAATAAATCGATGCGTGCATTCTACTAAAGAGGCGACTAATCGTTTAGGATACCAGCGTCGTTTCTACGATACGGTGTACCTGATGGTAGCCCTTATCGTCGCAATCTGACGCGTCAATATCGTAGCCGCATCGCGGCGAATCGTCGTGCGAATCAACCATATACGACTTTTTGGAATCAACGTCGAACATCTTATCAAAAATCCTTTGCGCCTCCATATCGGGACTGTATCGATCTGGGATCGGATCCTGAAGTTGCAAAATGTGTGTCATACACGATATGCACGTCTGTTATACAATTTGGAACTATCAACTCGTTTTTGCAGTACACAATATATTCGGAGGTAATAGTTCCTTAAAAATGAATAAATAAATAACTTACAAGTACAGTTCGGTCCATGTTGTCCGCCCTGACGGTTTCCTCGTAACTATAGTCGTGCGGGTCGGCTGATTGTAGATGCCACGGCTCCGAAGCGTCAGGACTCGAGCCTCGCTCGGGTTTCACGCTCTGGGTCTCTCGTTCTCGCCACGGCGAGCTGTTCTTACTGGTTTCAACTAATTCGGGTGGGTTAGAGATACCGGCGGCAGACGCCGTAGCCTCAGCTGCTTGAGATGAAGCTGCAGCTGCTAGATTAAACGCTTGGAGGTTGTGGAGCGCAGCAGCCGGTAGCCGGACATGCCGCACTCCCGGCCGAGTCAGCACCGGCTTTAGCCCAGCCGGGCCTATAAGCCGCTGCAGTAATAAAGCGTTTGTCGTCCCACCCTCTCCACCACCTACAGTTAATAACTTCGGTCCTCTGTTCGTCACTATTGCGATTTGCTGGCCTCCTTTCACCATAGATACAGGCAAGATGTAGTTTGCGGGCATGATAACTGCAGTAGTGGGTTTCCCAGCAGTCCCTCTAGCCACAGTGATCGTTTGGCCGTCAGCAACGATGACGTTTCTTTGGGGTTGCGGTCGGGGTGTAGCTACGGGAACAGGAGTTTCATTTTCAAATGTGAGTTTCCGAACCACTTTGCGTGGGCTGTCTTGAGGTGAATGGCTATCTAGACAGCTTTCGTTGCAATCGCCCTGTGAAGTTCCGCAACTGCTGTCTTCGGAGCCCATGGTCCGACACGTCTCGTCTCCATGTATAGGGCTCATCTCTCGTCCCCGACGGGAGCCACTCGAGCTCTTTTTCCGTTTCGACGACCCTGGATTCAAAGGCGGATTTGTCCTCCGACGTGGTGCCGGTTTATCTTTATCAGGAGAATTCTCTACCTGCTCTTTATATTCTGCTAAGATGTAAAGAATCCTTTGCGTTGTTTGTTCATCTTCCAAAGGTTTCTGAGATGATGTCTTTGGTGGCACTGGATTATTCAGTTTCAAAGTATTAGGTGGATTTGACGAAGCTTTAGGCCTTGATTTTGATTTCGAGCTAGATTTGGAAGACTTCGCTTGAGCTGCTGGTGGGTCTGAAGATGTGGAAGAAGTCTCACTGGTGACCGTATGGGGTATCTGACTGTGACTTGAGGACGACGCAGAAGACTCGGTAATTCCTGACGAGTCTGGTGATCGAACGTAGGAAGATGTTGTAGGGGCCGGAGTCGCCGGTTTTCGATTCACATAAGTCACATTTAATGGCTGAGTATTTCCGATTGAGTAGAGTACTTGGTGTTGTGTGTGAGGAGCTGGTTGGGCCCTTGTTGTCTCTGCAACAGTTGTGCTGGTCGAGGCTGGCGCGTCAGTGGTGTCCGTTGACGGCAGCTTAGTTAAAGCATTATTAGCTCCACTCGAACTACTTGAGCTACTAGAACCATTCGAATTTGCATTAGGCTGTACTGTGCTTCTTTCTTTGACTTGCTCCAGCACCAAATCGAACTCTCTTAGTTGTTCTAACGTCGATGAACTCATAGACTCTGTTGAGGATTGACTCTCACTCGGTGTTTTTACAGGTCTACTGGTTTGCGGTTGTGGCAGCCTAATCGTCTGTTGTCCTAATTGTGGAGCTGCTGTTAGCACCAATTGCTGGTAAACTGGTTGATTAGTCCCGCCGATCACATTCCGTTGTATTTGGAAGAACGAAGGTCTTACAACCCTTGTTCCACCAACCATCTGCGGCGGTTTACTCAACATAGGTAATTTTATTCTCATTTGTGTCAATACTGGTTGCGTTTGAGTAGTATGTGTATTATCGTTCGACACACACGCGTGTGTATTATTTTCTTCTGTCGAATTTTCAGAGTTGGAATTAGATTGTGTTTGAGGCACGATCTTGATGATAGATGGTTCTATTTCACCTTGGTTAACAAATTTCACTTCACCTGGTTGTTTGGATGTGTTCGCATCATCAAGCTCTGTACTGGGAACCGTTATTAGGTTAATAGTTTGTCCGCTGCCGAGGTTTACGGGTATTTGACGTGTGTATATAACACCGCCATGCATCGTCTGAATGTTCATAGGGGCTATGGTCTGCTTTAACTGTTGCACTAAGTTTGGCTGAGATTGTGAGGTCGGAGGAGACGTCTTCCTAAGCAGTAATGGCGGACTACTAATCTGACTTATATGCTCTAAATTAATAGCGTTATCATTCGGTTGGCAATCCGGACTTTCGCCATTTGTTGATAAATGTGAATTGCCATTAGTAATCTCGTTCTTTTGATTACCATCTTGATATACTTGCTTACCGAACGCTTGATTGAATTTCGGCAAGCTTGTACCTTTCTCCGAACCCGGTGTTTTGGGCGACGAATTTTGTATGAACTTAGCGTAATTTTCTTCGTATATAGACCGTGATTTTATTTCGGCCGAATTTGGGTCTTTGCCATTGACGTTATTAGACCCATTCGCTGTAGGACTGAGTTCTTGAGTGTCTGCTTGCTTCGGCTGCGTTGGCTGAAGGTTAGGTGTTTCAATAGGCTGGAGTCTTAACACCATGCTGCGCTGATGCGGTGCGTTCAACTGGATCGCCTTGCCATCTGCAGATTTGCAAACAAATTGAACCATCTTTTGCTCATTTCCTCCACCAAGGTTTGTCAGGAGATTTACTCTTTTCAATAGTTGTCCAGCGGTTGAGTTCTTTTGAGATCCTGTGTTGACGATGTGAAGTAGCTGATTGCCTTGTTGCAAGCCACCATCAACTAAGGACAGTCCGCTAAAGGAATTTGTCTGAGACGTTGGAGTACCATTTGTAGAGGAATTCGTAGCAGCTTTGTTCTGTACGATATGTAATACTGGTGTAGAATTCTGATTATTTAAGCCAGATTGCTGGGAGTTATCTACTAAAGTTATTTGCTGGTTTCCTGCAGCGTTTTTGCCTTGAACTATGTGAAGGACTTGTGGCGTAACTTGAGAGTTAGTTGCTTGCTGATTATTTTCAGTCGAATTCGTCTGATTGAGTGGAGGAGGCAGTATCTGTGCTAAAGCCTGCTGCAGAGCCATAGCATTTATCGACGTAGTTTTTTGATACGTGTTCGATGTACCTTGAGCTGAGCCAACAGCTCCTTGTCGCAACTTTTGAGATAGTATGTTAACAAGCGCATGCGCTCTATTAGTTGATATGGTTTCCGCGGTGGTAGTGATACCTGCGGCATTCATGGCATGAGCCAGTTGATCTGGTTTCTCTGTAGATCCATTCTGATGTTGTGGTTGTGGTTTAGGTTGTTGCTGCTCCTGCTGCTGCTGCTGTTGTTGTTGTTGCTGCTGCTGTTGTTGCTGTTGTTGTTGTTGCTGCTGCTGCAGTTGCTTTTGCTTCTGCTTCTGTTGCTTTTGCGACTGTTGTTGCTTTAGAAGCAGTTTCTCTTTCTTCTGTTGCTGTTGTTGCAGCTGTTTTTGCTGCTTTTGGAGTTGTAGCTGTTGCTGCTTTTGTAGCTGCTGTTGTTGCTTTTGCAGTAATTGTTGCTGCTGATGTTTTTGCTGCAGTTGCTGCTGTGTCTTCTGTTGCTGTTCAAGTTGTTGTTGTTGCAATAATTGCTGCTTTTGATGTTGTTGCTGCAATTGATGCTTTTGTTTTTCTTGCTTTTCCTGCTTCTGCTTTTCTTGAAGCTGTTGTTGTAGTTTCTGCTTTTCTTGCTGCTGCCGTTGTTGTTGTTGCTGTTTTTCTTGTTGTAAAATCTGTTGCTTCTCTTGTTCTTGCAGCTGTTGTTGCAGCCGCGTCTCCTGTTCTTGTTGTTGTAGTTGCTGTTGCAATAAAAGTTGTTTTTCTTGTTCCTGTAGCTGTTTCTGCTTTTCTTGCTGCTGAAGTTGTTCAAGGAGTAACTGCTGCTTTTCCTGTTCTTGCAGCTGTTGCTGCAGCATATGCTGCTTTTCTTGCTCCTGCAGTTGTAATTGTAATTGCTGTTGGTTTTCTTGCTCTTGCAGTTGTAGTTGCAATTGCAGTTGCTTGTCTTGTTCCTGTAGTTGTTGCTGGAGTAAATGCTGCTGCTCCTGCTCATAAGGTTGATGCAGGACATGGTGCTTATCTTGCTCTTGCATTTGATGTTGCAGTAGATGCTGATTTTCTTGTTCATGAAGGTGCTGTTCGTCCAGCTCATGTTGTAGTTGATTTTCCTGCTCCTGTTGCAGTTGTTGCTGAAGCTGCTGTTGTTGAAACTGCTGTTCTAACTCTTGAAGATGTTGCTGCTGTAATTGCTGTTGTTGCTGTTCCAAAAGCTGTTGTTGTAATTGATACTCATGATGCTGATGATGTTTAAGATGTGGAAATGTTTCCGGGGCGTATTGCTTCTCCATAGAGTGATACATCAATTCAGTATTAGAATTTGGAACCGGCACAGCGTTAGCAGGGTGGCCGTCATAGCAGTAATCGATGTTGTTCATCATATTTCTATCATATAAAGGTGGTGGTTCATCATGATCGTAATGTTCATCTACTTCTTCCTTGATTTCTGGCGTCTCTTCCAGTTCTATTTTTATTTCCGGCTTTACATTGGTATCAAGAGGGTAATTTTCACCCATCGAATAACTCATAGCTTCGCGAGGCGGAGCTGGCATTGACTGAATATGTTGGACGTATTCTTGGGCTAACGGCATACTCAAATCAGCAGTTGTCAGTTCAGTGTATTCAGTTTTTATAACGGACTGTGGATCGTCATTAAGACTATTATCTGCCGAACATTGGGACGGACTAGCATCAGACACTTGAGTGACTCTTGGGTCACAAGTGACTGGGTTCTGCGCAGAGGCACTAACAGGCAGCTGTCCGACTTGTACCACGTTAACAACAACCTCCTGTGGACGAGGCTGAATCCAGTCTGGACTATTGAGTCCATATGGGAATTCTGAAGTATCAAACAAATCATTTGTGTCAGGGTAAGAGTCGTCATTTTTATCTTGTTCCTTTATCCAGTCGTAACTTAATTCATTCATAGTCTTCTTAAAAAATGATCTTATTTTATCCTTCATTTGGATGCATCTCATGTTCTGTTGTAATTTTACTGTTTCTTCTTTAGTTCTAAAATTATTTAAGGAGTGCTCATGTTTACAGTTACCATAATTTTCGGACAGTAAAAGCGGCTGAATTTGTTTTACGTCCGACAGAGTCGCAGCCGAAAATTTTATACCACATCCGTCCTCTAAATTTTGTATGACTCTGTCGGACCCCTCACCAAAACCCATATTGAAATTGGTTTCGGCGATATCGCTAGATGAGTAGGCTGATTCGTTATACGTAGCTACAATTTCATCGGCTAATGTTTGTTCAGTAGGGTCTTGAAAAGAGGTAGTAACTATTTCAGTGTCAGTAAATAAAGTATCGTCTTTTTCACTTTCAGGTATTTCTCTAACACAGGTGCCTTGTATAGGCCATGCGGTTAATGTTTGCTGGACATCTATATCTTCTTTATGAAATGGTCTTGAGTAAGAAAATTTTACTGAGCTGCAATAGTCGAACAGACGTTTGAACTCTCTACTGTAGGCCGAGTCTTCCATTGTTGCAATAGTTATTTTAGGATAGTCAATATTTTTGCCTTTTCTATATTTCTTTTGACGAATCTTTATTTCTGTCATGTCTGCTTTACGTTTCATGATCCTTTTACATTTGTTTTCAAAGAACAAACGTTCGAGGTAATTATCTTCAGCGAATTTTCTAGAATAAGTAAACTTAGGTAGGTTCAGTTTAATTTCTATTTCTTGAATTTTGCCATCTTCTCCCACTTGTTGTGTTATATGTATTACGTCTTTTGGCATTTGATTTTCTGTGCTATTTTGACTCGACAATGTTACCTTACTATCTACTGGAAACACAAAACACGTTCTCATTGTTTCATCTTCATGTTGAATTCCGTTCATCAAGAATCCCGAACTATTGCTGGGTGCTTTACTTTTGCAAATGATCTTTTCTATTTCTTGGCTTTCAATTAATCCTTCTTTTTCGCAATGAACTTCGGCAGCAACTGCATTCATTATTTCGCTATGTATATCATCATTTTCCAATACTTCAATTACCACAAGTGGATCCTCGTCAGTCACATCGACTGCCACGCCTTGCTTCGAGTCTTTCTTACAGTCTTCCTTACAATCTTGAGATTTGTCATTTTCTTTTTCAATTAAATCATTGTGTTCGTTATATTTTGCCACATTGATACCAAGATCTTTATCTGGGTCTTCTATACTTTCCCCTGATAGCTTTGTGTCATCATCAACTAGCACACATTCATAGTCTAGAACTTTACCTTTTAGTATTTCGGTTACAATACTTGTGTTTTGGTTTACTTCAGTATTTATTTCTTCTTTATCCTTATCTGTTGAGTCATTCCCTATCAATTGAATATCACACGATTCTCCTGTATTTTTATCATTAAGTACACTTTCACTCTCACTATAGTTAATATTATCAATGTCATGAACGATCGCACTAATTTCTATGTTTTCTTCAGTTGTCTTATTATTTTCTATGTCAGTTTGTGAGAATTGATCACTATTTTCATTACTATCATTGTCCATACTCATATTTTTCAGGTTAAGATCTTCGTCGCAAACATTGGTCGAGTCTATTACTACTTCTTCATGTATGTTATCAATGTCACAAATACTATCACTATGGTCTTCATTAATAACATCTGTAATGACTTCTACTTCAACTGTTTTATCTGCCTCCGTGCAAATATTATCACAGACCTCTTCATTATTTCTTTCAGAGTCAATACTTGCAACTTCACTTGTTTTTTCAGCATCAGTACAAATATTAACGCTTTCTTCACATATGGTTTGTATGTTATCTTGAAGATCTGTTACTTCAGGAGATGTCGGTTCATGTTTGTTACCCTGGTCATAAAGACTATCAACAATCTTTTCTTTGACGTTATTATCTTCTGTGTTTATCTCTGTACTTTCAGTTGTTTTATCATCAGCACAAATATTCACACTACATACCTCACTTGTGGTTACATCATTTGGCAGATCTGTTATTTCGGATGGTATAACTTCTTCGTGTATATCACCGTGGACACATATACTATCACTGAGCTCGTCATCAATAAGTTCTGTGTCAGCTTCTGCAGCTTCAGCTGTTTTACAATTCTCACGTGTATCCATGATATTTATATCCGGTATCACTTCTTTAAGTAAATCTTTATTGTCACAAACAATACCTTTACTTTCGTCATTAATAATTTCTGTATCAACATTTGCAACTTCCAATGTTTTCTTATCGTCAGAGCAAACATTAACACGACATTCCTCACTAGGCGTTTCCATGTCAACGTCTGGAATTTCCCGTTCGTCGATGTCGTCGTTGTCACAATTGGCATCCCTACATTCGTTATTGATAATTTCTGAGTCAACATTTGTGACTCCTGTTGGATCACAAACCTCACTTGACACTTCAGTTGGTTCAAAAACCTCACTTGACACTTCAGTTGGTTCACAAACCTCACTTGACACTTCAGTTGGTTCACATGTATCACTTGTTATGTTTGTATCATCATCTGGGAGATCCATTATTTCAGACGGTTCTACTTCTTTTTGAATGTCATCAATATCACAAGGATTATCGCCTTCTTCATCATTGAAAATGTCTGATTCGACATATGCAACTTCAGTTGTTTCACATTCCTCGCTTGTAATATTCCTGTCATTTTCTGTAATTTCCGGAATTTCAGAAGGTACTTTTTCCTCGTGTATTACATCATTGTCACAAATATTATCTGTCCCGTCCTTATTCACTTCTGTATCGATATTTGCTTCAGTAGTTATCTCAGTACCCGCAGATTTATAGTCACTTGTTTTATTAACCTCATCTTGATGAGTTATTACAGAAGATTCATGACATTCTGTAAGAGGCTCAAGTTGCGCCTCTTGAAGTTCAACATCTGTTACACAAGTATCTTGGCTGTTTTCGTCAATACTTAGTGTACGGAGACTTGTCTCTTCAGATGTTTTATCTAATTCATCACCAATATTGTTACATACATTCTCAGAATTGTTTACAACGAGAACATCGGTGAATTCACTTGCTGTATCACTCACACACACATTTTCATCGTTTGATGTGCAAATATTTATTGAATGTAGTTCAGTCTCTTTATCATTATTACTGGGTTCTTCATTGATTTGCATTTCAGACACCGTTGTCGGCTCGCCAGCTTCGGGAGGATGTTGCTCTATGTCACATTTGTTTTCTTGATTTATACAGTTAGTTTCTTCATGTCTCACAGTTTGTAAATCTATGTCTACTCTAGGACTTTCATCCTCATAAAATTTTTCTTCAATTATTTCATCAGACTTAATATCAGTGCTAAAGTTTGATATTGATTCTGGGTTCTCGGCGTACGATTGAGACTGATAAATGTCATTGTTACTGTCAGTGACAGTCTGTATATCATTTTCATGTGTTACTAAAGAACCAATACAACTCTCACAGATGCCTTCATCGCAGTTTTTATTTTTAGATTGAACATTCATTGTACTAACTTCGGCCGTCGACGAGCCGGAACACACTTGAATCGATGACGATAGTCTATTAAGATACATTTTAAATTCGGATTGATAATCATCACTACTCTGTCTCTTCACCATACCGTTACTACCATTGTCATTAACAAAATCTCGTGTTACAGTATTGGCATTAATAAATTCTTCTATATCATCACTTTTCTCGAAATCGGTTTCACAGTCCGTATCTTGTAATGGATCCTCAGAAGTTTTTTGTATTTTATTACTTATTATGTCCGCTTCAACTGATTTTCTTTTCAAGCGATGTAGTGGGCTAAGTTTTGTAGGCGTTTGTAGATCAGCGATCGACTTTTGTTGAAAGTATAATGATGTTAATGTTATTAGAGTTGGCACTCTGCTTAGTTCTGTACCTTCAGAGTTATTTTCAGGACCATATAAATGATTACGTAAATAAATCGGTGAATTCTTATTTGTCCACAACTCTTCAGTTCCACACGCTATGTCCAGGTGGCTTTGGTTTTGTTTTTCATTACTAAATTGCATATCTTTGCAAGACGCTATCAAGCCAAATGCTGCCATTACTGGTGAACTGCAGGCAATTTCTTCATCATCGGACAGTTGACCGTCAAATGCGTAGTCATTGTCATCAGCGCCAAAGTCAGCAAGAATCGAATATGACCCACATCGGGACAAAGGCTGTGACTCTGTTACTTCAAAACCAAGTGGCATGTTAGTAAGATCATCTGTCATGTTGGTCTCTGATTCAGTGCATGGATAAATGTTTTGACTGATTTCATCACAACGGACTAACTTAATGAAGCATTGTTTCAACAACTTCAGGTTCTCGTATTGTCTCACAAGGTCATCACATTTGGTAAGATTAACAAAGCATTCCGCCGATTTAAAGGCTTTGATCGGCGAATCGTTAACAGGTACTTTGACTTCAGATACTTGAGGAGTTTCAATAATGGGTACAGTTGGTTCAACAGATTTCGTTGTTTCATCGGTTAATGTATCTAAACCAAGATCTTTTAATAGCTGGTTCTTATATTCATTAATTTTCTCTTCTGCGTGTACAGTTTCAACAATTTCTACCGGTTTTATACTGTTCAAGTCAACGGCTTCAACCAATTGCTCAATATTTTCTTCATTATCTTTGGATTCAGTTATAACTTCATTATTATGAGAAAAATTTATGAAATTCGATTCAGAATTGTCAATATCATTCGATGAATCGTCAATTTCGACGACATCGCAGTCATTTAGCAAAACTGGTGTTATAGGAGTTGATTTAGTTAGTACTTTTTCTGGTATATTTTCGTCTTCATCAACTACAGTTGTTAAATCGGTTTTATTTGTTTCCGATTCGGACGCAATCTCCTCATGATATAGAATAGATTTAGGCAAAAGGTATTTTTGTATGTCTTCTCTCACTAATTTTACAGAGCATTTTTTATTAAATCTGGTTTGATGGTCGGTAAACAACTTACTTTGCATGTTAGCTACTTTATATTTACCATATTCAGTGTTGAAATATTGTGTAGCGTCCTCTTCGTCGGAGTCACTTAGTAAATCTATTGTCTCCATGTCATTTAGTGCCGGCTTGGCCAATGAAATTTGCTGGATTCGTGCCCCGGTTACAGTATTCGATTCATGACTTACTGTTGGTACTTGTTTTATATTTAATGTATACCGTTGTCTGTGGGATATATTGCTCAGAAGAACAGATTTCAATGCAGGATCAGCAAATAATGTATCTATGTCACAGTTCACTTGTCCATGAACAGTAGCTTTGAATGATCTCCCTGAGGGCAGTTTTATACGCACACACTTCTTCAATGGATCACCTGTATTTAAATGTGTTAATTCTTCAATTTGTATGGAATCCTTTATAGATTGAGGGATATCGTTTTTGTTTTTACTCTTTCCATTTTCTTGATTGACATTTTGTATATTATTTACTTTAGATGTTGGTAACGATTTCATTTGCGTAGGTGCATCATCATCGTCTTCGTCAAGACATATTATTTCTGGACTTTCTTGTACCAGATTTTCTTTACTTTTGGCTGTTTTACTGTTGGCTTCAGATACAAGTACATTACTCAATAAGATAGGTGCCTCAGCACTGTTCACTTCAGATTGAGTCTGTACATTTTCTACATGATCTTTCGTACTTAAAACGTCGCCTTGACAATCCAGGCCTATGGTTTTATTTGCCTGCTTTTCTTGTTCTAATCTTTTTACATAGCTCTCTATTTCTTCAACAACATCAGCATTTTTCAATGTGTTGTCGGCATCCGCACTTGACATTAGCTCGTCCATGATGTCTTTGGCAGCTAAGTCTCCAACCTCAAGTGCGTCGGCATCAGATTTCTCATGGCATAGTAGGCGATCATCGATTACCGGAATATTTTCAGTTTGGAGCAACTTTTCGAAATCATCTTTTAACAAAATGCTCGGGCTCGAACACTCATTATCATCACTCTTTGGAGTATCCATCAAATCATTTTCTATTACTTGATTGGCATCCGACATAGCTGTCGAAGGTACTTGCGATACAATCGGAGACATAATTTTCTGTTCTTCGGAACCTTCTTGTTCCAGCGTCTTAGGCACACTAGCCGTAACTTGTTCAACATTTTGTTCGGGTTTATTTAACAGCAATTTAGATTTTGCGCTCCGTCTAGTTTGCATTTTATATATTTTATGTTTAGTCTCCTCTCTCGTTTTAATTGTTTTTTTAAGCGTTTTTCTCGAAACTTGTTTCTTGGCAAGGGGTCGCTTGTTCTTTACTTCATTAGTAGGAGTATCTGAAGTATTCGCAGTTTCAGTTACTGGTTTTAGGCGGACTTTAGATTTCCTAGGTACGGAATCCTTTTTGGAGAGTTCTATCTTGTGTTTGTCTATTTTATTTGACGATCGCAACAATATGCGTCGACCTGAGGCTTTACCCTTGTTCTCTTTGCAATTACCATTAGTGTTTATTGTCTTTGATTTGTCCACATCTACGATAGTATTCAAAACAGGTATATGTAGATCTTGAATGTTGGTTACTACAATAGCTTGTGGTTCTTGAACTACTTTGGGGATGAATATAATTTTCTTTATAGGCGCATAAGTAAGCGCTATCGGTTGGTTATCGCTTGTATGCAAAATATTTCTATTTAAAATAGCCAGTCGTTTCATTCTCAATCGCTCTTGATCTTTGGCGTCTTTCTTTAAATCAAAACCAATTTTTGTTTGGCTTTTAGTCTTTGGCTCAATTTTCTCAGTGAAACTGAGCTTGTGATTTTCTTGTACTTCTGATAACACTTTTCTTTCACTATTCTTGTTGGAGTTGATATCGAATTTCTCCTCATCTTTCGATGATAATTCCTCTTTAGATTGATCAACTGTATTCTGCGATTCCAATCTGACGTCATTCATGTCATTGGTGGTTTTATTCGTGACGTCATCTTGTTTCTCTGCATGATTAATGGGAGTTGTAACTTCAGGGTTATTAGGCATGGCCTTTACTGGCTCAGTACTTTTAACAGTTGTCGACGTAACTGACATAGGTACAGTCATGGCATTTCCTATGATCAGTGGGTTAATAACCGGAGCAGCGAACTGCGTAGTTTGGTATATGGCCATGTTAGGCTGGTTATTATATGCCACGAAAGTTTTCTGCGGTATGGTCGCGCGAACCGGAACCGTTGCACAAGGCTGATAAATAATATCAGAGCCTATTAGAACTACATTCTGCAATGAAGTTTGTTGCGGTAATGGTGCTGCATATGTATTCTGACCAACTGGTTTCAAGTCTGGGTTTATTTTGTAACCTGTATTTTTATTTTTACAAGTCTTTGGTAGAGTAATAACAGTTTTAAGAGCGTTCTGAATCACTTTAGGGGCAGGTGCACTTGAAGCATTCTGAACGTTTTTGTAATCAGTGTTGATAACAGTCTTTGGATTTGCGTAACCAATAGAACCTTGCTGGATCTGTTCTGGATGGGTGAAATTAGTCTTAATGGTATCACAACTCATTTTCGGTACAGGCTTTTTCTGTATTGGAGTGTTCAATAACGCTGAATGTAGACGTTTCTCCTCTTGTAAGATTTGAGTCGGAAGCTTATTGAGCGGGTACCCTTTCGGGTTTTTCAAGCAGTGCACTGGTGGTGTCACATAATTGTCATCATCGGATGACAATTCACGGATTTCTTGACGTAAATCATCGTCCATTAATTCCTCTAACAGATCGTAATCTGAATTTCTTATCCCTGAGATGAATGGGTCGTCTTCTTTAGGCAAAGGACAAGTGAATTGCTGGTGTTTATTAGGTTTTTTAAGTACATTTACCTCATCTTTTACCGTATGATTCTGTCGTTTGTCTGATTGTCTCTTTAGGTTATCCGCTTGTTTGCCTACGTTTGGATTACTCTGTAGCACTGTTGTAGTATTAGAAAGATTCGGAGCTGTCTTTACAGATTCTTTGGAGTTAGAATTGTTCTTATTACTTTTGATAACACTCTCTGTGTTCGATCGCTTCAGTAGGTTGCTCGTATGTGCATTAGAAGCTGGATTAGACTGAGGTTTCGATGGATCGGTGTTAGAATTAGGTCTAATTATCCTTTGATCTCGAAGACTTTCCAATAAAGTCTTGTTATAAGTATCTTTGTTGAGCGCCATATCGAGAGCGTTTGGCCCTCTACTCGGTGTCTTGTGCGACAAAATCGCATCCATGACTTTCTCCCAATCGGTACTTTGTTTAGCAGCATTCGATTTAGAAGCACTAGATTTCGGCTTACTTTTAGGTTCAGCCTCGCTAAATATTTCAATCTTCTGGATCTTCTGATCCTTCTTAGCAGAGTTTTGTTCAGTCTTGACAATGTTTATCGGTTTATTTTGCAACCTAATCTGGTTTAGATTCGATGGCTTTATACTTGGACTAGGTTTTGTCGATTTTACATTCATGTTGGTATATAAATTGTTGGATTCGTCTAACATCCTGTTTTTGTTTGACTGACTAGAACAGGAGTAGTTTATAGTTGAAGAGCCTGTAACTGTCTGTGGGTGCTGAATGCGTTCCTTGACATTTTCTACTTTAGTCCGAGGGTGATTTAGATTTTGTTTGCTTTGCTGTCTTAGTAGCATAAGCAAGTCTTGTTGGTCTCTTTCCGTCAAAGAAGATACCTTATTAGTCAGCAAAGCCTCTCGCGATCTATCTATTGGCGAAGTTTTGCATTGACTTTCCGTTTTAATAGGGGTCTTGGACGAGCTTGGATGCATTATATTCGTGTTTACAGGATTCTCCCTAGCGGGAGTCACACACTTTGGTTTCTCAACCTTCCTCACACTTTGAATACTATCTTGAAAACTGTTTTTGTCGGCTCGAGATATTACTGTTTCAGTTTTAGATGGAGGAGGTTTCGTAAGTTTTTGTTCAGGCAAAATTCGACTCAACTCAGCTACAGCATTCGGATGATGTTGAATTGCTTTGCTCTGATAATCAATAATGGCATCAACAACTTGCTTAGACTTTAAATCCAATATTTTGTTCTTGTGTAAATAACTGAGACGCGAAAATGTATTTAGAGAATTGTCTGGTTTCTTGGTTTGTTTGGCACATGGAGATGTCTTGGGTTCAGCCTTAACGGTAGGCACAATGGGCGTGACTCTATGGATTGGTTTAACCTCTTTTTTAACCGGTCGGTATTCCTTAGAATCTATAACGGCACCTGCATTTATAGATTCATGTAGTTCCTTTAGGAAAACATCGAAATTCTTCTTTGTTTTCTCCGGTTGATGTTTGTTTGACGCACTTGTGTGCGGTGTAGATAATTTGAGTTCTGAGCCTTGAATCTTTGGTGCATATGGTCCTTTATAGATATCTTGCAGCGGTCTATCTGCACCTTGTGGATTTGGGAAACGAATCCCAGTTGATGGAGGGTTATTGATTAAACAATTGTTGGTTTTCGGACTGAACTGTATGACAGGCCGTGCGATGCCAAATGCTTTAGCATGGAGCAAACTGTTCACTTCACTTCGTAAATCTGCGATTTGGTTCGACTGAGTTTGGTTGATAAACACTTTCGGAGCTTGTAGATTCGATTGAGGGCTACACTGACTCGGTGCAGCAATGAAAGGTTCTGGAGTTTTAATAACACTAGTCTGAATATTGGAAGTATGTATATTTGGCTGTACCGGATTCTTTTGTTCGGTTTCACTTAAAGTCTTTTGTCGTCTAAAGTGTATGAGTTTTGATATGCTCTTCTTTACGTCATCTGTAACAGTCGTTAGTTTCCCTTGATCTAATTTGTATTCACATGGTGGATTGTTCTGATTAGTATTTGCGTTTATGTTTGACACAGTCGGCACCCTGTTTGAGGGCTCTTTGCTCTTATCATTATAAGGGACAGTTGGTGAGCTGACACCAACTGTGCCGTTAGGACAAGGTTCATTTCTTACGGGTCCAAGTTTCTCTGGACTCTTCATGTCATCCATAGAAAATAGGCCATCAAAGAGTACGTCATTTCCACTGCCTTCCGAAGCTAAAGAATTAAGTGATATCTTCTCTTGGCTTTCGTAATCACTTTCACCTACAGAAGGTATCTTTACTTCTGGTTCTTGAACTGGCTTTCCAGGATTTGCCACTTTCATACCAATAAGACTGGATAAAGAAGATGGTTTCACATCAGCGGGTTCCTTCTTCTTTCTTTCCCGTTTCTCTTTCTTTTTTGATTCCTTTTTCCTTTCTCTGCTGTGTTCTTTGACCTCAAGAGGGTCTTTAGGCTTTGATTTTGGTTTCTTCTTGGGGTCTTTACTTCTCTCTTTGCTGTGGGGTCTTTCTTTCTTCTTCTCTACTCTTTTAGCTTCTGCGACAAGACTTAGAGGATCGCAGTCGTCGTCAGAGGACAGTAGCTTTTGAGTTTTCTTTTTGGTTTTCTTCAGTCTGACTGCAGTTGTTATTATTTCTGATTGACTCTCACTTGCACTATCTGTTCTCTCTGGATCCTCTGCATCTTGCCAGATTTCCTCCGGCTCTTGGTATTCTTCAACCATATGCTCGTAGCCTATGAAAAAAGATTGTAAGAATGAATTATTGCAATATTTACACATAAATATAGTGATTTATGAGTGTATTTAGACCTAATATGTAACATTTACAAATTGTACAATTCAGTATCTTGCAGGTTTCGAACATTATTTATTTTTTTCATATCCCTGTGTCATCAGAGTATTTAGACATTCATCTCAAGAGCCTTTTCCCAAGACTTGTTGCGGTCCGCTATCAGTCTTACCGGATTCAGCTGAATACCGTATTTTACATGGAGTGACTGCCTAACTGAAGGATTTAGACGGTAAGACTATTATTTAAATTCATCTAAATGTAATTTAATAAAGAAAGTTTGTCGATCAAAGGTAGTGGTAGCTCACCTTTCTCAATACCGTAATACATATCAGTCTCATCATCTTCCTCCAGCGGCAGGTGCTCGAACTGTCGCGGGTCGAGGTTCAAGTACTTGAGCTCGGTGGTGAGCGCGCGCGTGCCGAAGTTTGTACGCTCCATGTAGGCGCGACAGTTCTCTAGCAGCAACTCTCTGGCAATAATAGTTATGTTTTTTAGAACATATAGATACTTAACTACGACTGCCTATTGGTGTGGCCATCTATAGGTAATAATCTGGTGTAAATAAAGGTGAAATATTTTTTTTTACAAATTTCGTTAAACAATAAAATTTTCCTCTACTTCGTTAAGTACCCCCTACAGCGATACCGTTTTATAGGACTGCCAAGAGAGGGGTATATTTTGAAGAGATTTTTACGCGGCTATTATTATGTACACTGTAAACGTCTATTACGAATTACACTGTAATTAGATCGGCACAAAACCACATGCACAAAAAACATGTTATACAAAAAAAACTTGTATATTGACCAACCTATTAGTATCCCAAGACAATGTCTTTAGCCTAGGCCCGGACAGCAACACGGCGATATCTTGGCACAACTCCGGACTGAGCCCTAGGGCTTCGCCCTCACTGAATATCGCGGTAGACAGCACGTTGGCGCGATGCTGCGTGTGCTTGAGGTTCAGCGTCTCTGAAGTCTTCACGAAGTTGGTCTGCGAGCGGGAGTCGCTCGCCCAGCTTCCGAACTCTGATGTCGCCTCCTGTTTTGGTTCGTGGAGATCCTGAAATATTATAATTAAATAATATAATTGCAGAAATATTTTGTAAGTATGTAATCGAATGACAAGTACGTATAATCGAATGTAGCGTATAAGGTCTAGAAAATCAAACAGACGAAGTGAGATCTAATAGGCATCTTCCTGTAAAACGGAATGTTTCTTTGCACACGACAGAAAGTTGTCGAAACGAGAGAGTTCTTCGCATAGAAGTGGGATAATGTAACAGGGACGAATTGCATACATTAAACTTTGTTACAAAATAAGACCTTAATACCTACCTAATAGTCTTTGAGACTGGTTACACACCTACAACTGTCAGACTCTACTCCAAGGAAACTCATATCCACATCAGGATCACATTTGAAAGACCTTAAATCAAAGCAGTAGAGGTATGTTACCAGTGCGAGCGGCGGCAGCGCTGGCGTGGCCTTGATCCTGTCGAACATGGCGGGCGTGGGGTGCACGGAGAAGGCCGTGAGCGCGCACTCGCCGCGCAGGCGCTCGCTGGCCGCCAGCAGCGCGCCCAGCTGCGTGAACCTTGCATCAAGTAGTAGAGGTATTACCAGTGCGAGCGGCGGCAGCGCTGGCGTGGCCTTGATCCTGTCGAACATGGCGGGCGTGGGGTGCACGGAGAAGGCCGTGAGCGCGCACTCGCCGCGCAGGCGCTCGCTGGCCGCCAGCAGCGCGCCCAGCTGCGTGAACCTTGCATCAAGTAGTAGAGGTATTACCAGTGCGAGCGGCGGCAGCGCTGGCGTGGCCTTGATCCTGTCGAACATGGCGGGCGTGGGGTGCACGGAGAAGGCCGTGAGCGCGCACTCGCCGCGCAGGCGCTCGCTGGCCGCCAGCAGCGCGCCCAGCTGCGTGAACCTTGCATCAAGTAGTAGAGGTATTACCAGTGCGAGCGGCGGCAGCGCTGGCGTGGCCTTGATCCTGTCGAACATGGCGGGCGTGGGGTGCACGGAGAAGGCCGTGAGCGCGCACTCGCCGCGCAGGCGCTCGCTGGCCGCCAGCAGCGCGCCCAGCTGAGTGAACCTTGCATCAAGTAGTAGAGGTATTACCAGTGCGAGCGGCGGCAGCGCTGGCGTGGCCTTGATCCTGTCGAACATGGCGGGCGTGGGGTGCACGGAGAAGGCCGTGAGCGCGCACTCGCCGCGCAGGCGCTCGCTGGCCGCCAGCAGCGCGCCCAGCTGCGTGAACCTTGCATCAAGTAGTAGAGGTATTACCAGTGCGAGCGGCGGCAGCGCTGGCGTGGCCTTGATCCTGTCGAACATGGCGGGCGTGGGGTGCACGGAGAAGGCCGTGAGCGCGCACTCGCCGCGCAGGCGCTCGCTGGCCGCCAGCAGCGCGCCCAGCTGCGTGAACCTTGCATCAAGTAGTAGAGGTATTACCAGTGCGAGCGGCGGCAGCGCTGGCGTGGCCTTGATCCTGTCGAACATGGCGGGCGTGGGGTGCACGGAGAAGGCCGTGAGCGCGCACTCGCCGCGCAGGCGCTCGCTGGCCGCCAGCAGCGCGCCCAGCTGCGTGAACCTTGCATCAAGTAGTAGAGGTATTACCAGTGCGAGCGGCGGCAGCGCTGGCGTGGCCTTGATCCTGTCGAACATGGCGGGCGTGGGGTGCACGGAGAAGGCCGTGAGCGCGCACTCGCCGCGCAGGCGCTCGCTGGCCGCCAGCAGCGCGCCCAGCTGCGTGAACCTTGCATCAAGTAGTAGAGGTATTACCAGTGCGAGCGGCGGCAGCGCTGGCGTGGCCTTGATCCTGTCGAACATGGCGGGCGTGGGGTGCACGGAGAAGGCCGTGAGCGCGCACTCGCCGCGCAGGCGCTCGCTGGCCGCCAGCAGCGCGCCCAGCTGCGTGAACCTTGCATCAAGTAGTAGAGGTATTACCAGTGCGAGCGGCGGCAGCGCTGGCGTGGCCTTGATCCTGTCGAACATGGCGGGCGTGGGGTGCACGGAGAAGGCCGTGAGCGCGCACTCGCCGCGCAGGCGCTCGCTGGCCGCCAGCAGCGCGCCCAGCTGCGTGAACCTTGCATCAAGTAGTAGAGGTATTACCAGTGCGAGCGGCGGCAGCGCTGGCGTGGCCTTGATCCTGTCGAACATGGCGGGCGTGGGGTGCACGGAGAAGGCCGTGAGCGCGCACTCGCCGCGCAGGCGCTCGCTGGCCGCCAGCAGCGCGCCCAGCTGCGTGAACCTTGCATCAAGTAGTAGAGGTATTACCAGTGCGAGCGGCGGCAGCGCTGGCGTGGCCTTGATCCTGTCGAACATGGCGGGCGTGGGGTGCACGGAGAAGGCCGTGAGCGCGCACTCGCCGCGCAGGCGCTCGCTGGCCGCCAGCAGCGCGCCCAGCTGCGTGAACCTTGCATCAAGTAGTAGAGGTATTACCAGTGCGAGCGGCGGCAGCGCTGGCGTGGCCTTGATCCTGTCGAACATGGCGGGCGTGGGGTGCACGGAGAAGGCCGTGAGCGCGCACTCGCCGCGCAGGCGCTCGCTGGCCGCCAGCAGCGCGCCCAGCTGCGTGAACCTTGCATCAAGTAGTAGAGGTATTACCAGTGCGAGCGGCGGCAGCGCTGGCGTGGCCTTGATCCTGTCGAACATGGCGGGCGTGGGGTGCACGGAGAAGGCCGTGAGCGCGCACTCGCCGCGCAGGCGCTCGCTGGCCGCCAGCAGCGCGCCCAGCTGCGTGAACCTTGCATCAAGTAGTAGAGGTATTACCAGTGCGAGCGGCGGCAGCGCTGGCGTGGCCTTGATCCTGTCGAACATGGCGGGCGTGGGGTGCACGGAGAAGGCCGTGAGCGCGCACTCGCCGCGCAGGCGCTCGCTGGCCGCCAGCAGCGCGCCCAGCTGCGTGAACCTTGCATCAAGTAGTAGAGGTATTACCAGTGCGAGCGGCGGCAGCGCTGGCGTGGCCTTGATCCTGTCGAACATGGCGGGCGTGGGGTGCACGGAGAAGGCCGTGAGCGCGCACTCGCCGCGCAGGCGCTCGCTGGCCGCCAGCAGCGCGCCCAGCTGCGTGAACCTTGCATCAAGTAGTAGAGGTATTACCAGTGCGAGCGGCGGCAGCGCTGGCGTGGCCTTGATCCTGTCGAACATGGCGGGCGTGGGGTGCACGGAGAAGGCCGTGAGCGCGCACTCGCCGCGCAGGCGCTCGCTGGCCGCCAGCAGCGCGCCCAGCTGCGTGAACCTTGCATCAAGTAGTAGAGGTATTACCAGTGCGAGCGGCGGCAGCGCTGGCGTGGCCTTGATCCTGTCGAACATGGCGGGCGTGGGGTGCACGGAGAAGGCCGTGAGCGCGCACTCGCCGCGCAGGCGCTCGCTGGCCGCCAGCAGCGCGCCCAGCTGCGTGAACCTTGCATCAAGTAGTAGAGGTATTACCAGTGCGAGCGGCGGCAGCGCTGGCGTGGCCTTGATCCTGTCGAACATGGCGGGCGTGGGGTGCACGGAGAAGGCCGTGAGCGCGCACTCGCCGCGCAGGCGCTCGCTGGCCGCCAGCAGCGCGCCCAGCTGCGTGAACCTTGCATCAAGTAGTAGAGGTATTACCAGTGCGAGCGGCGGCAGCGCTGGCGTGGCCTTGATCCTGTCGAACATGGCGGGCGTGGGGTGCACGGAGAAGGCCGTGAGCGCGCACTCGCCGCGCAGGCGCTCGCTGGCCGCCAGCAGCGCGCCCAGCTGCGTGAACCTTGCATCAAGTAGTAGAGGTATTACCAGTGCGAGCGGCGGCAGCGCTGGCGTGGCCTTGATCCTGTCGAACATGGCGGGCGTGGGGTGCACGGAGAAGGCCGTGAGCGCGCACTCGCCGCGCAGGCGCTCGCTGGCCGCCAGCAGCGCGCCCAGCTGCGTGAACCTTGCATCAAGTAGTAGAGGTATTACCAGTGCGAGCGGCGGCAGCGCTGGCGTGGCCTTGATCCTGTCGAACATGGCGGGCGTGGGGTGCACGGAGAAGGCCGTGAGCGCGCACTCGCCGCGCAGGCGCTCGCTGGCCGCCAGCAGCGCGCCCAGCTGCGTGAACCTTGCATCAAGTAGTAGAGGTATTACCAGTGCGAGCGGCGGCAGCGCTGGCGTGGCCTTGATCCTGTCGAACATGGCGGGCGTGGGGTGCACGGAGAAGGCCGTGAGCGCGCACTCGCCGCGCAGGCGCTCGCTGGCCGCCAGCAGCGCGCCCAGCTGCGTGAACCTTGCATCAAGTAGTAGAGGTATTACCAGTGCGAGCGGCGGCAGCGCTGGCGTGGCCTTGATCCTGTCGAACATGGCGGGCGTGGGGTGCACGGAGAAGGCCGTGAGCGCGCACTCGCCGCGCAGGCGCTCGCTGGCCGCCAGCAGCGCGCCCAGCTGCGTGAACCTTGCATCAAGTAGTAGAGGTATTACCAGTGCGAGCGGCGGCAGCGCTGGCGTGGCCTTGATCCTGTCGAACATGGCGGGCGTGGGGTGCACGGAGAAGGCCGTGAGCGCGCACTCGCCGCGCAGGCGCTCGCTGGCCGCCAGCAGCGCGCCCAGCTGCGTGAACCTTGCATCAAGTAGTAGAGGTATTACCAGTGCGAGCGGCGGCAGCGCTGGCGTGGCCTTGATCCTGTCGAACATGGCGGGCGTGGGGTGCACGGAGAAGGCCGTGAGCGCGCACTCGCCGCGCAGGCGCTCGCTGGCCGCCAGCAGCGCGCCCAGCTGCGTGAACCTTGCATCAAGTAGTAGAGGTATTACCAGTGCGAGCGGCGGCAGCGCTGGCGTGGCCTTGATCCTGTCGAACATGGCGGGCGTGGGGTGCACGGAGAAGGCCGTGAGCGCGCACTCGCCGCGCAGGCGCTCGCTGGCCGCCAGCAGCGCGCCCAGCTGCGTGAACCTTGCATCAAGTAGTAGAGGTATTACCAGTGCGAGCGGCGGCAGCGCTGGCGTGGCCTTGATCCTGTCGAACATGGCGGGCGTGGGGTGCACGGAGAAGGCCGTGAGCGCGCACTCGCCGCGCAGGCGCTCGCTGGCCGCCAGCAGCGCGCCCAGCTGCGTGAACCTTGCATCAAGTAGTAGAGGTATTACCAGTGCGAGCGGCGGCAGCGCTGGCGTGGCCTTGATCCTGTCGAACATGGCGGGCGTGGGGTGCACGGAGAAGGCCGTGAGCGCGCACTCGCCGCGCAGGCGCTCGCTGGCCGCCAGCAGCGCGCCCAGCTGCGTGAACCACGACGCCAGCGTCTGCTCGCTCGACCGGGCCTCCGATTCCTGCCATACAATGTATATCATGTAATAACGTTTATGTTACAGTTGTCTTGAGGTCGGATTTTAACTGCTGAGTTAAAGAAAAAGTCAAGGTTTCAATGGTTTATAGATCTTCAGGTTTCTACCATTTTATGTAAACATTCCATAAGTGATTCTGAAAAATAGACATATAATTCGCCAAGATACCAAATACAGCAGTGAACCCAAAAAAGCTGGGAAAGAGATTGATTGATATTTAAACTCATATATTTACTTTTTCAGTCTTAAGTTTGAGCCTCTCGAGCTCGTTCATTCCTGCGGTAATCGCTCGTACGTATAGCTCACATACAAACGGTTTCAAGTCATCTGTACTCTGTAAATACAAAATAGCGTGATTAGTATTGTAATAAAAATATTAGTTATATAGGTACTCAAAATGGTAAATGAAGGTTTGTCTAGGGTTAAGTAAATTGTCTCGTATGTAGGTACATAAAAATCGACATGAGAAGATTATCAATTACAGCAAAGAAAACTTTCTCAGCTCTGACATAAGCTGCTGATCTTTCCTAAAAAAAAACTTCATTACAAAAAACAGTTCTGCAAGTGCTATACCATCTTCTTTTTTGTGGAGAGCTGCTGCAGTAGGCCTCGTGGAGGCCTTTACTGCTTTAGCGGATTAAATTGGCGAGACATTACTAATACGCCTCCAGTCAGCACGTACTATACCAATGCATGTAACGATGCTTGACGGATAGTTTGCGTGTAACGTATATGTTACCTGCGCGTCCACAGCGGCGGCCAGCGTGTGCAGATGGCGTGCGGTGGCAGCTGGAGCAGCGAGAGCGCGCGCGGCTTGCGGCAGCTTGGTGCCGAGCGCGCGCACCAGCGAGCGCGCGCAGCAGTACAGCGCCGTGCGCGACACGCCGCCGCATACCGGCACCACCATGCAGCGCGCTATCACCACCTAACGACAACACAGGTACATGTTGTACATCTCTACTGGCAATCGAGGCGAACAGCCAGAGAGCACGACAAAATTAGAAAACCATGTAGATACTACTTCTCGACCTATGTCCGAGTGTCTCGGCGTGTGTAAGCAACCGTCATCAGGTTGCATAAGAAGATGGCGCACGTCCATTATCAAAGCGGCAAAGGGCAGTTCGGCCATACAGACCTCACGACGTTAATGTGACATACTTGTGGTAGTGAATAGAATCTTAATGAAACGAAATTTACTACTAAGAAACAATATTGCGTTATATAGAAATCAAAAAGAATTTGATACAACATAGTCCAAAATATATTATCCTTTCAATTTTAACAAATTAACTGTCCCAAAAAAAGACACAATAGCTAAACAATAAAAATGTTCATATATGAGTTACGGGAATGGTTAATGTCACGACAAACAGTCAACCAAAGAATATCTTTTTTGAGAGGACACCCAAAAAAAAACTTATACATATCCTACCTGTGCAATAAGCGTAGCAACCTCTTTGGCGTTCTTCCATAGTTTCTTCTCCCGGGGCGATGTCTCGAGCCGGCTCTGCAGCCTCTCCACTAGTTGGTACCCGTTGCGGAGAGGCGTTTGTTTGGCCTGCACAAATCACATGGATATATTATAGCTTTTAATTCCGTGTCAAATATGTTCATAATATGCTCACATGATTGACCTTAACTGCACTTTTTACAAAAACAAACTACCTAACAAAACACACTGGCAAGTGCTTTCAGTCTGCTCAAAATTGCTCTTATCAAGATATCATAGCAAGCCTTTCTAGGGAAAGTTTGTTTGGATGTATATTGCTCTCTCACGCAAAAACTACTGAATGGATTTGAATGAAACTTTAGAATAATATATCTTATACATCAAAATAACACATAGGCTATAATTTTTAAAACAAGTATGTGAATTGTCAAAAATATGGCACAGGACCGTATAATATGGCACGAAAAAGGGTAGGCCTATGCCCAGCCTATCCCAGCAGTGGGAGGAAAAGGGATATGGAAGATGATAATAGCATATTTACGCGGGTTAAACCGCGGAGCACAGCTTGTACTGTGAACCGAACTACCACCTGAAAGTATGGACACTGGTTGAAGTAAGTAAACACTTACCAGTTCAATACACCGCGATCGTTTGTCTCCTTTATGCAGCAACACAAACTCGATGTCTGTGAGCAGCTCCCACACGTCCACTGTGAACCCCGCCTCGGCCTTCAAAATGTCTTCGAACGTCGGCTTCGAGTCTGCCTTCGGTTTCTCTGTAACAACTATATTCGATTGGGGTTACAGCCCAGCGTGTCCTTCCACCTGTACACGCATTCTTCCTAAGCCCCAGGATGGCATACCATCATGCTATCCTGGGGCTTAGGAAGAATGCGTGTATTGCTCCTTGTTTTAAACCTTCCGGAAGTGTTAGGGGGGACTCAATGGCCTTCTCTCGACGATCACGATCATGAGAAATAGCATGTTGCTACATGTGGCCCCGAGTCAGCTGAGACGCCAGCGACAGCGCCAGGTCGTCGAACATCACGCCGCGCTCGTCCTTCAGCCATGCTGCAGTGGGTACACTACGTGTGTAGCTACACGGCCTACCTTTGGTGGCGTGTTCGGGGTCGTCGTGGTCGTGCGGCGGCGCGGCGGCGCGACGCACGCGCTCCATGACGGCGGACGCCAGCGACAGCGCCAGGTCGTCGCACTTGGACGCCGCCAGCTGCCGCAGCCGCGTCACGAACATCACGCCGCGCTCGTCCTTCAGCCATGCTGCAGTGGGTACACTACGTGTGTAGCTACACGGCCTACCTTTGGTGGCGTGTTCGGGGTCGTCGTGGTCGTGCGGCGGCGCGGCGGCGCGACGCACGCGCTCCATGACGGCGGACGCCAGCGACAGCGCCAGGTCGTCGCACTTGGACGCCGCCAGCTGCCGCAGCCGCGTCACGAACATCACGCCGCGCTCGTCCTTCAGCCATGCTGCAGTGGGTACACTACGTGTGTAGCTACACGGCCTACCTTTGGTGGCGTGTTCGGGGTCGTCGTGGTCGTGCGGCGGCGCGGCGGCGCGACGCACGCGCTCCATGACGGCGGACGCCAGCGACAGCGCCAGGTCGTCGCACTTGGACGCCGCCAGCTGCCGCAGCCGCGTCACGAACATCACGCCGCGCTCGTCCTTCAGCCATGCTGCAGTGGGTACACTACGTGTGTAGCTACACGGCCTACCTTTGGTGGCGTGTTCGGGGTCGTCGTGGTCGTGCGGCGGCGCGGCGGCGCGACGCACGCGCTCCATGACGGCGGACGCCAGCGACAGCGCCAGGTCGTCGCACTTGGACGCCGCCAGCTGCCGCAGCCGCGTCACGAACATCACGCCGCGCTCGTCCTTCAGCCATGCTGCAGTGGGTACACTACGTGTGTAGCTACACGGCCTACCTTTGGTGGCGTGTTCGGGGTCGTCGTGGTCGTGCGGCGGCGCGGCGGCGCGACGCACGCGCTCCATGACGGCGGACGCCAGCGACAGCGCCAGGTCGTCGCACTTGGACGCCGCCAGCTGCCGCAGCCGCGTCACGAACATCACGCCGCGCTCGTCCTTCAGCCATGCTGCAGTGGGTACACTACGTGTGTAGCTACACGGCCTACCTTTGGTGGCGTGTTCGGGGTCGTCGTGGTCGTGCGGCGGCGCGGCGGCGCGACGCACGCGCTCCATGACGGCGGACGCCAGCGACAGCGCCAGGTCGTCGCACTTGGACGCCGCCAGCTGCCGCAGCCGCGTCACGAACATCACGCCGCGCTCGTCCTTCAGCCATGCTGCAGTGGGTACACTACGTGTGTAGCTACACGGCCTACCTTTGGTGGCGTGTTCGGGGTCGTCGTGGTCGTGCGGCGGCGCGGCGGCGCGACGCACGCGCTCCATGACGGCGGACGCCAGCGACAGCGCCAGGTCGTCGCACTTGGACGCCGCCAGCTGCCGCAGCCGCGTCACGAACATCACGCCGCGCTCGTCCTTCAGCCATTCTAGTACTGGGAGGAGAGTAAAGGCTTTAAGTGTTGAATTCATTATCTAGAAGACACTGAAGGCTAGAAGCAGGCGGTGTCAATATGCACACGAAGTGCTTGAAGCACGACTGTTTTAAAAAAGCAAGGGGGCAGGCAGCGCATGTGACACGCGAGATTGGCGGACGGTTCCAGCAGTCAGTATGTGTTGATCACTGACTGACTGCTTGAGCAATTCGTGTACAAACGGTTTTACATAATTGGACATTTTTTCATCCCAGGTTTCACAAAGGAAATCTAAGTATGTACAATCTTTGACGAAAATAAGTGATCGAAAGTAAAAAAAAATGCAGTAGAACTAATTAAAACCTAATGAGGAAAATAACTCCCAGACTAAAGAAGAGCAACCTGTTCTGTTTACACCATCATCATGAACACCTTGGAACTCACCTTCCTGATCCGAGGGCGGCTCTCCCCTGGGGTCCAGCAGCACCCGGAGCACGGGATGGCCCCAGGGGTTGGCGAGGATCCGGCGGAACCACTCGCCGCGCGCCAGCAGCTGCAGCTCCCACTGCGGCGCGCCCTCGCGGCTCGGGCCCGGCTTCTCGCACTCCTTGATGAAGGCGTCGATAGCATCGCCGAGGCGTTTGTGTTCATCTTTACTTTTTGGCGATTGCCATTCCGTCTAGGTGGAACAATGATAAAAATGTTATGGTAGACTTTCTAGAATTGTATAGTATTCTACACTTTTGGAGTACTTATCTGTGTTTAAGAATCTAGATTGTCATTTTTTGTACTATAAGTGCCCAAAATTTTATAGAAAGACTTTTATTGCCCACGCAAACTGTCACGTGGGATGCACATTATATTCACTTTCACTTGAGGAAACTGGAGTTAAGTAAATTCACATTAAAATTTGAGCGTAGTATATCATACGATCCACAACCTAAGGTTTTTATTATCAACATTACTTATAGGTTATTCATGTTCTGTAGAAACTCTAGTCATGTCATTTAGCGACACGATGAGCTTTGAGAACGCCTTATACCTGCTTCTCTGCACACTAATTCTTGAAGTATACATTGTTCTATTATTTAATTACATTCTCACCTGTAGGACAGTCCTGGCGGTGTGCCTCTGCAGCCAGCTCAGCAGATGCGGGTGCGTTGTGGGCGCCGAGTGCTGGCAGAGGCTGCGGATGCGGCGCCACGCATCGCACAGGTGGTGCGTGCGCTCACTGAGCTCGCAGTCACCACTCAGCCCCGCCTCCAGCAACTGTTAGGAAGGACTCTGCTGTTAGATATTGTTTCTTCATATATTTTAGTACACTTAGTATGGGACAGAGGCATATTCGCGGTAGCTTGCATTGCTTTCCCGCCTGGTCTCCAGCATAAAGGAAGGGTGAAGCTCTCCGGTGGTTCTAGGCTGTAAGAGCCTTCCCCAGGGTGGAGGAAGCCCATGAGGATTTCCGCAAGTAAATAAAAAAAAAGTACAGAGGCATATAGGACCAACTTGCAGCCGGACACTTTAGGCTTACACGATTACATCGTGAATCGATGTTTTTAAATGATTAACGAAGTATTGAAGGAAGACGGACGGTGACCGAAACATATAAATAAAACAGAGTTTAGTTACTAAATATTTACTATTATTGACTATCCGTCATACTTCCGATCCGTCGGTCAGTAATTCAACTGGTAGTGGACTAGTACATAATGAAAGAATAGATAGACGGTCACCAAATTTAATCGGCTAATGACTGAGCCTATATCCAAAGATTCCTTAGAAAATACAACAAAAGTCCTGTTCATAATTTGTATATTAAACGACTAGCGGCCCGCCCCGGCTTTGCTCGGGTGCAACGCTGATAGCAAATATAACTACACAATCATAAAGTTCTGTATGGCGAAGCACAGCCTTGGACGCACTATTTGGTATAGGCACGACCCCCTGCCCCCGCTCGGCCCTCAAGCCGGTATCGCCGCAACCGCTATGTCCCCATATTTTAAATTTGTAATATCTTCGAAAATATTCATTTAAATAACATGCTGTAAAGGGCAATATTGATCTATATTGCATGCACAATTTATTAAAGGTACTTAATTGGATAAGGATTAATACTGTATTGCTTAAAATCGCATTTTCGTAAATAAGTAATAAATAAACGATAAAAATGGTTATTGTGGGTTATCCTCAAGAGATGGACATATGCCATCGCAGACTTTTTTGTAGATCTATTTAAGGTGCACAATACTGTAGTACATTATTTTGATCTATCTCATAGGGTTCAGCCAGAGTTTGCAATGAAAGCTCAAAAAATGGGTTCATTTACGACCTTACATTAGAAATCTCTAAGATTATCCGTGTTCCTTTACTATATTATGCATGTATTATACATATAAACCTTTCTCTTGAATCACTCTATCTATTAAAAAAAACCGCATCAAAATCCGTTGCGTAGTTTTAAAGATTTAAGCATACATAGGGACAGACAGCGGGAAGCGACTTTGTTTTATACTATGTAGTGATATTTTCATTCATAAGTTCATAACGCTTCGAGATCATAAATACGTCAGTTGCTATTATCGGTGATCTTCGAAAAGTTATTAATCCTACCTGTGCTAGGATATTACTTTTATTTCCTAGATCCAGCTTAATAACAATATTTTACCAAAAAGATACCTATTTACCCTAAACAACCATCAAATCAATTCATGAGGTATTACGATATCTTTTGTTAAGACTAAATGATCAGTTATTCAATTTGTTATTTCCTTAAACTAGCGACTTAGCACACTTATAAAAACCATTCAAAGAATTATACACACAAATTTTCCTCATTCATTTGTCTATTGCTGAAAACCACATAAGTGATGAGACAGGCAGACACGACCACGGACTTGTTTTATAATAATAGCTATGAATCTGTGATACCACAGTATTGTCTGTCTTACAGCAAAATAAGGAAATATCCTGTTTCATTTGCCAAAATAACTACTAATTAGTTTATAAAACAAAGATGTTATTCACACGGTATTACATAACAAGTAAACACTAAGGCAGTGTAAAAACTGATGAAACACTACGTAGTATTCGTTCAAGGTATAAATAACTTATGCGGGATCGGACTTAGCACGAAGACTTACATGCAAGTTCAATAAACTTTATAAATTACTTATTGTAATGACAAAGGGCTTTCCTTCGTTTATTCATTCTTATATAATGTATTTTTCTCGAAAACCTTATTTACAATTTGCACGGGTTGAGAAAACAACCATATAAATTGGTGAAAACCATAATATGTAAATCCGATTTAATATATACATTATTGTTTCAAAAAGTAAATGAAACAATGTTTCATGAAACATTGTTTTTTAATGTTTTATAGAACTTAATAGGCCGTAGTAAGTAAAAAATATGCTCTGGTACTTTTCAATTAACATAACCAATTAACTATAAATAATAATGTAAAAATGAATAGTCATGAAATAACTAAGTTGAACTCTGGAAAAATGTCACATTCCCAAATTAACCCTTTCCAGAAATATGCGCGCCAGACAGTTGGGCTGAATCTGGTCGATGCATTAATAATACAATTGGCGGGAATTCTATAAACAGATTCATCAATTTGTTAAACTTACGTACCTGATAAATTAAATTATTTACTTTTCTAATCAAGTAAGGATAAGCTGAGTTTACCGTATACGTTTTAATCTTCAAAAGGTTTTTGGTGTATGTGTTTATTTTTGTATGTTTGTAACATGGTAACTTCGGTAAATTTGGATTTCTAAAACATATTTTTTCTATACACAAGGTATATTTCTTTCTTCCCATGTAACCTTCATAAAAGGCTTTACCTTTTTCATGTGTAAAATAATAACCCAGACATTTGGAAGATCTTGTAATGTTGGTGGTAGTTTCGATGTCATATAACAACGTAATAAGACATTATTATGATGTTAAATATAATTTATTTATCACTTCAGGTAAAGCAAAATATAATAAAAACAATAGAATTTTTAAACATTTTGTATTCGTTTTAAGAACTTGCACTGAAGTAGTGTAGAATATAAAATGTTCTGGAGTGTCACTAGATGATATCACATGGTTTAAGGGCTATGAATCATATATGAAAACCGAAGATAAGAAATTGTTTTAATAAATTCATACAAGTCTAATGCATAATTTGTTCTAATTTCACCAAATCCACTCTTCCAAGTGCAACACCCAAAAATACTAACAATATAATGACATAAAAACTAACTTTAAAAACATGAACTAGACATTTAAATCTTATTTTATATTTCAGATTGGTTATTAAATAATAGTTGACGGCAAAAGTTACGATTGTATCCAACATGCAATGTCTAGAATATTATTTAGTTTACTCCTTTTTCACCTAAACTCGTAAGATAGTGAGTAAGACATTTTTTACTACCAAATATACTTAATACTTTCTATACCCAACCACATTAATTTGCTATACTTATAGTACATATTTAAGAAAACTCAATTAATTTTAAAATATTTGCTGATAACTTTAAAAATACTGTCATTTTCATAAACATAGCTAAAACCATCTACATCTCGTCAGATTTCAAGTGAAAAAACCGCGTCATATGCGATCCATTCGTTTAGGACCTACAATGCCACAGACATACTCGTCAATCTTATAACATCTCCTCATCTTCAAGAAGTATAATTATTTCTATAAGACTTCATGTTCTATGTGTGTAATATTTTAGCATTTAATGATATATTGATATAAAGAATGAGTCATGGATACTTCTGGCAAGAAGTGCATGCAGTGCAAGACTTGACAGATTCAATTTATTAGTATGTGACAAGACATCTATTTAAAGTCTGTATTTAAGTGAATTTTTAAACACAAATATTTTGTACAACACTAACCCGTTTTTGAAAGGCTGATCGACACATAAATCTGTTAGCTAAAAATCAGTCATGTTCAAGTAAATGATCAGAAACTAGGGGGTAAAATGTTTTATATTATTAAGTTTATGTGTATATGAAATGAAAAATAAGTTAATAAACCTGAGGAACTTACAAGGAATTTACAAACACTGTAGTCCTAGTGTAAAATTCGTTTACTGACTTTATGTTATGGTCGACCACAAAGCAGGAGTGTAAATGACTTACAACTCAATGGTGCTGCTTTCACATAATGTGCAATCCCAGTTAACGAGTAATACATTTAATATGCCAACTATAATTAATATCACCCCAAAAGATTGCCAAAATAATTAGTAGAAAACTCATCAGTCTCACTCTCAAGTTACATTCAAAATGTAGAAACACCTTTACTATGTAAATATTATTATGAGAAGTGCACTAAACATTCATTGTTATATCTCTACATAATCTTAATTTTCAATAGTAGATAATGCAGTGTGTGTATACATGTGTTGCTTTTATGTTACATTATTATAGCAACATAAGCATTAATATGCGTTAGTTCATATGTGGAGAGTTGAACCAGTATAGTGCAAAAAGTATTTTTATTTAAATTCTCAGCTCAATCCATAATGTAATTTTTTTTACACATATTGATTATGTGTTTGCTAAAATATATAACCAACTAGCTGTGCCCCGCGGTGTCACCCGCGTGAATACATAGGTCTCGTTCCCGGTGCCTTTATGTTATTCAGGGCGCAGATGAATCCTACAAATCACTCGTAACAAAGTTCAGGATTACTGTTTTTTTTTCTGCGCATTTCCATAAGAACCTTCTTCTGATAATAACTAACACAACAAAAAGAGAATTAGCGAAATCGGTCCAGGCGTTATTGAGTTATGCGTTTACCAACACATTTAGAGATTCATTTTTATATATAAGAAGATTAAAAAAGTGTTTTTAGTGGCCCATGATAAATATCAATTTACTGTATTCTCAAATACAGTAAATTAATATTTATCATTACTTATATTAAAATATAACTTGTTACAAGGGCATTACTTTTCAACTTCTGCTTATACCCTTATCAGACAAGCATAATGAGGTCTTACAGTTTCATATTACTAAAAATGTATACAATATTCTTCCCATTTGAGAAACTTGAGGTGGTTCAACCAAAGGTCACTGAACCCTTTATTCCCTTTGAGTCAGTTTCACTTGCGAAAGGTCACTGGACTGTGACACCTATGAAAAGAGGTTAAGGCTATTGTACAATGTTAAATAATCTTGGAAATACTCATTTTAAGGATTGGAATATTGTTTTTGGCATTCAATATCACAATATTTGTTATAGGTACATAGAAGAGTAATATATTTTTCATAAATGTGTTTAATATTTTTTCCAACATTTAATATAATTAACATAAGTCAGGTAAAAAGAAAATAATTGTAATTATTCATCATAAAAGCAGTCCCATGAAAATAGGTTTGTGAATGATGTATCTACGGATAGATGTGTTGTTAATACTACACTAAGTAATATTTAAATGGATTTCAAAAAGAATTATCACATAGGATTATATCCCAATAAGAATCCCAAAAGAAAATTCTATAAACATTGCTATCAAATTGTTATTGGCTTGTACAACAAAGATTAAAAGTACATTAGTATGTATCTTTGAAAATAAGATAAGGAGAGAAACTAAATATTAAATGAATAATCTGCAGAAAGTTTAAGATGACACAAATAAAAGTACACCTTTATAAGAAATTATGTTATTAAATCTGTGATATTATAACAGAAATAATTAAAGTTTAAGGGTTTGTTATTTCTACTAATGGCTGCCTGATTAGAGTAGGGAATTCATATTTATCATTTCACAAGTACACATACTTAAAATACAGTATTTATATGTTATCCGAAGGAACAATTACTGTGTTATTGTTTATCACTATCGTTCATAGGTCTGACAACAGTAGTGTGGATTCCTCGCAACAGTGGGTTATACGGGCTGATAGATGATTTTTACCATTGATACTATTGATTGATACAAATCAGTTGATTTTCATTATTAATCATTCCATACAGTAATTAAACCATACTGCAGTATCAAGTCACAAATAGCAAATATTAAGTGTTCTTTATTACTTAGAGAACTGTTTTCATTGCTATTGAAATAGTAAATATTAAAAAGATTATCTTGATATAAGAATATATTTAGGCTATTCATTCTTGTATTGTTTTAAATTTTATTCTTATCAATATAACATACATGTGGAGATAACAAATATAAACAAGTATTTATGTCACTCAAGTATGTAACTCTGCAGTTTTTTTGTCTAAATAGTACATAATAAATATAGATAACATAACATATCATCATGTCTGTATCCCCGAAGGGGTAGGCTGAGGTGTACCAATGTACACTCGCAGTTCGCCAGTGTGTTTAGGTCCCATGTAATAGGGGGCGAGCCTATTGCTATATTTAGATAAACATTTGAAAAAACATGTTTTACAATGAGTCCGATGCATATCACATGTCACATCTATATTTGTCTGATTTGTAGGATGATACCCTACTATACCACAGCCTCCAGTCATGTTTTTATATGAATTTCTTATAATAATGAAAATAAATTTTGAGTATGAAAATATCAATGCAAAACTTATATGTATCTGAGATATGATATGTTGAGTGGATAAATAAACACTACATTTGTTGTGTTGCTGAAGTAAATAGTAGAAATATAAACAATCCACCGGATAAATATAATTTTTGAGCTGTTTTTCCTTATACCATACTGCAAACTAACCGGAAGATCTCTATTATAGAAATCATTTCAATATAGTGTTTTGATTATGGGGTGCTAAAAGTGGTTGACAAGCTTGAAATTTTTATTTATTCATGTATCATATTGCCAGCCATTTTAAAGAGAGTGCTGAGTAGTGATTACATACCTGTATTCTGCTGACAGAACACAATAACAATACCCAGAATGCAATCCGAATGTATAATTGAATAAATACTGGAGATAAGTAAAGAACTATGTAATGTAAGACATTATTAAAAATTAATCTAATTCCCAGAACGTAAGTTATAAAAATAGACTAGCTTATTGGAACAGCTGATCGGTGAAAAAAAGGTTTAAAAGTGAAGATTATTTCTTATTTAATATTTCTGGACCTACGTGACTCCCTGATGTTATGATATGGCTGTCCGTCATCCATCATTACTTGCCTACTGATGACTACAAGTACCTATATGATGATACGTCTCAAACTCCAATATTACACCAGTTCCAATGACTTTAACAATTTAAACTGCTAAAATGTATCATTTACCGCACATGTTGACTTTATTTCTATTATTATTGAAGCACTTAATTATACCTACCATGATTTTTCACTGTGCATACACTTGCCACATACCTCAAAGAGAAGCATATTATCAACGTCCTTTAATCTGAATATTATTAATTATTCATCTTTGTTACAATAAATCATAATTATTTACCGAAAATAAGCAATAGATCACCGAAATATACGAAAACAAGAGTTTTAAGAAGACAAATATGGCGGCCACAGTGAACTTTACGAGCACAACGGCGTCGTATTATTTAGGCAGATCTTGATGATTATAAGAATAAAACTTACCTTGTAAAGCTCAATGTAATATGATTTGCCTTTTGGGCCACTTGTTTGATTACTTTTCACGTCTTTTCCATCATTTGTAGAAGTCATTTCTCACGAAAATACGACGGGGAGACATTTATGCGCTTGTGTTTTCGTAATGGTACTGTCAAAGTCAGTATTACAATATGGAAATAATTCTAGTAAATTTTCCTGATATGGCAGCCCTACAGGTGCGTTTAGGCAACAAACTTGACGCTTCGCTCTAGTGAAAGCAAGAAAATCAATATTTTTATTATTTAGGGAAAAACATTAGTTTTATGATCGATTTTAATTAATCTCTTTTTTTGTTAATAGAAAAAAAGAAATCCATATTTGTAGCGCGAAATAAAATTTAGTGTCGATAGGAAGTGTGTCCAAAAGACTGGCGGCATGTAAATAAATAAACTAGCGTTTGGGTCATGAGAGGTTTTAACAAGATTTTTACCAGTTCTCTAAACAAATGTATTTTATATAGTGTATTTCCATGATTCCTGCTACGACATCCGTAGCAGGGAAATCCTAAGATGGTGGAATATTCGTAGCAGGTGGGGATTTTCGTAACATGTGTCATTGAAATACGTCGTTGAAGTTCCATTCGTAGCATGATTAATGGAAAGTTCTTTAATCGTAGACGTTAGATGAGTGTCCCACTACATAACATACCTAATAAACACACAATCAAAATATTAAATTGATTTCTTAGGTTTATGCGAATTATAGACATTACGAGTAAAATAAAACTATTACTAGTAGTCCTATTGTACAGATTTTATCACTATTTATTTTCAATATTATAATATAATTATAATGGTACTCTGTGCAAAGGAGTGTGCCTACCGTTAGAAAAAGAAATATTTGTTGGGTTTTCTGTCAACGGCGCCGCGGCGTGTACAGTCACGAACAAAAATATTGTTTTAATTAATCACCGAAATATTTTTTACAGGAGTATGCTCAATCTCATAATATTCATTCAGTAAATTTTACATCTAATGACACATATCCATAATATAGTAAAGACATAGTATTTACAGTAATCAATATATAATTTATTGCTTTTCACTTTAATGATAATAAAAATATGTGAATATTAAATTTTTTGAATCCTTTTCTTAATTATGTAGCTACATATTTTCTGTTCGAGTCTCATCACAAAAACTACGTAAATTTGTTTTATTCGCTATGAGACTAAAACGTACGTGGCGACGCGGCGACGTGACTATGCCTATTTTAAATTTTATACAAGTTAATGACTATATTACTCTTTTTTTTTTAATTAATTTAGCTGGATTTGCATCATTTTGAAGTGTTGTATCGTGTCGCAGTAGAAATATGAAGTGCGAGTGTGTCATTACGCGGTACGTTGTAATGTAAATCTACTCATACTACATGTATGTGTTCCATACACTTCTGTCGTGACACGGCTCACAAGTCACAACAACATAGTATTAGTAATATAAATAAATAACGTTCAGGCATTTACAGTATTTTTTACATATTTACTATTATGGTAACAGGTAACAAGTAAACGTGTACATTAATTTTGTGAGCTTCTGATTCTAAATTAAAATGATTTTTATAAAGATATTTTGTTTTAAATCTGGACTACATCTTATTTTTTTTTCCTAGTTAGTATTTTAACATCTTTTTATGAGCGCATTTTCATGTTTTCTACTTTTGTAATGCCGGTTATAGAAGAAAACAACGATATCTATGAGCGATCCATATCCTATGGTATATTAACAATTTTTGAGGTTGGCAGTACCGGAGTACAAAGCAAAGCTAGTTGTGTCAAGAATTACTGCGTTTTTTACGAAATATAATCTTAAATAATTGTAGGAAAATGTTAAATTTACTATTAACATAAAGTTAAATGTGTATGTTATATGTAAATGTCTTATTTATTTGATTAACTTCGTTATGATAGACGTGCTGGGTAATAAAAATTGATGTGTCAAAGTGCAGGGCAATAGAAGGGACGATAAATTATCATTTTTTAATCGTAATTTGACAGTGTATTATATTAAAATATCATTATTTCGATGTTAATTCTTTTGGATAATTATTATTGCGAATCTTTAAGGACAAGAGTGCAATAGGGCGTGTGATCCGACCTGGCACATCTGGCGAGCCTATAGAATCTTTTCCCTTCCTTTCTCACTAATTAGCAAACTATAATACTATTTACTGTTATTTCATGTATTGAACCTATTAATGTGTGTTTTAATCACTTGAAAACAGTAGTAAATATAGAATACCTTCATGTCTACGAACGTTGTTAATCAAAATGTAGCACTATTATCGAAATTTATGTCGTTTTTATTTCAGTGATTAAAAACATTACATGTACATATTTAGTAGTTCAGTGTTAATAAGCGAACAGTCTGCTTAGTGTTGTGATGTGTGTATCAAGTAATATTACAGTTTTAATGTATTGTGTACCAATTGAGTGATAAACTAATAAAAATGGCAAAAAAATCGGATAATACCGGCGGAAAGCTGGTCACCGTATCTGTTGTCGGACTATCTGGTAAGAAAAACTAATTATTATGTTACTGTAATAGAATCATTTCTTTTATATAGGAAAATCAACAGTATTTTTTATCTATACAGATATAGCTTGTAATAATTTCATTATCAAACACATTTTAAAGAGTACTAAGAAAAATGAATATATTTTTGTATGTCTCCCCTATCCAATATTATTTTAATGGTGACACATGTTATCTATTACACTGTATTGCTTACATCCTTTCCAATATTATTTTAATAAGAAACTCAGTCTTTTGTCCAGCCCTCCTATAGTATTAATAGGTATAGTTCACACTCTATGGTAAATATCAGAATCTGTTTAGAAACATTTGATACTATTTCTGTTTAATATTATTGTGTGGTAAACTGTACCTTATCTAATATATGATTTCAAATTATATGAAATACAAATAAATATGATAATAACTAACTGCTAGAAGAATTAATTGTAAGTTGACTGCCACTGATTATCATTATGCAAAAAAATCTAGTAATTCATTCGTCTAGTTAAACTACCTGTGTTTATTCACTTAACTATGCTTCGTTAAATTCTTGAATCTAAAGAGTGCTTCTCCTTTCCCTTTGCCGGGATTAACCCAAGCCTTTATTTAGGAGCTTTAGCCTTGTGGGATTGCGGTGCAAACTCAATCTGTCTGTGAGCTCTCGGTAGGCATGTTGAACGGGTGATATCTCAGTCTTTCCTCTTCTCCGACAATGAGGCATGTGGAAGCCCGACATGGACCATAACTCTGCCTATGTGATTGAGCATCATTCTTAGACACATAATTAGACATCTACCCTATGCTAAATACATCTACATAAATATCTAGATACATACTACAGACATGCAGCTCCTCTACAGAAGACTCACATTGTAATATGTTCATTCAGAAAATACATGTCTATTTAATACATTGATACTAAAAAACTTGATTGTACCATCAAGTGTTTTATATAACAATAATAGTTGTTATTAGAAAATTCTTCATGAATGGACTGTATTTAATGTTTTTGTTTTAAGCTGTGGGAAAGTAGACTATGATAATATGTTTGTGTTCTAAATGTTTGTAATCAACTAATGTTTAAAATTATAATACTGGCTTACTTCTTGGATATAACAATTATTTTAATATTGTTTAACAAGTAAGCAAGTGTGGTGTTTGAACTGTCTTGAAGAATGGGCTGTCGTAACAGTAGTATTTAGAGGTCAATGTATTTTTTACTTTAGGTATTATTTATCATCAAAAACATAGGTTTAGTAAAGTATAATCAATCATGTTTATGGAACTGTATAGCTTGAAACTGTAGAAACGAAGAACTGCTAGAAACCTGTGGAAAGAGGAAATGGCAGGGAAAGGGAGGCCACCACTCCCTGCCGTTTGCATGTCTGTTGGAAAGGGTTGCCTGAACCGTTGTTCAGGTTCAATAAAATAATAATTAATAATAAAACAATCAAGCCTGTTCAACGGGAGTATTGCTGACTCTTTTTACTAAATAGTTAAGTCATAACACCTTCACTTAGGTGATGACTAAACTGACCCTTCAACACATTTACTAAACTTATCACATACACTGCATGAGATAATATATTTAAAGAGATTTCCCGTTGATTAACATCTGTAAACACGGTTACATCATCACTTAATTCTATGTAATATAATACATAATGGTTTTGCCTCATGTGTTTGAATAATCATCATTATGTACAATGCAAATATAATGTTGTTTGTAGTTTTTGACTAGAACTTTGAGTAATAAATGCGAACAGAACATACTACTAATTAACTAATTAGATATCACAAAAGAACTAAGTCCAAGATACTTTCTGTGTGTGATATGAGTACATGTGAATGCTCTTTTATTCCCTTTTACTGTATTTAACAAAAGCAAAGTAATGCTTGGTTGAATTGTCCTTTGGATTAAGAAAGATAATTCAACCATACCATCCACTATATAGGTATGTTTTCTTTCTGTTCTGAATCATGTGGATTTTGTACAATGTTTCAGCACTCATTAATTTCTTGCTCATATCATTTTAAACATCCATTCATCTCCTTTTCGATGTATTGTTAAGACCTGATAAAGATACAAAAAAGAACTTTGTATATGGTAGGTATTATATTTTATCTTTCTTTCTTAAATATTTGTATGAAAGAGTTTAAATACTTATACACATATGCTGTTTTTATGTATGCAGTCTTTTGAGTTATGCAGCACATAAATGCGAATTGTTAGGTGTATATTGTGTACTGATAAATAACCAATAAAACTTATTTATAAACTTTAACTACAAGTGAATACTGTGTTATTGTACAAGTTGTAAATTTGCGTCATGAATATTTTTTCTCACATATTGATATTCTCTTATTGGTTAGCTTATTTCATTCTTATAGCATACTAGCTTTTGCCCGTGGCTCCGCCCACGTGTGTGTAGGCTATCGCAGCAGAAAGTAGCCTATGTCTGTCTATCCCAGCTTACCCCATAGAGAGTTTCATCAAAATCGTATCAGCGGTTTACTCGTGAAACATACGGACAGTAATTACTTGAGTATGTTTCAAACTTGGACAAATTATGTGGTGCCCATTTTGTACGTTAAGCAAGTACATAGCGTAAAAATGATAAACAAAATGCGAATCCACTTCAATTCTAACCGCTACTGACGAATAGCGGTACGAAAGTTAGTTTGGCAAAGCCTGATAGATTAATCTAATCAGATAACTCGGAACAAAATCCTTGGTTTACTGAAGCCTTCGTCTGATTTAAAAAAAGCCTGTAAGGCCGAAGATATCCGATATTGAAACTTCGGCCAAACTACTCTGTACCTAAGTCCTACTTAAGTATGTATATTGTATATTATCACGGCTATTCCCCAAGGGGTCGCCATGCACACCCTTATTATACTGAAGATAATACCAGGCTGATGTAATGGGGTTGAATCTATTGCCGTTTATGAGACACACTTTCGATCGCCACATAATTTTGATAGGTATAAGATTTTGCTTTTAGGTACGCCGTTCTACCTGAAAATTGCTTCCTAAAACTAGTCAAGTTTTTGAGATTCCGCCCTCTTGTTTTGTATATCACTATAATAACTGACTATGTACTAATTATACTTTTATTCCCTATATTTAATAAATTTTTGGATTTAAATCGCACCTCTGCTTTAACTAACCATTTTTATTTTTTAAACAACTAAACTAGAAACACACCCCGTCTTCGCACGACAAAACAGGAATGGATTATAAAACAAAATATCTCTTTAATCAATCTATCTTACTGAAAACCATATGAAAATCCATTCATCAAACTAAGTGTAGGTATTGCGTACAGACAAACGCTGCGGGGGACTTTGTTTATAATATATAGATAGACTTTTCACATGTGTCTAATCACACATAATAGTTCTATCGAACAATGTGCTCTTTTAGTTCGTAACACCAGTGGGAAGGTTAGAAAGCTTTTGATAGACTAACAACAATATCTCTGATTGAATGAGTCTTCGAACACCAAACTAAAGCATTAATGTAAGTGGTTGTCAATGGACACTCGTCTATTGTTGCATTGTTATCTCAACATCCTGTTATCACGCGTAGGTGTTGTTTGTTTATTTTGATTTGACAGCAAGAAGATAATGGGTCTTCTCGCTCGATGTGGATGTTTTTAATAATAATGCCGGTTATATAATAATATTAATGTCGGTTTTTTTGGGCATAGGCCATTGACGGAGAAGGGTTGATACGACCCTAGTTTCCTACGCTCGTGGAAGATGCTCTAACTTCATAAACTTAAATATTCTACAGTTCTTAACGCTTCCAAAATGGAGAAGACTAGTTGATAATTAAGAAAGACAATATTTTTTTAGTCAACTAATAATTTTACTCATTAATTGTGCGTAATGATTTGCATTAAATGTTACATATTTGATTTTATTATCTATTTTTAAGGCTAGAATATACCATTTTTCCTGTGAGCTTCATAAAGGTACGAAGTAAATCCTCTCTTAAATAACGTTTCGAGAACGTAATATAAATTCAGAAAACTGAATAATTTATGTTCTTGATACTCTTTACTTAATAGGTCTGCAATTGATTCAGTCTGTCTAGCCTAAAAACCGATATAATATAGGTGTAATGTACGATATAGGTAACCTAATGTCTGAGTGGTGTATTAAGGCAAATTGGGAATACACAAAGCGTTTCTGGAGAAAATAAGGGCAAAGGGTGACGATGTCTTAGTTTGTAGGTTAATTGAGTCACTATAGTGTATTATGAGTAAAATATTCTGTATATAAAATGTCAGTGACGTGTCCTTACGCAAGTACAAGTTAATGTCGTTTAATGAGGTTACTGATTATGAATGGAGTCGAAAAGTTGCGCTTTCACATTCATTCATTAATTCTGAATGGCTATTGAAATGAATACCTTTGAACTGTTATGTAAAGTTTTGAAATGGAGTGCCTTTTTGATATGTTTGCTGCATTTAGTTTCAGTATTGCAATATTTTGTTAGGTATTCTAAAAGAAATAGCAATGATATTATTTTATTAATATTTTGTACTGTTTGTCCACGAATTCCATTTCACAATCAAATGACTCAATTTTTTAGGTTGGGTTTCGCTTTTTTTTGACAAACGAATACCTATTCCCCTACGAGGAATTAACGTGGAACAGGATAATTTTATTTTTATAGTTACATATACGTGTAGAAAACTTTAATGTTTTAAATCACACACGCTATAAAGAAATATACGACGTATAAAATACTGATTTATTATCTACCTATATAATTTTTTTAAGACATAGTATTAAGGCACAACATGGGAAAGACCAATGTTCAGCAGTAGACCATTATAGGCAGAGTTGCTTGACGAATACCAGTCCTATATTCACTAGAATATCCATTATGAACCTGAACAAACTCTAACTTTACTAAAATTAAATCTTACATAAATAAATAAAACTTACACGCGTCAAAAACTCATCGTCATCCTTGTCAATGGCGGGAAACGTGCCCAGAAGGCTGGCAGCATTGCCACGTTGAATGGCTATGCCGATTCTCTGTGCAAGGAAAAAACCAGCGCTCTGATCACTAGTGGAGTCTACCAAACTTTTGATTAATTCTAGATCTAAGTACTTTGTTTCCGTAAGCTTATTTTTGGTTCTCTTTGTCACCAGGTACGGAGAAGGAGAAAGGGCAGCTGGGTGTCGGCAAGTCTTGTCTCTGCAACAGATTTGTGCGAACGCACGCCGACGACTACAACGTCGATCACATCTGCGTGTTGAGTCAGGTAGATACCACATTCATATCTTTAGGTGTTTTTCTATTTTATTTTATATTCGGATGCAGCTTCCTATGCTTTGTATCCTAAGTAGCTTAAGTTTAAAATCCCAGATTTAGGAATGGAATAATTGACATAATTATCTTAAAAATGTAACCTATCAAGTACCAACTGAACTGATGTAGACTTATTTGCGATCAAGGCATAGAAATAATAAATCTCACACGTTTGTTGGTCTTTCTAAATGAAGACTTAACGATTAATTCTAAAAGGCTTTTGAAAACATTAACCCACAGTGTTAATTATTTTTTTTGACATTTTTGCTCACCATATAAGCTCTAGTAATAAAGTTTTATTTTAAGCCATAAAAAAAAAGCTTCCCCGCCCCAGTTTCCGACTTAGTAACTTAAAAACCTACAAATAAGTAAATAAATCCATAATCCCATATTATCTTTATAGTTTTGTATCCCTCCATCCAATTTAATACGAGTAGGACTAATTTAGTTGGCGCGATTGTCGTAAAATTAATCTTGGTACACATACCAATGTTATGTGTTGTAATAAGGCAATATCCGGCGTCCCTTCAATTAGGTTTCAACGAGATAATTGACTTTGTACATGTTATTATGTCATCCTATGAACAAGAGAATAAATGCTCGTCCCTTCTCTATATGGGAAGAGGCCTGTGTCCAGCAGTGGGACCTTTATAGGCTGTGGGAATGTTGTTATAAAAAAGAACGCTGAGCTTCATAGACATAGTAAATGGGTAGATCAAAAAATAAATAATATTCAGCATCATGAGAAAACAGAATTCTAACTGCATCTTATTTTCCGTTATGATTTAATGTGTAAATGAATCGATTTCTCGAAAAAATCTTCTAATTGGAATACTCGGGACATTTCGAGGATTTTTCGTTAGGTTGTCTAACATAAACTGTAGGGTTTATTAATAAACACAAATACCTATTTGTTTTTTCGATGTTATCTATATTTTTTACTTCGCCTGATTTGCAAGAGTTTCTTTGCAAAAAGGAAGATAAAACGTGTATTATAATGCAGACAAGATGTTAACAGGATTGACGGAAGACGGTTAAGAGCTTAAAGTTTCCTGCTTAGTTAGTTTTATGCTCTGATGTGCATTCTTGCATCCTACGCCAGTTTGTGATGGCTCCACGTGTTAACATCGCTTTGTTTACTTAGATTATGTTGAATTAAATATTCTTTATGCTTTAACTTTAACAATGTTTGCTCTGTCTGAAGGTTTAAGCAAAGTTTGAAAAATAGTAATTACCTATGTGCATATTAAATAAAAATAATGAAAATTAAGCTAGTCTCCTTCAACTGTCGATCGGTAAAACGATCATGCAATCATGTTACGGATCTGTGCAAAACACACGAAATTATTGCCCTTCAAGAACACTGGCTCTTACCTGATGACTTGGGTTACCTTAATAACATACATCCTGATTTTTCCTACCATGGAGTATCGGCAGTTGACACGACTGCAGGGGTGCTGAAAGGTAGACCATATGGAGGCGTTGCCATACTATGGAAAACATCACTATTCGTGAATGTCACTCCGATCGTCACCGGATCGACGCGCGTAGCGGCCGTGTGTATCGAGCTCGACGGCGGACGCAGGTTCATCGTGATGTCGGTGTACATGCCTACGGAAGATGCGGACAACTTACCTCTGTTCACGGAATGCCTCGGTATCATCAGTGCGGTTATCGAAATGAATGATGTGGAGAGTGTGTTAGTGCTCGGTGACTTTAATGCCGATGTGTCGCGCTCCCACAGCTTGTTCGGTAGTAAGCTGATGGATTTCTGCGCCGATCAGGACTGGGTATGTGCGGATTTGGCTATGCTAGGTATGTCTTCTGATTCCTATACGTATTTAAGTGATGCGCATGGCACCACGAGCTGGATTGACCACTGCATTACGACCGCGGCAGGGTTAAATGTTATTAATGATATAACTGTTTTAAATGATGTCTTTTACTCTGATCATTTTCCTTTAGTAATTACTTGTGATATTCAATCTATTTTGCCTAAAATTAATAAATCCCATTTTCAAAAAAACAATAAAACTATCTGGGGTACTCGTAGTTACGAACAAAAATGTAGTTATGCAAAATTATGTGATACGTTCCTCAATAACTGTGAGTGGTCATTATTTCCATGCATAAATAAATCATGTCATCACATAGAGCACTTTGTTCAGATTGATAAGTTTTATAATCAGATTATCAACAGCATTACTAAAGCCGCTCAACAGTCGTACGAGGGTAGATCTAATAGTAAGAGAAAACCAGTGGTTGGATGGAATTATCACTTAAAGGATTGTCACTTAATAGCTAGACAGTATTTTCAATTGTGGAATTTGAATGGGCGTCCTACTCAGGGCAAAATATATGATGACATGATTCATAGTCAAAAGATATTTAAAAATAAGATAAAGTGGTGTCAGTATAATGAAAATAAAATAAAAATGGATATAATAGCTACACATAGATACAATAAAGATTTCGGAAATTTTTGGAAGGAAACTAACAAATTAAATTATAAATCTAGTTTGCCTACATGTGTAAATGGTGAACAGAATCCTGTTAATATCGCTAATATGTTCGCCAGTAAATTTAATCCGCCACCGCCACCGCCTGTAACATCCCCGAACGTAAGTGCGACGCCCTCAGCCAGTTGTGGCGCGGAGACGCGGCCGCTACCGCGCATGCGCACTCCCTCGCCGACGGCGACGCCGGCCGAGCCGAGCGACATCACCGACCTGCATGTTACTGCGCAGGATATCATAGAATGCGTTAAGAATATGAAGCGAGGCAAGTCTCCGGGCCACGACGGGCTCAGCGTGGAACACTTACTGTTTGCTCCCGAAATATTAACAGAAAAAATTGCGACCCTGTTTAATGTATGCATTAACCATAGTTACTTACCCGAGAACTTCATGAAAACCACTGTTGTACCTATTGTGAAGAACAGAACTGGGAACGTGTCTAGCTTGTCTAACTACCGGCCGATATCACTAGCAACTATATTTTCTAAAATATTTGAAAATCTAGTTATGAAATACTTAAATGAAAAATACTTACCTCTTCATAACGCACAATTCGGTTTCCGCAGGGGTCTGTCCACAGATCTTGCTATATTCACATTGAAAAATACAATCCACTACTACAACAATAGAAATACCACAGTATACGCCTGTTTTTTAGACCTCAGCCGTGCGTTCGATACTATTAATTATGACATTCTTTGGGCGAAACTAAGAAAAACTCAAGTGCCAGCTAAAATTATAGATTTATTTGAATTTTGGTATAACAACCAAAATAACCAAGTAAGATGGGATAACGCCTACTCAGACACATACAGGCTAACAAGTGGGGTCAGACAGGGCGGCCTGACGTCTCCGGTTCTGTTCAACCTATATGTTAACGACTTAATCGGGGAGCTAAGCAGTGCCAGGGTCGGATGCCACATTGGCGGCGAATGTTTAAACAACCTTAGCTACGCGGACGACATGGTGCTGCTTAGCCCCTCGCCTACTGGGTTGAGAAAGCTTGTTAAGATATGTGAGGATTATGCGAAAGAGAACTACCTAACGTACAACGTTACAAAAACAGAAATAATGTTATTTAAATATAAGAATAGTCCTATTGAAATGCTGCCTATCATTTTAAACGACACTCAAGTAAAAACTGTCAGTAAATTTAAATACCTTGGTCACATATTAACCGAACATTTAAAAGATGATGACGATCTAGAAAGGCAGAGACGAAGTATTGCTTGTAGGAGCAATATGCTGAATAGGCGCTTTTACCATTGCTCAAAGCAGGTAAAAATAACCCTGTTCAAGGCATACTGTCAGTCGTTCTACACTAGCCAACTTTGGTACAATTTCACGAAGAGTGCATACAACACTCTTCGTGTACAATACAATAATGCTTTCCGGGCCATGCTCAACCTGCCCTGGCGGTGTAGTGCGACTGACATGTTCGCTGAGAACAGAGTTATTAACTTCTACGAGCTAATGAAAAAGCTTAAAGCATCGTTTTACACACGAGTAGCAGAGCAAGCGCTAATGAGCTTGTGGCTACCGTGTTCCGAAATGTATATCTGATGAGGAGGACAAAGCAGACGGAGCCGCTAACCTGACTTGCCTTCCATAGTAGCTCAGCTTTATTGTTTTGTTTTGTTTATTGTAATTGTTTTGTTTATTGTAATTGTTTTGTTTATTAAAATTTTATTGTTAACTTTCTAAAGATAGAAGTTAGACTGAATTGTAAGTTCCTAAATAGTTTTAAGATTTTGTTGTTTTTATTTTAATTTTTGTAATGTTTTTGTAATATGTATGTGTAATATGGGTGTATACCTGAAATAAACGATTATTATTATTATTATTATTATATTAGAAGGTATGGTTGAGGAAAACGTAATGACATGTCAAATGTCCAGCCTCTGAAATACCTTGCTGTAAGTAAAGCTGGTAGTTTCTTCCCTTTCAAAATTTTCAGACATAACCTTATGTGGAATTGACTATTCTATCGTATATGATTGGGGTTAAATGCTATTTGTAATCTTTAACATTTTTTATATAACTATCGTGGAATGTTTTTTAAAGAATAAATATTTAATTCTGAAAGCCATTACGTAATATTTCGCCGTACAGTTTATTAGGTCGCATTTATAAGGCTGAACGCGTCAATTCTATTCCGAGTAAATTCGAGTTCTGGGTATTCTGAAGCAAAAAAGTATTTAAAGTTGAAATAAGCACGAGGTTTGTAAAACTGATGTACCTAAATAATACATTGATCACACAAACTGTGTTCTGCCTAACATAAACCAAGTTAAGGTCGGTTTTAGTCTCATCGGTTACAGCTAAATACTAGCATTTTATATGAATGCGTAAATCAGTTACAAATAAATCTTTGCTATATCTTTAAAAAGTAATGTTAATAATATGTGTTTGAACGATCTATCGGCTTTGGAGTCAATGAGTGGTGAATATTGTAAAGTAAAGTAATGAGTTTTAACTTTAAAACCTGTAACAGTTACGAGCATATAAGAAAAAGGGTTTGTCTTTCAACGAGTTAAATGGTTAGACGATTACAGGTCGGACCTTTTTGAGATTGGTACGGGAACGGGGAGCATGACACGTCAAAAAAGTGGATTTCTGGATCAGGATTTCCATTGGGATGACCTAAGCTGTGGCTGATGATGATGATGAAAACAAGTGTTTCCTTGATGTTAATCTTCGTTATTTCCTTTCAGTCGGACTTCAGCGGTCGAGTGGTGAACAACGACCACTTCCTGTACTGGGGCAGCGTGCCAAAGGAGAACGATGAACAGGAGTATAGGTTCGAGATCGTCGAGCAAACCGAGTTTGTTGACGATGCGTGCTTCCAGCCGTTTAAAGGTAAATGTTAATTTTAAACCTCATATATAACATGATAGGTAGAAGAGAAAAAATTAAGAAATCCCATATACTTACATAAACTTCTGCAGAGTAAGAGCTGACATAATCTTGAGGCATAGATGGAACTAGAATATAGAAGGATCTTGCTGTTAGATTACGTAAAAAAGCTGGAAAAAATAGTACCTACATGTGTGTCTATTTAAAGCAGATACAAAGGAAATCTTTCGACTTTTCAGCCTTGACTTTATAATTGTGTGAAAATTCTATTCATAACCAACTATAGTGCATATAGAATAAACAGTGACGTTATTTAAAGTTTATTATAAACAGCAATTAAACTTGTCATTTGCTCATACTTCTGTACAGTCTAAATTCAATCTTCCTATAATGGTATTAATAGCACATTTCTTTAACAGTCGGCAAAACGGAGACTTACGTGAAGAGATGTGTGGCCACGAAGCTGCAATCAGCTGAGAAGCTGATGTATGTGTGTAAGAACCAGTTGGGCATCGAGAAGGAGTATGAACAGCGTCTGATGCCGGATGGAAAGCTGACGGTGGATGGCTTCCTCTGCGTGTACGATGTCAGTCTCGTGCCGGGACGGACTTGGGAGAAACAGGTGAGGGTTAAACATAACGTGATGTTTTTTTAGCAGAAGTTTGATTGATATGTCTTGTAGGTCCCTTTTATCTAGTTAAAGCTGAGAAGTTACCCAGCTATAGATATTGAGTGCGGATTTATAGCGTAAGCTTAGAACCGCCTTTGTCCAGCGGCGATTTAGAAAGCAAATTTAAAGTTTTTCGCTTTAGAAGCATTGAAAGCACCTCCTGGAATCTTGAATCAACTATTCATCAGTTATATCTATAAAATTTTAGATACCAGTGCCACTAGGCATTTTATTGAGTCAATATTATTGCCCTTCTGAAATATAAAAAGTAAAAAGAGGAGGTCTGGTGTGTAATGTTTTATTAGTATGACGATATTTAAAGCATCTAGAACAAAATATTAAAACTCAACATCTTCTTTTTAGAACGAAGTATCAGCAGCCATCCTCCAGAACATCTTAAAGCTAAAAAAGCCGGTGGTCCTCGTGACCTCTAAGAACGACGAGGCTTGTGAGCAAGGAGTGCGGGAGGCGGAGAGACTGGTCCAGCGCAAGGAGTTCAAAGGCAGCATCCCTATCGTGGAGACCTCGAGCCATGATAACGTTAATGTGGATCATGCTTTCTTTCTGCTAGCTCAAATGGTGGATAAGTCTAAGGCTAGGATAAAGGTGGGTGTTTATTATTTGTCTGTTTTTTTTTTGTGTCACTTTAGGTAGGAAAGTTTCAGATTTCTTTGACTGCTAGATAATGCTTTGCGGCATTAAGTCCGCCTTATGTACCGCAATTGTACATAAAAGTTTAAATAAATAGATAACTGAAGAAGTTATGATATTTTTTGGCTTCCAAATGGTTGAGTAGTAAATGGCCGACTCTAAAGTTTAACGAAAGTTGCTGAAAATATGTCTGTGTATCTTACATGGTTTTGAATTTTTAAGCATATAAAGCTTTTAAAATTGTTTAATTAATTAAATAAACCAGAAATATAACAAGAAAAGTTACACTACCAAGTAGTAGTGTATCATGAACACTGTATAAGTATATTGTTCATAATACTTGGCCTTACACATTCAAAATTAATGAATCTGGTATTTAAAATTTATTTATTGGTAGGTGGCAAACTATGCTGAAGCTTTGCGAATAAGAAGAGAGACGCTGGACTTTGTCACCGAAGCGTTCACGCAGCTAATCAGGATGCACGTTCAGGACCACAAGTAAGACTAAAACCTCTTCTCTCTTTTATTTTTAAGGATTCTACTACATATTGGAATCATTATAATGTGGAATTATCATCAACTAAAAAGCTATTGCACAAACATGTATACCTTCACCCATGTAAGAGAAAACTAAGAAATAAAAAAATCATCTATTTATTTGTTTAGTACAGGCATAATATAATTAACTTGTAATGTATTTTAACAGAGAGATGTGGTCAGCAGCTAGTAAGAGATTATGTCACTACCCAGAATGGATCAAGTTTGTGCAGCAATTTGGCAATGATGGAACACAGGTATATAACTGAAATAGCATTATTTTTATAAGTACTTGTATTTTAAATTGTTGTTTCGATTCTCAAACAATTCGTCACTGATACCAAAGGCAAAAACAACATTAATTCCTGGAGTGAGCAAAAGACACAGCAACAATCAATCCCAGATTTTGGCCGGAGTTTTATTGTTATCACTCTCTAAAGGGTGCGATTGAAAAGCGAGCTTCACCGCAGTTTTGTTGGTCGCGAACGGCTTGCGGCTCGTCGTGGCTCGTTCGTCGATCACTGCCTTAATTCATGCCTTTCTGAACTAGGTTTTTGACCATATGATACTTATTCTCTTGTTTTCCTAAGGTTGTTTACCGTCGCCACATCCGAAGACTGAAAGAGGAGAGAGCAGCTAAGAAGCTTCGCAAGCAGCTCGCCAAGTTGCCGCAAGTGTTGTCCAGGATGCAACTGCCCACCGAAGACTTGCAGGAGAAGTAAGTTTACAACTTGCTATTGGAAAATAGCTCTTATGTGCTCAAGTTTAGGTAACATAATTGCTTGTTGGTAATATGTGGGGGATTGTGTTGAGTTTTGAAATCTTTTCAAAGAACCGTCATCAAACATAGCATTTCTTGAGTCAATGTAACAAAATTATGTACACATAATGAAAATGGTTTTCCCAGTTTTCTTTATGTGTACATAATTTTTATGTTACATGTAATAAATTAGTAGAAAACACATTGTTTGGCCCATGTCGCAATTCATAAAATAGAAGAGTAGAATAAAATATAATTTACTTCGTAGCACATGGTAAGTACAGGTGTTCCAAGTATAGAATGATTCGCATATACTACCGATCCTTTTTTTATAAGTTCTGATGGCAATAGGGTATGTAAATAAATAAATAGAGTATACAATATGTATGTTTATCCAATGTTTCTCCAACAGCGACTGGCCCATGGTGGTCCGTCAGCTGCGCAGCCACCGCGACTTCTCGGTGTACTTCAGCGAGGGCCGCCACCAGGACTCCGGCTCCGAGTCGGGCTCCGAGCTCGACTCCCCGCTGGCCATAGACACCACGCTCAGGGTCGGCGAGCGAGCACGATATCAGGTAATTATAGATATAATACATATACACGCAAAGGAGCTTCAGTAAATTTTGTTGGGAATCGCACATAAAAAGAGGTTTATTTCTTTGACATTTACGAAGAATGCAGTTAATCTTATGCAGTGACCTCCTATTAAGTATGACAATGTGCTAATGAGTGTGCTAGGAGGTCCCACACTTCATAACAGCATGATATCATATACCCCTGAGGTCAACGACGAGACCATTTTTTGAAATCAATCGTCAATTTCTGGAGTTATTGCGAATATAAATAAAAACGCATATTTTCAAATTAAGAATCAACTGCTCTTGCACATGGTGAAGCTATCACTATCCAAGCAATTCTGAATCCGATCACACGATTAGTATCCAACCTCAAGATATTGAATAAAATTTACGCTAATGCCCAAAATGAAATAATGTTTTCACAACCAATAATGAAAAATAAATGCATTCATTATGTACTTGTGTGACTAATATGTTGGTTTTTTCACCAGACGTTGGGACAATCACAGAAGATTCCATACGAGATCCTGGAATCAAACGAGGCCGCCGGCGTCTTCAAGACATACTTACACGAAGCACAAGAGGAGCATAGGAACTTTGAGTGAGTATCCATAGAAATTATCATCTTATCTGTCTATTGTATGCTTGACTGATATATGCAGTCTTTAATGTGCTTATACCCTGAAATGTATGATAAAGAGTATTTTGTTCTTCTTTGAGGATTGTTGTAGGTATGTTAGTTACTTCACAAAACAACCATGAATAAACTTATTTACCTATGTGCCAATGAATGTATGTATCCTTGCACTATAGCTTTTGTACTAACGCTTGAGTACAGGAAGCTTTCATTATTGTTGACGAACAAATTGCTCGTGTGCATAAACATGATGTCAGTAAAATATTTACTAACGCGCATTTCTTCGGCATCGCTTGACTGGTTTTTGATCCTATAGTTTTCTCTAGTGTCAGTAGAACTAATCCATGATTTATGTCATCCAGATGGTGCCAACAATTCAAGCGTCTCCTAGAAGAGACCGGCTACGTGACTCCCGGCAAGCAGCTGTCGGAGGTGCGCGTGCTGCTGATGGGGCGCGAGTGCTACGAGGCCCTGTCCGAGGAGCAGCAGCAGCGGGTGTACGACCAGCACCAGCGCCAGATACAGCGGCGGGCCAAGGACAACTTCCAGGTGAGCTTCCAGGCCTGCTGAAGCTATGCAGAAGCTATAAGGAGCAAAAAGAACGGGACTTGGGTGATTTCGTTGGTACAAGTCCGATATAGTCTCACGTCATACCTATCCTTGCCGTGTGTTGTATTCATTAGGTGTTGCCCTCATAAAAGTATAGTTTCAGGCACTTCAAAGACGCTATATAGTTCAAGGGAGTCCTAGAGAACTTGCAGCTTTGATCATCTATGACAATGCTGTCTGAACTCCAACATGAAGACTAGTTTTGTACCGCGCCCTTATCTGCCATCATCAGATCACATTTGTAATTTCACGTAGCAGATTTTTTCGTAAAGCGCATCAACTAATATAACTTCGACGCGTAAAATATAACTTGTTATCTCGTAATCTCTTCTAATTTATGTTTTGTTTTGTGTAGGAGTTGCTACTGGAACACGCGGACCTGTTCTACCACTTCAAGAGTATATCTCCGACGGGGACTATCACACAGGAAGACATCAAAGAGATCACCGATGTACTGCAAGATGATTTCAGGTAATTTACTATGAAGTGTTATAATTCGTTCGCGGTATAAAAGTGGGTTATATAAATGTATATTGTAGCACAATGTTATTGGTTTTTTTTTATGAAATTGACAGTAGCAGGTCGGAGTTTAGATTTGTGCCCGGTTAGTGGCAATAGGCTCGCCTCCCCATTAAATGGGACCTAAACTTATCGGCAAACTGTGGGTGTACATTGGTACACCTCTGCCTAACCCTTCGGGGATACAGGCGTGATGATATGTTATGTTTTTATTGTAGCACTTTACACTATGTATTATTTATGTGTCCCAGTGAATAAAATAAAGTTCTTTACTGTTCCCTTGAATAAGGATAAAAAATGTCCTGTGGCTGTAATATATAGGCAATTTTTCAAATCCAGGTTATAAGTTAAGAGTGTGGCAAATGACATTCAGTATTAGAAGTTTTCTGTGAAAAAGAGTAAACACAATATCATTTTGTTTAGTTTCCTAATCTGGCCGCCAGCCTGCTCGTTTCATTGTTCGGGGAGAGATTCGCATCGCATTTGGTTGATTACCAATATCTTTTCTTGTATTCGTAGATACAAGATGCTGGACCGCATGGAGCAGGACCGCAAGCTGATGCTGTTCCAGCACCTCGGCTTCGTGCACTGCCCCATGCGCGAGCACTGCCCCGCCGCCGCCAACTGTCTGGAGGCCACGCTGCCCGTCATACTCAACATTAGAGTCGGGTAAGATATTATAAACCCTAAACACATAGGTATAAGGTCTAAAATCGTTTGATGTCACGCTGCCCATCATACTCAACACTAGAGTCGGGTGAGTTATGTTAATATAAACTGTAATCACATAGGTACAAGGTCTAAAATCGTTTGACGTAACTTTGTCCGATGTAATCGACACTAGAGTCGGGTAAGGTAATAGCAGCTCTAAACATATAATCTAATAATATAATCTAATAATCTATAAGGTCTAGAATCGTTTGACGTCACACCACCTGTCATACTCAACACTAGAGTAGGGTAAGATATTATCAACTCTAATGGCACACTTGTAAGGAATAGATTCGTTTGACGCCACGATGCCCGTCATACTCAATACTACGAGTCGGGTAAGCTTATATAAACTCTAATTACAAAGGCGTAAAGAACAGAATCGTTTGACGGCACTCTACTCGTCATGCGCAGTTGAGTCGAGTCATGTGAGTCATTGTATAGTCAACTATAAACACATAGTTAAAAGGAACAGATTCGATTGACTTAGCGTTGCCTGTTATACTCACTAGTGTCGGGTACTTCAATTTTGTTTATTTTAATTAAACGAATCATAATTTTTAAATAATTGATTAAAAAAAGCCTTCTGGGCACGTTTCCCGCGATTGACAAGGATGACGATGAGTTTTTTGACGCGTGTTAGTTTTATTTATTTATGTAAGATATAATTTTAGTATAGTTAGAGTTTGTTCTTATATTTGATATAATTGGAATAAATAAATTTATATTCTATACATAATTCTATATGAGTACATTATTCCCAGGTCTCTAACTACGACGGGCGAGTCTCAGTGCCACCCGACTCCGCCGGCTGCGCCGTGGGCGCTCACCTCTGACTCCAACCAGATCAACGTCATTATATTAGGCGTAAGTTTACTATTCTAGTAATGTAAAATATGTACTAATGTTCTTACATTGATATATAACAAAAATTACTAGATTATTGCAGCCGGAATAAAATATGTGTTATTAAAATCATAGGTATTTAGTACCACTAAGTTTTAAGCACAATATGTGTTCCGTTTCTTTCGTATTCATGTGTAGAGTTATTTATTAATATTCATTAAAAGTCTACTAGTTAGAGGCGAGTTAAAGAGTTGGCTAAACTCTTTTCACGACTACATTCAAACTGTTGTTCTTTGTGTATGTATTTTTTTCTTTATTGTTTTTTTTTTATTTTTGTTACGAACCTTTAAAACCTTCCCTGGGCTTCCACAAATAACTCAATACCAAAATTAGCCAAATCGGTCCGGCGGTGCTCGAGTTTTAGCGAGACTAACGAACAGCAATTATTTTTTATATATAAGCCATAACATTCGGGGCCTGATTTTCCGGTCTCCTCTTTGGAGTGTGGCCCTCACAGTGTTATTTGCGTGTGTAATATTGACTCTTCATTACCAAACAGGTGGAAGGCATAGCGGGCGAGTTCGGCAAGCGTCTGCTAGCGGGCTGCGACTCGGAGCGCCGCGTCAACGTGGCCGGCACGTCGTGGCGCGTCGAGCAACGGCTCAGGACTGACGACTTCTCCTCTGAGACCACGTGTATTGAAGATTTCGCGCCTAATGGTCAGTTCATGTATAGACTCAGTCAATGTTCCCAGCGATACTGCAATTACATTACAATTAAAAAAATTAGATTCGACAAACCACAGATCCTCGCTAAAGAACCCAAATTCCTACCTAGGATTTTTCGCGAGGCTATTGAGATTAAACACATACAAATTCCAATAGAAAAGATAACTGGAAGATAGAGAAGAAGAAATGGAAGAAAGACCCAATAATACATGAAAACTCAAGGCCAAACCCAAGAGCAGTGCTGCAAGGCATCAAGATGAGTGAGCTCATATTGCGTAGGTTGGAAATAAAAAAAACATAATATATGAACGTAGAACGACGCAACATCTCAGCCTGACCGTGACCATGATACCTGCAAAGTTGACGATACGTCGGTACCTAAAATAAATATAAACCTCGACAAAATCCGTAAAAAGTAGTTTTCATTTAGAATCCAATATTTTCCTAAGGAATTAAAGCAGCGTATCTAAATTGTATAAACTCTATCCATTGTTCCGTTTTAAGACAGAGTCAACCTGTTTCTGCTAGTTTATACTTCTACTCGAGGGCTTTCCTACATTTTGACCGTTTTGTGTATTATTTAGTTAAACAAAGTTTTCTTTTCAGGATACTACTGCGTTTACCAGGACCAGGAGTCATTTGAGTACATCAGAGAATGTGCTGAGAAGACTCTTCTCTCGAGCCTGGAACAAGAAGACAAATTGCCTTTTCAGGTATTCATTTAATAATTTATCTACATAAACAATAAACATTCAAAGGTGTGTTATGATAATACTGAAAAGATCACAATTTTTTTTTATTATTCTTGATTTATACCATTATCTTAATTGTTCTTTGCAGGGTTTGCCTTTAGTGGTGATGTTCGTGCAAGACGATGGTATGGATAAGAAGGAACTGGCGAGGTTGCAGGAGGAAGGGCAGAACCTGGCTGATAAGTAAGCATTGAAATTCTATATTAATCTCATAAAGCTTACAGACAATATGTGTGTTCTGTAAAATTATATGCTGCCGCTATTAATGTCGTAATATGCTGGATTTATGCACGAATTAAATGATGAAAAAAACTCATTTTGAGCTAAGATTTTGTAAACTTACTCTGTACCAATAGCACTTTTCACCGCTTTTGGATTGATATATTTTTGCTTCGATAACACCTTGTATATCTATCTACCAAAACGAAATGATTCTCGTCTGTATGTGTCTGAAGTATGTGACTACTATAAACAATTTCTTCCTAGCCTACACAGCGCATTCATGGAGGCCTCAGTCAACGAGCTCGGTACTGAAGCATTAACAGCTGACGCAGTACAGGAGCTGGTCAGAGCCAACAGGGAGAAGGCGAGCTACGCGCATCTATACAGAGACGTCATCGTGTGCTTCGACTCCGATATAAGGTGAGTTATATAACACGCGCCAACAGCTGACGCAGTACAGGAGCTGGTCAGAGCCAACAGGGAGAAGGCGAGCTACGCGCATCTATACAGAGACGTCATCGTGTGCTTCGACTCCGATATAAGGTGAGTTATATAACACGCGCCAACAGCTGACGCAGTACAGGAGCTGGTCAGAGCCAACAGGGAGAAGGCGAGCTACGCGCATCTATACAGAGACGTCATCGTGTGCTTCGACTCCGATATAAGGTGAGTTATTACTGGTGGACTTCTGACAATTTTTAACAATAAGGGACCAGCAGGCTTACTATGTGTCTCTTATGGCCTGGCCACGGGACATTCGCCATAGCGAATAATCGCGCGGTGCGAACGGCAAGGCGTCTAGCGACTGAAACAAACGCATAGAAATGTCAGTACATTTCTATGCGTTTGTTGATCTGGCTTGATCAGTATCAAGCCACGCGGAGCGGCAAACGGCGAGGCGACCGGCGAAATGTACCGCGCGAACAGCGGGGCAACTGGTGGCTTGGCCAGCGAGTGAAACAAATACATGAATAAGTACGGCGCAAGCCACGGCGTCGAGCGGCAGTCGCGGCGACTAGGGCAGTGATCAAACGAGTTTAGTTGTCTTCTTTGTTTAGTCGTCTACTACGAGATCATGGTAAGGTTACAGTTACTGGCTTGTGATTGGTGGTGGAATTTGATAAGTAGACTATTTGCGAGACTAACGGATGAGTATAATCGGTGTAAATATTGACAACATGAAATTCTCTTCGTTATCATCTTTTTGTTATATAGACAAGTTATTAAATTATCATTCTCTTCTTAGGATAATGGTGTGTCTATTCTGCGACGATCCGTACTCGCCGGAGCGCGTGCTCAGCCCGCTGCTACTGCACCGCGCTTGTTTCCTTACTGGCGACCGGTCTATAGTCATAGAGACCTTCCTAGGAGACTCCAAGAGGAAAGTTGAGGTGAGTTGTGTAATTAACTTGTTTATAGTACTAGAAGTAATTAGTCTCTTCTCCTGTAACAAAAATTAGACTTAAATTGCGTTGAAGCAATGATTTGTGTTTGTAAATATCAGTGCCATCTATGATTGCTCCCAATTATACTAAATACAGTATTTTCCGACATGTTTCAAATCGTAATGAACTGGAATTAATACTGTGTGAATGACTTACAAAAATAGTGACTTTAAGTCACTATTTTTGTAAGTCATTTACATACCATACCTATATATTATTATTATTACGTACCTCTCTAAATACCAATTTTAACAGTCAAAAAAGCGTCCGAAGTATGTTATTTAGTGCCAGTATAATCTGTGTTCAGTTGCAAAATATCCCCTTGGGGTATATGGAACAGAATAAACAATGGAAACTCTTTACCATCTTTATCTATACATACATATAATAAAAATGTAGAAAAGTGGTGTCTGTACAATGGAAATATATATAAAAAAAGTAGCAAGGGTTGTTAGGGTAGGGTAGGGTTGTTATTATATCGATGCCGAACCCGAAATTGTAATCATTATTTTTTTGTGTTTGTCGGTTTGTCTGTTTGATTCATTCGATTTAGATGCGGTTTTCACTTATATATTGTAGTAAGCTTCACTTAACATTTAGTGTTTATTTCATGTCAATCGGTTCATAAATAAAAAAGTTATGTCATATAACGTTCTACACAAATAGCAATTTACACAAAAAAACTTATTGATAAGTTTCGTCATCCACGCGAACAATTTCGCGGGCACAGCTAGTTATTAATAAAAAAATATGTTTTGTAGGTGATAATCTCAAGCTTCCACGGCGCCGGTCAGTTCAGAGAGGAGCTGATACATGGCTTCATACTCATATACTCTGCTAAGAGGAAGGCTAGCTTAGCCACTCTCAAGTAAGTTGTTTTTTATTCTTTCAATTGCATCAAGACAAAGTGTACTATAAATGATATTTTTTTTTTTTACTTTGAATGTTCATTACACAAGGTTCAAGGTACAAACTAGCCATTTCATAATTGGCTAGTTTGTTACTTGAACCTTGTGTGATGTTGTTAAAAAAATACACATAAGCCGTGGGACGACCTTTATAAATAGATAAATAACTGATTGATATTACAACTTTTTGATTCACATATATTGCTGTCCACTGCAGGGCGGATGCCTCTCTATGCTCTTTCCATTTCTCTCTGGTTAGGTCTGTAGTAAACTATTCCTTATTAATTTTATTATTGTAGTAACTTACTAACTAAATCTAATTCCCAACAGTGCCTTCTCAATGAACATCCCGAACCTGCCGATACAAATGGTAGCGGTGACCGACGGCGGTGGCTCGGCCGCCAGCACGTTCTTCGGCACCGACCTCGGCCACGCGCTCATCACGGAGGGCAACGCTACGGCCGACCGCTTGGGCGCTCACTTCACCACCTACACGTCCAGTGCTGAGAACAAATGTGAGTACATACGTGGCAAGAATGTCCGGTGAAGCAGTCAAAGCCTGCGCTCAGGCAAACTGCAAAGAACTCTGCAAAAAAAATACGTGGCAAGACAGCAGCCAGATATTTCTAGGCATTTTCCAGCATAGATCTTGGACAAGCCCTCATGATGGACGTTGTCAACGTGGCGGGATAAGCATATCTATTGTGTGTGTTTTTTCTACTACTGCGTGACCCTTTAATCGAGTTGTTTTCGTTTCTGTTTACTTCTAATTGATACCCGAATATTTATAAACGTGTTTGTATTTAAGACTGTATTTCCATATAGCGTCACTTTTTAGTCAACTTATCGTGTCAGTTAGGCACTTGTCCTATCGCGGGCTATGAAAGAGTATCGCTCAGCAAAAAATTTATTGAAGTTTTTGTCGCCGCTACAAGTCCGCGAATAACTATTTATATATACATCTCCTTTATTTAAACGGGATCTACATCTCATAAGTTTCTTGATATTCTCTCTTCTGTAAAATAGTTTATACCTTCTCCTTTTCCCGTTCGTAATGAGACAACTGTCTTACATGTATGTTATTAGCATGTACTATATGTATACTATCGTTTCCGCAGCGGCGTTCTACACGCCGTTCTTCAAGGAGGTGTGGGAGCGCAAGGGCGAGATCGAGCGCGCCTTCCGCCTGGAGCAGCCGCACAACCTGCCCGACGTGGCGTCCGCCCGGCCCGCCCCGCCGCCACGGAACCACTCCTTCCATCTTAACCATATGTATGTACAGCATATAGCACATAAACGTAAAAAAAACAAACTAGACTACTAAATGCAAAGCTACTGGATCGATTTTGAAAATATGTAGTACGATGGTGCTCGATATAACTCTCCAATTACCGTTGTTATTGTAACAAGTTTGAAATAAAACACCAGACACATAGAGACTTATGTTATAAATAATTGTTTAAGGCGAACTTTATCATTATTTCTATAGGTCATAAAAAGTTATTAGCATATGTATTTATAATGTTGAGAAAATTTTACGCATTAAAACAATTTTTTTTTCTACTTCTCCCATTAAGTTACTTTTTCCTGTTATGAAAATATTCAATATTTAATGTTAATTTGACCAGGAGGGAACACAAGCTGACCAATTCCTTGGACTTGCTCATCGGACCTGACTCTCGCCCAGACATCGATTCGGAATACAGCGACACGCTAAACAACTCTAAGAACAGAGGATTCCTGAAAGGTAAACTAATATGCATAGTGAGACTGTGTGCAAAAAATATTACAATATATACGTGAAGTGTAGAAGTGTATAAAAACTGATTATTATTGTAAAATAAACAAAATTTTCTGGTTAGTAGTTAGTTATATATAACTACTAAATTGAATAATTTAAGCCATCAGTATGATGTTCTAAAAATTCAATTTGTCTAAAGCAACCGTGAAACTTCATTCTGTCTAGATATGTAGAGGATAGACTAGAGGAGCTAGAGATAAATTTAGGTTAAATTGCAATTCAGTATTCGGTTAAAAACAATTACGAACCCGATTCTCAATCATTAGGGCACTGTGCAACGTAAGCTCAAAATGAGGAACTCCAAAAAGTTTAAATAAAATACTGGAGAAAACAGTATCTTTATTTAATAATTAATAAAACATACTATATTACAATTAAAAATTAAACTTAAGATATTTACAATAGGTAATAAAAAAAAACTAAGCCTACACAGAACATAAGAAAACATATAAACTAAAATAAGGCATCAAAAAATTCATCCACATCGCTGTCGACTGGGAGTGTGCCCAAAAGGCTGGCAGCATTGCCACGTTGTATGGCAATGCTTATGCGCTGACCTAGGTAGTAGCCAGCCTTTGGGTCACGCGAAGTGTCAACCAGGCGTTTGGACAAAACTTTAAAAAAACTATGTGCACTCGGACCCCACGGACCAAGGGTCTCAACCCCAAACGGCTCGAATATATAACTACCAACTAGGTTGGTATATTTCCGCCGCTTGAGGTTCTCAGCAGCCGCAGCAGCAGCGCCAGCACAGCACGACGTACTGGGAAGGTGGGATGGCGCAAGAGTATCGACGCAAGTAGCGTCCCACACTAAAGGCCTACCCACCTTCCATGGGAACAAGGACATGCCGTCCGGTCTCTTGCCGTCGTCGCGTGCCAGGCCATTGGGTTCGAGTACAGCCGGAACTCCGACGGCGACAAGAGCTCGTCGGATAATATCGTTTATATTAGCATGCCGCGCCATGCGGCCCGCGCTACGGCTACATGACAGGCCGTGGTGTCCGAGGCTGTTGACAACTTCGCCACAGTGACAGCGATGCGGGGTACAAGTCGGCACAATACTTATACCTATTTCATTTTGTAGGTTTTAGCGTATACCCGCCGCCCAGCACGCCGCCGGAGCCAGCGCCCCCGGATCACAGAATGCATGCTGATCTATCACGTAAGTAATTTTTGTATTTTTATTTGGTTCTTTCACGTAAAACCATGTCGAAGGTTACCAGCATTATCAATGTAGGCGCTATGAATGGTTATATGTATTAAACAGTAATTATAATGTAAGAGCATTATATGGCATATCGCAAAACTATATCGTGTGTAAAATTAATTAATCTAGTCGTTAACATAAGTAAATATAAAGTTTTACTTTCGAATTTGCAACTTTAAGACTTGACAGTATATTGTATTTCTTTACTACTTTTGAATTTTAAAGCTCATCTTACATTGTGTATAAACGGATGTTTTAATAGCTTGGTAATTTATACCATAGTTTTTAACTATCTAAACTGTTATTTCCTATATAAAATGTTCGTTTTACATTGGGTAAAGAGAGATGATTCCTTAGTATTTCACGTATTGATTTTAATTATCAATACTGTTGTTTTCTTAATAAGATTGTAAATAAATAAGATAATATTATGATGCAGCGGATCTCAACTGTTCGGAGGATTCACTCAGCACACACGAGTCAGGTGATTGCATGGAGAAAAGTATTACGATCGAAATTATATTTGTGTGTAGATAGATATTACACCATGATTTTTATTTTATTTGTTGAAACGAATAGAGCTTCCTGACAATGTCTTCGTAAAAAACCTCGCGCACGAAGGATTTTTGCCATCGTTTTATGAGAGCCTTAAGGGCTCTCATAAAGCGATTTTTATTTTGTATATAGAATATTATATAGAACGTTTTTTTATTTTGTTTTGAGTATTTGTTGTTATAGCGGCAGCAGAAATTATAATTTGTGAAAATTTTAACTGTCTAAATATCGCGGTTCTTTAGATACAGCCTGGCAACAGACGGGCAGACTGCAAAGTCTCAGTAATAGAGTTCCGTCTTTACCCTTTGGGTACGGAACCCTAAAAATTTAATGCAGCGAAAATTAGTTCTTATCAGATTATGGTTGGACCAAAATATTAGTTAAGTAGTAAGTAAGTAGTAATGACTGTAAACCAAGGAGATCCATCTAAATATTAACTAGTGCAGTCCATTCTTTGTAAACGACTTGTAAATTAAATTATATGATATATGGTTTAGCTCAGAAATCAATTATAAAGCAGTTGCATTTATTTTCAAACTCATCTCAGTATTTTTATAATTACATTGTCAGAAAATTCTATGATTAAATATAAAATTTAATTACTTTCTATTCAAGGAATGCGTCCGTTTTATTTTGCATGAATTAAATAAAGTAGATATTTAGAAATTGTGTTTATTTACAAATGGTAGAGGTTTATTTTATTGCAATATTGTTATTTGTATACACATATAATTCATAACTTACACACTTTTTTGTTGTTTTATATTAGGTAGAGTTTTGTTTTAAATATTTTTAAATATATAAAATTTGGTCTGAACACTATGTGTAAAAATAGGTAAATGGCTGAAGATATGTTTTTATTATTATTATTATAAATGCATGTTTTATATGGTGTTAATAATGGGAAATATTGGAAATCGGGCCGGGCAAATGAATGAATGTGAATAATTAACGGCGAAAAAAATATCATGTAAAACTGTTAAGAACTCTAAAAAAAAAATCTAGAGCCAACTAGTTATTGTAGTATTTTAAGGCCGTTTATGAGACATGTAAATAAGACAAACTAACCAACCAAGAATAAATATAAATCATATCTTGACATTGTCATCATAAATTGTACCTATTTTTTTTTATACGTTCTTTAAAAAATATATCGGATTCTGATTACATAATTTATCACACATATATATATTATATATATAAACAAATTCAGTTACTAAACACCGAACATTTCAGTATTTATGACCCGTGACAAGAAAAGTTTGGACTTTTTTTCTACCCCGCTGCAGGGCAAAGGCTTTGGATCACTAAAAGTTTGGTTGATAATTATTATTAGTGTTCGTCCAATGTATTGACTATAATGTATGTACAGATGGCGGCGGGCTCTGGCAGCCGGCGAGCTACGGACACCGCGCGTTCACGACGGGCCGCACGCGCCCGCACCAGCCGCCGCCGCGGGTCAGGCACTCGCAGACACTCAAGGTACGTACTCATACTATTTCACATTTCAACTATGATCCGGCCACTTGAAGAATGCATTCCTGACATAATGCCAGTAGGGCTTGATTTGTTATATTGAAAACCGCGTCATTTTGTTCAATGCAATCTGGCAAAAATAATACTTTTATATCATATCATTCGTTTGTAGGATAAATAAATGATAGATGTTGATGTTAAGAAAATTCTTCGCCACTTTAAAGTTATATCTTGTTGATCACAACCTGTCAGGTACGCATTCGCTCCAAAGCAGTACTGCATGTACCTTTGAATAGGGTAGATGCCTCTATATGAAAGAACGAAATCAGTTCACGCTGTCAACTACGTATTTTCTATGGGGAAAGAAACTATTGATGTTTTTCATCAAAGTATCTGTGTTATTAACTTTTGTGTTTATATATCTGAGGGATCAACCGCACTTAAGATGCAAGAAGAAACTCTGTCTATCACAATAATTATATTCACAGCAACCGGGCAAACTGGACATGAACAACTACACCATGGTTAGTGATGCTCTACAGCACATCACTATTGGACCGCCTGCGCACTCCAGATCTGATAAAAAGGTAAAATATATAAATAATTCTCATAGGTTTATATTTCAATTTAATCTCTTATGTTGAACAGTGTTGTAATCTAAAGACTATTTGAAATAGTATATTAAATTGTTGTGCCATTTAATTTCAACCTTTATGTAAAAAATCTTGATTAAATCTGATGAAAAGTCAAATATTTGAATTTGTCGTGCATAATAAACCTTGTTATCAGTTGCAAGCGCAATATACCGTTCTTTGTTTAGCCTATCCGTGTCTCTAGTTTTTTTTTCTGTTTTCATTCTTATTACTCCCAAACATCGGTACAAAAGCGCCTATAAACAATATGTTAACCTTTCACATCTTGTTATAGACTCAACGCACCAACTGGACCCATTCAAGTGGTCAGCCGGGAGGTCACCACCACCACCCGTCTGGGGTTAGCTCTGAGACTGAACTGGATGCACAATACGCTCAGGTAACGATGCCTAGATGCATAATATGTTAGCATGAGATTTCCAGAGAGCTGAGCGATAAGCTATAGAATCCTGTAGAAGAATTCATGTACAAAAAAGAAATGTACTTGTAGTTGTATATTGAACCTCCTTTGCGGAGTCTGTTAAAAAGCATTTATAATATATTTTGTTTCGTTTCATAATGTAGGTTCTTTTCTTGAAATTTTCCCCGACTGGTAGTTAAACAAGCCATTGCCTCCCATTAGAAATAAGAATCTTTAAATCAAGGTTTGAGAACCATTCGTAAATGAAAAAGTCAGTAAATAAAATACAGGTGTTACCACCTGTAATTTACTGATATTTTCATTTAAAAAAATCATTTTAATTCTTGGCATTTTTGAACAGTATTAACTTGAATTTTTACTGCAGATTAAAGAGACAAACGAATACATGGAGGCTCCGTCAATGATGAGATTAAGAAGACACCGGAGACACGAGAAGACGCCACTCCACCAACCCTGTAAGTATACATTAGTCATAGGAACATACATACTTACACATATTTGAAGTTCCGACAAAACAGTCAAACCTTACATACCATTTCCGAAATTAAATCAACCAGTCTAGTTTACATATTTGTGTAACTGCAAAATATGGATTATTATTATTGTGATTTTTTTGTATCATATTCATTCTTCTTCTTCTTTTCGTGTCTATGGTAGATTTAAATTAGAGTATATTGGCCTAGTTAGTTGCGACATTAATGGCAGCATCGTTAGGGTCCTTTAAGTCATCCAAAGTGCAGTTGTAAGGAAAATTTGGGCAATTTAACAAGTGGGGCATGGTTTAATTGGGAGCTTCACATTTGCATTCGGTAAGAAGAGGATCGATTTAACCCCATTTTGCGAGGTTGTGTTTACAGCGACCTACCTTGGTTCGCAGTCGATTGAGTGCTTTCCAGATAGGCCACTGCAAATTAAACCATATTCATTAAAAATATATTGTTTATCCTTACGCTATGTTCACATTCAGTATCACCCTTTCGGGTCCGACAGGGTTTACTTAACATACTTGTATATTTTACTATTTATAATGTAAAAATCATTTTACGAAATGCTCGCATGCGCTTCGCGAGCGGTGCGTGCACGTCTGGCGGTCTGATACGCTTGTTATTGACACACAAACGCGTTCGCGCTGTTCGTGTTATGCTCGTTCGGTGCACGTTCTTCAGATCTAACCGAATACACCCAGACCTGAGACACTGTTGAAGAGTGATTTTCAACATTGTCCCGTCCAATACAGGCAATAGACAACCACTCCACCACGTAGGTGTAGACCACTAGATCACTAAGGGATAGTAACAAGACGACTGTAGCGATGTATAGTTTACTACACAAACATATTGTTCCCCAGCGTTCTCGGAGACGGACAGCTCGGGCTCGAGCTCGGGCTCGGGCGGCGGCAGCGCGGGCCGAGCCCCCTCGCGCCGCCGCCACGCGCACCACGCGCACCACACGCATCACGCGCACCACGCGCCCAGGCACTACAAGAAACGGTAATGTAAACCAGCCTATAAACGTCCCACTGCTGGGCTCAGGCCCCTTCCCATATAGAGAAGGCACGAGCATTGATCACTACGCTTGCTCTCTGCGGACTGGCGATTTCAGATCCCAAAATTTTGGAACCCAGGTTTGATCACGATGTTTTCCTGCACCAGTTGTCAAAAATGTCTTATAATAATTAAGAAAGTACATATAACTTTGTAACAGCCTCATTGGTACTTGCCTGGGTTCGAACCTGCAACCTTGTGCATACAAATCCGTTCATTGAACCGCTAGGCCACCACGACATGAAACGGTAAAGGGTGCCCGAATTAGGCTCGGTTCATCTCTGCCGGCCAAGCGACCGACATCACGCGAGGCAGATGGGTGGTGGGGCGTTCGGCCTTTTACACTCTAACTTAAGATGTGAGGGCTTGGATGTCTCATTGCGTGTTTGTTTATTCTATCGTTGTGCGGCGCGTTTTCTACCGGATATGAACCGACCCTCAGGGTGCCGACTATTTTTTTTTATTTTGAGTTTAACGTTCTTTAAGTGCTACTTTGTAGCCTATATTGAATAAGGAATATTTGAATTGGAATTAAATATTATATCATATACTCATATACGAATACGTTATTTTGTAACAGGTCGTTAGGCAACTTGGTGGCTGTTCAGAGCCCCCGCGTGCCGAAGCTGGGCATGTTCGTGGGCCCGCCAGAACTGCCCACGGGGTACAGAGCGAGGACACAGGAGGATAAAGGTAAATATATGTTTTGTAATAAACTCAATGTTTGATAAGTGTAAAATTTTAAATTGACATACTGCAGTTTAAGACTTATTTTTCGTGATGACCGTGTTTATAATTTGACGTGATGGTCTGTTGCTGCATAGCTCCTAAACGGAGTGAACCGATTATAAAGTGTTTTGAAAAAGCTGATGTCTTCGAGATTGTTATTAGTTATTTATAAAGATTTGTTCATGTTTTTCTAAAAGCTATCAGCAATTTTCTTGAGAATGATTTTTTGTCTTTTACCAATTTAAGTATAAACTATATTTAATTTTGGGTTTTGTTTTGTTGCAGCTGCAAGTGAGTCAAGCGAGGGCAGTTCTGACGGAGAGACGCGGAGGCCCAGGCCGCTGCCGCCGCCGCCGCACCATGAGCCCCCGCATAAGGTACGTTATAAATGAATATGTACAATTTTTAGCTATGTAGTATATTGAAAAAATTAAACACATCAACAAGTATTTAAAAGTGTAGAGAGATACCTATAATTGCGGGAGGACCGCTAGTCTTAAATAAGTTCTCGTTACTTAATTTAATCGACATTTTAAATAGTAAAATGTTAACTCATGTGTTAGTTAGTCGCGGTACTCTTTTGAATAGATAACGAAAAGGGTTTTACTACATTGAGCCATCTTAAGTATCAAAGCCAGCAAAACCTCAAACACCGATTTCTACGCCACTTTTTCTGTAGATGCTATCTGGCGAGTACCCGTCGTCAGCCCAAGACAACTCTTCATCCAGCACGGCTGACACTCGCCGACGTCACCATCCGTTCAGCAAGCACGATCGTAGGCATAAGGTAAAAACAAACAACTTTACATACATACAAACAGGATAATCACTAGCAATAATAAATCCCTTAGTAAATTATGTATCAATATGAATATAGTATTCTTACTTCTTACTCCTATGTGTATGATAAAATGGTATGTTTTCGATGAGTGACTGAAAAATGCTTGTTTCTTTTGTAGGAGTTTTCAAAGAGCAAAGATTCAAAGAAGAATGCGACACAGATGAACAACACACAGTCTGCTCAAAATTGGGGTCCTCAGGTATGGAACTTGAAATAAATAAATACCTTGCAATAAGCTTAGCAATCGTCGGTAGTGCAATTTTCATTACCTTTTTTATATACAGATTGACAATTCATGTGTTTTTTTAATCTACTGTTACTGTATCTACATATTGCAGTGCAAAAGCCATTCTTTTTCACTGCAATATGAAGAATTCGAATATAAATAAGCACTTCCATATCTAACGTTAAATAATAGCTGATATAATACTTCTGTCAACCTATACATTTAAATATAAAAAAAACCACTAAAATTTTCGATATTTCCCTTGAAATATCGAAAAATCACACAAATCGTCGGTTTTTATAGAACATTATGAATTATAGAATGACGTAAATAATAAATCTATTTCCTTTTTAGGGTGCTCACGGCATACCGCTCTTCGTTGAGAAGTGCGTGGAGTTTATTGAGCGCGAAGGCCTGGCTTCGGAGGGCCTGTACCGAGTGCCCGGGAACCGCGCACACGTTGATATGCTTTTCAGCAAGTTTTATGATGGTGAGTCACTTATACGCTTGAAACTTATGTAGACGAAACTTTACTTCTATAGCAGGATAATTCTAACACAAAAATTGAACTTCATTATTAGTCTTATATTTAATTCTTCATCATCGAAATAGGTTCACCCAGTTAAAACATGTGAGGTAATAAACATAACAGAAATACTGTCAAATTGAGTAAATCCTACTTTTTTAAGTCGGTTAAGAAAGAGAGGGCGCTTAAATCACATGGTTTACATATGGTTACCCATTATATGACGACGAAAACGAATTTGATACTTTTAAATTTTAGGTAATTTCTCAGACTAAGGAAGTCTAAACTAAAAAGCAAGTTCTGTAATTTTAACTCAGTCTTTTGGATAGCGTTTATATTAGATACAAGATAATTTTCCAAACATGAGTTAACTAGATAAGTTCTTATTGTCATTAAATGATGATGATTAACAATAATACTAACCATACCATTTTTCTAGACCCCAAAGTAGACCTAGACTCCCTAGACATCCCGGTGAATGCTGTCGCCACTGCACTGAAGGACTTCTTCTCTAAGAAACTGCCGCCGCTGCTCGACGAGACCAGCATGGCACAGCTCGAGGATATCGCCAGTAAGTATAGTTCAATTTGTACCTTAGGGTGTGGTATGTAGAGTTGATTTTTGAAAGTGAGAACAATCGTGTGATCCTACAGTCAAATTGGTGCCTTAAACTGTAGTACATAATAGTGACTTTCAAAAGGGAGAAAATCGGTGTGATGGCCGTGACGTTTGAAGCATTTTGGAAGTAACTCTGAATTATATTATGTTATTTATTAGAAAAAAGTTAATAAAAATATTTCTTAAAACTATGCCCCGCAAAACCGTTTTCACGGTTTGTCTGCGGGAACGTAACGTAACGAAGATATTATGACAATATATTTTACTAATGCTACTAATGCTATGCTTTTACTAATGAAATTCTCAGTAGCAGGTTTGAGATTGTATTTGTGCCCGGTTAGTGGCAATAGGCTCGCCCCCTATTACATGGGACCTAAACATATCGGCGAACTGTGGGTGTATATTGGTACACCTCTGCCTAACCCTTCGGGGATACAGGCGTGATGATATGTTTATGTGTATGTGATGTGCAGCGATGCGCGGCTGCATCGCGGGCGGCGTGGAGCTGAAGGACCGCAGCTGGCGGCTGCTGGCGCTGCGCTCGCTGCTCAACACCGCGCTCACGCCGCTCGCCTCCGCCACGCTTGACTACCTGCTCGATCACTTCGCCAGGTAACAAACACAATACATATGTATGTTCACAGGTCACAGTCCATCCTGACCTTATATTATACTAATACCTGGGGATCTCTCGTACACTTCCCTTGTTTTGAGGACGCCGAAGACAGTAAGACGACCTCACATCGAAAAAAATTAGTGGTCTGGCCCTTCCCCTCTGCCGGAGTATTGTGTATTTTGCAAAATCAAAATTACAGAAAAATTTACACAATTATTCCTGTTAAATTTCTATTTCGTTTTCCAAAATGACCTCATTTACAATTTAACAGCAAAACATGTGCATTCTTCGTGCTGTTTCACATAAATGTATTTCTATCTTCATACTAACAAAAAATGTGTCACCAGGGTGGCAGACAACTCGAAGCTGAACTCGATGGACAGCAAGAACCTAGCCATCTGCTGGTGGCCGACCCTGCTGCCGGTGCAGTTCTCGGACATGGGTCGCTTCGAGATGACGCGGCCGTACCTCGAGGACATCGTGCAGACCATGATCGACCAGCACCCCTTCCTGTTCCGAGGGCAGGAAGCCTTCGTTATGGTGTGAGGACAGTGTGTGAGTATCTACTTGTGGTTATACTGGGGCCGTACCTCGAGGACATCGTGCAGACCATGATCGACCAGCACCCCTTCCTGTTCCGAGGGCAGGAAGCCTTCGTTATGGTGTGAGGACAGTGTGTGAGTATCTACTTGTGGTTATACTGGGGCCGTACCTCGAGGACATCGTGCAGACCATGATCGACCAGCACCCCTTCCTGTTCCGAGGGCAGGAAGCCTTCGTTATGGTGTGAGGACAGTGTGTGAGTATCTACTTGTGGTTATACTGGGGCCGTACCTCGAGGACATCGTGCAGACCATGATCGACCAGCACCCCTTCCTGTTCCGAGGGCAGGAAGCCTTCGTTATGGTGTGAGGACAGTGTGTGAGTATCTACTTGTGGTTATACTGGGGCCGTACCTCGAGGACATCGTGCAGACCATGATCGACCAGCACCCCTTCCTGTTCCGAGGGCAGGAAGCCTTCGTTATGGTGTGAGGACAGTGTGTGAGTATCTACTTGTGGTTATACTGGGGCCGTACCTCGAGGACATCGTGCAGACCATGATCGACCAGCACCCCTTCCTGTTCCGAGGGCAGGAAGCCTTCGTTATGGTGTGAGGACAGTGTGTGAGTATCTACTTGTGGTTATACTGGGGCCGTACCTCGAGGACATCGTGCAGACCATGATCGACCAGCACCCCTTCCTGTTCCGAGGGCAGGAAGCCTTCGTTATGGTGTGAGGACAGTGTGTGAGTATCTACTTGTGGTTATACTGGGGCCGTACCTCGAGGACATCGTGCAGACCATGATCGACCAGCACCCCTTCCTGTTCCGAGGGCAGGAAGCCTTCGTTATGGTGTGAGGACAGTGTGTGAGTATCTACTTGTGGTTATACTGGGGCCGTACCTCGAGGACATCGTGCAGACCATGATCGACCAGCACCCCTTCCTGTTCCGAGGGCAGGAAGCCTTCGTTATGGTGTGAGGACAGTGTGTGAGTATCTACTTGTGGTTATACTGGGGCCGTACCTCGAGGACATCGTGCAGACCATGATCGACCAGCACCCCTTCCTGTTCCGAGGGCAGGAAGCCTTCGTTATGGTGTGAGGACAGTGTGTGAGTATCTACTTGTGGTTATACTGGGGCCGTACCTCGAGGACATCGTGCAGACCATGATCGACCAGCACCCCTTCCTGTTCCGAGGGCAGGAAGCCTTCGTTATGGTGTGAGGACAGTGTGTGAGTATCTACTTGTGGTTATACTGGGGCCGTACCTCGAGGACATCGTGCAGACCATGATCGACCAGCACCCCTTCCTGTTCCGAGGGCAGGAAGCCTTCGTTATGGTGTGAGGACAGTGTGTGAGTATCTACTTGTGGTTATACTGGGGCCGTACCTCGAGGACATCGTGCAGACCATGATCGACCAGCACCCCTTCCTGTTCCGAGGGCAGGAAGCCTTCGTTATGGTGTGAGGACAGTGTGTGAGTATCTACTTGTGGTTATACTGGGGCCGTACCTCGAGGACATCGTGCAGACCATGATCGACCAGCACCCCTTCCTGTTCCGAGGGCAGGAAGCCTTCGTTATGGTGTGAGGACAGTGTGTGAGTATCTACTTGTGGTTATACTGGGGCCGTACCTCGAGGACATCGTGCAGACCATGATCGACCAGCACCCCTTCCTGTTCCGAGGGCAGGAAGCCTTCGTTATGGTGTGAGGACAGTGTGTGAGTATCTACTTGTGGTTATACTGGGGCCGTACCTCGAGGACATCGTGCAGACCATGATCGACCAGCACCCCTTCCTGTTCCGAGGGCAGGAAGCCTTCGTTATGGTGTGAGGACAGTGTGTGAGTATCTACTTGTGGTTATACTGGGGCCGTACCTCGAGGACATCGTGCAGACCATGATCGACCAGCACCCCTTCCTGTTCCGAGGGCAGGAAGCCTTCGTTATGGTGTGAGGACAGTGTGTGAGTATCTACTTGTGGTTATACTGGGGCCGTACCTCGAGGACATCGTGCAGACCATGATCGACCAGCACCCCTTCCTGTTCCGAGGGCAGGAAGCCTTCGTTATGGTGTGAGGACAGTGTGTGAGTATCTACTTGTGGTTATACTGGGGCCGTACCTCGAGGACATCGTGCAGACCATGATCGACCAGCACCCCTTCCTGTTCCGAGGGCAGGAAGCCTTCGTTATGGTGTGAGGACAGTGTGTGAGTATCTACTTGTGGTTATACTGGGGCCGTACCTCGAGGACATCGTGCAGACCATGATCGACCAGCACCCCTTCCTGTTCCGAGGGCAGGAAGCCTTCGTTATGGTGTGAGGACAGTGTGTGAGTATCTACTTGTGGTTATACTGGGGCCGTACCTCGAGGACATCGTGCAGACCATGATCGACCAGCACCCCTTCCTGTTCCGAGGGCAGGAAGCCTTCGTTATGGTGTGAGGACAGTGTGTGAGTATCTACTTGTGGTTATACTGGGGCCGTACCTCGAGGACATCGTGCAGACCATGATCGACCAGCACCCCTTCCTGTTCCGAGGGCAGGAAGCCTTCGTTATGGTGTGAGGACAGTGTGTGAGTATCTACTTGTGGTTATACTGGGGCCGTACCTCGAGGACATCGTGCAGACCATGATCGACCAGCACCCCTTCCTGTTCCGAGGGCAGGAAGCCTTCGTTATGGTGTGAGGACAGTGTGTGAGTATCTACTTGTGGTTATACTGGGGCCGTACCTCGAGGACATCGTGCAGACCATGATCGACCAGCACCCCTTCCTGTTCCGAGGGCAGGAAGCCTTCGTTATGGTGTGAGGACAGTGTGTGAGTATCTACTTGTGGTTATACTGGGGCCGTACCTCGAGGACATCGTGCAGACCATGATCGACCAGCACCCCTTCCTGTTCCGAGGGCAGGAAGCCTTCGTTATGGTGTGAGGACAGTGTGTGAGTATCTACTTGTGGTTATACTGGGGCCGTACCTCGAGGACATCGTGCAGACCATGATCGACCAGCACCCCTTCCTGTTCCGAGGGCAGGAAGCCTTCGTTATGGTGTGAGGACAGTGTGTGAGTATCTACTTGTGGTTATACTGGGGCCGTACCTCGAGGACATCGTGCAGACCATGATCGACCAGCACCCCTTCCTGTTCCGAGGGCAGGAAGCCTTCGTTATGGTGTGAGGACAGTGTGTGAGTATCTACTTGTGGTTATACTGGGGCCGTACCTCGAGGACATCGTGCAGACCATGATCGACCAGCACCCCTTCCTGTTCCGAGGGCAGGAAGCCTTCGTTATGGTGTGAGGACAGTGTGTGAGTATCTACTTGTGGTTATACTGGGGCCGTACCTCGAGGACATCGTGCAGACCATGATCGACCAGCACCCCTTCCTGTTCCGAGGGCAGGAAGCCTTCGTTATGGTGTGAGGACAGTGTGTGAGTATCTACTTGTGGTTATACTGGGGCCGTACCTCGAGGACATCGTGCAGACCATGATCGACCAGCACCCCTTCCTGTTCCGAGGGCAGGAAGCCTTCGTTATGGTGTGAGGACAGTGTGTGAGTATCTACTTGTGGTTATACTGGGGCCGTACCTCGAGGACATCGTGCAGACCATGATCGACCAGCACCCCTTCCTGTTCCGAGGGCAGGAAGCCTTCGTTATGGTGTGAGGACAGTGTGTGAGTATCTACTTGTGGTTATACTGGGGCCGTACCTCGAGGACATCGTGCAGACCATGATCGACCAGCACCCCTTCCTGTTCCGAGGGCAGGAAGCCTTCGTTATGGTGTGAGGACAGTGTGTGAGTATCTACTTGTGGTTATACTGGGGCCGTACCTCGAGGACATCGTGCAGACCATGATCGACCAGCACCCCTTCCTGTTCCGAGGGCAGGAAGCCTTCGTTATGGTGTGAGGACAGTGTGTGAGTATCTACTTGTGGTTATACTGGGGCCGTACCTCGAGGACATCGTGCAGACCATGATCGACCAGCACCCCTTCCTGTTCCGAGGGCAGGAAGCCTTCGTTATGGTGTGAGGACAGTGTGTGAGTATCTACTTGTGGTTATACTGGGGCCGTACCTCGAGGACATCGTGCAGACCATGATCGACCAGCACCCCTTCCTGTTCCGAGGGCAGGAAGCCTTCGTTATGGTGTGAGGACAGTGTGTGAGTATCTACTTGTGGTTATACTGGGGCCGTACCTCGAGGACATCGTGCAGACCATGATCGACCAGCACCCCTTCCTGTTCCGAGGGCAGGAAGCCTTCGTTATGGTGTGAGGACAGTGTGTGAGTATCTACTTGTGGTTATACTGGGGCCGTACCTCGAGGACATCGTGCAGACCATGATCGACCAGCACCCCTTCCTGTTCCGAGGGCAGGAAGCCTTCGTTATGGTGTGAGGACAGTGTGTGAGTATCTACTTGTGGTTATACTGGGGCCGTACCTCGAGGACATCGTGCAGACCATGATCGACCAGCACCCCTTCCTGTTCCGAGGGCAGGAAGCCTTCGTTATGGTGTGAGGACAGTGTGTGAGTATCTACTTGTGGTTATACTGGGGCCGTACCTCGAGGACATCGTGCAGACCATGATCGACCAGCACCCCTTCCTGTTCCGAGGGCAGGAAGCCTTCGTTATGGTGTGAGGACAGTGTGTGAGTATCTACTTGTGGTTATACTGGGGCCGTACCTCGAGGACATCGTGCAGACCATGATCGACCAGCACCCCTTCCTGTTCCGAGGGCAGGAAGCCTTCGTTATGGTGTGAGGACAGTGTGTGAGTATCTACTTGTGGTTATACTGGGGCCGTACCTCGAGGACATCGTGCAGACCATGATCGACCAGCACCCCTTCCTGTTCCGAGGGCAGGAAGCCTTCGTTATGGTGTGAGGACAGTGTGTGAGTATCTACTTGTGGTTATACTGGGGCCGTACCTCGAGGACATCGTGCAGACCATGATCGACCAGCACCCCTTCCTGTTCCGAGGGCAGGAAGCCTTCGTTATGGTGTGAGGACAGTGTGTGAGTATCTACTTGTGGTTATACTGGGGCCGTACCTCGAGGACATCGTGCAGACCATGATCGACCAGCACCCCTTCCTGTTCCGAGGGCAGGAAGCCTTCGTTATGGTGTGAGGACAGTGTGTGAGTATCTACTTGTGGTTATACTGGGGCCGTACCTCGAGGACATCGTGCAGACCATGATCGACCAGCACCCCTTCCTGTTCCGAGGGCAGGAAGCCTTCGTTATGGTGTGAGGACAGTGTGTGAGTATCTACTTGTGGTTATACTGGGGCCGTACCTCGAGGACATCGTGCAGACCATGATCGACCAGCACCCCTTCCTGTTCCGAGGGCAGGAAGCCTTCGTTATGGTGTGAGGACAGTGTGTGAGTATCTACTTGTGGTTATACTGGGGCCGTACCTCGAGGACATCGTGCAGACCATGATCGACCAGCACCCCTTCCTGTTCCGAGGGCAGGAAGCCTTCGTTATGGTGTGAGGACAGTGTGTGAGTATCTACTTGTGGTTATACTGGGGCCGTACCTCGAGGACATCGTGCAGACCATGATCGACCAGCACCCCTTCCTGTTCCGAGGGCAGGAAGCCTTCGTTATGGTGTGAGGACAGTGTGTGAGTATCTACTTGTGGTTATACTGGGGCCGTACCTCGAGGACATCGTGCAGACCATGATCGACCAGCACCCCTTCCTGTTCCGAGGGCAGGAAGCCTTCGTTATGGTGTGAGGACAGTGTGTGAGTATCTACTTGTGGTTATACTGGGGCCGTACCTCGAGGACATCGTGCAGACCATGATCGACCAGCACCCCTTCCTGTTCCGAGGGCAGGAAGCCTTCGTTATGGTGTGAGGACAGTGTGTGAGTATCTACTTGTGGTTATACTGGGGCCGTACCTCGAGGACATCGTGCAGACCATGATCGACCAGCACCCCTTCCTGTTCCGAGGGCAGGAAGCCTTCGTTATGGTGTGAGGACAGTGTGTGAGTATCTACTTGTGGTTATACTGGGGCCGTACCTCGAGGACATCGTGCAGACCATGATCGACCAGCACCCCTTCCTGTTCCGAGGGCAGGAAGCCTTCGTTATGGTGTGAGGACAGTGTGTGAGTATCTACTTGTGGTTATACTGGGGCCGTACCTCGAGGACATCGTGCAGACCATGATCGACCAGCACCCCTTCCTGTTCCGAGGGCAGGAAGCCTTCGTTATGGTGTGAGGACAGTGTGTGAGTATCTACTTGTGGTTATACTGGGGCCGTACCTCGAGGACATCGTGCAGACCATGATCGACCAGCACCCCTTCCTGTTCCGAGGGCAGGAAGCCTTCGTTATGGTGTGAGGACAGTGTGTGAGTATCTACTTGTGGTTATACTGGGGCCGTACCTCGAGGACATCGTGCAGACCATGATCGACCAGCACCCCTTCCTGTTCCGAGGGCAGGAAGCCTTCGTTATGGTGTGAGGACAGTGTGTGAGTATCTACTTGTGGTTATACTGGGGCCGTACCTCGAGGACATCGTGCAGACCATGATCGACCAGCACCCCTTCCTGTTCCGAGGGCAGGAAGCCTTCGTTATGGTGTGAGGACAGTGTGTGAGTATCTACTTGTGGTTATACTGGGGCCGTACCTCGAGGACATCGTGCAGACCATGATCGACCAGCACCCCTTCCTGTTCCGAGGGCAGGAAGCCTTCGTTATGGTGTGAGGACAGTGTGTGAGTATCTACTTGTGGTTATACTGGGGCCGTACCTCGAGGACATCGTGCAGACCATGATCGACCAGCACCCCTTCCTGTTCCGAGGGCAGGAAGCCTTCGTTATGGTGTGAGGACAGTGTGTGAGTATCTACTTGTGGTTATACTGGGGCCGTACCTCGAGGACATCGTGCAGACCATGATCGACCAGCACCCCTTCCTGTTCCGAGGGCAGGAAGCCTTCGTTATGGTGTGAGGACAGTGTGTGAGTATCTACTTGTGGTTATACTGGGGCCGTACCTCGAGGACATCGTGCAGACCATGATCGACCAGCACCCCTTCCTGTTCCGAGGGCAGGAAGCCTTCGTTATGGTGTGAGGACAGTGTGTGAGTATCTACTTGTGGTTATACTGGGGCCGTACCTCGAGGACATCGTGCAGACCATGATCGACCAGCACCCCTTCCTGTTCCGAGGGCAGGAAGCCTTCGTTATGGTGTGAGGACAGTGTGTGAGTATCTACTTGTGGTTATACTGGGGCCGTATCCTACCGGGCTCGAGACCTATGATATTTCAGAAATTTTAGTCAAGGTATAATGGGTCTTAATTGCTCTATTTGATGTAGGACCCAACTCTACTTATTTTTATTTTATGTATAAAGGTAAAACAACTATAATTTACACATAAATTATTTACACCTTGCCAGGAACCCACAATGCAGGTTGCATTCGTGATGGACGACGTGTGACGTCAGCCGCGTAGTGACGCAACAGTTTATAGCGGCTCAACCGTGCGTGAGGGGGCACACTGTCTACACACCATATAGCTGAGTAAGACGCAGTGGCCGTCTGCCGTGACATCGCCGAGAGTCGAGAGAATAATCGATTAAAACTACTCGATACATCGAACAATCGATTGAAAGCGTCAAAACACTCGAGTGATGATCACGACACACGCCCACACAGACGATTGCGATTAGTATGTCTATTGTCGTAACGTCTCATTTTATTGGCAAGCTATTGTTGTTCTAACGTAGGTTTTTACTATATAAAATGTCTGTCGGTATTTCCAGTAAATTAGAACGATGAGTTTATTTTTTCATGCGGTTTTTCATATCAATATCGCTTAGTGATCGCGAAACGTTGCTTGCATTTTATGATGCTTTTATTTATATACGAAATTCATTTTTAATTTTAATACGATGGATTAGTAAAACAGTATTTTAACTAGATGTTATTCCAAATTGTACGCATTTGTAATAGGTGTAAGTGGAAATGCACAAAATGTATTTAACAAATAAAGTGTTTTCTAAACTAAGTAATACTGGTATGATATTTAAACGTTTATATTTGTAATCAATTAATGGCAACACCATGTAATGAGCACATTCCGTTCAGAAAAATTAAGTGTTAATAATATTGGATATGATAATTATAGAGATTACGTAACCATGGGTGTAATCAGTCGTGTGTAAGGTTCGGTATAAAAAGCTCGCTTGTTTTAAAATATTTTTTTATATGGCAATGGTTGGATAAGGCGTCTCTTGGTACGCGTATTGGCAGTTTTCGAGCCAAGTTAAAATTATGGTTGTTATTATAAAAAAAGTCAAGTACATCCATCCCACTGATAAAAGTCCAGCTTTTTGTAAAATAGATGTCAGTGCTGCTAGTGTAAAAGAAATAATTAAGTACATTTACCAAAATTTTAATGAATTAACGTAATTAACATTGGTATCCAAAAATCCAAGAGGCATTTAGTTTTACGTTGTAACCAAATTTTGTTTTATTTTTTAAATTATATGAAAAAATAACACTTAAATAACGTTCCGTGCAATAATATTGATTCCTTATATCTTGCCGTAGATTTTAGACATAAAGGTCATTTTATTGGAATTATTAATCACGGGAATATACACTCTTTGTATCCAAGGAAAATAGTTTTAAAAACAAAGGCAGCTTGTTTTCTTAATTTTCGAGACTGACATCACGTAGTTCCTTTAACACTGAATCCAAAATGCACTTAATTTTAATATTAATTATTAAGTAAAGCGTTGGGTTTGTGCTTCATAAAAAAAATGTGAGACCTCCTGACACATATTATGAGCATTTAATGATTTATAAGTATTTAATGAACAGACCTACATTTAAAAAAGCATCTTACATTTAAAACATCTAAGTTTTCTTACTGTGTTTAAAGTTAAAACATCTTTTAAACACGTTGTCGTCACTCTTACACTATATGAAAAGAAAAGATGTCAGAAACATATTAAATCAATGTCTAATATTGATATTTCTAGTAATTTTGGTACAATGTATTTTTTATGAAGCAAAAACTGAACGCTAAACATGATTGACCTTGGTTAATGGACAGTAGAATAATTAGTTCAAACACTAATAAATAAATTTATACACTTCGTTAGATACATTTTTCAACTAAGAAATAATCGATATAAAAAATGACATTACAATCGATTTGAGGCATTCCATCGCCTTCAAGTTCTAAATATAATATCGTAATCCTATATGCATATTTGCTTTGCCTGGAAAAGGCCGTTAAGCTGTGCCTGTTATTTCAAAAAGGCCTATGTAAGACCTTAACATGCAAATAAAGATTTTGAGTTTGAGTTAAATATTAAAGATCTAAGGGTGTTACCACACCAATCGATCGATAGTCGATCGATGGAAAAATGAATTGGTCGACGTAAATGGTATGGTAGAAACTGTCGATCGACGTCGACTAATCCATTCTACCATCGATCGACTATCGATTGGTGTGGTAACACCCTAATAGCATTATGCATTAATACGATCTAAAATGATTTGAAAACACTTTGCCATATAGAGTATACGAAAGTGTATTTGCTGATAGAATTATAAAATATCTGATCAATGAAATAAGTATTGGTGTTTGAATTAATTATATACTACAATATTGTATAGCGGATGGCCTATTTGTATATTACTAAGTGTTAGATAGACTGACGTACGTATTCTTTAGCATTTCTTAATCGTATTATCTTCCAATTTTCATCTTTAAATAGGTATGATAACTAAAAAAAATTGTTTAGTCTTTCAGAAAGATTAATGAAAATGTTCGACAGTTTTTTTCTTTTGTCTCATAACGAAGATACAGTAATTATTAAATTCGCGTTACGTCACTTCTTGGTACAATTTTTGTCTTGGCAAATTGACAAAAGAAAATGAACGTGTCTAATATTTTTTTATGATCTAACTGACAGACTCAACAGTTTTTTTTTTACTTTCAAGCCCTGTCATTAACTAAACTTTTCTAAAAATTCTTATTAAAATTACTTTTATTTATACGATGACTGAAAATAAGGTCGTGATAAATTCACTAATACCAGGTTCCGTATGTTTTTAACCCTTGTTGGACTTTTTAACGTCTAATGCATTTACTAAACCCTTTCGAGTATTTTCGAGGTAAGAGGTAGCTATGTCATCCTTTTAGAGTTAGCTATATAAGTACGGAACCTTACGAGTGAAACTCGTCTTCATTGTAAATTATCCTTTTTCTTTTGTTAAATATGTAATTAATTTAATTATAATAAATTTCTTCTACCATACAAGAATGAATGTGCGTCATTGAATGTTTTAAATCTCGATTTTTATTGGTATTTCATGAGATTAATTTTAATTGATATGTAAACGTCTGCTACATGTAATGTGACTCGCTTCGGTATTTAGTTCGATGTTTAAGTACATTATTGTATTCGTAATCGTATTTTTTATAAATAGGCTGAACGTCATAGTTATCCAAAATGCAGTTAATTGACAATTAACAATTAATTAACGATTAAAAACCAATCTAATGTAACATAACATTTACAAGTCGTATTATTTGTTTCTTCTAATGTTAATTGCCAATCAACTGTAAACAGTATTTTCTACCTTATTTTAAGTCTTTGAACAAAGATCGGTATCGTAATGCGTCTTCAATATAAACTCTGTTACGTAAGTCATAAGGTAGGTTTTACTATATTCCATTATGTTGGTTTGCAAAAGCAATTTCGGATTTGTATTAAGCATCGCAAGTATAAGTATATGTAACTATTTAATAAGTATATTTAATATATTAGGTGTCTTCATTAAGCATAGTTAAGAATGTACGTAAGTTTTTAACGATATAATGTCATTATATCATCGCCTCGCTCGCACGTACGCGAGGGTCGCGCGGCGGCGTGAGTGCGAGCGAGACAAATGTCATGTCCATTAGGGGAATGATGTGAGGGAATTTTTTATATTTTACTATGAATCGAAAAAGACAGAGCCTACCTGTGTTTTAAATATTATTTTTCTAGAATTTTTCGCTTATCGTATAGATCTCACTGGCGGTGGAAAACCCTTGTTTTATTATGTTATTGTGTTAGCGTAAATTTCCCCTAATGTTTTTTCGAAAGTAAAAATGCAATTTCTAACTAAATATTCGATGTAAATATTGTACATTTATTCATTTTTTATTATTTTTGCTTAATTTATTTATTGAGATATTTTTTTATCAAAGAGTTTTAAAGCCATATAATTTGTTACTCCATGCAATATTATGAGTGTTTTTTCTTTAAGTTGTAACATTTATTTTATACTTTGAGCACATGTATTTCCAGATTTCGTGTACGTGCCATTTATTTTGAAAGTGCGGTGATTTTGGTGATTCCTAATAAAATTTTGTATTGTCATATTTGGTAGTAAACGCTTTTACGTTCGAAATTCTTTCCTGTAGGTTCTCGAATGTTCTACAGTAGAAATCAATGTACGCTTGGTCCCGCGGCCTGACTTCGCTCGCATATTTGGTCTTAATGTGGCTAGATATTGAATGTTGTTGGAGATGCGCTTTTGTAGGTTATTGATCTAAATTGAGAGACTGTGGAGATATGACGAGCAAGGTTGGATATATTTGCTCTTGCCATGTAGGATTAGAGTGGAAATTTCTAATTTAATGTAAGGTGTGGCAGGAAGAGATTTGCAGACAGATTTATTTAAATGAATTGCAACTATTGCGTTGCAAGAAACTTTCAAAATTAACGTATTTACTTGATCTAAAAATGTCTCTTAACCCAGTTTATAATTGAACAACTAACGACCTACTGACTTTATATTTGAGTGTAGACGCACTGCGTTTAGTCTCAAATATAAAATTGTTCGAGCAGTATAAGTTAAGGAATTATCCTGACTGACTACTATTAAAGAGGATATAAAGCATATCCTCTTTAATAGTAATTATGTATTATGCCTTTATGATCGTAGAAATTAGGTGATTCTCGCATTTGTCATCTAGTAGTAGCAACAAAACCTTTCTGTTAGCACAAACTGGCGTCAAATTGCATTTACAACTTTAATTCCATATCCATAAGAGCGATTTTCGTTTGAAATATTATATGAAAGTATAAGAAATTCTGTCTGCCAGCTTCCACGCCTTACAAGTTATAGTAGTGTGATCAATGTTGTGATATTAATCAATCGTGTTTGTCGCGACGATACCGGGCCGCGGGCCGCATCCGTTTTGCTATGCGTCGCAATTACTGTAAAACACAACTCAAAGGAATGTGTCATATTTTATAATAAATAATCATCTATGTAATGAATTTGGGGTTTTATTTTTAGTTTAGATTCCTTGATTTACCTAATAAATTTCACACTTTTAATCAATTTTGGTGTTACCAGACAACTATTTCATGTATTTGATCTACAAGTTAATAGTTTCATATAAAATGTGAATGAGAAATTGATGACAAATCTTTTTCGTCTAATGTTCACGGACAATACTATTTACCCATTGATATACTTACTGATAGCCTGATTTGGAACCGACTGAATTTGGGTATAATAACATAGGTATTATATTTTGGCGTCTTCCTCGAGAAGAAGGAACAAGCATTAAAATCCACTAATTTATGTGCTAATTTCCAAAACTCACAAAACTTTTTTGGTAGCTGAAGAATTATATTTAAATACAAATGAAACAAGCTAACATTTTGTGCAAAAGTTTATTGATGCAACAGGCATGCTCTTACATACAATACTAATGAATCACAGTTTAACTTACATTATTTACATACACTTGCCAAATGACGTCATCACACTAGTTTGGCTTTGCCGATTACAATTTTTCTACTAGGGCAGTTACGGAAGCTATTTTGGTACCTTAAATATAATTGCAATTCTTTTTCGTCTATTTATTAAGGCTAATCTTTGATTTTTTTGGTTTTCAATACTGATCTTTAAGTCTGATTTGATTTTATCTACTTGTACTTCTAAAAGTAAGGTTTTATGACTTCTTTCATGAAAAATCCTTTGAAAAAGCGTTTATACAAGATTACAACTTATGATTCTACTATTTTTTTCTTGAAGCACTTGATTTGGTGGATACCTTACATTATAATGTTTAAGATTCACTGAACATTTTGAAATCCTCAAAAACTTTCTCATATCTTTAGGGTCCTTTCCAGTTCCAACACATTCTAACTCCCTAACACTACGAGGATCCTTCAGACGCAGCCAGCTCCCCAGCACCCGCACCAGGGTATGGAGCCATCGCTGACAGGAGCTGAGAGTTTCCTGGACTTGTGGGTGCAAGCTGAACCCAAGGAGTTCACTGATGAACATACGCTGTTCGTTCTCTCATGCTCTGAGTGTGATGTTGTCATCTCCTGAAAAGAAAATTACTGGTTAGATTATGGATACTTTGCATATTCTTAGAAAAAAAATATATGTTTTGAGTTTTGGCTGAGGAATGATGTGAGTCCGATGCCTGAAAATAGCACATGCATAGTAGTTTCTATTTGGACGCTAAAATTCTAGATTTCCCTTGATAGTTTTAGATAAGGACCTAATTTGGCTACCTGTAAAGAGTGAAAGAAATCATATCTAAAATTAAAAGTGTTACTTAAGATTAAAATCTAAAAGTTCTTATTTATCTACTACTAAAGCCCACCAGGTTTCTTGATATACCTTAGCCTTCCTAGTCAAATATGAACTTGTAGATGGTTTTCTGAATAAATGGTCTCGGTTTTAAAATACATTTTACCTGGTAACTGTCCCGCTTGTACCGCGGGCCCGAGCTTGAGGATGACAACGTATTCCGTGGTCTGTGCCTGGTGCAGTGCTTGTGTTTCGCCAGGTCTTGGACTTCCCCTTCTATCAGCCTCTCACTGTCACTCTCCACGTGAACCGTCGCTCCGTTCTTAGCTGTCCCATTCTTCATATCTTTCTTCTTATCCCTTCTTTTTCTTTCCCTCTTTTTGAACGTCAAAGAGAATCGTTTACGCTTCTTCGCCTTTGGTGAGTCTGGACGTTGGGGAGCGGTTGATTTTTCTCTATCAGAACGACTCGTGTCGTCGTCTGGTGGTGGAATTTGAGACTCTGAATCAGTTTTTAGAGTTAATTCTGTTCGAGTAGAAGAATCGGGCTCACCAGATTTGTAGGCTACTTCTTTTTCTAAATTCGCGAGCTCCATTCTCCGTAATCTCTTTGGAAGTTTATTTACTGTAGCATATATCGGCTCTTCGTTTTCGCCAACGGGCGCTGATCGAGATCGGGAGAAAAAGTCGAACCTCTTTGGCTTAACAGGTATTCTTCTTTCAACGAATACTACTGTACTGGCGACTTCTGTGGTTGTTGTTTGTACGTCTTCACCTGACTTTGGGCTCGGGCTGCTCGGTATAGGCGTACCTCTAGGATAGTCATAAGTAAGCTCGATGTTTTTCTCAGTGACATACTTTTTAGGCGGTTCCTGTGTCTCCAAAATAGGAACACCCATGATCGGCACGCCCATGGGTTCCTTTTTCTGGCAGCAGCATTTCTGCGTTATTCGGCGCGTATTGCACATGAACACGGAGTTCTGTTGTATGAACGTGGTCTGTATGGCGGGGCTGGCCTGCACGTCACCGAGGAGGTCCTCGACGTTCCCTCCGGTGTGGAAGCGGGGAGGTTGGTAGGGGGCGATGACGAAACCTGGCGGCGGGGGGCCTGCGACGTGGTAGGGGGGAGAGGTAACGGACTGGAAGAACCTGGGTACCTCGGGCGGCGCGTCGTGCACCAACACGTCGACCACTCGCTCGTGCCCATTGTCCGCTAAATTTGGCTGCGGTACGTTCGTGGTTTGCGTCATTTGTGCCGCTTTCTGATTGATTTGGATCTTCCTTGGAGCTTCCTGTTGGCATTCATCGCATGTGCATGGTGATTCAGCACCGCTCTGGAATATAAACAGATTTATATTGTAAGATTTAGCGATATAACGAGGCATATTATCATATATTTTTAAATGAATTGGGTAGGTACCAGACGTGCCAGTTTGTGTCTTATGTTACGGTACGTTAGTCGATATGCATAATGCAAAACTGTTATTAGTTATCGCAGTTTGATGAAAAAAGTGTAAAACGTTTAACTAACATCTTTCTTTAATTTTTATGTTTGACTCGCCAAAGTAAACAGTAAGGTGAGTTTACCACCTACAGAGATAGCTGTATGGCATTGGCACTCAGACATTTCTCATAAACTTTTACTGCCTTTAAATAGGTTAAGAAAGCAGTTGAAATTCTTAAAAATACTTTTAGATATTGTGCCTTCTTATCTATTAAATAAAAAGTATGGTGATGTTTAACATGATTGTTGTTGTCGTATTTATCCCTCTTAAGTGATTGGTGTCATGTGGCTCGAGACAGGAATGTCTGGAGTCAGACGGGGGAGACCTTTGCCCAGCAGTGGGACAACTAATAGGTAAATCTGAATATCTTTAATTGGCTGTTCAAGGTATAAAAAGTTAACGTTCCACTAAAATTACTTACTATGTAGAGAACAATAAATTAGGGTACCTACAACTCTCAAGTACCTATTCCCTGCTGAAAAACATTTATGTTTCGAAATCTTCAGCATTACACGACGACAAGCGGTATCTATCCGACCGTCACGTGAAATAGGCAACATGTAGGTAATTTTACATGTCGATAAATAAAGGGTTAGTTAACCCTCGAACCCTCGATAAACCGTGACCTTCGACCTTCAAGGTCACAATTTACTGTGAAGTAAGTCGTTTCTGTAATCAGTGGCCGGATACGAGCGATTTTACCTTGACGGTTCTGAACACGCTTTCATGGTGCTACGGTTTTTCACGCGACCTCATCAAATTCGGATATTGTTGTTAAAATGTAGTAGAATTGTTTTAGAAGGTTAGATAGGTCGCATGCTAAGCGGTAATAAGTTGATATAATGTTTGCTCATTAGAAAAAGTCTTATTAATTAAGTTGTATATAAAAAAAAAAACTATTAGAATTACATGTTCAAATGTCTCGAAACTTCCAGCCACAATCTTTATATATATAATTCTTCTGTGAGTGTGTATGACACTGAACTTCTCTCAAACGACTGGACCGATTTTGATGAAATTTTTTGTGTGTGTTCAATGGGATCTGTGAATGGTTTAGATTCACAATTTTTTTTAATTAATTTTTAATTTATTAGTAGTTGTTGATTTTGGAATGTTTTACATTGGATCCGACAGACGGCGCTACCATCGCAGTGTCAAATTTTAAATAATATTCGAATTTTAATTTTAGTCTGTCCCGACAGTTAGCGCTGCGATCAAATTAAAAAAAGTTTTGTATGTAATGACGTTAGATATTGTCATAACATTTATAATTTTCATCAAAGTGGTCCAGAATGTTTAAGCTTATTAAAAAAAGTTTGATATTTTCAAATTAAAGACGTGTAGACAGGACAACGTCTGTCAGGTCCGCTAGTATTTACATAAAATAACTCTCTATTTGATCTTTGTCTAGTAGTATGTGTAGTATGAGATTAGATAACTAGACATAGTTATGATATTTAAAAACTGACTAAAATAAACAAACGCTGTGCAATAGAAAAAAGTGCTCTCAGAAGCTTTTCACAGTATTTAAAAGTTTTAGGCCTTTGAAGGTTTTGTAGTTTCAGATTACTTATAATAATAATATTTATTCTTTTAGCAAATTCAATCTTCAACCGTCTTTTAGAGCATGTTCTAACTTCCATCTTTAATTGGATCATTGAAAAACTTTTGACGCACATCCAGTTAACATCGTATTTTATGCTGACGTTATTTATAATTATAATGCGAGTCTGGTCACCAAGGTTTGTGGTTCACCCATCTGTCGTCCCACAAATACTCTTAAACGACCCGGTTTCCGTCATCCATGGAAACTGTGTCAGATTAAAATTAATTAATATGATCATAATATCTAAATCTTAACTCATCGCTCTGGTATTTGTTTTATCCGCAAAAAAATCAAAGTGTGTGTGTTCTACATTATATTAATTACTTTCTTAAAAATAGTACACAACTGTAATAAAGAAACGCACAAGGGATGGAATTATGTTGAAGCGGCAAAAATAAGCCCTAGTCCTTCTTTGGGATACAAGCTGACACATACAATTTTTTATCAAAATCGGTTAAGCGGTTTAGTTGTCTTATCGTAACAGACTTACAGAGTTACTTTCTTGTTTATAATTTATAGATTTTGGTACCTATAAGATGAATGATTTTTTTTGTACTCTATCTAGTATTTTATTAATATGTGTTTACATAAATTATTACATAGAATTTGGGCTTAGGGAATCAGTGTTCATAAACATAATTTTATATCGCTGTTCCAATAATTCATGCAAATCGTTGTACATAAGACTATCAATATTTAGGACGGGTCATGAATATTTATTTATTATTGTATCAAGCGTTATTTGAATGGCGTCTGACTTGAATCTATAAATGTATGGAGTCTGGACGGTCTGCTGTAACTCAGTTCAAGGAGGCTATTTCCAATGGTTATAGATATTAAAGTACGGAAGTATCTTCAAAATAAATAATATGCATAACATCTTTGGTATACGGTTTGTAAAAGTCTGTATGTTTGTTAATTACCACAGCAATACTACATAGTAATCATCAAAGTATTACGAATATTTCTAAAGATTTGTAAAAAGTTGTTATCATGATACATGATTCTCCGGTTTATCGCATCGTCTTCATAAGGGTAGACAATACACAATTATTTATGCAAACAAAACTACGAGTATATCTTGATTACATTATGACTATATTATATACACTGGTGAAAACCATATGAAAATCCGTTCGCAACTTTTTGAGTTTATCGCTTTGTGACAGACATACCCACAAAGAGACGCGGCGAAGTGCTATCTTTTGTAATTAGGTATTGTTTAAGTTTTGTAATAGAGGGAGAAAACACAGGAGAAATTGGCAAGAGATTTTGGTACCTACATTAAAACTAAGTTTCCTCTAGTCTGGAGGTATTAAAGCCATATTCGTTTTCCTTATAAATAGAAACAAAGTTATATTGTTTAACTTAAGCTCAGTATCACTAGGTATAGTTGCGTATACTCCATAATATAATATGGGATGTATTTCCTATATTCATGGTGGTCTTAGATTTGAATATATTCGACCACACGTTGTCCGAATATATTCGTGTTATGATTCACGCTTCATTTGCATTCAAGAGGATCCTCAAAGTCAAGTGAATCCGCTTCCTATGATAAATTAAATGGATTCACTCGTACTTAGGTAATACGTAACTTTGTACCTTTCAAAATTTATAAACTTCCTTCAAAAAGTGTTAGATAAACATCTGTCTATCAAGAATTAGCAACTACACAATATAAGAAATACTTGATACAAAATGTTTATGTTTTAACGAGATAAGGTACCTACTGTTTTTAATAATATAAACAGAAAATTAATCATGATAGTTTATGATAGAAATGTTTGCATATTACCTTCTTAGGTTCATAAAAATGTTTAAAAAAAATATTTATTGTTCCATCAAAGTTGTAAAATCAACGAAACATTAATCGAGTACAATTTTTATAAAATGGAGCCTTAGCTTTGATAATACATTGCTTAATATAGGTTTAAAAAGTTAGTAGCATTATTATCGTATCATTGCAAAAAAGCTAACACTCATTGAACCCGAAAACAAAACCACTTCAACAATCGGTTTTAAAAATAAACACAATCACAACTCTAACAACCAAAGTACACACAAAATAAAAAAAAAATAACAGAAAACCTAACAAATTTTCTCACTAAACCTTTTAATAGCAAACTATAGTTAAAAAGTATAAGAAGAGATCCAGGTACCTTCATCACAAACTGTCACTCGAAAAATACGGGACGCCAAGCGGCGCAGGCGCCGGTCCAAACGCTACTGCGTTTATTTATAAAACAACATTACGTTTCTACAATATTTTCTTACACATGATTTTCTTGAACGACCTTGACTCATTTCTTATGTATAAAACTAAATTCTTAAGGAAACCGTCTGGGTCATTCTTTTGTTGTTTTGTTTGACTTTGCCGTCAGTTTTCAGCTATTGTAATATCTAAATCTTATATATAAAAATGAATCGCTAAATGTGTTGGTAAGCGCATAACTCAATAACGTCTGGACCGATTTCGCTAATTCTTTTTTTGCTGTTTTAGTTATTATCAGGAGAAGGTTCTTATGAAAGAAAATGGAACATTGCGCAGATTTTTTTTAAGTAAGCCTGACCTTTGTTACGATAGTGATTTGTTGGATTCATCTGAGGCACCGGGAACGGGACCTAGGTATTCATGCGGGTGAAACCGCAGGGCACAGCTAGTCTTATATATAAAAATGAATCGCTAAATGTGTTGGTAAGCGCATAACTCAATAACACCTGGACCGATTCCACTAATTCTTTTTTTGTTGTGTTAGTTATTATCAGGAGAAGGTTCTTATGAAAAAAAAATGGAAAATTGCGCGGAAAAAAAAAATAAGTCATTACCGGCCAAACATAAAGGCACCGGGAACGGGACCTAAGTTTACATGCGGGTGAAACCGCGGGACACAGCTAGTAGTATATAGATATTCCAGCCTGTATTGAAGTAATAATATAACTATGGTCTCTCTCATTTTCATAATCATTTGTAGTCTTTTCAAAGTATATATCTTCCATTTATCCCTTCTACTTGACGTCTCAGTCGTGTGCTACTTTCTTTTTCGGCACTTGCATACTGTTTAATCTATGTTCTTGTATTTATATTTAGATCAGAATATATTTAGCTTTTCTACCATTCATCCCCTCTGATCTTTATTCCATTCATTCCTACGCTATCCTTCACTCAGTCATTCATCTGTTTACCGATCTTCGGCTGTCCGTATTTCGGCATTTATTATTGTATCAATCAATCTTTTAGTCAGTTTGCTTTGACTCTCACCTAATTGGTTTAACATACCAACTAAATATTTGAATTGATACTGACATATGTTTTTATAGTTCTTTTTACTCTTATGTTTATCTGATTTGCAAATTAAATTTGGCATATACTTCAAATTTTTTGGTACACCGAGACAAGGTTTAAAAGTAAGCAGTATTTAAAATTTCGGGTTGGACACTAAATAAAATTATAATTAACATTTTTCATTTACCATTCCGGATAACATTTCAATTATTCTAGTGTAATTATGAAAATCAATCTAGCAGTACGCTCCAAGTCTAACAGTGATATAAGCATGGTTTAAAATACATGAAGCTTTACCATGACTAATAACAGTTAGAACACCATGTTTCCAGTTGGCTGACGGCTGTTCAACTATTTGCGTCGCACACTATTTTTGTCGATCGGTTATGACTCGCGGAAATATTGCGTCAAACGTTTTGATGCCTTATTTAAAATTCGGGACGAACTCGATTCCTTCGCGCGGAATTGGCCCTAGGTAGACAGATACAGGTATAAGTGGAAAGAGGAAAGGGAGGCTTTTGCCTTACAGTGGGACAGCACAGGCTCTTAATAATAATAGTATTTTTGTGTCCAGGTTCGTTAAAAAAACTAATAAATTTTTCGTTATTATTATCCTAAAGAAACAACGTCCTACATTTTTATGTACACTGCCCCGTAGAAGACTGGCTTTTTGGGTGTCCTGAAAGATTTATTGTAGGGTCGACAAGATTTCGTAATACATGTTCGTAATACAGACAGAGTCATGTAGAACTAAATGCGTTTGCACATATATTTTTGGACTAAGTGGGTCATTACCAATTTTCTTTAAATATAGCGTGTCATAAAACAATAGTTGGTCACAGTAAACCACAATGAAGAATAGGCGACCCTATTGTTATATATTTGGGTATTTAATTGGAATGATAGCGTTTGTTTCTTCATAACGTAAGACCTTGACCTGTATAAGGTTGAGGTCAAGGACAATCTTGATTATTTTTAAAACTAACTGTATGTGTTTCAATATAACTGTGAAAGGTAGGTACTGTTTCGTTTGCAAAGGGGCTCGTAGCCCTAGGAAACGATGGCAAATTTTAAGGTTGTATGCTTTATACAGTTCTTAGAAGCTATAAGGTGGTATAATTTAAAACATGACGAAAAAAGGTTACCTTATTTTGAAAAAAGGAATTCCAATCCCATGCCCTAATAACACTCAGACTTGCAACATGCATTTGTTTGCACAAATGTTTGTGGCATGCTCAGTGGTTATTAGCGTGACCACTACTCGGCTATCCATGCAGTCAAAATTTCTTTAAGTACAATACTATTATATTCAGAAGCTAGTTATAGTTTTAACTAGGTTTCTTCCTACCTTTTCCTGTTCTCCTTCTTCAGGCACCACACTGAGGTCATGAAAGGCGACGGCTCTGCCGGACCCGTCCACGCTGGCGCAGTCGGGGCAAGCGCTGCACACTGACGCGCTGTCCTGCCAACCGATAATGTGCTTTACTTACTCTATATTAGCGGCTAATTTGCTGTAAAGCTGTAATGAACTTGGGCTTAAATATATTTGATGAATTGTACGCGTGTCATATTGAAAAGCGATTCAGAGGGATGGATTTCGAAATAGTTAAATTCTGACTTTGGAATAGTAGGTTTGAAAATGAGAACTAAAGTACATTGGACTATTTATCTTTCTTCAATTTACAAATAATGTCCTCTCTTATTTTATTCTCGAAAATCCCTTACCTATCCATTTTTTAATGTTGTAAGAATCATGTCAAAGAGGTTTTAAATAAATCAAGATCCGCGGTTTAAAAATATAATCGTGTCACTGTCAAAAATAATGTTTCGGTGTTGTATATTTTAAGTATTTTTTAAGGTGTTTATTTACAAAATCAACCAAATGAATTTTTTAAATCTTCCTGTTGAATTGGGCGTCATGATTTTTAACTATTTAGATACAGCAACGAAGCTTAATGTTTACAATAGTTGTGGGCAAGTCAGAGATTATTTTGCATCGGGATTTTGTCACCTAGAGAATGTGGTTCTTTCCAAAAGCATTCTAGCCACTGTGAAGACTTTGGATGATCAGCTATTCATCAATTTAGGAGAACACATAAGGGATCTCAATCTGAGTGGCGTACAAGACCTTACGGTGGACAACCTACAACCGCACATAACTAGATTCGTGAACCTCAAATCTTTGGACCTTACTTTTACCAACATTTACTTGAGCGACATAGCTAAAGTGTGTCCTCAAAATTTGAAACATATTGGAATCAACTTTTTCAAGTGTTTGAGTAACTACAATAATGAAACCGCGAATATAACTTGCAGACAAGTGTTTCACGACAGACAGTTTGACGCGGTTCACTTTGTGGTCTTCGAATTTAATGTCTCTGCGTCCCCACTACTGTTCCTCAAAGGTGTACCGCCAATAAATAACCTCAAGCTAACAGTCTCTGATAATTACAAGGATTTCGTCGACTTAAGCCGTCTCCAAAATAATTGCAGTTCCAACCAAATTGATATAAATTTCAACAAGCTGACGTTTATATTTCGGGACTGTGCCGTAACACATAAGATGTCGAGGCAATTAGACGGCGTTTCCAGATTAGATTTCAGTCAAGTGGAGTACATATTCATCATGTATTTAGAGAAAATATCGATTTATGTATCTCCAATTTTCTCAAACATATTCACAGTAAATTGCAACGATTTGAAAGTTGAAATCGCTTCGTATTTACCGCAAAACTTCATGTTAGATGGCAATATAGTTTTTAAGGCTTGGAATAAACTGACAACTACATTCGATGATCATTTCTTTAGTAAACTGCTTCTGGAATTCAAAGATTACTTCCCAACTTACGTTTGTATGCACAGCAAGACGAAGGTGAAGATTATCAACTCCCCTAGTAGCTGGTTTTGTATTGATAACTGTGACAGTTTTGAGAAAAAGGTAGCTGAGTTACCCGAGAACATTACCTTGACGGATTTTTGCCGTCGGGACGGTGTTGTCATGAGATGCCGACTCCCAATCAGCTTATCAAAAGACACTAAAGCTCTCGAACATTTAACTTTCTTAAGGATAAACAACATACCGCTTCGGAGGGACTTTTTCACTAACTTGTTCAACGGATGCCCAAAATTGGCCACTTTGGATCTTTACGTGGAAAAACATGGAATGATTCGCGGCTATACGCAGTCCTTAGATAGATCCTTCCATCTCGCTAAGTTGAAGAACTTTATGTTGACTTCCGAAGATATAGAATATGAGGTTATTTTCGCTATTCTGAGTCGATGCTTAACGTTGGAGAATGTTCATATTTGCGAGTATGAGAGGGCGTCAAATGACGATGTTAATGTGAATAACATTGTCAGGTTTATTGAGAACTGTGTGAAGTTGTACAGTTTGTTCATCGAAGCCGACATGTCTGGGGAAGGGCTGACGATGATGATGGCTCCGTTGAGGATCGCTGCTCAGCAGCTAGGGAGGGATTATCTTAGTATCGACGTGTGCGAATCTTATTGTGGTTGGAATCCGTTTGTAGATGTGTTTAATCCGAGCCCTTTACATATTCTTAACTAAAGTTTTATATGGTGTATCCCAGTTGGCAATTATACGTATTTTATGTTTTAGAGGCGGTCTTTTCATTTGAAATATTCTCTAGTTTGCCCTATTCTAAATATACATACTTATAAATAATGTCGCTATTGAAGTTTAAGAGATACTCGAAGTCTATTTTTGCTTCGCGTTACTACATTGTTGCTATATAATTTAACACTTATCAATACCACACAAGTAAATTTTATACGTAAAAAATCGTCTGATAAGTCTTATTAACCCCTGACGCGCAACAAGAGGGGTGCTTTGAAAGTTATCAGCTATCAAAAATATGTTGGGGTTTCCTAAATGTTTTATCGAATGTTTTACCTAGTTTATCCAAGATGTTCAGGTCTTAAAAGTCAATTGTAACGTACGTCCGAGTGTTCCGGCGAGGACCTCCGGTCGCGCAGCATGCTGTCCAGGCGGTCGTACTCGTACCGCAGCGCCGAGATCTCGCGCTTCAACTGCTCGTTCTCGCGTTTTAGCTTCTTTATGTCCGATTGACCTGAGGACGAGAATGTCATGTGCATTTAATCTAAGTCGTTATAGTTATATGGTGCACTATACACTACTCGCAAGGATATGGAAATAGTTTTTGCGTACTGGTTTTTGTCCCCTAGCGCTTAGAACAATCGCTCCTATTTTTCAAACCCAGGGAGTCCTTGCATTGATATATACATAACCTATGTAATTGGCTTGAACAAGAAACATGCATATGTAAGGAATAGTGGAATAGTCGGTGGATAATCATGTACTCATGATTATCCACCGACTATTATATTTTTTATCTGAACTCTAGGGAAAGCTACAGGTAATAAGGGTAAGTTCAAATTGATATTCAAAGTGTTTTAGTTCCAAAGCAGGATTTAATTTTGATGGTCAAAGTACTTCTGACTATAAGAATATATATAAACCTGGCTTACCTCTTTCTACTTCGGCATTGATGTTTATAGTGCGCAGACGCAGCTCCTCGTTCTCGTATAGCATGCCCCGGGAGGATTTCCGGTCCAACCTTAGATCAAATGACTTTATTAACTCTTAGACCTTTGGATAAAATAATAACATTGTCGAGAATATTTAAAACACATAAGAACTAGACACAACTAGATTTTTCTACGATACAATCGGAGTAAAATCTCCTGTCTAAATAATTTTTTCCATCATGAGTTTGGTATAACCTTGACTTTAGAATATTCTGCAGCGTGTAGTTTGAACATGTTTTGAGTGCAGTTTTGAGTGCATGTAGATAACTGAATTGCATGACTATGACACATGACATGACATAATGATAAGATTTCTATGCGATTCTATGACTGAAATTCATGACATCGAAGGCGAATGACAAAAATATGTTAGGAAAGAGCACGGGAAAGAGTTATCAGAAACTCACAAAGACTTTTAAATTGTAAATACAATGACATGACAGAAGCTAATGTAGGAAAAGTGCAAAAGCAGAATTGTTAATGCAGGGTAAATGAACGTTTGATGCATCAAATAATTAACATTTGACTGCCTATTAGTTCTTAAAGATCCACTGCTGAACATGTAATGTAAACGGGATATGAATAATGTTGGAAATAATAATGCTAAAAGAATATCGATGAAAATGATGATTATTATAACGGTTTAATGAAACGAAATGTATGCTTTACAAAATGTTTCAACGAAAGTTCTTGAGAAGAAGTTCAACCTTTCAATTCTAACTCCAGTCTCTCTGGAAAGGTAGGAGAATTTTATTGTTGTTTACCAACCAGTAGTGGTTTAGTTAACCATTTCATCAGATCGAGATGCCTTGCATGTAAAAGGGGTATTAGAAAACAGAATTTTCACTACCTAAACGAGATGCAAAAAAGTGTGTCCAGCAGAGGACTTTCGAACCCAACAAAAATACAGAAGAGTGGCTTAAAAGTGCAGTGACATTACTCTTGCCATTTACAGTGCACATAATACGGACACAAGTTTACCCATCATCATCATCTTGTAACTCTTTATCCTTGGCCATGGACTTCTTGATCCGCCACAACACGCGATCCTCAGCCAATCGGAGCCAGAACGTACCAGCTACTCTCCTCAGTTCCATCGGACCGGGATACGCCCCAAACACCTTTTGTCTGTCTAAGTTCATGAACGTTAGGCACTGTCATTTAGTCTAGATTTGAAGCCTAGGTCTTGTCTAGATCCTGATGTGCACGGTAAACGGTAACGTCATGATTTATGATGGGTGGTTGAAAATTAATAAGCTAAACTATGAAATCATGCGTGGAGTGGTAGATGATAATATGTTGTGGTCTTGTTCTGAGTAAGTTATTGGCTGAGACTGTAGGACTAGGTAGCTTGCAACTTATACAAGCAATTTTCCACGCATTAAATAAAGAAGAATGACAGTCTTTGGGCCAACTGCTGTCAAGAAACGAAACAACTAAACGCGAGTTCATGGTATCAAAAAATACTGAGATAAAAATCGGAATTTAATAAGCTTTTTTACTTTTTGGTGTACTGACTAGTGTTACTCTAAGAAACATTATATTTTCTAGGCAACAATTGGTCCAATGAAATAGCAATCTTCTCCTTGTTATTGAGTATTATAACGAGTTTGTGTCCCACTCACTTGCGGTTGGGCTTGACGTTGACATCCTTCCTGCGCGTACGCAGCATGCTCGCTCCCGTCATGCCCGACATGTTGCCGCTTGACAGCCATGCGACGATTAACACCTGCAACAATAGCATACACCTTTTTAGTTGAGTAATATAATAATAATCCAGCCTATAAACCTCCCACTGCTAGGCACAGGCTTCTTCCCATATAGAGAAGGCGGGAGCAATGATCACTACGCTTGCTCCCTTTTACCGGCGATTTTAGATCCCAAATTTTTGAATCCAGGTTTCCTCACGATGTTTCCCTTTACCGTTCGTCAGTTTTTTAGATGAGTAAAGAAAATAATGAAGATGACCTGAGTGGCAATCTTCGTCAAAGGGATAGGCACGTAAAGAAAAAAAATAAGCTAAAATCAACAACAAGATTATGTAAACTGTTTGATGTTTTTTGTAACCAATCCTAACATTTTTTTTAAATGAGAATTATTTTTTTTCTATTTGTTAGTTTAACCACTTTACTTCTATGAACCGATACATATTGTGGGATTTTTTTGAATACTTCAATTTCGGTTTCTCCCAAGCGATAACTTACATTCGCTTGGGAGAAACCGCAACTATGACTATACAACCTACTATCTTTCCGTGTATTTCAAGAATTCTGTCTCTTCCTTCTATTATCTTTTAAATAAACTGTTTTTTTTTTTTAATATTGTAGAATAATAGCAGATAATTATTTTCTGCAGTAGCTTATGCTTATGGCATTAGTTCCGTATAATAAGAGTGCGTTATCACGGCACAAGGTCGACCAAAGGCTTCATATTACCTACTAAGGCTTCTTTCTGTGTAGGTAGGTAGGTACCTTGCGTGTTGATTATGTTGCGTAGTTATTTGGATCAGTGTACCATCGTTATTAGGCATAATGGACTCTGTAATAGACTTTGTGTTTCATTTATCATAATACACGTAGTAACCTTTTCAGAGTGTATTTTGTTGTGGGTTTAGTAAATATTTGTGCCGTTATATTTTTATTTTTAAATAAAAAAGTACTTTATATACATTATTTTTTGTCTATGATAAATAGGAAATATTTGGTTAAGAAATGCACATAATAAATATACACTATTTAAAAAAAGTATTGTATTATACCGACAGCAGTGAGCGGTGACATAGGTAATTCAAGAGTGACTATGGGTGCAAGTGAAGCTAAAGAATAAAGAATACTTTTTTAAATATTTCACTACTTTATGTATCCCTAAAACTGTTTTGATATTGAATATTACGCGTAACAAGTTTCTAGGTAATACCTCCTTATTTCTCTTAAAAGAGTATTTGCTATATCTACTTCAGCAGGCGTTAAGATTTAAACATGGTAGCCAATCAGTCATAAAAGAGTCACTTAAGTTGCATGAAATGAAACTATTGTTACTTAATTATTGTAACGACATTAAACAATACTTAATGAATCTATTAACATGTTCAGAAAGTACATATTATATGTATATATATGTATAATTATGTGATAGGTAATCAAGAGTATTTTAATTTTGCTTTTCAGGAAAGATTAACGCTTATTGTTGTTAAACTTGAAGAAATTAATCTTTGTATTTTTTTTAATAAGTTTTAGGTACACTTAAAACTCTACAGTCGACTAATCATTACTTAAGGGTACTCACATAGTATCACTTAATTCCACCGCCTTCAACAACACAGAACTAACTCCTACATGCTAATCCGACGCCCAACGACTTACTGCAAATAAATGGATAAAACCTTACTTAATATTTAACAAGATTATCCGTTGCTGACTTAAAGATGAGTGTACTGACCCTAAGGGTAAGGGCCACTTGACTTGGCTCATGCGCACTGGGATCGCTGACTTGGCGGAGATAATCCCTACTTAAAAATGACTTGGAGTTTTTAAAGTGTGTTTTTCAACCTAAGGTAGAAAAATAAGGGTGTTATTACTGCAATGTGTCTACCTGTCTGTGGTAGCTCCTATAGGAATGGACCGATTATGATGCGGTTTAGGTAGGATATTTTTGTTGTTGTGTGTTATTTTGTAAGTAGGATTTAGTAAGCTGTTATTCTCTCTAAGATCTATAGTAAGCAGTGTCTGGTAAAACTTATTTTGCTCGAGACTTGGCAGGCCGTGTGGCACTGCCGTGCCCCCAGATTATTATGTATGTAACTAAAACTTTAAAGTTGATGTAGCTAATTGTTTACATATCTTTGGTACCGTACCTTTACATAATACGCAAGAAGTTTTTTTTATGTCATTATATTGTCAAGATCTAAAATATTATAGGTGTGCAGGTAATTTGTAGATTAATTCTATAAATAACCAGTTTTGCACGTTTTTTTTGTAATACTATCATCTGGTTGTTTAAAAGTGTAATCTTATCTCCAGAATTTATTTACTAAATATATAGATATAAATGACTGAACGTGTCTTTTTATTTTATTAATTAGGTTGTTATTCTGCATTATACATTGTAAAAGTAGGTATCTAAAATAGATTATTCAATAAATCAAGTAGATAAAGGCTTACTTATTAAATATCAACACAAAAAATACAAGCTGGATTCGAACCGGCACTCATTTGCAGATGACATTCTTCCAACAAACCATTGGTACTACATGATATATTTCAAGTAAAAATCGGGCCAGTCATCTCTGGATATCCCCTGTAAAGATAATAGATGCGTCATAAACTTTGTCTACGAATACTAGTCAGCAGTTTAACTGTTATTCAAGGCAACGATAAGTGTTTATTAAATTCTCACTGGCGCAATATTGCATAAGTATTTCACAATATATCTAAACTTGACTATCAAAACAATACTTATTAAGACCAAAATTAACACAAACTCAATCATTTAAATTTTAAATGCAGTGTGCAAGGTAACTTTTGTTTTCCTTGCAAAAATATTATGCAATGTACAACATGCAATAGTAAGCGAGTTGATATCATCGACCGCCATGCCGCAGGTGTGCGCCGAATACTCGCTTCTGATTGGTCAAGCGCCGGCGAAAGAAGTAGCCACGCAATATTGTCGCCATTTTATGTTTCAAATACATGTTGCGCCGCAGTTGCGCATTCAGCTTCGAGCGGGACACATGTCCAAATTAATTTAATCGTCAACCAAATTTAAATTGAGTGAAAATGGAAGCGAAATTCGATTTGTTTACAAGAGTGACTGATAGACGTGACATAGTGGATTTTGTGAAGGAAGTGGAGAAATACCCGTGTTTATATGACAAAAATTTACCGGAATATGCGAATAAGGTGCATAATCGCAGAGCATGGGCTACTATAGCGAAAAAGGCAAACAGTTCAAGTGAGTATTATTGTTATTTCCTATTTGGTAACATAATGTTATACATTTTAATGGAGTTACCATTAAAGCTAGTCCTAAATTAAATAGGTAGTGTATTTATTTTGCTCCTTTGTATGTCAACACAAAATAATATACATTATTTCAAAATGCGTGGTGTCTTTGGGTGCAAATTGTGTTTGTTTTGCTTGGACGCCAATATGGACGATGGAATGTAGACAACAAAGTAGAAAATATGGATGCAAAGCGGGTTAACTACCGTTTACTAATTGTAATGATTACTGGAATAGTTTTTAGTTAAAACTAAAAGATTTTTATAGAAATTTGTGTGTTTGTTACCTGTTAAAAAGTTTTGCCATTTATGAGAAAAAATATTTTCAAATCAAATAAAATTTGATTTTAATTTAAATTAACTTATTTTTACAACTTCTTCCGCTTAAAGACCCTTTAAATATTAAATCTCCACAATCATTGAATTATTATTTTTGCTATAAATTAATTAAGAACACTAATAGATATGTATGCAATGTAAAAAATAAATATTATGCAATTTATAACATTTAATTCCTGTCAATATATTGTGACATACATGGTGATTCAGAAAATTGCTAAAAGTAAGTACTAAGTTACTAGGTCGCACAATATATATTAGGGGAAACGAAGATAATATGAATTATTATTATATAAAAATAAAAAGAGAGTTGAAAAAACCCAAGGGTTGTTTTTAATCTCGTCATTCATTGCGCCACATTGTACCAAGAGGGGTCAGACAGATCTATGCATCGATCGCATTGAAAACAAATGCAAACAAAAATGTACCCTATCTAAAACTTCATCTCTCATTCACCGTTAGGGTTGAGAAATGTGGATGACTTTTTACGAAAAGTTATGAAATCCGTTAATTAAAAACTAAAGGTAGATGATTTTACTAAAATTGATTTTAATATTTTCAATAAGGAAGCTATTTTCAAGGCTAATTAAAACGTATACTGATTACTATTTATAGATAGAAGATTAAGGTATAAAATGATGTTGTATACTAACTATTTATTAAATACTGCATTTAAAATGCATGTCTGGGCTTTGGTACCGAGACGGAATAGATCTTTAAATACTTAAAATTCTAAAAAGAGACTATTTTTTTTCTCCATTCAGATAAAAAAATGGGATTTTGTAAAATCTGCTGAGCAGAAAAGTCGACGACAAAATAATTTGCTTTCTAAGGTTAGGTTATAGGATTTGCATTACCCGGACACAAATGAAAAATAATCTATGTTTAATAAATATAACAATAACAAAAATTATGTTACTAACGATCAAAGTCTTAAGAATGTATTTTTTCCTGTTTGAAATACAAATAACAAAAATTTTGGTCAAGGGTGAGCGGTTTTTGATTCCGTACAAATTATTTAACTAAATTTTACTACACTTAAAAATTAGTTATAATACTAGTAATCTTTTAATCACACCTGAGATTTACTTAATGATATAAATTTTCACTTTTCGCTCTTTTTTTTCCTTCAGACGTAGAAATGTAATTATTTTCATTGTAAAGAAGCAGTTAATGCTTTATAATTTAATATGTTATGGAACCCTAAATGACAATCGTTTTTTGTTGATAACGGAATACATAATAATATATTACATAATGATTGCTCAATATTGCGAAATATGGTGCAATAGTGAATTTGATATTTTTTTACTATTATTTAACTGATCCGCAAAAATTATTACAAAATGTTATGCAATAGTGTATTCTCCAAAAAAAGTTTAATGTAATTTGTATTTAAACGGTAAAAACTAGTAGTTTACATAAAATGTGACGTTTATTAAATATGTCGATGGATGATACATAATTTTTAAATTGATTTACAAAATAAAATATTTATGACATTAAAAGATTTTGCCCAGCAATGTGATACAATTTTTTTTTTAATTAATCTGTACCATATAATCTTGACATGAGAGGTTTTCGAACGATTTGGTTAAATTAAATAATTTTAATCAGCGCTAAAGTCCTAATTATTTAAGGAAATTAAATCTCAAAACAATGCTAATAAATCATTTTTTATTGTTACAGTACCAGATTGCCGAGACAAATGGAGAAAAATCAGGATATCGTTCATGAGATCTTTAAAACAGCAGCAGAGCGAGAAACCGCCAATGAGACCCTATTATCTAACAGAAGAACTACACTTTTTGAAGCCATTCATCAAAATACGACCCAGTGTGCTGAACGAAACCAAGGTAATCAAGACAGAAACCAGTGATTCTCCATCAAGAACGAGTGATAAAGCGAAACCCTCAGAAATGGATGTGGAAGTAAGTCCAGTCTCAAGCCACGAAATATCAGACAGTGACATCTCTGACTGTTGTGAAAGTGATCCTCTTGAAGAAAGAGAAATGCGACGGATACCTGCAAATGAAAATACCAATAGCACTAGTGTTATAAAGCTAGCAAATGGTGGCACAGAAAATGGCCACCACATACGACGGAACTTCAGAAACAGCTACAGTGATGATATAGAGGGAAACCCACGAAAAATGTTCCTTTTAAGCATGTTACCTGATGTGGAGTCTTTGACGGAAAATGAAATGAGGATATTTCGACGGGAGGTCATAAGCGTAGTGGATAACATAATTAACAGTCGGAGTATACGGAAATAAATATGTTTTTGATAAATGCAGTTTTTTTTGAGCCTTCAAAGAGTAATTGATAGATTGGGAGAGGAGATCCCTCGCTGTTACTGAAATTACCTTAAGCGATTAGTCCTGACAGCCATATGCACTCATATTTAATAGCTGTAAGATTATTGAAAACTGAGGTATCCTGAATTATCCCGTAAATGACGTGGAGATTTAGAAGGGTAGGTCTTACCAGGTAAAAAAACCTTGAATCAGGTTACACTCGAAATGGACCCGAACGAAATTCCGGGAGTAGTTAAGCAGAACTACTAATAAAAAATAAGATTGTAATTGGGACTTTCAGCGTTTAAGAAAGCCTGGTTCGACCCCAGCAAGTAACAATAAATATTATTTTGATATATAAATGAATGAACTCACTAAGTTAATTCTATAATAAGGAAATTATTAAGCAAAAAAATGTCTAGAACAAATACATTGAAATAAAACAGACTTTTTTAAACTTATCCATAAAAAATGGAAAATGGAAGTCATAAAAAAACAACATTCTATTTATGCATTGCGCCTTAACAAAATCACATAACTTAGAATATGGAGATTTTACAAATATTATTTGTGTTCACATTAAATAAGGTCATTAGTGCGTGTAAACAAGTTGCTCTGGGGCCCAAGTCTGCTATTTACACTCGGTTCAATGTCTTCATAGTGGCGTGCCAGCAGAGCCATTTTCGGAAAATTGGTATTCTACTAAACGTCAAAACGTCAAAATTGCGCATTACAATTTGTACCAAATGTATGAACTATTGGTCACAGTCGTTGAACATTGAACCGAATCGTTCCAATGCTTAATTTTGACGTTTAGTAGAATACCAATTTTCCGAAAATGGCTCTGCTGGCACGCCACTATGAAGACATTGAACCGAGTGTAAATAGCAGACTTGGGCCCCTGGTATTTATGTAAGAGAAGGAAGACAAAGCAGTCCATAATGCAATAAAGGGTTTGTAGAGTTACCATGATTTACTTCGGATATTTTACAAGAAGTTTTTATTGAAAATCAACAAATTAACCAATTACGATTAGGTATTTTTCAATTAGACACGCCGTCCCCTATTTGCTTTTACCTATATTATTTTCTTAGCACGATACTAGAAGACCTTAATGAAATATGGTTTTATTAATAACTGTAACTCTCAAGAAAAGCCTATCATGGTCTAGCAATAATCACCACGCTTACTCAGGGGCCTGTTGCCGCTATTTTAAGTCAGTGAGCGGCAGGCTATTCAGATAATTTTAGATTAATGATAAATGTACACCTACTTGCCACTCTTGTCATTGTAGGATTGCCACTGACTGTTTTTATATGAATACAAAAATTCGGCACAATAACAAGTACACTGGAACGTACATTAATCTGCCACTCACTGACTTAAATAGCGCCATCAGGCCTCAGTTCAGTTTAGCGATTTTGGACTTTTTGTTACCTGTTAGGTACCGACTGCGGGCACCACATTTGGACATAATTTAAATAATGTACAATAAAGAATATTCTATCTATATTTCCTAGTGAAAAAGGTAAGAAACAACGAGGTTGCATTTGAAACTATAGAGTGAGCCTATCAGAGTTTAAACCGTAAGCACTAGTGTGAACAAGTAGTGTCGTGAATTATGTATGAAGATGGAGCTTGCCGTTTTAAAAAATCTATCTAAAACACCAATATTATCCTAACAATATCAAAACCATCGATATTTTCTTATATAAGTTTCTCGTTGCGCGAAAATTAACTTAAATGAAAAACGAGGAGAGAACTAGGATCAGACTAAAAACTGCTCTCGCTTGGCACAAGGGGAACCTAGCGATAGTAGCAGTCTATGCAAATCATACGTCGATGGCAAGAAAAATAGTTAATTAATTTAAATCCTTGTCACCCTACAACCCAGCATTAGTTTTCTATGCTAACGTTCAAGGTGTCACTAACGGGCGAGTTCCATTGTGTTCCCTGGTCTCTAAGGTACCAGTGTTTAGTGCCAAGACTCTATTGTGGCACTTTAGTGTTAAGTGACATTGTGTTGTGATTTGGTAAAGATATCTTACTGATAAATGACTTGATTTTATGTTTTATTCTTGATAAAACATATGACCTATTTTTTATTAGAATATTTTAAGTATTATTATACCGATAATAAATAAGAGCCTTCATTCTAGTTTCTTCAGTCTATAAAATTATGATCTCATCTCAAATAAACAGTTTAACAGTTTGTTAGATAAATATAAGTGATCGTAAAAATATTATTGGGTTTACGACCAGAGAATTCATTTGGAGTGGATACTCGATAGATCTTACACCGGTATAAAAAGTTATTGGTTTTAGAACTTTTGATGTTTAGATAGACATTGGTTAGCAAAATATTTTGTTGTGCCAAATCTTTGGAAATACTCTTATTTATATCTTAGGTTATATATTTTCTATGCTTAAGGTGTCTTAGATTCAATTTTGAGATTCGCTCGGTGATATGATCCTCGATTCAGCTATTTTAAATGAATGTCAGTCGTCGGTCAGTTTACTTGTCATTATGCATAATTTTCGTAACAGATAATCTACAATAAAATCTCATTGAACTCTTGAAGAAAATGATCGTAATGACCAACTAATGATCGTAATGACAGTTAGCAGAATGCCAATATTCGTAAAAGTTACCAAATGAAGCTTGTCATTCGGTCAATTCATGCAAACTAGCTGAATCGAGGCCCTATGGTAGAAACGCATACAAGCTTACTAAAAAATAAATATAAATAAAATTTATAAAATATTTTTTTATACTCATACAGGAAAAAGATACAATGGCAGACATAGGCCTTGGGCATTTTCTACCAGATAATCAACGGTGGTGTAGAGATAAGTATGGCAGGTGCGAATGACGTAGCATGAGGAAAATAATCCGAAGATAAAATCATTTTTTTGGTTATATCACAAAACAAAAAAAACTTTTTTTACCGACTTCAATAAAGGAGGAGGTTCTCAATTCGACTGAATTTTTCATATTTGGTAGTTCAAAAATGTTTGATGTTCAATACTTGTCTTGAAAGATATGTCATATTATGGACAATTTTTAAGGCACTTTAAATAAATGTTACAGGCACTCTAAAGTCTGTTATTAAACGAAAGTAAAGTAAAAAGTAAAGAATTAAAAGCAATTATTGCTTACACATAATTCAGTTAGTAGTTGTAAACAAATCGCCTGTCACGTCTTACATGCAATAATTGCTTTATAAATGGGATCCGCTGTAGGTAAACAATTATTTTGCACGCAAGTGTTTAAGCGGATTGTCAAAAATAGCTTTTAATTTTGGCATAAAAATGTTGCTCTAGAAAGTAGGTAGGTACAATTAATTTACGAACGACTGATTATTAAATGTAACTTGAATAGTTCATTCTTTTTTGTCACAAAAGCCGGCAGTAAATTAAAGATTTCTTCAAAGTCGTGAAATAACAAAGTATTAGTTCAAAGTAGGTAAGGAGAGTTGCTTTATTTTTTATCCGATATTTACCCCTTAAAAAGCTGATCTATTTAATCCATTGTCAAAGCTACTGATCACAGTATTAATTGCTTGAACAAAAGACTAACGATCAATTGCAGAGCTTGACACAATTCTTGACAGTTTTTTTGTGTGATGATCTGCGTTTCTGAAACTGGGGGTAGGTTAGTCTTAAACCCTTTTACTTACGTTAATGGTTGAAATAGGTGGTAATGTATTGTTAATTTGTTTAGTGTGACTAAATTAAGTGGTGGACTAAATATCTGACTGTTGGTGGATGTTACAATGCTAATAGACTTCGGACTGATTGGTGCTTCTTTTCTCATAACGAGGTACAGCGGGTTCCGGCGAAGGGTAAGTTATTATTTCGATTTTATACATGTTAATATCTACCATTTCTTCTATAGCAGGTCTTCGTCTTCTTTAGCAATAAGCAGTAACTTTGTATATTCCTTATATTATTTAGTGTAGATAATTTATTAAATTAATTAGACTAGTGTGCCGGATTGGTAATGGCATTATTTATTATTTAACTAGCTAACCTAGCTGTCCCCTGCTAACCACGTGTTTAAGTTTTTAGGGGTTTTAATATTTTGCGCGGAACCCTAAAAACATTCATAAATAAAAATGGCCTATCTTATTCCTCAATCCCAGCTGCAAAAGTTGGTTAAACAAACAAAATATCTCTTCCGCTTTATTTAATTAGCATTCAGATGGTAATTAAGTTTTGTGAAAAATAAGAAAATAAGTAGGTACTTGTTTTTAAAAAATAAATCCACTCTCTACCCGTTATGACAGTATCCGAAGTCATTCATATGAAATCATACATCTAAACAAACAGAACGCTTGTCGCTATAAGTTAACTATTTTATTAGGTACTTGGGTACAGATTTTTACATGTCTAATTATATTGACTAGGTCAATATTGCTAAAAATATCGCAGCTCGGTTCGATAATCAGCGTTTTGTACGCTTTTAGTTCACAAGCAAAGACAAGATCCCAACTTTATTGAGCGAAAACGATCCGACACGACGCGACCCAGCGGGAATCGCTCCTACTGCTACCATTGTTACTACCCAGCCATCCGCTACCACTAAATAACTATCGGTCTTTACTAAATGCGACTTTTTCGCAGACAATAACTTACATTACTGTTAAACTATGCGCATGGTTTTACTTAGTGTGGCGTCCGAAGCGTCCGCACAGCAATGTATTTAAAAGTACGGTGTTCATGTGAAGTGTAGTGAACGAATCAGCGGATTAAAGCGGCGAGGCGTGTCGTGTTGAAAGGGAGCGTTGAGCGAAGAGGACAGCGATATACGCTATCGAAGCGAAGCGGCGAGCGGCGCAGAGGAAGGGCGCGGGCGGCGCCGGCAGTTCCGCGCCGCGCCTCGCTCGCAGCGCCCGTCCTCGCCTCCGCACCCGCGCCCGCCGCTCGCTCAACATGAAGTCCACCAAAGTCAAGGGAGCCCGAACCAAAAACATGGACAAATTGATAGCAGCTGTACAAGCTAGAGAGTGTTTATGGGACAAAAGTTATCGAGGACATCGGAATAGGTTTAAATTGGAGCGGTATTGGAATGAGGTGGCGGCTGAAGTTGGGACCACGAGTGAGTAGCGATTGCGTTTCTCTGTGAAGGTTAACGGCCGAGCGAGTTTGCTGTCTGTGCCTACTCGGCACTCGCTGTGTTGCGTTTGTTTTTGTTTCCCGCCGAGCAGATGGCGGGCGGACACGAACTATGGATATTATGACGAGTTGTGTACTAATGCATATTGCAGGCGACGCTCGTTAATCTTCACACTCATTAGCACTGTATGGTATTGCTATTATTTTGGGCTTTAGTTATGTCTGATATTTTCAGTAGGCACCTTTATCTGCTAACATATGTATATAGGAAATATGACATGACGTTGAGATTAAAAAAAATGAAACTAAAGCAGGTGGCCGTTAACTTAGTGTAGATTATGACCTCATATCTGTTTAGAAAGTTTCTGAAGTTCAAGGACACTTAATGACAACTTTAAATGAGGAGAGTTAGTTAATCAGTAATTGTTACTCCAGCTATTAGAAAACATTTCTAATGGAAATGTTTAAATATTACTTCAAAATAAGACAATTTTAATGACCTAGAGGTTCTAGTTTATTAAATTGCTCTAAGTTGTCGAAGTATCAGAAGAACAAAAAGCATCCTTACTTTTTTTTAAATTAGGCGCTAACAACTCCATATTTACCCAAACGTATAGTCACTTGTGAGAAGAAAATAACTCATCCTTAAAAACAAAATAAACTAAACAATAAACACAAAAATTCCAGGTCTAAACTGCCGAAAGAAATGGAAGAATCTAAAAGACCAATGCCGAAAGGAAATGAAGAAAAACCCAACGGACTCCGACTGGCCGCACTTCCCGAAGCTCAAGTTCATCCACCATCAGTTCCTGGCTGAAGAGGAAGAAGGAGACGAGGATACGACAGACGAGGTCTTCAACTCCTTAGACGAGTCCATCAAGCAGCCGAAACTAGGGTACACCATGAGGAAGAAGCTCCTTATGAATAAACGAAGGACGATTGACGTAGATATGAATAAGTTGATAGAGTTGGTTCGAGTGAGGGATATTATATGGAACAGGTCACTGAAGGGACACCACAATTGGTACAAACTTGATGAGAGTTGGAAGGAAATCGCTCAAGAATTGAATTGTACACGTAAGTTTTGTTTTTGAAGTTTTTTCTACGGTTTTGTTTGGAAAGTTTTGCGGTTTCTTGTAAAACTGAAGATCAAGTTTCTTTGTTGAGGTTTTATTTTGAACTTTCTACTAAGTATTATTACTAATGTTTGAAGTTCAAAGACTCAACATATTATACGGCTTTTAAGTTTCATATTGCAATTGAGAACATATTAAGAGAAAAAGATTTTTTTTTAATTCATTTTTCTAATAGCGCTTTTGAAAAGTGGATTATACCTTTCATGAGAGTGTCGATTGATTTCGATGCTCATATTACTTACATATTGTTTTCTACTTTGCAAATAATGCAACTGTAAATGTCAGAATTTCAATCCCAATATTAACCTTAGTGTAACCATTTATTTATGTCGTATTATCTCTTATTCAAGGTGACGAAGCGCGCCTCAAATGGAAGTACCTAAGAGACCAAGCAAGAAAAGAGGTGAGAAAACAAGAGTCCGAATGGGAATTCCTTCCAAAACTACAATTTCTAACAAACCAATTCAACGATTACGAAGGCAATGAAAACCCTGACGATTCTTACAATCCTGACCCAGATTTTGATGCTGATCAGAGTACTAGTTACTACATAGAACAGCCAGCGACAGTCAGTGTCAAAGAAGATGATTTTGATGAATTTGAAACAAAACCTATTATAATGGAGACTGATTTCTATGATGATGATGATGAAGCACAAAGAAGTGCTGTGCCTGTTACTGGTGAACCTCTAAAAGATGAAGATATTGGGTTCTTTAACAGCCTGATACCACACGTTAAGAAATTAGGACCAGCTAAAAAGTTGATGTTGAGAATGAAAATTCAGGAATTAGTTTATAATACTGTTTATAATCAATGAGGTTGAAGTACAAATTCTTCCCTTGGGATTACTATTCAGTAAATAAATAAGCCCTTGTTAATAATCAACAAGACGATGAAACACACACAACAATGTTTTCTCGTGAACTTCGCTGATGATTGATTTAGCTTCAAGTAACCTTTTGAAGAACATTTACATTAGAGTTGCCTTTTAAACATAATATATAAAGGATTTACTAAGTAAGGAGAGATATAATAGTATATATCATTAAGCAATAAACACCATACAACAGATTAATTGAATAAAACTTGTCCAAAAAGAAAGCGAGCTATCGCAAGTAAAAAACCCATTGCATATTAATGTTGCAAGATATATTCGTGAATGCAGGATCGTATATACATAATACTATGATGAAAATAAAGTAGGTACCTACAGAGCCTCTATTCAGCTTATTTAAAAGCATGTCAGTGGTCGGACAGTTTACTCGTCTTTGTCTAATTTTCGTATTCAGATAAGCCTACGACACTAAAATCCCATTGAATTCTCGAAGAGAATGATCGTAATGACCGATCAATGATTGTAAAGACATTTAGCAGAATGCCAATTATCGTAAAAATGACTTAATGAAGCAGGTCATTCGGTCAATCAAAGCAACTCTTAAATAGCTGAATCGGCGCCCAGGTTATTCGTTTGAAAAGTATGTTCAGCAAAAATTCAAGACTGATTTAAATATTTATGTAATTTGCTTCGATATCAGAAATAATTGTACTAATAACAAATATTAGAGCTTCCAAAAATTAATAATATAATTGTAATTAAAGTCGAAGTATTTAATGTGCATATTACTAGCTGATTACTAACTCTTTTAGGTTTAAAATAGTATTTAGTTTATTTAGATGTATAGAGTGGTGTATCTTATAATATATGATATGAAAAACCGGATTAATTATACCTATGTATAACAAATATATTACTTTTTATTTGAAGCCATTTATGCAAGTGTAAGTAAGATTAAAAATAATTCGACAGCAGACTTCAATGATTAATCGAATTATAATTTTAGTTTAGTTACTACTATAGTTTCATCATTATCATCATCATCATCATCATCAGCCAGAAGATGTCCACTGCTGAACAAAGGCCTCCCCCCTAGAACGCCACAGTGAACGACAACTCGCCAATTGCATCCACCGCAACCACATTTTAGAATCTGTTGGTGTATCTTGTTAAATAGAACCTTACCTATATAATAAAACATAGCACATAATTATATTTTATTTAAATGTGCAATAAACAAATAAAATAGAGAATTGTCTAACTTAACCTATTTTAAACAGCTAAGGATCTATTTCGTAAAATTCAAATTCAAAATCAAAAATATGTCGTACATACACTCCCATACATACTTTTTAACCCACGATTACTTAAATTCAGTTTCTTTGATTTGTAAATAAGTTACATTTACTTATATAGGTACATATTTAAATGTATTATGACACAAATATGGAGACATGGTGGGTATATATTAGATTGGTATAAGCCTTGATTCATTGTAATCATTCCAAATCGTTCAAAATCTCTAGCTTAAGAATATACCTGCTTTAAAATATTTATCTTGATCATTAAATTGATTTGTATGATAATTTGGATTTTATTCGTTTTCTTAATCTTGTTGACCTGAAACACAGTTAAATAAACTGTTAATTAGTTTATCTTATTGTAGTACAAAGTGTTTAGTGCCATTTGATTTTGATTTGAATTAAATACAGCTAAAGTATGTATTTTACTCTGTTTTTATTTTTAATGAAATCGAAGGTTTTTAAAAAAAGTACGATAATGTTTCCTGTGACTTTTAGTGCATTAACTACATACCTTACATATAAATATAGTTTTACACCGCCCGCTGAGAAGAATATATACGATTTCCTCGATTGATAGAGCCTATGAAATGAGTCCAAAAGATTACTCTAACAAATTGATTAAAGTTAAAGTCCGGTGAAGTAGTCAAAGCCTGCGCTCTAGGGCCCAAGTTTGCCTGTGGCGATTGCTTCAATCGTCCGAGTGGGTGGTGTCAGTAGGCCCATTTTAGGATAATTGGCATTCTACTAAATGTTTAAACGTCATTTTATCATTGGGACGTCCAATTTTGACGTTTTGATATTTAGTAGAATGCCAATTATCCTAAAATGGACCTACTCACGCCACCCACTCGGATGATTGAAGCAATTGTCAATAGCAGACCCGGGCCCCAGGCTAACGGCAAATATATCTAAAAAAAAAAACACTAAAGTTAGCTCAAAGAACGTTCGTCAACTGCTACACTACGCGATGACTAGTAACCCCTTATACCCATGGCCTAATTCAATGCACGTTAAACCAAAACATAATCATAACCGTACCCCAAGCGATATCGTACGCAAATCGAATGCATCTTGTTATGAGTTGTATGACAAAATATCCGGTAAATATCGGCGTAATGACCTAAATTCAGATGTTTTTAGCTTATTACACCATTAGTCTGTTTTGACTTGATCCCTGCCTGTTTGTTATTGTTTATAAAATGAGCTTAATTTATACCGGTGGTGTTTTGGTAGGGCTGTTAAACGTAGCGCGTAGAGCGTTTTTAAGCTTACAAAAATATTTCAAAACTTTTTTTTCATATAATTTTCAGTAAGCATTAAGGGAATAGTTCTAGCTAAAATAAAGTTAAATGCTGTTTCGGTCGCGCCGAGCGTTTTTAATGCTTACAAATTTCATAATTATATGAAAAACTTTTTTCATATACCTACTTATCTGTAAACAATCTGTAAATAAAGAAATAGTCCCAGATGAAATAAAATTATTAGCTGTTAGGTTAGTTTAATAAAAAATTGCTTATTATACTTTTCTAGTCACACCCAAACTCAACCGACAGTTTATTTGATACCTTATCAAGGCTATACACTCGACTATTTTTGATAAGATGTTGTTTCTGGACCACGAGTCTTATGTCTTAACTAACAGAAGTGGTGTACGAAGAGATGCCTATATTTCATCAGCAGTTTTTAACTTTGATCAACCCTTGTTGATAATAGATTGAAGAACAGTCATAATGTAAGTACTTTTTATGTGTGTATTTATTTTACAAATATGCCTATTTTTTTGTATTAAGGAAAATAGACAGCCCTACATGTAGTTAGTGATTACGTGGCACCTAAAATCACTCTCACGAATAGGTAAAGTTATTTTAAACTTTTTAATAACGTAAAGAACAGTTTTGTTTACAAATGCGTTTTAAAAGTAATCTGGCAAAGCTGTTGCTGAGCTGATGAAGATTTTAATTAATTCGATGTATCGATTGATTCGTGAGTTGTTGAAATAAATCGAGTTTTGTTTGTCGGGTGGAGACGTTGTTCTTCCATTTATTGCTTATAATAAGTAATTGACTTTATTTGTTGGATCATGTGATGGAGTAAGCAAAACTGTGTTATTGTTTTTAAGTTAATCATTATCAGCTTTAAATAAACCATTAGTATGCTTTCTCTTATAATCGAAAGTGTTCAGTATAATTAGACTAGAAAAATATATTCAGTGTGTAACTGTAAAAAATAAACAAAGGCTTTAATAAAAATCTATGTATGTACTTGTACTATGATTGGTCTTACAAGATATACTATAAGGGAAAGCTAGATGTTTCGTAAGTTCGGGTAGTGACATTGATAAGGATCAAACACACAATATAAGGTTCTAACCGTTATCTTAACTATTCGGGTGTTCCTAAATTTACCACAAGGATATTTGTGTAGTATAATGTAATTCCCATAAATAAACCAAAAGCAAGAGTTTATTTTGTTTGTTTCCATTTGCTCACTCCTGTAGTCGTACTGAAAAAACCTTTACATTTATAGCTTCTTTCATGAGGCTATCATACATGTATACAGAAGCGTAGGTATATATAAACGGCACAAAAAAAAACAGAACCTGTGGCTTTAAAAACCCAGATGAAGTCGTGGGTAACAGCTAGTTAAAGCATCTGTTACACCATGTATCAAGTATGTCATGACGAAGGCCTCTCGCCTATTTATTCTGGATGTCACTTATTTTTGTGCGTATTATTGATCTGTTCTAAGAAACTGACTCAGGAACACTATAAAATGATCATCCAGAAGGTTTAAAAGGTCTAGGTGTAAATACAAGAACATAATATATTCTATGGATTTAACTAGATTTAGTAGGCAAATAATGAAAATCGGCGGCTGCATAACAATTTAAACAATTTAAAAATGTGGATGTTGTACGACATGGAAGTTCAGGGGCCGTACCATGAGCTCTTAAAGCAGGACTGTCGCGGTTGAGTAAGAGGGACAGCGCTATGCGCAGTGTAGTGCGCCATCTCGCTTCCACAACCGCAACAGAGATGGTACGGCCTCTGATCTTAGGGCTGATTTACATAAACCGAGCAAATGCTCATTCATCCCGTAAAAATCTATGAAATTTGAAATGAATTTATTTCATGAGCTAGCGCTCGCTAGGTAAAAACCGCCTTAAGTTATCAAAAGTGTGTCTAAGATAAAATCTTTACTAACGTATGTTGCGAAATCCAATCCACTTTGGACTTCTATACTTTTCTGTGTGATGTCAATAATAACGCATTGGTTAATGGAAACGTTTAAATCATTCATGATTCGTGAGAAAATAAGCGTAGGAGTGGATCGTGCGGGAAGCGATACAATGCATCGGGCATTCTTAAATCAATGGTGTTTCAATAACAACCATGGAAGAAGTTAAGCTTTGGAGACTCGTATTTTTATAATCCCGTTTAATCCTTAAAGTTAAAAATAAGTAGGGCTCTTTCAATGATCTTTGTCTAGTTGTTGATTATTCGAATCTTTTTCATTAGTCGGTTAATTAATTCTAAATTTTAATTAGTCGTTAATAATTCTGACAAGAAAAAGCTGAGAGTGGCATAAATATAGGGAGATGTATGCCCAGAAGTACATAGGTATGTATTTATTATACAGGTTGAAGTTACTGAATAGAGTCTTTTTTATAACATACAATATCCTACATAAAACAGTCAAAAGGTATTATTGAGTAAAGATCAAAGAAATTACTTGAAAAAGAAGCTTTAAAAAAAATCTTTCTCAGCAAATACTTTAAAGCAAAGCGTGGCCCAGATAAGACACTTAAACCTACTTCAGGGTTAGCGATTAAAAGATATAACAAAGATAAAATGGAAATTAAAATAATGCACTTTTACATGTAACGTATTTATGTAAATTTTCGACAACACACAATTCACGGGACGACATTTAATTTTGCTAAAAAGTAGTTTTATTTTGATTTCTTTAAGAGAATAAGAAGTGCTCCCGATTATTCAATAATGAATTAGACAGTCGACAACCTCGGTCACCATGGCCTGTCCTGCAGCAGGAGCGCAGGGCGTATATCTCGCCACTCAAATTTGAATGACATAATTGGTCGTGCACTTGTCACCGCCGGTGTACCAGCTGTTTTGGAACCCAATGGTTTGGTGCGCGGCGATGGCAGGAGACCTGACGGTATGTCATTGCTGCCTTGGAAATTGGGTCGGGCTTTGGTGTGGGACGCAACGTGCGTCGACACCCTTGCGCCGTGCCACGTTCTAAGTTCAGCAGCGTCTCCTGGCGCTGCTGCTGGAGCTTCGGAGACCCTTAAGCGGCGGAAGTATAATAACATTGTGGGTGATTATATTTTCGAGCCGTTTGGGGTTGAAACGCTCGGGTCATGGGGTCCGAGCGCACGAAATCTTTTCAAAGAACTTTCCAAACGTTTGGTAGAATCTACTGGTGATCAGAGGGCTGGTTTGTTCCTTGCACAGAGAATCGGCATAGCCATTCAACGTGGCAATGCAGCCAGCCTTCTGGGCACGTTCCCCGCCATTGACAAGGATGACGATGAGTTCTTTGACGCCTTTTAGTTTTTATTTATGTAAGTTTTAATTTTAGTATAGTTAGAGTTTGTTCTTATATTAGATTTAATTGTGTTTTAAGTGTGATTTATTATACTAAAGTAACTAAAACCTTTTTTATATGACAATAATGATTCAATGAATGACGATTGACATATTCTTTTGAAACAGTCTGTTCCTTTAAATGAAACTATAATGAATGTGGATCAATGAAAATGAATATGAATCAATATCAACTTAGTCGTTTTTCTTTTTTATATTATATATTTCAGCATTATTATAATATTAATATTATGGATAGGTACTGTAAAAACACTTATGTACGTATATGCAAATAGGTACCGATAAAATTTTTGTGGTAACGTTACAAATACAAATGTACAAAATATTTTTAAAAAGGTTACAATTTCGAATTGCCTAAAAACCTAATCTAAAACTAAAACGGAAACGAACACTGCGTATTTCAGTCTACGCTGAAAGAAAACTTAACGACTGGGAAATAATTCAGTGAATTTATTTCCTCGCAGTATTTATCACACCACCCAAACAGTTTATGTAAACATTTGATTGTGTTAACAAAATAAATTGTTGTTAGTTTATGTCCATCTATCATTAAGGAGATTTTAGTTGGTTTAAATATAGGTAACCGTTGATAAATGCTGGAGTAACTGACATGTCCGTTGAGATTTTCATGTTTATGACTAGTTCAATGATTGATTTTGAATAAACATATCACGAGAAAATGTTGAAGCAAAGGTTAAAAAACATGTTTGTTTCCCCTTTACTAGGCATAGGAAACTTTAGGTTACGATTAATATCAACAAATAACAAAAATAGCCCAATGCCGGAAGAATTGGGCGAGCAAAGGGAGGACTCTGCCCTGGAGTGGGACGATAATAACCAAATAACATTTGAATACATTTAGATTTGTCTTTATAACATTATCTACTTGCTGTGTAGTGTGTACTAACACAGACTGTTTAATTCCGAGCTCGATAGATGGCGTTGTTCAGCCCCGCTGAATGGCGGAGATAGGATTTTCCGCGAGTGATAGATCCCAAGTTTTTTTCGTTATCTGAATAAAGTCTGATTTTGCATTAGTAGGTAATACTGCGCAGCCTCATGGGTTCGGGTTAAATTATTGAAATTTTTATTCAGAATATTATTTTTTATGAACATAAATAGTTACCTATGTTACTCATGAATAGTGTAACATTCTAAGAGTGAAACATATTTCGAAATCACTCTAGCACTTTTTGAGATCATTCGTTACAAACATACAAAATTTCCTCCTTATAACATTACCGCACAATAGCTCAGGGAATAGCCGAAAATCAGCGTTGCGACGTTGTCGGAGCAACTTTAGCTGAGCTATTTCCTTTTGCTACGATTGTTAACATTTTATGTAAAATATTTCTTGTCTGTTTCTTTGGTAGCAATAAATGTCTTTTTATTTATTTATTTTATTTATTAAATATACCTATATGTCCATAATGTAAAAATAATATACCATACTCAAACAAAATGCAAGCAATCCTTTTAATGCACCGATATATTTTTGTACGGAATATAAATAACATATCGGTCTCGATCGAATTCGCGCAATCGTCCATCATTCAATGCATTATCCTGCAGGTCATTCACCCCTCGATATTTCTGCCTAAGTTTATTTTGAGGTTAGTTCCTACGAGCAATCGATATATTTAATATATTGTGGATACTGTTAACGCAATACGTTATTGAATTTTGAGTGGTTTATTAATAATATAATGTAGAGTGCTAAATAAATGGTGCTTCAGATAGGGCTGAATAATCAAAGTCTAGTCAATTTTGAGTTCCTGGTTGTAATCAGTATCAAGTATCAGGGTGTAAATGTCATTTAAATGTTTAAAGTAAAAGTGTTGAAAGTGCAGTAAAGTAGCTAAAGCTACTTTAAAGCATACTGCAGTAGAACTCTACAGAGAAAAATATGTATGGCCACGGATAAACATTATTAATGTTTGAATCTTATGTAGATTAGAAAGAAAATTTTAGAAGGAAACGATTTCAATGAATATTTTGGAGCTCCTCTGAGATAGGTATACCCTGTCAATAGCAAAACGAAATTGGAAATCAATCCACAATTGGCCAAGTTATCGCGTAACAAACAAAAAATCTAATTGGAACCTTCTCGTTTTAAAGCCGGTAAAAACAATTATTAATTATTGGATGTCGTGGTGGCCTAGCGGTTCAATGAACGGATTTGTGTGCACGAGGTTACAGGCTCGAACCCGGGCAAGTACCAATGTAACTTTTCAAAGTTAAATGTACTTTCTTAATTATTCTAAGACACTTCTGACATACGGTGAAGGAAATCATCGTGAGGAAACCTGGATTCCAAAATTTGGGATCTGAAATCGCCAATCCGCAGTGAGCAAGCGTGGTGATCAATGCTCGTGCCTTCTCTATATAGGAAGAGGCCTGTGCCCAGCAGTGGGACGTTTATATACATAAAAACAATTAAAAGGTTAATAAATTTTAAACTATCGCGCTGCATGTTTATAGTAATATTGTACAAACGTCAAGCCCTTAAAGTATGCATGTACGCGCTAATCCCCGTTCTATAATATTAATAAAAAAATTGTCAGTACAAAGGAATATCACATACAGCCTTTATAGTGAACAAAATATTTGATGAAATCCCAAATTATTTATCACACGAGCGTTCTCATTTTGCCTGCAAAGAATTTTATAGTGCGGAAAAATTGCATTTTAAATGTTAAGTAATGTCAGCATGCAGTATGTTGGACATTGGCTGGCTTTGTTATTTACTTGTCAACACAATTAAAAAAATAAAACCTAATAAAAAGTGCCTTTATATGTCTTGAAAAATATTAAAGCAAATATTAAATAGTAACCAGTTTTGGGTTTGCTTGCTGAATAATATAAATAATAGGATTTTCTAGTGAAATGAACATCTTGATCAATATGAAAAAACGAAAAAAAAAAATTTACCTATTATCAATATTTTAAACGAAGTAGTAAATACTACTATTAGGTATGTATTTGACTGTCAAACTTTTCATTGAAAGTGAATTTATATTGCAATTAATTTAATTAGACGTCTTTTTTCATCAGTCCTCTTTCAAGTCCTTCCTTTTTTTATATGCATGATGAAGAGCAAAAAATAATAAAGTCAAATAAGACTATCACGAACAAATCATTATTATTTGATTTTAGTACAGAAAACAAAGCCCTCCTCTTGCCAATTCAAAATCAATTATCTTGATTTACGAGCAATTAAAATCATTTACCTAATAGTAAGATGACGTTCAGACAGGCCATTGTTTTCAGTTATTATAACGATTTACGTACGAAACTCGTTTGGCATGCTACCAATATGTTATAGCCACATCAAACACTTACTGTTTTGTGTTGTGTTTAGGCATCATTAGCAGACAACCTTTGTATCTAGATATCTAGATATGTATAGGTTATATTGACAACTCTTGCACCGAAGTAGAAGATACGAGAGAAACACATTGGGATACATAATGTTAATTTATCTATAATATGTATGTATTTAGAAATATATAAGTATGTAAATCAGTTGTCTGGTTACCATAACACAAGCTCTGCTTAGCTTGGGATCAGATAACCGTGTGTGAGTTGTCCCGGAATATAAAAAAAAAACATATAGGTAAGTAAATTATGATTGCTTATGTTTATGTATTCTTAGAGTATACATAAATAAGCAATTATAATTAACTTAATTATTTTTAAAGGGTATGTAGGTAAAAATTTTATTCTATTTCTTTATTCTATTAATTTAAGACCATTTTCCAGTTTTTTTTTACATAAACGAGACAGAAATTATATTTATAGTACGTTGATAAATTACTCACTTGGCTAAATAAGAGAGGCTTCTGATAATAGACTTTTCACAGTTTATTAATGTCTAGGTATTTCAACCGTTTAAATTATTCTTGATAGACACTCAAAGTAACTTTGTACTAATACTGAACCTAGTTTTTTTTTTGTTCGATGTATCTGAATACAAAAGCGGTTTCAAGATAAATAGCTTTGCATTTATCCATTCGTTTTCCTTTCATCTCCAAATTAGTGCAAATCTCTTAACAATACCATAAATCTAAATAAATGGGCTGGTCAGACTTTGATGTTGCGAGAGCTACTTGGTTTGAAATATAAACTGTGGGAATTTTACAAGATTTTCTTTAACTTGCATTATATCTATGTATGTTGATAATTAAATTTATTGTTCAGGTTAAATGCTAGGTAAATTAGGACTAATTCTTAATATCCAATGGCTATGCAATTTTGCATGAAATTTTTCCATTTGATATAGGAGATGCTTCAGGCAATCTTTGATGCATAGATATGCAACAAAGCTACGAAAACCCATCGTGTTTGGGCTCGTTTGATTTATCCTCACTAGTACAATAAACCTAGCTAGCTTTAAAAGCTGTGTTTAAAAATATTATGTATAAAAACTGATTTGATTAATTTTATTAAAGCACGCATCGTGGTCATTGCTCGTATTCTATTATTTCTCTATATCCATATAGAGAACCAGCGGGGTGTGAGCAGCGGGACCGTTAAAGGCTGTTGCTAATATTATTAAAGGCTAATCAAAGTTTTAGTTCTAGTTAAAAATACAGGCATTTCCCAAAAGCTGACCCTGTAACAGTAACCGGCCACAGCACCGGTGTGCGCGTATTTATGCGCGGGCGCACTCAGAGATCCATTGAGCCAGATCGTTACGGTTTGGCTCCGTTTCAATCGGTAGATGACTTATTATGAGCCGTTTCAACGATCCATGATTTTTGAAGAGATCGTTTGACTTGTAAAACAGATCATGTGTGTATTTATATGTATACTATAGTTTTACTAGATAAAGTTTTGTATTTCAGTATTTTGATATCCGACGGGTATCGTAAACCCTTATTGAATTCTGTCTTAGGGTAAAAAGCCTTTTTATGTAGGTAGGTATCTGGCCTGTGAATTCATGCAATACTGGTAATATTTCTTTTAACTTAAGTACATGTGACTGTACTGATCTATTGCTGTATTACTCAACGGCAAATATGGTATTTAGCTGAATCTGTAAGCCTAAAAAGATGACTTCAACATAGATTGGGAAAATTTTAAAAAAATATAAAGGAAACATAGTATTTTCAGTGTTTGTTCCTTTTTTCAGTATTTATTAAATAAAATGTAATATAAAAAGCTATACCTTCCCCTTGACCCGAAATTAAAACTAACCAACCAAATGCGAGTTTAGTATAAACACATAAACAGAGTCAACCTTGTGAAGCATGCGTTAGTCATGACCTAATGTTTACTAAACATTCGTCTTTACAAACTTATGATGTAATACTGAAGTTATTATGTCAAAGGATTTCTTTTAAAAAAGGTAGAAAATACGCAAGCTTTTTGCCTGCCCCTACAGCCAAGTGACAGTTCTTCAATCGTTAACGATGATATAAATCGCTTCAATGGAATTAACATCTAGTTTAAAAGGAAATTAAAAGTTTCCATCCCTGGTTTCCTAAAATTCTATCTATTCTCAAATAATTTTTGGTCGCAACTGTTCGCCAAAATGTTGTTCGCTAACAAATAATCACAGAACTTAACATGAGATTTGATACATGATTAACGAATTTTCGTGTCGATTAACGTTTTAGAAACCGGGGCTATATCTATGGAAATAACATTGCATTTCGATAAATCATGTGACTTAAGCTTTTCACTTCCATACAGTTGTGTGTTCTATCGGCTTTAACGATTATCGTGCATGAAGTATTTAACGATTAATAATATATAACATTATCTCTAAACTTTTTGATGATGTCTGCTTATAAATAACAAGTTACACTATCTGACCTTTAAATATACATCTCTCAACTCGGGAACTATTAAATACAATCTAAAAACAAAATCACATTGAAATTCCGTGGATTTATGGCTCCAATACCGTTTATTAAGTAAACTTTTCATCTCATAATTTCAAAGGGCTAATAGCGTGGAAAATTTATGCGGTCAAAGTCACGTAAGCGAACGAAGATAAAAACATCAACTCATAAAGTGTCCATACTAAAAAAAAGTTTTATTTATGTCCCGGGAGTGTGTCATAAAAAAGTAAAATAACCACAAAAACAAATAATAAAATGTAACGTTTTTACGCGCGTTGTCAACGTGATTTAAATTTAAAAATCTATTTTTGATAAAAGAAAATTTAGTCATTCGTGAATTAGACGGGCGTATTCTGGTTACGCTTCGCTAGATTTGAGAGACGTTCAAACGTATTTGTGAACATTGTAATTGACATTGAAGACTTCGTAAACGATTTAAGTCAAAACAAATATCGGATGAACACAAACAAGCAATATTAAATAATTAAATTAGACAATTTAGCATTAAGACGTATAGTGTATTCAGACTATTCTAATTTATGTATACGGCGAACTTTGGAGATTTAGAGTAGGTGTTTTTCTAAATTAAAAAATTGCATTGTTTCACTATTCAATTGCGACTGACTCACAAGCTTTTCACAGTAACAACACAAGTATATTTCTTCCATACTTATCATAAACCTTACCATGCCAGTGACTTAAGTGTAGAATAGAAATGGATTGATTGACTTTACAGAATAAGCCGCCAGTCGTTTTCGTCGTAGCGACTGAGCGAGGAAGCGTGATAAAGAATGAATCACATTTAAAGCTCGCTCATTTATATTTTTATGTCTGAATATAATTGACGAAAGCTATAAAGTTGTCTTTGGTCTTTTATTGTCTTTATTAATATTAACTTTGTGTATAATATGATGATGTTTTAAATGAAATTCATTTTCGTACTTTTGTCAACCTCAATGAATGCTTCGCTAAAAATAATGAAATAGAAATCTTTCATGTTTATTATGTAGCAGGTACCTAAGACTTAACTAAGATCAAAAATTTATATTTTAATTGAAATATGCAGATACATTAATCGTGTAAAAAGCTAAATAAAAAAAAAACTATCGATAAATGATCGGCGAGTTAAATTACAAAGTACGGTGACCTACATTATTATCAAATATTTCTTCATAATGTTCCCCATATTTCTCAGTTATTAACATTACAATTGGGTCATTTGCTTTTAAACTAAGGTTAGTAACCTGACGGACATCAAGGCAATACCTGTCATCGGAGAGATAGATGCCAACATGTGCTGTGAGCTAAAATTAGACGTTATTATTATATAGCGCGATATTAAATATTTACTTTGTTGTGCAAAGTGGAACATGTTGTAGGAGGAACACTATAGGAAAAATGCTTACTTAGCGTCATGAAGGTACCAAAATTTTCGATTCATAAAGAATTGTTTATGCGTATTATGTTTAATAATAAAATAAATAAAAAATAAACAAATGCGGACAACATCACATACATTGCTCTGAACCCAAAGTAAGTAGCTATTATGCACTTGTGTTTTGGAATTCAGAAACAACGAAGGTACCAGAAACACCCAGACCCGAGACAATGTAGAAAAGTGACTTTCTACATTGACCCGTCCGGGGATCGAACCCGGGACCTCAGAGCGAGCGACACCTTGAAAACCGGTGCGTACGCCACTCGACCACGGAGGTCGTCAAACTTATTTTTTATTATAATTTTAATTATGTCTAAAGAAAAGCCTTACACGGTTCACCTGAATACCGAATATTTTACGTAGAGAGATTACCTATTAGATCCACGCAATGCATTTTACTGGGTAAAAAAGTATCTCTTGATTACAAGTAATAGACGATCAATGAATGACAGTCGGGACCCCCAGTTTAACGTGCTTTCCGAAGTAAGAAGGGTATGTTCAGATTTTTTTAAGATAACCATCCGTGGATTAACCGCGGCGAGAGCGGCTTAACCTTTATCATCAGTCAAATCTTACTTACACTTAGCCATGATCCCTCAGATATTCAATTTATTTATATTTATTCAGTATCATTCCATGAATAAATCATCCCTTCTGCAATCTTTGCTTTGTACCCTACATCGATCAACATATTCCTTTCAAAAACAACAACACAACATGCGTAAAATTAATAATTCTTACGAAAAAAACCGACCTCTAAAATAAGTCTTATATGGTATTTTAATGGATCTCACTATCATAATTGGACCATTTGGGACCACCATTCAAATAAAAAAAGAAACATCAAAATCAGTTTTTTTTTTTTTTTTTTTTTCTTTATGTAAGCACTTTTAAGTTTTAATTTTGATACACAACATATATGTTACTGTGAAGAGCGAGACCTCCTAGCACAGGTAAATACTTACTTAAAAGGAGGTCTCTATGTAAGATTTTATGTTAATGTTTTTATGTGTCAAAATAAACAATTAAAAAAAAAAAGAAAAAAAAAAAAAAAAAAAAAGTTCACCCAGTCGAAAGCATTGAGGTAGCAAACACAAAAAAAATAGACTACTCCTCCCTTTTGAAGTCGGTTAAAAACAAGTACTTTATAATGCTTCTGATGTTTTTGCATTAAAACGACTACGCAGGTAGCGTTTACGCCGGGTTATAAAAGTCATGTAAAGCAATTATCTAACAGATTTATGTTGGCTGAAGATAATTTTGATGCATGAGGAAACTGGGCATTTTGTGAAGCTTTGAGGTAAACGTTTTATACCTTTATGAAAAATAAACTAACTTTTAAACTATCTATTCGTTTAGTAAATTCACAGGCCATGGTCGCAAGCAGGCGTGTAACCCGGTCAAAACGTCAAGCCCTAAAGGTATTTAAGCATGTACGCGCTAATTCCCGTTTTATAATATTGCTAAAAATAACTATATTTATTCGAGTTGTAGTAAGAATTTCGATTCAAAAGCTATGATCATGTTTCCTATATGGAAACTGTTAAACGGAGCTATCGATTTTTGCTCCTGAAATTTTCTAAAGATTATCTAACTGCAGAACCATCTCAAACGAGCTGTTTTTGTGGTCCGGTTTCGTCTAACAAATTCACAACTCACCGTGCAGATATGTTTTTCACCGGTTGGTAGAAGGATTATACATAATATGACCATATATGTAATACGTAGGTATATACAATAATAAAAATAAAGTATGTGACGTGTTTAGAGTTTTTCTTGTATTTCTGTTAATAAAGTGTCCTTTCTAAATTTTAAGCTCTACGTAGCACCTCCCAGAGCGGGTATTTCAATATTATTTTACGTAACCATTATCTGATATTTTTCGTGTGTATGTTATTTCGCCATGAAACATATAATTAACAAAAATAAAACATCAAAAATATTTTAATTACGTTGAAAATTATTACGAATCGTATCCAAATGTTTATCTTTAGCTACATTAAGATATTTGGGTTAAAACGTAAACACAAGCATAAGTATTTTTCAGATTCCTTTAGGATTATTTTACGTGTCATAAAATTGTTGGAATTAGCGCACAAACTGACCTATGATATTATTTGAAGTAACTAAGTTCATTAAGTGGTAGGTTTATAGTTATAAATTACGATAATAGGCGAGAAAAGTTAACGAGGTTGTGCCTTTCTTTATATTTATAGAAGTTAACTTTAGCACTTAAAGCCTAATTGGGTATTTGTGTTAATAAATTGTGATATTTTTTGGAAAAAAAAGTGTTTGTTCACGAATGTCAAGACGCGAAATCTAAGCGAGGCTTATTAAATAAAAGTTTTACTTTTGGAATTAGATCTTCAAAGGTTTCAATTCCTGATAAATAAAACTACCGTATAAGTACGTAGATAAAACCGTGTTATAAAACTATAAAAACCTATTTTGTTTACCAAGCTTTTGACGAGAGAAATATTACGTGTGATACTATATTTTAAAATAGGGAAATCGTTATTAGGTTTTTCCTTGATTGTGTGCCAGATTAGACCGGAATTAGAATGTTTATCAGACCCATAAATTCATTTATTTAATGACTGAGTGAACTGTATAACACTTTTTATTTATGTATGGCACATAATATGGAGATTATTTTTAGCGTTATACTAGAAACATTTAGAACATATTGAGACCCCCTCGTTCTTTAGAGACCACGTTAAAGGTAGAAACATACTTACGTGTCGTGGCGTGTTGTGGCGCGCCGGAAGCACGCCAGAAGCATATCGATTTCATACATTTAATATGGTTAGAGACATATTTGCATGTCGACACAACACGACACGTAAGTATGTCCCTAACTATATTAAATGTATGAAACCGATATGCTTCTAGCGCGTCACGACACGCCACAACACGCAAGTATGTTGCCGCCTTAAGCCAACATTGCCATTTTGAAAACTAGTGTTTCTTACCATGGCATACTGTGTTACCGAATAAAATGGGCCCTGGAAGTCAGATAGAGAGTCACTCTTTGTAACATACGGTAGTTAATCTGAATAAGCTAAGACTGAAAGCCAACCGTAATACGCGATACCAGGTAGATTTTATTCGAATCTTGTCTACCTACTGGAAATTTATTTTGTATTAAAATGAGAAACAGCACCATTTCATAATTTATAGATACTTAGATCTTCTCAATTATACAAATATAAATGTAATACACAACTTATATAATATATAATTTTAATAATCTAATTTTATTGTATGTATGTAACGTATTTTATTATGTAGGTTAACGTATTTGGTCTAGTGTACGCCAACGGGCTTCTAAGAAGAGTTTTCTGAACAATAAACGCGAAATTATTACGATTAATGGTGTTCAATAAATTCATACGCTTCCTTTAATTTCATCACACAGTCTGCATCAGTCAGTAAATATTATGAAAGTATAATAAAGGAACAATGTACCGATAAAAGCGTTATTGTTTTATTGATCAGTAAAATTGGTGAAAAGCGGTGAAGCCATTTTTATTGGCCATATATTTTACGATGACTGAGAGCATGTGCTTAAATCATTAATATCTTTTTATGTTGATCTGGTACGAATTATTTGGGACATGGTGTGCTTTAAACTTGTAACACTTATAACAAAATTAAATGGTCTTGATGTAATAAAAATAAATATTTAAAGTACGTGTGCTTTATAATTGTATCACTTTTAAAGAATTAAGTGGTCTTGCTTGATATAATAAAAGTAAATATTTTATGTAAGTTAATAACCAGTGTAATAACCTTATTGGAGATGGTAGGACTTCGATTTTTGTTTCTCTATATGACTATAGAGAACACATGTCCCATTAAATTGAATTTCTATTTGCGGTCTGAATTTACATCATTTGGAAAAGTCAGTTCCGATAGTTTACAAACAGCTTGAATACAGTTTATCCAATACCACATTGAAAACTATAATGCACATCCAATATGCAAGCTAGAGCGATTTAAAATTCTTAATCCGTAATGGGAAATTCCATTGCGTGTCAATCGCTAAACTTTACAAGCACTACTATTAACTGGAAAGCAATGTATATTAAACATTGCAATCTTATTGAAATTTCTTTATATTGAAAGTTATATTTCACAGGGAATAGGTTATGTAAATATTGTTTAACACAGGAGTACAATCAGTGACATTTCTTATATTTTTTTTTAGCCTATACTGATCCCACTGCTGGACAAAGGCCATTTATTTCATATTTTACTTAAATTCACATTACCATTATATTCTAACCAAGCTTTCAACCAAGATAAGAAGTATTATTAAGTTTACAATATAAATATCGCAGACACAAAACGAGCTGAACAAATCGATTAGACACAATTCTACGGTAGTTTCTCAGTTCTGTCGTTAACCTATCTGTAAGCTGTGACCTGACTGACTTTACGATTGAACGCCATTTTATAGTTGTATCGATGACCCCCTTGGCGCAGTAAACTTCTGGCTTTCTGTGCTAAGGTCGCGGGTTGGATTCCCGGTGTTACTGTTGTGTGTGACTAATTGATGTATGGTTTGTGTGGGTTTGTAACCAGGTGATAATTCTTGTGTTCAATGGAAAACAGGTTGGGTATTTGAATAGTGCAATATTTTAGCTTTTACATAACAGATAGATAAATTAAATGTCCATTTACCATTTGAACATTAACGAGTGTCGATTGGGTTCTATATCGTATCCAAGAGCGACAAAAGTTTTTTTATTTGGAAGATGTCTACCGCATCTAGCCTGAGCTCTTGTTTTGTCTGTTTTACCTTTGGAAAGGTGATTTGACGTTACCTCATTTTTCACGTATCTGAGGGAACATAAGTTTAAACGCGGAGCACAAATAATAACTAATTAAGCTTAGTAATTGTTACTTACTGCTTAAATACCCGAGTGGTATATGTATCAAAGCCACTCACGCGCAACGTACTCTGGGTTTTATGCCCCGCATCATACAACCAGTTGTGTGATCCACAAAATATTGTTCCAAGTCTGGGTGTTCTTCGTGCATGTGATTTAAATGTTACTAAAACTCAAAGATTACCTAATTAATTGCGGAGGTCATTGAAAAAAAATCTTTACATCACAATCCCTACCACTTCCAGTGAGTATCATACACACGACTCCTATTTATATCCCAACTAGTAAATTCCTTCATCAGTTTAAAAATAAGTATTTTTGTATCGAACTCTTTACGCAAGATTTCTTTCGATTCCAGTCCAAGGTTTGGATTATCTTGTAGATCAGTCAACTGGAACTTGACCCTTTTGGAGATGAATGGAGGAAGAATTGGATCAAGGATAACTGGAGAGGTTTTTTAATATTTGAGGATAGGAATTCAATGTCATAACTATGTTGGTAATCTAGTTGTAAGACACGTAAGAAAACTGACAGACGGACAAACGGACAGAGGGACAGACGGACGTAAAGCGGAGTCTTTGTGATGGGGTCCCGTTTTAGTAAAACTTTAAAAAAGTTAAGAATAATGTTCTGTTTCTCTTAAGAATTCTGTTTAGAAAAAGGATGAAGTTGTAAAAGACTGGTGGTATGTTACGTTTTTCAAGATTTTAGGTGAAAATGATAACGACGAAAAATAGTAATTGAGTTAAAATTAAAGATGATTGAGACATACTGAAAAAAAAAACTTAATGATAAAAGTATAGCACATAACTATTATTAAATATGTATTTTGAGCTTATCTATTCTAGTTCTATATCCAATTGTAACATAAACAGCTGCCACCAATTTATGTTTATAAAATTGTGAAAAAACACCTGAAGGTGCCAAAACTGAAATCCAGATATTTATATTTCAGCTTATTTGATTTTTCCATACATTTCCTGTACAGTCACGAGCAAACATATGTATAAACATAGTGAAATTGTCAAACTAATTGAGCGAGATTTTTGTGTAAATAGCCAAAAAGAAAATTTACATGATCATGGAACTGTGTACAATAACTTCTTCATTACACGTTTAACGAAATCTTTTTTTTTCCGGGTCTTCTCATACACGATTTTCTGATCCCAAGCTAAGCAGAGCTTGTGTTATGGTAACCAGACAACTGATAAACATACTTATATATTTCTAAATACATACACATTATAGATAAATTACACCCAGACACAGAAAAAATGATCGTGCTCATCACACAAACATTTGTCCCGGGTGGGAATCGAAACCACGACCTCCGGTATAGCAGTCAGGGTCACTAACCACTAGACCAACAGGCCCGTCAATGTAGAATTCAATCGTAAAATTTAGAGAGTGTATACATTTTTTTGCTCGTGACTGTAGAAGCTGAAATCTTTACAGCCCAGATGAGGGGAACGGTGTAAAATTTACGTGATTTGTGTAATGTATAGTAAATTTTCAGGAAGTCTGGCTTGATTTGTTTATGATAGGTATTGATGGGAATGAGTGAAGTAAAGTAACTATTCTTCCATTTTTATGGGGGTTTGGCCGTAGGAACTGTTTCTCATAATTTTTTGACGGATTTATACTGTTATTTTGAATGGTTTGAATTGTAGTTTTAATAATAGCTACTTTAAAAAGAAGGTTGGATAGCAAAATTACCTTGAAAGCTAAATCGTATTACTATGATCTTGAAAACCTCAACTGTATTTTTTCGTGGGTTATAGCAGAAACTGTAGGCAAATGAAAACATACTGCATATTTTTAGATAACACAACAGAGCAAAAATGGCAAAAGCAAAGGTTTTCCGAGTAAAGTCTTTTTTGAGTTTCGGCTTGGGACTAAAAGGGAAAAATAGGTTTTTTTTTACATATAGGTATCTACAGAACCTTTTTGCTTTTTTATTACATTTTAAAATATTTTCATGAAATCTTTCCGATATGACAGCTTAATCCGACTTAATTGAAAACCAATTTTCAATATCGTGCAGTTAATCGGAAAATTGAGGTCGGTTTAACCAACTGACGAAAACGTAGCATGCAGATAAATCCTTGATAAAGGGCAAGTTTAGATCAGTTTTAACGTTACTGCTTCGGTTAACGACTGCTTTGAACCTTTGTTTAAACCTCTCTTAGTTACTGTTAGAATGAAATCGAATTGTCTGTTGAACATTGGAAAATGGAGATTAAGTAAAATTTTGTGTTGATTGGTAGTATTTTGTTTGAAAATGTTTGGATAAATGCGCTATTTAAATGAAAACTAGAACATGCAATTTATTTATTAAAACAAAGTTCCTATTTATATCAACTAAGTATGTTTTAAAAAGTTTGTATTTTCGACCGAAAAAAAAACTGACAGATCATGGCTTTTGCTCAGTTACAACACTTTCGACTATCGACCATAAAGTTAAATGAACATATTTATCATATATGTAAAAATGCAGAGATAACCGTTGGCTTAAGCATATAGATACTTTATCCAAAGTCAAATAAAGCTTTTCTTTAACTTTGACATTTTTAGTTAAGCTAAAGGAATTCGCGCTAAAACTTTAAGTACTTTCAGAGGGCGGTGTGATTGCTTCTTAGAATATATGAACTATTTTCCTAAGAAAAGGGCTTGTGTAAAATAGCTTTGGGAAGCAGTGAACTGTGGGCATATCGAGGTATTTATATATTGTCGATGTAAAGAAGTGTTTCTACGAATATTGGCATTTTATGTACCTAGAACTTAGAGTAAATAACATTTTTATTTTATTTTTGTAAAAGTAAATTTTGATAGTTTTGTATAAAAATTATTTTCTTTTATTAGTTAGCACCTCGTAGATCTGAACATTTACAGTACCTTAATTTACAATTCAAGAATGGGTGGACTGATTTTCTTGATCTGTCATCTTTGCTTTGTTAAATTCGTTTCCCGAAAAGCAAAAGTAGGAACTATAAAAACCTTTGAAAACTGAGAGATACCTATTTAAAATAATAAAACTGTGGGGCGTTATTATATTTGTATACCTATTGTATTTTTGGGATTATAGGCATCTGAAATCACCAATCCGCAGAGAGCAAGCGCCGTGATCAATGCTCGTGCCTTCTCTATATGGGAAGAGGCCTGTGCCCAGCATTGGGACGTTTATAGGCTAGATTATTATTATTTATTGTATTTTTTACATTTTCTTACAACGTTTCGACGTAACATTACGCGCTCGAGTTATGAGTAACGTAAAACGTATGTGCAATGAAAATACTATAAAATCTCTACTACTCTGATATTTACAGGTTCAATTGGTACTGATTATACAGAACTTCAATGATTAACTCTGACGTCATCAAAACATATTGTATTAGAAGAAAATTTTACGACTTTCTGATTGTTTAAATGTTATTATTAATTTATGAAGGTCTGCTGTCTTCTACGTACTGTTTAAAATATCATCTTATTGGTTTATTTTTGGTATTTGAAGCTTATGTTTGGTCAGTCTGATTTCTGAGAAATGTTTACAAATTGTTACACAATTGAATTCATCGAAAATAGACTTGTGATCATTCTGTACGTAAGAGAGCCTGGATTTTTTTGTGCCATGTTTGAACTAGAGTCTAATTTTCTTAAAATCTCTTAATTTTTTATTACTATTTGTTTACTTATCCAATACAGGTTAAATGAATACGGCCTGTAAGTTCTAAAACGGATTACGGAAGACCAAAGTAAACTACGCAGAAACTACTGTTTATAAGTTCGTTTTCATGCTGCGTTTAGTGTTAGAAGCGATTCTAGTATATCAATATTTTTTGTTCAATATAATAATATAACTCTTTTAATGATCAGCAACAAATCCACAAAAACACAACATACTACTACTTAATTCCAAAAAAAGAAGTAATCAGCAAGTTTTTCAGCGGTAAACCGAAATAAATTACGCTCAAACGTACTATGCTGTTTTAATGCTCCGTTTAGCACAGGAAGGAGCGTTTGATATCGATACGAGTGGTTCAAAGATTTGGATCCGATACAATATTAACAGGATGTTAGTTTAGTTACGAGTTCTTATCCAATGGGTTTGTTGCCACGTGTGGCTCGACAAAGTAAGGAAATACATAGTTGTGAAATGCTGAAAGTATGTTGAGAAAGACTTTTAGATAAGTAGGTTACATTCGCTTGGACTACTGTTTTTAATACCTAAAGTTAAGTCTATTGCAATGCCAGATAATTATAAAGTCCGGTGAAGCAGTCAAAGCCTGCGCCCAGGCTAACTGCAAAGATCTCTACCAAAAAAAAAGCGCATAATTATATTTGAGGAATAATTGTAAATTATTGACAGTTCTTAAATAATTAGATATATCAGATGTGAATTTCATTTTTTTTTTTTCAATTTTATGTTATAAATAATATATGGTGTTGAAAAAACGGCCCTACAGACAGAAAAAAATCCTAAGGATCAGTACCTGTACCATGAGCTCTTAAAGTAAGACTGTTGCTACTGTAAAAGCGAGACGGCACACACACAGCAAGTAGCGGCGTCTCACTTCCACAACGGTTACAGTCCTGCTTTCAGAGTTACATAGTAAGCGTGCAGGTGAATCATTTCCACTTATCTTTATGTAAGTTATTTGATAAATTAACACCTGTAATTGTCCCACAACAAGACGCTATCTTTACTCTTTTTGTCATTACAATCGGTTCCAAATATTTAATTAGGTGAACATATTAATTTTTTTGTTACTATTGCGTTTTTTCATTGTTTTGCATGGATTTCTCTAGTAACAAATCAGCACCTCAAATTCCAAATTATTAATATTTATTTCAAACATCAGCTATGATACATAGGTATCTAACAATAGGGATGATGACTAATTTATATTTTTTAGTCAATCTTTTAGATAAAAAAAAATATTAGACACATATTTTTTGTTTTGTCCCGTAGACAAAGAATTACGAAGATACAGCAATTTAAATTCTTGCGTGACGTCACGTTTTAGCATAAATTGTACTCAGCCGTGACGTCACAAACCCCCACTACTGAACTTTACGTGTCTGTTATATTTTGATTATCTATGTGACATAACATATCATCACGCCTGTATCCACGAAGGGGTAGGCAGAGGTGTACCAATGTACACCCACAGTTCGCCGACATGTTTAGGTCCCATGTAATAGGGGGCGGGCCTATTGCCACTAACCGGGCACAAATCCAAACTCCGACCTGCTACTGAGAATTTCATAGAAAAGCCCAATAACACCTTGGTCGACTCGGGAATCGAACCCAAGACATCTAGCGTAGCAGTCACGGTTAGCACCACTAGGCCAACGAGGCAATTATGACGGACTAAATAAACTTTGACTTTTCATACCTAGTCATCTACCCTATTCTGATAACCTACGATCATATCTACATTCTAGTGCGGCTGAGTGCCAGATTGTGTCATCGGCATATACCAATATAACAAGGAATCTAGAACAAATGTTTCATGCGGTTAAATGGCCATACACAATGGACCATTTAGTTATAATTCTAGCTTTGAGGAACAAAGCTTTCATTCATATCGTATTTACAGTGCGTTGTTAGCTTTCTTGTGTAAAGGATTGTTGATTTTAATTGTATGAAGAACAATTCATTTTGGTTTATTTTTTTAGGTTCTTTAGTTTTGGTTTACAAGATTTCCGGTACAAATCATTTAATAATTTAACCATTTTAGCTTAAGACCAATTGAAAATTGAATATCACAATCAATTACATTACAATGAAAACAAACATATTAAGAAATAAATATAGAAAGCAATCTACGATGTAGCAAAAAAAAAACATGCTACAAGTTTATATATTCGGGGGAAGGGAATGTAACCCTTAATAAAAGGCTGTACTCGTTGGGATATGACCAATTATATTGAGCTATTTCTAATCTTCATAAGAAGCAGAAACTTTCACTCATGAAATAGAAACTGGAGAGAACTGCTTTATTAACAAATAAAAAAAAACAAATTCAATATAGATCACTAATGTAAAATGCTGTTCAATTCCTGAAAGTCAGTCTCGTCCCAGCCTATTGTACAGAAATCTTCCACCCTTACACAACTAGATCGATACAGACAGACAACAACATATATTGATGTAACAGGTCAGTCGTCTAGCTGGGCCTATTCGCGGCCCTACGACCTTGACACGATGTTGCTACACGAAATGTACTGGCAGCTACAAAAGTCCACAACCACGCAAATAAAAAAAGAAAAAGAAATGCTATTTTCACTCCAACATTTGGGAAACGGGACCATAAAGTCGGTATATCTTTTTAATATAAATCAAAGTTTTGTAAGATACACAATTGATTACTCAAGATAGGATAGACTGTTTTACATGACGTTTTATTTAGTATATGCGTCGCCACCCTTAAAGTAATAACTATAAAAAAAAACATCGGGAACGAGATCTCTGTATTTACGCGAGTGAAATCGCTGTGAGCAGCTATATTAATAAAAAAACTACATACATCTAAATTTTATAAGGCGTTAACGTTTAGAAGAAGCCGGTCTTATAAGATTTTATGTATGTGTGTATGAAAATGAGATACAGATATACACCTACAGGAGCTCTTAAAACATTACACTCCTTTTTGACACTGTCTTTTTGTGGTGAAGTAAAATAATCTTGAACCGGAAGTCTTCAGCCATCTATGGCCAAATCGGTGAAAATTAATATTCTAAACGTCACCGGTCATTTCCAAATGTTAATCTGAATCTAATTTTGAAGTTGACTGTACCTACTTTTTATTGGACCAACCATATATCGCGACTGTTTTATTGCGAAGTATGGCTCTGAATTTTAATACGTCGCGATGAAAATAGAGTTCTTAATTAGGATAGTTTTGGTGTAATGCACTTAATTACAATAATTTATTAATAGTCTTGTTTGTCGAAAGAAAACGATGAGGTTCGATGGTAGAACCTGAACAATTAATGATTTTCTATGGAATAAGTAAGTTAATATTTGATCCTTATGATTCGTATTTAATTGAAAATTCATAAGTGAGTGATTGAACAATTAGATAAAGCTATCAAAATGGGAAATCTGATATTGTTTACTATTTAGATTAAATAGAAAACATGTATATTATTCTTAGATTTTGTTTTTCTCGGTTTCGTTTTTGAACATATTAGTTAATGTGAAGGTGATGATGTGTTTTTTACCTTTTAGTCTTCCATATGAATGTTTACCTATCAATGAGTCACTCAAAACATTCTTAATGATAGATTGGAAAGTCCCATCTAGTAAGATCTTATTATGGATTAATAACTAATCATTTGGCTATCACTTTTGGATTGGTACCAAAGCTTGTAAAACAGGAGTAATGCATACAGATTGACTGTCTGAAGAAAATATATATTTCAAAGTCGGTATTCGTTATGACCTATGCATGTACTGTCGGTATATTCCACTTTGTTCACCTGGGTGATATTAACCAGGTGAACAAAGTAGACTTTTGTGTCTCCTCATTTCACCTCGGACTCATATCACCCAGGTGACATCACCTGGGTGATATCACCTGGGTGATATCACCTGGGTGAAATGAGTAGACTTTTTCTGTGTAATTTGTTCACCTTGGAATTGTATCACCCAGGTGAACAAACGCGACTTTTTGACTTATAACCCGTATACAATAGACGGTACTGTCATACAACGTGATTTCATGAAAATCATGTACGTTCTGTATAATTGGAAGTCACCATATACGAATAGTTATTTAAATAATTGTGACAAAACCTAATTTTACCTTTTTAGAATCTCACAGTAAGGTAGAGTCGTACCTAATAATGCTAGTAAATTCTTTAGGTGTGGACAATGGCCTTAGACTAATCGGCATCGGTTAAACGCTAAAAAAACACAAAGGTTTACTTTTATTTTCTAAACCCATATCTTACATACGCTTTGATATCATGGTCAGTTTGAAAATTAGACGAAAATAGGTACCAAATAAACTTTTATTTGTGTTTTACTCGTAGTATAGTCCCAGTAATGTCACATCGCTAACCTTTATCACGAAAACTATAGAAAGGTCTACTAGAAGCAATAAAGTTTTCCAATAATAAAATACCAAACTCATCTATCCTAGTCCTGGTTAAGACGATGAGAGAAATGTGCGTGTTGCTGTACATTGCGGGGCCACAAGGCTATGGGGTCATAAGTGACCAATCATAGACGGTAATGTACTGCAACTCGCGCGAATTTGTCGCATCGTCTAAACCATAAGACAAAGTCTTGCATTTTAATATACTTATTCATGAGTTTCATATTATTATGTGTTTAATGATTAAAAGGTCAGTGAACCGTCATATCTTTACCGACATACTCACGGTTTGACCTATAAAGATGGATTATGTTAACATAGTTTATACGGTTTCTATCTAATTTTAAAACTACACACCGCAGACAACGGACTTGATACAATTCTGATTCACGATGAATTGTTTTTTGTCTATTATCTTTTTATGTGAAGTTTTAGGGACGATTTTGATTAGATTTTTTTTTGGCGTTGCATTTTTTATACTTAGATATTATAAAGGGCGCGATAAACTCGAAAACTACCGAACGGATTTTCATACAGTTTTCAAAATGGATATAGTGTTTCAAGAGAAAGGTTTTTTTTATATCAAAGGGGACAGGTCGCTTGTTAAATAAATCATTGAAAAGCTGCCAATCAAGCTGAGATGCAGATACAGTTGTAAAAACTTAACATCAAAAATATAATCATCATCCACAGCCATTCTCCTCCCACTGCTGGGCATAGGCCTCCCCTTTTTCGTGCTATTTTCTTCGGTCTTGTGCCAGCGTCATCTACCTCATACAAACTCTACCCTAGACTGTAACTATGTCGTCAACCCATCTTGCTCCCGGACGACCGACGCTTCTGTGGCCTTGCCTTGTTCCGTCACCGCCTTAGTCCTCCTGCCGTCACTTTGTCTGACCAAATGGCCTGCCCAACTCCATTTCTTCAAAATTTAAGCTTAACCTTATTCAGATTTTTTCTTAATCTTTTAATTTTCATTTGCTAAGTATGTAGGGAAACGTGCGCATTATAAAGAAAATCGTTTATGGTTCCCTTCCTTCCTCTTCAAAATTATCTTCAAGATCTGAGTAAGCAGAAATAAAGGTCACTTTACGGTGTATTTTATGGTTATACTTTTTAAGGGCAATTTTCGTAATGGTATGTAACGTTTCCATAAATTTTATATAAAATACCCAGTGAATTGGTATATAATCTTGGAGAAACTGGCAAAGAATCTTCTTGTCTGTACGTTATGTAAGTAATTATAACTAATTATAATAATCCAGCCTATAAACGTCCCACTGCTGGGCACAGGCCTCTTCCCATATAGAGAAGGCACGAGCATTGATCACCACGCTTGCTCGCTGCGGATTGGCGAATTTAGATCCCAAATTTTGGAATCCAGGTTTCCTCACGATGTTTTCCTTCACCGTTTGTCAGAAGTGCCTTAGAATAATTAAGAAAGTACATATAACTTTGAAAAAGCCACATTGGTATTGGGAATTATAAATATTAGACTATAAAGTAATAATGATACTAGACCTCGTATATTTATAGTAACTGGAAATTTTTCTAGTTTCAAAATTAATTACATTAAATTACCTAATTATGCTTATGAAAATCTCGTTTTCTTCAGATAAAACCTAAATCAACACGAAAAAATTACATTCAAAATACACGAAAAGAGCACTTTTAAATTAGCGAGAAAAGAAAAAAACAGGCATTTAATAGCATTAACGTTTGTTTGAATGTGTACTAACAAAAGAAAAATCTTTCTTACCGCCGTAATTAACACGGAACGGCCAAAAACAACATTTATGCAAAGTGTACTGAAAAAAAAACGAAATGTGATTTTGACCACGAAAATGAAGTTTTTATGTTTTCAAAATACAATCATTTTGGTAATTACTGTTATTTGTTTTGATTGGATTGTCAATTAGTTTTTCAGAAAGCTGAATTTTTGGTTTAAATTTTTAAAAAGACCTTCGAGTACGTTGAACAGTTTCCTTTTTAATATCAAAGAAAAAAATCAAGAAGCTAACGGCCTATCTTCAAAATTCAGATGTACTTAGCCAAAATTGAACGAAAATTAAAAGTAATATTATGTAAAAGCTGAGTCACTTAGTAATAAATTCAAAGAAAATGAATGCTTAATTTCTTTTTAGTTTTTTGACAAAAAAAAACACGTTTTCGCAAATCTTGCGATTTTTAAGTCCTCCCTACTTTCAGAGAAGAGGCAATAAGTTTATAAAATTCTTTTAAAGTGACATTTCCTACCACCTTTTATACCTACGTAAATCAATATTAATTACGATCATATTCCAGGTACCTATTACATAATTCACACTTCTTTTAAAACACGACTATCCAATTATTACAATTCAAACCGTGCACCACCAATTATCATGCTACTACTCAACATAGAAAAGTAGGGCGCGGGTCAACGTAACTATCCTAATTAGGCCTAATTATGCACTAAAACGTAGGTGATGTAAGTATTAGAAATTTTGTTGAGTATGTTTGGTTTTTGATGGAAAGTGTTTTTACAACAATAATAATTTCTTTAACTTGTAAATTTGGTGAAATCTTGAAAGATAAATTAAAACTATAACTTGATATCCATATTATGTAATAGGTTAATTTGTTGAAATATTAAATACATACGTACATATAATCACGCCTCTTTCCCTAGTAGGGGTAGGCAGATACCACATCTTTCCACTTGCTACGATCCTTACACACTAGTATCGCTTTGTCCACTTTCATTGTTCCCTTCATATATGCTGTTCGGTTCGTAAAAATTAAATACATTAATTATATTATAATGTATTATGCGTCAGTAAAATATTATGGTTCTTTCTATCTGCTCTGATTATAGTCTTCACTTGTACATTTTAGCTGATTTATAAAGCTTTAAAGCTTATATAAAAATATAAATTTTATTTTTTTTGTAGAAAGTATAAATCAAAATTTCTTAAAACATGCTTGTTTTTTCCCGAGCTTAGGCTATCTACAAACTTTACTGCCTAGCACTTAAACCACATTTTGTCGTTATAAAATGTTACGTTCTAAGCTATGAACTAACTTTATTGGGTTAGCAACCCCATAATAAAGTAAGTACAAAGTTCGATTTAATTTAGATATAATTAGTGAAGTAATTACTTTTAAAGAATAGGTTTATAGTTAATTTTTAAGGAGTTCCTTAACGGAGTTTGAAAACGTATATTGATGGAGTTGTTTTCTTTCATTTTCTCTGCTCTTCAAACCTACTTCAAAAAGAGAAGTTGCTCAATTCTTCTTTATGTTTGCTACGCGATAACTACGGCAGTTGTGGATCTGATGAGATTTCTTATATTAGTTATAATATAGGTAGTAGAATAGTTCTTCATCGGTTCATCCTCAATGGTCCATTATAAATTACATCGAAACTAATCCATCAGTTGTTTTTTAATTTAAGTCATGTTTTTCTTATATTTACGCTCAATCGATTATTAACTTTTAAATTCAGATAACATAACATATTATCACGCCTGTATCCCCGAAGGGTTAGGCAGAGGTGTAACAATGAACACCCACAGTTCGCCAATATGTTTAGGTCCCATGTAATAGGGGGCGAGCCTATTGCCACTAACCGGGTACAAATCCAAACTCCGACCTGCTACTGAGAATTTCATAGAAAAACCCAATAACACCTTGGTCGACTTGTGAATCGGACCCAAGACCTCCAGTCGCGCTTTAAATTCACTAACAGAGTATATTACTTTTTAAACAACCATGTTAGAGTTTGGTAGGGTTTCAAAATAACTTCACAAGTTTACTTAAAATCGAGGAAGTTTAAGCAATTTGGAAGCAGGAAAACAGAATTGATACAGTTGAGTGACGCACAAGGTTTGTTCGTATGTTTGTGTGAGCGATCGAAACACGAACTATTTACTTTTGCTCTTCTAATATATACAAATGTATGTACAAAATATTCTTGTAGATGTTAAAGAGATACTGAAGAAACAAGAGGTAAATAATCGGGACTGTGAAGATGGTTGATCTATGATTATTTAAAAGAAAAATATTTTTATATATAATTTTCAACTGAATGATGATGAAAGCCTAATTACGAAGGCTGTAGCCGGAGGATGGAAAAAAATACAAAATTTATTTGAACTTAAATTTAATTACAGAAATTACAATGTAAAATATTAACTAAGAGGTCGACAGTTGACCGATGCTGTGCCAAAAGTGACGATTTCGCGAAGGCCGCGATGTACGGTGCCGGGCTGCATCACGTTGAGCTGCGTCGGCGACTCGTGTCTCCGCTGTTGCAATCCGCGGTAATTAGGGTAACGCGCGATCAGCGGTTCACGTGTTACGCGAATATGTAACACCTCCCCCCGAAGATAAGCAACTATTTCGAAATCTTGTGTGTGAGAGATGATGAAATGTTGCTGTGGTCAATTTTTATCTTGCTGGGACTGATTCCATGCGATTCTTGAATTTCAGCATAATTTCCTGGAGATGTTGCGTCATCATTTTGCATTGCTTGGTTTCTTTGAAGGCGTTTCGCTCGATATCGTCGGTACGTCAGTGTGATAATGAGTACACTTGCACCGGTTAGTATCAGATAGATTGGAATTGTAGTATGGTAGAGAGCTGGATCAACTACTTCATTGAGTTTTGCTGGTGCCTGTTGCATGATCTTTGTGTTAATGGAGTGCAGATTTTCTAGATTTGCAGAGTTTAGTATGATTGGTAATTCGCTCGACGTCTCTAAATCTTCATTAATTGTGGGCAATTGCATAATCTCCAGAGCGAAACCTTTGATGTGATTGTTAGAGTTTGCTATAGTAAATTCGGGCGTTTTGATGTGGCAATTGTAGGGGATGATCGCCAAATAGCTTCCTTCCAGGGTTTTATATGTTTCTTGTCCGCATGATATCTTCACCTTGGTTGGGTGTGGGAAACTGATGGTGTAATGCTTCTCGTCGAGTTGTTCTACAGCTTCTTTCTTCAATGCGACTGAAGACAGTTTACAGAATGGGAGAAGTTCTTGCTTGGAGATCAGATGCTGGATGCAATCGGGATCATCTCGGGCCTTGTATTTTGATTTAGCTTCACAGAGGTACAGAGAATTTACCTTCGGGCATTCAGCCTCCATGTACATAGAGTCTTGACCAGAAATCGCAATGAAAGGTGAGGTTGGTAAAAGGATTTTGTTATTCTTGTTAGGGACAGTGGACAGTTTATAAAGGTTATAGATTGGAGGGAAGGCAATCGGCACCTTAAATACTATAACTATCTGATTATCTTTATAAAAGTAGCCTAGCTTAATTACGTCATAATAGTCTCTTAATTCTAATTCAAGGATCTCATCGCCTGAATATAGAATCCTTAGTTTCTGTATCATATTCTTAATCTCAGCTATATTAACTACCATGTGCGGTGTGCTTAGTGCGCGTATAAAAGCTAAAGTATACTCTAGTTTATGGAGTTCTTCGGACAAATTATCTATGTTATCACTTAAGATAATTAAGTGTTGAGCCATGTGGGCGTAGTGGATTAAATCAAGATTTGCTGTTGTACTATTTATTATCCGATTTAAAACATTGCCTATTAACTCTTGATTTTTAGTTATATTAGTTAATAAGTTGGCATTTTGTGAAATCCAAGTTTTAGATAAACTAACATGTTGATTAAGTTGAGCTTGAATCCTATACTCATTTTCTTTAAGGATTTTTATGGCGTTGTCGTATTTAATTGCATCAGTTTGATCAAGATTACCGGATATACTTTTGATTACAGAACCGAGGCCATCAATGAGTCCTCTTTTATAGCGGTTATGTTCAAATGACTCTAACTGGGCAGATATCTTAACTAGTTTGGATGTAAGGTAATCCATGTGCGGTTCGAATAATAGAGATGTCTTATTATTTAATGTGTGTCTAACATCAGTCATTCTGGTATTAACTGTATCTATTTGAGATTGTATACTATCGAGGTTGACATAATTGAGGAAAGAGTGATAATGGGAAATGATGCGCGTCGCTCCTAGATTAAACGGAAGTATTCCAGGGCCGTTCCCTAAAGGATCAATCATTACTTCTTGTCCTTGCGTCATTTGGAGTAGTAGTAGCAGTAACATCCTGTAACAATACAGATTCCTTAGGGCTTCTTTTAAGACGAGATTTTGCAACGGGACCTCGTTTCTTTCTGGTGTAAATATGTATGGGAAGGTCGGCTAGGACTATGTCTTTGGTAAAACGTGGAGCTAATTTTTGTCTGCTAGCTGACGGATTGCGGACAAATACTTGTTGGTCAGGGACATACTCTTTTTCAGGTTCGCGGTCCTTATTCCTGTTTTCAGTTAATTCAGTCCGATGGTGAAGAGAGGTTTCATTTATTATATCGTAGACTTGTGTTAGTCGTTTTTTGTGGTCTTGTAAGTAATTTTGCAGTAAATGTTCCGATAAATTTAAATCTAGGGAATCACGGGGATCAAAGTGTCCTGTGATTAAGTCTATAGGCCTACATTTAGTGAAGCTGTGTATTGAGCTGTTATAACCTAAAATTGCATAGGGCATGAGATTTACGGCAGGTTCACTATGCTTTTCTAATTTCAGGATTCTGAGATGTTCGAGAATAGTAGAATGGAAGCGCTCTACTATGCCATTATCGTTAGGGGTATGTGCAAGTATCTTATGATGCTGTATTTTATGAAGACGGACGAACTCCGAAAATAATGCGTTAGTGAACTCAGGTCCTTGATCTGTAACTATGGTGTAGGGGACGCCATGATGGGTGCAAAACGTTAAAAGTGCTTGGACGACACTTAACGCGGTACCATCTCTGAGATGATATGCTTGTGCATATTTCGAGAAAGCATCAATTAAAGTAAGAAATTTCTCGTTTTGTGCTGTAAAAAGATCAAGATGAACAATTTCAAAGGGTTTGGTTGGGGGAGGAACTATAGAGAATTTTTGCTTAATAGGGTTCCGATCGTATTTTGCCTGTCCACAGATACTACATTCATTAATATATTTCGAGATATTTTCTTTCATTTTAGGCCAATAATAACGATGTGATAAAGCAAGGAAACATTCGGTTATACCACGGTGATTTGTTTTTCCTTCATGGTATTTACGAATAATTTCTTGCTGGTCCAAGTAATTTTTAACGTTTTCTACCTCTTTCTTTGTTAAGACCATATTTAAGGCGGAGCTTTTAAATTTGTCTTGTATAATCGGAATTATGCTGTACATGGCTAGAGGGGGATGTATAAGAATTCCAGTTTTTACTTTGGGATTAACATATTCCTTTACGGCATTAATTACTTCTTCTTCCAGATTTGACTCTGATAGTTGTATAGTAGTTTTGGTATGAGTTTCGAATGGTTTAGACACGGTTGGGCGTTTTTTAATGTCTCCCACGATTATAAAGGATATTTGACGGTGGAATTTATTTAGGGGCTCATCCGATATTGGTATCTCTAATATGGGGTTCTCAGCGCTTGTGTGAGCTGTTGCGGTTGTGGAATCAATTACTGAAGGGGGTTTTTCAGACGTGTTAACTGCTATGGAGTTAGCGTCTTCATTATTAATTTCTATGCGGGACAGAGCATCTGCGTTGGTATTCAGCTTACCCTGCTTATAGACAGTAGTGAAATTATACTCGCTTAACTTTAATTTCCAACGGGTTAAACGTGAGTTGGGTTCTTTTAAATTCATTACCCATTGTAAGGGCCTGTGATCTGTAACAATTTTGAACTTCCTACCAAATAGGTACGGGCGGAAGTACTTGGTTGCCCACACAATTGCTAATAATTCTTTTTCGATTGTGCTGTAGTTAATTTCACTAGTGTTTAATGTGCGCGATGCATATGCTATGGGCTTATCGGTACCTATCTGACCTTGAGAGAGAACAGCACCGATGGCAAGATTAGATGCGTCTGTTGTCAGTATAAAATCTTTACTAAAGTCTGGATATTGCAGGATTGGGTCGTTGATTAAAAGGGTTTTACACTTCTCAAAACAACTGATGTAATTAGGATTAGTTATATCAATCTTTGAACCTTTTTTTAGACATTGCGTCATAGGTTTTGTTATACGAGCAAAGTCTGGAATGAATTTCCTATAGTAACCCAACAAACCTAGGAAGCGTTTAATTTCTGTTGCCGTTTTGGGAATTGGGAATTTCTGGATGGCCATAATTTTATCCGGGTTAGGTTTAATACCGTCTTTGCTAATAATGTGTCCTAAATATGCAGTTTCTAACTTCAGAAATTCGGATTTGTCCATTTGTATTTTGAAATTAGATTCCCTAAGTCTCTGAAATACTTTTTCTAAATTAATCATGTGTTCCTGAAGGGACACTGAAAACACAATTATATCATCCAAATATACTAAACACACGACATTTTGAAGGTCCCGTAAGACATTGTCCATTACCCGTTGGAAGGTTGATGGAGAATTTTTTAAACCCATTGGCATGCGGAGGAATTCGAAGTGTCCATGCTCTACTGTAAAAGCAGTTTTGTGAATATCATCTGGGTTCATCTCCACTTGATAAAATCCACTCGCGAGGTCAAGGGTGGTAAAATAGTGACAGTTACCTAACTTGTCAAGGACGTCCGAAATGTTGGGTATAGGATAACGATCATCTATAGTTTTCTCATTTAATTTCCTAAAGTCTATTACCAAGCGCCATTTGGTTTTTCCGCTGGCGTCGGCTTTCTTGGGAACTACCCAGATGGGGGAGCTCCACGCAGATTGAGACGGACGTATGATATTCTGTTCTAGCATTTTAGAAATTTGATCCTGGACTTCCTGCCTATGTATGAAAGGATATCTGTAACTTTTCGTATAGATAGGCACATCATCTGTAGTTCGGATAGAGTGTTTTACTTGGTTCGTAAAAGATAATGGTTCGCCATCAATATAAAATACATCAGCGTACCGAGCGCAAAGTACTTCTAAATTAGCTTTTTCTTCGGGGTTCAAATGATCCGTACGCAGACGAGACAAAACTTCCTTTACGCGGTCGGACTGTTGTTTAGTGCGCGTGCACTGGACATTGAACAACTCAGCACTAATAGGGCGATCCATAGAAAAGACTACGTCATGACGTGACGTATTCGCTACCTCTATTACACCTCTATTATCTCTAACTGTTGTAACGCAATCACTTATTAAACAATTTGAAATGCATTGTTCAGGAATAAAAACGTCGCCGTCCGCAGAGTTTATAGGAACTTTAACTAATTTAGATGAATTAGCAGGTATTATATCCTCGTATAAGTTACTATTGCGAGAGTCGTACATTAATAAAGGGTTACTAGAATTACGAGTTATCAACAATCTGTTCTTTAAGTCAATGTTAGATTCTAATTTTTCTAATAAATCATAGCCGATCAAACCATCAAAAAAATTATGGAATGCATAAACGAAAAGAGTTATATCACCTGCCTCGTTAAATTCCTGAAAGCACGGTAAAGTAATGGAGTAATCACTCCTTGTGGTAGCGTGAATATTCGTTACTTCAAAGGGATCATAATTGCACGGTATGTGGGAAAAGAATTTTTGAACAACTTCGGGACTCACAAAAGACATATTTGCGCCAGTGTCAATTAATAGTTTAAGCGGGGGATTTGAAATCTGAATATATGGTAATTGCCTCTGCGTTTGCAAATTAATTTCTATTTTGACTTGTCTGATTTGGGGTCCTTCTGAAAAACCTCTTTTTCAGCAGACGGGGTTGGATCCTTAACTTCCTCGACTATAACATAAGAATCTGTACGCTGTGGTTGCTCATACACATATTCACTCGGGTACGCGTAAATGGGATACTCAAAATATTCCTGGGGGTAATAATCACTAACAAAATAATCGCTATAACTGTCATACTGCAACTGGTAATTGAAATCGTTAAAGTTAAATTCCCGCGTTCTGAAATAATTCGAGGGTGGCGGATTCCCAGATTTGGACCAATCATGGGACGCGCGCGGCGCGAATGGTTTAGCCACGTAGTGACTTACGCCACTCATCGGGTGTGGGGTGTTACTTGTAGTTGGCCTGGGACCAGGCATTCTAAAAACTTGACCCTGGGGTATATAATTAGGCGGTGGAGAACTGAACATTTGTTGAGTACGTGTGGGCCCGCGATTTTGCGGGGGTTGGTTTCTCCAAATTGGGACAGGGTGTTGTCCTTGAAGCATAGGTGGTCGCGATGGCCCTGGCATATTAAAAGATCCTGGGGGTTGCAGATTAGAGGGACGCGGTGTGGGTGGTGCCACGTGAATTGGTGGCATAAAGCCATAAGGAATTTTTGGACTAACCTGAGGCTGCGTCTTCCTATCGGGAACATGGTCGTTGCGCTGCTGCAGGTACAACGTGTTCATTTCCTCGTGCACAAACTCTAAGGCTTTCTCTATTGTATCAGGCCGCATGCAACGAATGCGAGAGCCCAACGGGTCACGTAGACCACGTAAGTACGACTGCAACGTGAGTTTCTTGTACAAAGTGCGTTTCGATTCAATGGTACTCGCTATCGTTTCATGTAGGCTGATATAAGTCATAATAGTACTGAAAAGGTTTTGACAACGCTCATAAAATTCTTGCGGGGTGGACGAACCCTGCGTTAAAAGTGCCAAGTCATTATATAAAGATGTTTCATCGCGTTGATCGGCGAAATTATTTATTAAAGCACTTCTAATTCCCTCCCAAGTCTCCGGGATACCATTCGAATTAATCGTACGCGATGCGGGTCCTACTATTTTGTTCAAAATCCCGTTTAATAATGCTAAATTAGCTAATTGAAACTCCGGTCCGTTTCTCATAAACTGCTGTACTAGTTGATCACATAGTTTTATAAATCGAGTTAATACGTTCGAGTTTCCGTCGAACTCCGGCAACAATCGTAGGGCCTTGTAAACTTGATCCACTGAGTCAGCCATACTTGATATATATGAACTATTACTATCCTCCTGTTCTGCCTCTAAATTTCTATTAGCGTCTAAAATATTAATTCTATTACCTAACCTAGGGGACCGAGATTGCCTTGGATGGAAAATCTTGGAATCTTATAGGATAAAAAAAAGGGAAGCGACTCTAGAGCGATTCTAAAGTACTTACTTGCAATGATTTTGTACCTCTTCTGTATCGATGTCTGGATACTCCTCTGGACTGCAGCTCTTGTAGATTCCGGATACTCGTACGGTGCCCGAAGCCACCCGGGTGACTCGCGATCCTAGCAATTTACTCTCGCGAACCGGCCCGCGAGTATCCTACCGACTGCGCCAATTACGAAGGCTGTAGCCGGAGGATGGAAAAAAATACAAAATTTATTTGAACTTAAATTTAATTACAGAAATTACAATGTAAAATATTAACTAAGAGGCTTTGATTATATAATGTCTAGATGGAGCGTGGCCCTACATTCATACCAAAGAAAACTAGGACGCCATTTGTGTATGTGTGCGTGTTGGCGTCGTTTTACACTATACGTCAATGTCTCTGTGTGCGTTAATAGTGATACCAGCTATTACAAATTCTCCCATAATTCACATTAAATAAAGACGAATTAATTATAATAAAATATTTACTTATTTTATTTATATGTTGGTACTTATGTGGTATTATTCAGTTTAAGTGTATTTTAATAATAATAAAAAATATTTTTATTAAGTAGGTATTTACTTTTTAAATCAATAAAAAAAAGAAATTTGGAGTTGCGTGTTTGAATCGAGTATTAAATCAACTAAGTTAGTATTTGGTACAATATTAAAACATAATGAGGTATAGGTACTTTAACATTGAGTTATTTATTTTTTTACTTTTTATTTATTTTTTTATTTGAAAAAGTACATCAGCACTATTTTATAAACGTAACGATAAACCAACAAAATTACCCACAAAAATGGGAGAATGAAAAACAGAAACTGGCAACACTGATAAAATATGGCGTGATTTTAATAATCATAAAAATAAAATTTATTATAAAGTTTCTTTAAATAGTGTGTAGTAGTTTTAGTGATAGGTGATGTGTGTTGGTATTTTTTAGCCTTCCTTTTTAATTCCAGCAAACTTTAGAAGCACATACTATCATTTCATCGCTGTTATGTGATTATTCCTTAGAGCGCGTAAAACGTAGTGTCACGAAAGCGGCACGATCTGTACTGGTGGCGGGAAAGTACTTAACAACCACTTTTGGTTGTTATTTTTTGACACGTCTGCGCGCACTTGACAGTCCATCTAGACATTATATAATCAAAGCTAAGAGGTCGACAGTTGACCGATGCTGTGCCAAAAGTGACGATTTCGCGAAGGCCGCGATGTACGGTGCCGGGCTGCATCACGTTGAGCTGCGTCGGCGACTCGTGTCTCCGCTGTTGCAATCCGCGGTAATTAGGGTAACGCGCGATCAGCGGTTCACGTGTTACGCGAATATGTAACAGCCTTGGTCTTAAATTAAATTGAAGGTAAATAAAAACAAACATACTCGTACTAAGTTTTTTTTTTAACCTATTTAAATATAAATATGCAATTTATTTTAGGAAAACTTTAAAGAATAAGGATAATAAGTTTTTATTTGTATAGAATGTAGGTATTACAATATGATTTTAACAAAAGTTCATGAGTCCTTGTACTTTCTGCCTTTCGGCATACAAACATTTATGGGTTGACACCGGTACATACTTACATAAGACATTGCAGTCCAGTGCAGAAAAATATATGTTCCTATATAAATTCTGGCTCTAGCATAGTACTAAACGATTTAATCAATGAAAATTACTTAGTGGCCATGTCGTTCATACTTTATGGTGCAACTAAAGTCCTAAGTGCTAGTAATATGCAGTTTAATTACACTTAAGTCTAGTTTTATTGCAGTACTCAGGGTTTAAATCCGAGGTTATTGATACTTAGACATAAACTAAAACTATAGTCTATAGGAAGAAATAGAGTTTTAGCTTAGTTTTTATCTAGATGCTAATTAATATCTATGAACTGTCTGTTATAAAACTGTATATACTTTTTACATTAATTGTTTGTTTATTTAGCTCAAAAAAACATTTTTTTTTTTACATTGAAACTGTTGTTATAAATGAAAGCATTATTTCTATTTCTTTAATTGTGCCAATACCTAATAGCACTACTTAAGGGAAAAACAAAATTTTACTCGACACGCAATAATCTGTAAAGCAGTAAAAAAGTATCAAACACATACCTGAATCGTAAAAAAGCTCGGCGACGAACAGCCGAAGGAAATCCAAGGCAACAAAAAGAAAACACTTCAGCCAACAATAAAATCTACCACAGACCACTAAACTGACTCTAAACCAACTAAACTCGGAGACATTTTAAACATCCACTACGAATAAACTTTCGAAACCACGACCGCAACGTTACTGGCAACGTGTAGAACAGAATACATAGGATTTTCACTCATAAAAATAACTCCACAGTAGCAAAACGTTGATGAAAAACATTGCTTTCCGTGAAAAGAATCAGAGAATCAAAACTCTTTGGTCTAACTTCATTCATTACGCGCGAAATTATAGGTTATTATTTAATAATTCTAAATTTAAAAGTTCAAAACATTGAGCACAGAAAATTAACACAATTCACGACATTTTAATTCTCGCGCGTTTTTTTGACGTTCGATTTTTTTACGTTTTTTTCGGCCGCGGCCGTTTGTATTCAGCCTAGTTTAGTGTTGTAACGCGTTTATCGTACGATATCTTTGACATCGCGTGTAAGACTGGCTAAAATTAACGCGTGTTGGTGCATCGTTCGGTATTCGGCGTCCGTCGATGCGCCGGCGACCGATCTAGATCGGAGATCGATATTGTGCAGATGTTTTTTAGAGTTCCGTATTTGTGCGACGTTTCATGTGTTAACATATTTTCGTGTTAGAAAAATATGTAGGCCGATAGCTGTCGGTTGAAGCTACTGATATGTGTAAAATGTAAATTAAAATTATTATAAATATACTGCCAATCATTTTATGTTTTAATATTTTTTTTACCGACTTCAAAAAGGAGGAGGTACTCAATTCGACTGTATTTTATTTGTTTCTTACCTCAGAACTAGGTGAACTGATTTTGATGATTCTTTTTTATGCTTTTAGTGTAGTCCCATTTTAATTTGATCCAGTTATGACAGTGGAATCCATAAGAAAACCAGATACTACTTGTTTTGAAATCTTTTAATTTTTTAAGAATTAATTGCCTCGTTGGCCTAGTGGTGCTAAGCGCGACTGCTACGCTAAGGTCTTGGGTTCGATTCCCGAGTCGACCAAGGTGTTATTGAGTTTTTTCTATGAAATTTTCAGTAGCAGGTCGGGGTTTGGATTTGTGCCCAGTTAGTGGCAATAGGCTCGCCCCCTATTACATGGGACCTAAACATATCGGCGAACTGTAGGTGTACATTGGTACACCTCTGCCTACCCCTTCGGGGATACAGGCGTGATGATATGTTTATTAAGAATTATTGTCTTGTAAATACCTTCCATATTATTTTTGTGAGGCGTACTGAGTATTTTCTATGACTAATTGTTGTTAAGAGATAGTAAACTCACAAATGAAGACAAATTACGGCTATCTTCACTGTCAGTTATTGATGACCACATTGATGACAACGATTGACAAATGAGTCTAGCTTTGCCAATTATTTTCGTCGTACATTGACGTATTACTGGCCATTTTTCTTTATATACCGCATACTAATGAAGCAATGAACATAAAAATGATTGCGAAAAATTGTTTTGCTTGAAAAAAATCTAGCTATCTTTGCTTTGCACAATGAATATACAAATGAATAGCCCTTAATTTCCCAAACAACAGATTTTTTTCGTGTCTTTCAAGAGCTCAGTGATTTTAAACCAACAAACTAATTTAAATAAAACTAGCTACTTTATACTGTCTGTCCGTGACCACGTTACCTGCAGAGGTGCCGCAAAAAAAATGCGTTAAAAAGTAGTTTTATTTCAATGTCTAACATTCGCATAAACCTAAGAAAACAAACTAAGCTTTAATATTTTAAAACAAATTATGTACGGAATCCAGCACAAATCTCGGAGCGGTAAGGGTTTTTAATTTTAAACTGGAATGCGGAACTCTAGATTTGATGAATGAAAGCTACTTGTGTTATGTTATTGCATCGTTACGCAACTATAATGATGGATTAGGTTTAATAAGATGTTTGAATCATCAAAGGCTATTAAATTATACTTTTCAATTGGTTTTTCTTTGTAACGTTTGTTTTATATTTATGTCTTAACTTTCCTTGAATTTCGTATGAGAAAAACAACAACACTTTTGATTGTTTGCATGCATTTATAAAAGTTACTAGCTGTGCCCCGCGGTTTCACCCGCGTGAATGACAATTCATACACTATTTTCATAAATTATAGCCTATGTCTTATTCCGATGTATAAGCTACATTGTTGTAAAGTTTCATTAAAATCCATTCAGTAGTTTTTTGCGTGAAAGAGTAGCAAACATCCACACATCCATTCTCACAAACTTTCACATTTATAATATTAGTAGGATTCTTTCTATTTCTTCTTTCTCTTTAGTTCTTCTGTTTATACCGACGTTTCATATTCATTGCCAGAAGAAAAAGACTTTGTTGACCTTGTAATTGAAACTATAATACAAATAGTATCTGTTATCATTTATATCTTTAACAACTATATTGTATTTTGACCTATTTCAAATCCTTCTATAGCTAAGATTTTTATATAATAAGGCATCAGAGAAATGTTACAAAGGTTTTTATGTATCAATAAAGTTATTTCTTTTTTTTTATATATTTCATTAATGAAAGTGACCTTAGTACGTAGAATTAATAAAAGTAATTCAATATTGTATAACATGAATAAACAAATAAATAAATAAATGTGGACAACATCACATACATTGTTCTGAACCCAAAGTAAGTTGCTAAAGCACTTGTGTTATGGAATTCAGAAACAACGAAGGTACCACATGAATCTCTTTACTTCTCATTGCCTTATCCCATTTCTCATTATGAGTTCTGAGATATACTTATAAAGAGATACAATACTGATTAAAAATTCGTGGAGAGTTTAAGAAAAGTCGCCTAGAGCTTATTTTTAAGTAGACCTCATATAGTTATAATATTTTCATTCCTGCTTACTCCCATTTCGCATATAATCACTGTTATAATTATAATTAATTACTCATAAACCAAGCAGACTGTAAACAAGCGTCCCATCTGTTAATTTACTAATTATAAATCGATTAAGGGCGTTCTGATTTAGGTCAAACAATCTGCTAATGATTGTCTCCCAAATGGCGAAGCTTTTATTTGAGATCCGCTTACTATGACCTCTTAAAACTAGAATTTCTGTTGCGGAAGCGAGATGGCGCACTACACAGCTTATAGCGCCGTCTCGCTCCCTCAAGCAGAACACTTCTGCTTTAGGATATCATGATACAGAGACTTGGAGACGCGATTCCATTGTGAAGGCTAGTTAAGGGATTTTTACGGGAACAGTCTCCAATTCGCATTTGTTGAAACTTTTGTCGATTATTCTGCCTAGCCTTTACCAAGCTATTTTGTTTTCCCGGATTCAGCTGAATTCAGGATTTTTACATTTAGCGAAAGTTTTTTCTTTCTGAACCAAAATGTGTTTTATTAGCCACCTAATTAAATATTCCCTAGTATTCATAATGAATTAATTATTTATTTACTTGCTTAGAATCTTAACACTAGGTACATTGCCCCAAAATACTGCTTACGTAGTTTAACTGTGAGTATAGTATTTTCTCAGAATTGAAATTACTTAACGATTCCCAAAGACCATGTTTGCCTGACCAATGGCTACTAACGTTTTCGAGGCATTCTCCTACAATTATATAATACAAATAAAAAACGGATCTAGACGTGATGTGTGTATTATTTTTAAACGAGTGATGAGTAACCGTTTGTTTTGATATCTCATAATATTTACTATGAATACAAACAGGAAACGGTCATTCTTGACTGATAGATGTCGGGAGATTATAGTTTATTTTGTAGTAGCTTTTTCTTGCGGCTCCGCCTGTGTTTGTGTCTTTTTTCAAGGCAACAAGAAGTTCTTTTTTCAGTTCATCAACTCGGTTCTGTGATTTATCGTTTGGCTATAAAGCATAATGATTTGTATGCACAAGGTTGCAGGTTCGAACCCAGGCAAGTACCAATGTGGCTTTTTGGCAAAGTTATATGTACTTTCTTAATTATTCTAAGACACTTCTGACAAACGGTGAAGGAAAACATCGTGAGGAAACCTGGATTCCAAAATTTGGGATCTGAAATCGCCAGTGCGCAGTGAGCAAGCGTGGTGATCAATGCTCACGCCTTCTATGGGAAGAGGCCTGTGCTCAGCAGTGGGCGTTTATAGGCTAGATGATGATAAAGCATAACAGAAAGAAAGGCAGACAGTTGGACCTCATATTATTTGGACATTTATAATATTATACCTAAATAGAGTCAATAGTGATATAGTATAATTGGTATGGATTTAGATTTAAGGCTTGTTTAAACCTGTTCTCGAGCAACATAATTTAAAGGCAAATCATTCTCTCAGTGTTTAATAACTTTTAAATGAAATATCTCTTTATGAGCTCTCTCAATTCGACATTTCCAATTTCCCTAAGCCAATTAACCCGATCACAAAATATTCCTCAATAAAAACAGATACCATTCCCTCCCCAATCTTATTTACCCCGATGCCATCAAAACGAACCGTCACAAAACTAAAAAGATCCCGAATCAACCCATAACTGACATTCATATTCGCGGGAAAATATTCAGCTGTTTCTTTTACCGATATGAAAAGGAGGAGGTACTCAATTCGATGGTTTGATTTTTTTGGCCCGGTATTACGATATATTCAGCAATTGAGTATCGATTTAAATAAAACCTTTTTGTTCTTCTTTTTTAATTCGATGGTAACCTTGTTTATTAAATTTAAATAAGCTGCGCCCAGGAGCAGGCCACACTTACTCCAGCGTCATTGGCGAGGTTCAAGTCCTCCAAAGTACAAATGTACGGACACTTTTTGTTGATTCTCAGAGAAATCCGAGATATTTTTTACCCGTCTGAGCGACGCAAATAAGGGTATTGTGTTCATTAACATATGTGTGAATGTATGTTTGTTACTTTTTTATTTCAAAGGGGAAATTCGTAGATTTTATAATCAAGGGAAAACCATCACCCATATTTTTAATTTTAAATGAATATTTTCTGATTTTACTACGCTTGTAATTACTATTCCACAGAAGCAAGCGCAGTCTGCGCATGCGTGAATCTAATTCTACTTTAGAATAAAACGCTTTTAGATTGACAGTGTGTGTAACGAGCGATGTGATTGCTGTAGCTAACACACAAATCGCAGTCTATATTTGTACCTGGCTTTAATGAAAATCTTTAGTCTGATTTTCTGAAGTATCTAGTAAAAACGTTAGTAGTTAATTGTTTAAGTAACAAAAAACGAACTACTCGCATTAATTTGAAAATCTCTGCATAATGAAATGAATGATTATAAATTATTTTGCTAAATAGAAGAGTCCAAAAACGTAAACGTCCGTCAACGTCAAAAATGTTACATTATTCACCTAAACATGAAAAATAAGGTAGTTTTAAAATTACTTATAATTAAACCTTACATAAAACGAAACAGCAGACTAGATAAAATCTATTGTAACCAACACGACAAAAAGCTTAATCACATTCAAGTCTCTACCGAGTGAACTTAAAATGGTAGATATCTCTAAAAGTACCGACTGGCACTTAAAACAAAGGGTTTAAAGTGCCCTTACAACCCTTAACCGGAGATTAAAGGTATCCATAGGGCGTAAACAGGGATTGTTGTTACCACTAGAAAATGTACTTGAATCTAATGAGTAGTGCGCATGTTCACCTAGATATACCTAGGGGTAACGATATCCAGTAAATAGGGGCCAGTCGATCTTCTGAACATTTCGGTTTTCATCGAATATTGGTAAGACTATAAGCCTAGCCGTGGCTTAAGCTTTTACTCACTTTATCAAAGGCAAGTAACTTGACGTTAAACAGCCCATCCTTTCACGATAATCAGGCTATCAAATGCAAAAAATATATGCTGATTATTTTTCTGTTATATTTAATACTATACGTACTATTGTTATCTTTATAAGGGATTGGTGTCATGTGGCTCAGGACAGAAAAAAATGTAGTCAGATGGGGGAGACCTTTGGCCAGCAGAGGGACACAAAAAAGGGCAATATAAAAAAAAAATGTTTTATGCTAGTCAGTGGGTTAGACATTGACAAATCCTAATGTAACTCACTGCTGTACTCTTAGAGGTTTATTGGGGTCTAAAGGGATTTAAATAACATAACTATCAGAATGTTTTAAAATTGCCTTACGTAAATCGCAAGTTAAACCAAGAAACTTAAAGTCGCAATGGGATTCGTCAAAGTCTGAAACCATTACCCACATAAATTAGAAGTTTCCTCCTTTAGTCTTTAAAATAGCCTTAGAATATGGCTACTATTTAAATGCGTAACTTAAACCACAGCTCTGCCTATCTTCATACAATACCACAGCATACCTTTACCTACCGGCCGGAAACACAGCAACATGACAGAACCTTGTGTTGTGACGTGCATCCCCGATCCTTCCTCACTGAATATTCAAGCGGCTTACCGTGGTACGCCCGTATTGCATGTCTAGGCTGAAGAATATACCTATTTGTTGTGTTGGTAAATGTGACTAGCTATACAACTGTGGAAACTGCATTTAATTATTATTATTATTTATTTATTCTTAAACATGTTGGTAAGAAAACTTATAAACTAAGCCCCACAAAACCGTAGTAATGGTTTGACTGTGGACTTCTAATTTTCTTGAATGGTTTTTGAGTGATGCGCGAACAAACATAAAGACAGATTTTTGAGTGAATTGGTGTGTATAGCTCTCATATATACCTCATGTATTATTACGCAACAAACGCAATGAAAAAATAGGTATAAGAAATCGGAGTCTATTTCATAGAGAATCATCTATTAGTAACTAACATTGAAACCCTTATAGCTACGCTATTGAAAGGAATTGAGATTATAAGCAATAATTTTTACATATTCGACCGTGTTTAACATGAATCTTGATAACTCATTAACTTTATGTCATAATATGATTTGTCTATTTAATTTGAACTAAAATTAACATAACTAAAATTTCGAACGAAAAAAAATTAATCTCAAAATCATAAATAAGCTAAAAAGCCAACCCTAAGTATATTTTTCCTAACCCTAAATCAGTACATTAACCCCGTCGACTTCGCTCCCAAATTACTCAAAATTAATAGCTCTTAATATAGGTTATTTTGGGTTAATTTCGAAACAGCTGTACTTCATTAAAAGCTTATATTTCTGGCTTTATGTAAAGGCTTTTTGTCTTTTGTTTTGTACGTTTAAATTGATTTCAGTATAGTGACTTCATTCTAAAAAGAGTAATTTTACCTTTTTTAAACAAATAACTGCAGCTATAAAGAGTATCTAATACATCACTAGAATGCTTAAAAAATAAAATTAGGTATTGGTGCAATTTATGATCATAATTCTTACATGCTTGTGATACATTTCTTACTGTTTTGCAAACACAAGACTTAGCTTCCTTAAATAAATTACTATCCTAAAACCAACCAAACTGCCTATTTATAAAACAAAATTCTTGCTCTATAGAAATTTTTCGTATTAAAATACTTCGAATAAGATATTGGCTTAATGTCATGGCCGATAAGGAATGATAACAGAAAAGGTTTTTGACAATATTATCTCAACCTTCATGTAATAATCATGAAACTAAAGTAAGTACGAAAAAATTTAGCAAGGATATTTTAATGCGAGCCGATTAAAATTCTAAAACTGCGTCAAAACTTGATGAGCTAGATAGATAGCCAGTCTTTATTACCTAACGCCTGTACCTAGACTTTTTTTACATTCGTTCTGGCTATAAACGCCATTGTCTGCCTATGCGATTCTGTATCAAGCTTATAGGCCCCTCTCTGTCTGATATTTCCTAACATCTGACTCTACATTATCGATTGTATTAATACATACAACACAACCAAGTTGAGTAGACCCCTAGTACCGGGAATCGCAACCCCTAGTTGTACCAACGTCAACACAAACACAGGGGGTGGTAGGGCTCAACTTAACTTGGTTATGATACACGCAAATCACGCACACAGGCACAGCCCCTCGCGCAGTCGCAGAACGGTCTCACCACCCCACCCAACTCACTTGTCGTCCAAAGCCGGCAAAATTCTTCTACACCCCCGCGGTGAGCTACCAAACGCAACAACTTGCACGAAAAACAATTCTTTAACCTTTCTAAAACGTATTTATTTATTAATTAGAAGCAGTGTATAGTTTTCGCTTTGATTGTCGCTTAGTGTCTTATTTTCGTAGCCATTTTCCGGTATAAATTACAGTGAAACGGGTTATCACGGATTTTGAATACGGAAGGAAAATGGCGGAGGCCGAGCCGCGCGTTTCATTTCGAATATAGGATCTGTAATCAATATTCGAATTGTAGTTGTTTTTTCTAATCTGTATTTGTACCGAGAATGTTAGTAAGGACTTTGGGCTGAGGAGTGAGGACATCGTTCGCGAGTGGTGGGACTAAAAATCGATATTCCGGCGATGTCGGTGTGATTGAAGGGTAGTGTTACGCTGTCCCCGTTCAGAGACTGTTGTACATGTCAGAAAAGAAAGAAGAGGAGTAGATTGGCGTCGGTGGAGGTCGATATGACGACGGAAACTACGCCGACCCAGGTACGTACCTAGTTTGTGAGATTTTGCCGCAACGTCGCGCTAGGCGCTGCCGACCCGTGTCAAGGACATTGGCCTCCAGAATTCGCCACCTGGCTGTTATATAACGGTTTTAAACACTATTAATTATAGTTTTCATTTTAATATGCCTCAATGTATGCTATTATAGGGCTTTCACGTTAAGGAGTTTTACATAAATGAGTTTTAAGGCAAACGAAAAAATCAATACTGCTGCATTGTTGTTTGTCTGTGCAGATCTCCATAATTAAAGAAACATAATTGTATATTTTGTATATATCTACAGGTTTTAAACCACATGCCATTATTTATTCAGTTAAAAATAGACACGGACTTGGGTTAAAGAATATGTATTTGTCTATTTATGGCAAAGAATTAATCCGTTAATTAGATCTAATTTTAAGTTAATAATCAAAGAATCTGATGTTTAACGTAAGTAAGCATGCTGATTATAATATTTAAGAAACATGTGCACCTATTATTTAATGTATGCTATTTAAATACTAGTTTATAGATACCAATCTATATACATGAAACAGTCACTTTAAAGACTACATAATCTTAAGACGCCTTCGATTTTCACCACCATTCGTACAAAGGTACGCCATGAAATAAATCTTGGGTTTTCCCAACATTCACCATTGTTTGATGGTTGGCTTTAGCTCAATACAAAGGCCTATTTGCTATAATACACAAACAAGAAGGTTTATTACTATTGGATCGTTACATTTCTACCCCTTATCCCCTTTAAAAGTATGGGGTTGGTTACCAGGGGTAATATTTGACAAAAGTATGGCCAAGCCCTTCGCCCTTTATCAACATACACCGGGCAAGATAGCGATAATTATTATAATTAATTCTCGTCATTTTATTTAGTATTTTTCATTACTTTTTAATTGAACCGACTTCGTGCAACGAGGTTCTAGTATTTGGCGATTATACATATTTTGCATATACGCGATTTTCTCAAGAACTGCTATACTGAATTCATCAGTATGGTAATTAAGGTAAAATTTAGGTACTCTTTTCTCAATTTCTAGTAATTAGAAATACGGTTAGATCATTCATCAACCAAAATTACAAATAAACAGTGATCCAAGACACCTGGTGTTGGAGGTGGATGGACTGTGCATGCATCAACCACTAGGCCGCCTGTACAAGCACTGCTCATGCAATTAGTCGGTGATCAACGTACACGGTCTGCGCGAGCTGGATATCGTCACGTGCTCCTACCCGCCTGCTTAATTCTGTTTCATCGACCGCTCGAAACAGCTCACTGCTACAAGCAGTCCATCTATGCGGATGACAATAGAATTCTTTGTAGTTTACCATGGAGTTGGAGCTTGGTGATGCCGACTGCTACAAGTAGTCCGTGTGCGCTGCCTTATGTTTATCCGTTTGTGGGCTATTTTGTGGTAAAAACAAAATAGAAACTAAACATGTACCCAAGATATTCAGCTAAATCGGGCTTGAAAAATATAACTTAGAATGGTCCATTGCCAATGCATTTTACACTAATACATTATCCATCTATTGAATAAAATAATAATAATAATCAAAATCAATACTACAGACTTCATGAATAAAATCATGAGGCATATCTCCAGAATGATATTTCTCTGATTGTTAGAGATACGTTTCCTCCTAATCATTTCTCTAAATTCCCTATAAAAGTCTCTTTGTAATCTTGATTGAATAAATCAGGAGAAACCAATTCAATTTACTTCCAATATTGATATTTCCTTTTTTCCAAGAAATTTTCACAAAATGGACGCAAAGCTTTTACATAATGCCGCAAAGGGTATTTCTGAGAAGTGTTGTATAGTTTAGTTAAATATTCCTTTTATATTACTTATCCAATATAAGTCGGATGTTATTTATATACATTTGTTAAGGTATATTTGTATGTAAATATATATTTCAATTTCGGTTGAGGAAAATTCAAAGTTATCGGAAGTATATTTTTCGCTAATAAGGTATATTTGGATTTTACGATATCCAAGGTTTTTTTTTTAATAGAGACATCTACTGTTACTAGGTGGTACATGTTACATGCTAGTGTTACATGCTGGTAGTTTATAGGCACCATAAAAAAATAATGGTTAGGGTATATAGACCGTAAAGGTTGGCAACCTAGAGTCTACATCATTAAATATTTTTATGACTACCTAAGGGAGGCATATACTTTGTAGTGGAATTTATTGAGCATAGATGACAATAATAATATCATCATTTATAGATGATAATATATGATGATGGTGATGAAAATTTTCGTCATCTATAGATACAAAATTTATTTCAGTAATCTGCCATTCAAATAAATCTAAAGATGAAGATAATAAATCATCATCATCAAATAAAGCATAGAACAATTTTTGAAGGTCAACATAATATTAACCGGACTTGGTGCCTACACCACCAAAGTACCAGCAGACAGCCTCCTGAGCCTTAGAAATAAGTTGGCACTAAAAATCTTCTCATTTCATCCAAAAATTTGGAGAAAACTCTGGAACATTTCCAATTTAATTCAAAATTATTCGACACACATATCAACCTGACAGTTTCTACCCCTGAAAACCAAATCCCTCAATAAATTCTCATAATATTAACCCTTAACAAATCTGTATTGTAATATGATTAGCCGAGGGTTGTCGCAATTTGCCGAGCTATTAGACCTGCCCTTGACTCCGCTGTAAGGCTTCTTAAACTACTTACGTACCTCGGATTTGATTGGATATATCAAAGGTAGGCTTTGAAGGGCTGAAAGGAATATGCTGGTATATTTTATTAGGAGAATTACAAGTCATTATGCTATTGTAATGCCATTTTCCGCTTAATCTTATGCCAATTTTGTGGCCTCATCCATATTCCCCTTGCTAAATAATTCAGGACAGAATTCAGTCAATCATCAAGTTTTCAGTCGCCGTCAACTTGTTCAATCAAATCTTAGTCTTAACTTTAATAGCTAATGAATAAAAGGTCTAAGTTTTTAGTGATTTACAGACCTCTCAAAATTCAGTCTTAATTTTAATTTTAAAATTAGTGTCGTAGGCGCCTTTTCCTGACCTTAAAATCAAATCAAAAAGTTAACAACTGGCTCGCCAGTGACCTTGAGAACAAAACCCAAAAATGAACCATTTACATTCGAATTACCCCTTTATAAACGAGCTGATAAATGAGGCCATGTTCACTTTTAATTAAATTAATCATGAACTCATTAGCTACAGGGTGTTGTCAAGGTCTTTAGGTTGACAGCCGACAGACATGACAGTAATTAGGTTGATTAGGTCCTGCCCAGACGATAAACAAAGTTTACGTCTTGTGACCTCCATAAAGTAATCATAATTGTACACTTTATAATCGAGGATTATTTAACCTCATTAGGTTATTAGAATGGAGGCATAGTTTGACACATACTCATTTGAGTGTGGAATCTCTCCAAAAATAGTTAATTAATGAGCTGTTCAGCTTGTCCTATTTCATTTTTAGCCAATAACTTGACCTAGGAAAAATGTATTGCCATCAATCGAAACGCTAAGAAGATGAAAAAAGTCCTCAACACGGTTGGCAAGGATATAGGTTTTCAAGATGTCGCCAGCTCTGAGTTCTAGATTGTCTTGGGTCTGCATGTTTGTGGTAACTTCGTTGTCTCTGATTCCATAACACAAGTGCTTTAGCTTCTTACTTAGGGATCAGAGCAATAGAGGACCTTGATTTATATTAATGCTATTTCCTCCACTTTGTTTTCTAAATCGCTACTGACTATGTGCTAATGGCTTAGCGGATTTAAAAGCTGGTGCCCAGAAAGATTAACTGCCTCGTTGGCCTAGTGGTGCTTAGCGCGCCTTTGAAGTCTTGGGTTCGATTCCCGAGTCGACGTGTTATTGGGTTTTTCGATGAAATTCTCAGTAGTAAGTAGGTCGGAGTTTGGATTTGTGCCCCGTTAGTGGCAATGGGATCGCCCCTATTACATTGGACCTAAACATATCGACGATCAGTGTGTGTACATTGGTACACTTCTGCCTAACCCTTCGGGGATACAGGCGTGATGATATGTTATGTTATGCCTGAAAGATTTTCAATACTGATGGTCTTGAAAACGCGTTACTTACTTAAGTTACAATTATCATGAGGTTTAAATGATAGCAGTTTAGTGTCGTTTCAAATACCTACGCAATTATACTCGAAATCAAATTCAATGGCGTATAAATCCCCTTACCTCATACATAAACCATAAAAGGTTTAACTAGAAATATACGTGTGTGCTGTTATTACCCGCAATCTCCGTAATAGCTGGAGGGGGTAGGAAGGGGGGAAGGAGGTTATCGAAATTAACATCGGGTAGCTAAGGTACGTGAGTTTTATGTAATACTGAAGAAAAAGAAAGTATCTAGTTTAAACATTTATTAAAAAACTGAAATAAGGAAACGGAAAAACCTTTTACGTAAAGGATTTGGTCTTCTAATCAATCATTTAAAATCTCATTTTATGTAAAGCAGTTTTAATTTTTACGAGCATTTATGTAAATCACTGCTGAACGTACAAAAGCACTGCATTGCTTAATTTAATATTATTAAATATTAAACGTATTATAAACGTCATTGGCAAACGAAAAATAAATTTTTAATGCCTATAATCATACATAATTTACCATCATGTTAAGGTAATATACGAACACAAAAGCAAGCAGAATTAAACCAACGTTAATTTTAATTAACGATCCGGAAAATCCGTTAATTAGCTGTCCATTACTGGTCAGAGCTACAGATCTACAACACTTAACAAAAATACAATGTTCCGTTAAATAACATTTCCGAATTCAGATACTGATAAACGATATTCAACCCTATGTCTTTCAAAATAAGGAGTATATAAATCAGTGTGAATATTTTTCTGTACTTAACCAACTTTTTGATAAACGGATTTCATGAAATTACTCTAACCATTTAAACTGTCAGAAAAGTAATTAAACCACTTGATTTAAGTTTTCTTTAACAAATGTTGTCAGGATTTAGTCGTTTATCTTTTCTCATTTCTTTTTTTTTAGTAAAAGGTAAGATGAGTTTCTGTTTGTGGATTTTGGGGGAAGATTTACTTTGCAAAAGATATGAGGTTTGCTAAGATTTGCTAGTAATACATTAGGTGGATGAGGTTGAAGAAATGAGATGGAGCAAAAAGGTTAACATTAGCTGTTATCTTAGGTTTATTGCGGTTGTTCTTAGATTTGGATACATACATGATAATGTAAAATAAGATAGGGTTGGTAAATATTAAGTAAGAAGCTGCACACTTCAGACCACTCAGATTTTTAATGGGCCGAATTTTGGACAATTACATAAGAAGAAAATTTCATAAATGATATTAACAAAGGGAAGAAAGAATTATACCTAGTCAGTTTCTGAACTGCGTTTTAGAACTTTTGCCTAAGCCTTTTTAGAAAGAAGTGGCAAATAGCCTGATGTGCGGAGTTTCAGAATAAAGATTTTTACCCGGTAACTTAGCATAGGATTTAGCTGACAAAAAACAAGAAACTAATGCCAAAGTAATAGTATAACTTCAGTTCGACGAATATGATATTTCTCACCATTTCTAAGCATACCCAGGAGTCTAGTCTTCTCTTTACTTAGATATTAAGTATTTACATATAAAGGCTTTGCAGTAGTGAGAATATTATATAACTTTTAACCGCAGTCTGAGCCGCGACACCGCGGCGATACAACCTTAGGCTTTAAATATGCATGTGAGTGAAACACAAGTGAAAAGCACAGTTGTAGGCTTTTTGTTAGTTTTAGGACATTAGAGAAATTAAAGCAATCTTTGATGTAATATAATAATAATATAAACAATACTCCAGCCTATAAACGTCCCACTGGTGGGCATAGGCCTCTTCCCATCTTTGATGTGTAGAATGTTTATTCTGAAGTGGTCCTTTTCTTTTATAATGAAAATTTACTTGCATTTATCTCATGCCTGCCTATTGTTTTATTTAAAAAACACTATATGCCTAGTATTTTTGGATTAAGATAAAGCAAAAATCAACATCATCTTCCGGGCGTTTGCCCAACTCAGTTGGGGTCGACTACCAGTCTCACCGGATTCAGCTGAATACCGTTGGTTCCTATAAAGTAAAAATAAATTAGATAAATTATGCCATTCGGTCTACCTAACTGTTCAACATTTTAATTGAAAATTAATTTTCAAACACCCGGATAGATGGTGACTAGAGCACAGTATAAATTCTTTTTTTTCTTAACTTCAACACTCGACTTTTCGGGGAACCATTTTCAATATGTCAATTCAATTCAATTCAATTCATTTATTTTGCGGATATGGGTACATAGGTCACAATACATAAAAATGTCCTGTCTATTGTACTTCTAACTTATTTTTGCAATTTTCTCCTTTGTAAACGTATGCCCATAAAAAGCCTTAACCTATTTACAGTTATAATAATATGAAACGAACACAAAGCGTATCTATTTCAACCCCGATCGTAAATGTGATGTGTTCCACTTTTGCTTGACTGCCCATCGTGACGTCATGGGGATGATGTCGCTTTAGCACACAATGGATGTTATCCCTTTGTAATCTCTGGTATTATGTTCACGGAATATCAATTTATATGCGAATTCTATGAAATCCTGCAAAATTGTGTAATTTTTGATGGACGATTTGCCAAGCTGTCTTGTAAATTCAGAATTGCCCACGTAAATGGATTGTGGAGGAGAAATCCAGTGATCCAAAGTTTAAGAAACCTTCCCTTATTCCTATATCCAGTTGTTCCTGCTACTCCTAAGTTGAATTGTAAAGATTGGTTATTTTCCATTGATTTTTAATTTTGTTTCGCAGCTACACTCACATAAACTTAACTTGAAGAAACCCACCTTTTAAAAATAACACAGAGCAAATTCCTAAGTACACGTATATTTCGACCTCACAATTTACTATTTTCTATCAACAAAAACAAAGATGGTTTTCACCTGTCTGAGCTGAATTTTATATAAATAAGTTGGTATAAGTCCTACGCTACTTTGAGCTGACTCTAAAGAGTTCAATGACGTCTGTCTGGGAATGCATCTAGCATCTACGTCGCGTCTAAGTGTCTGTCTCAAATGTCTTTGTTATTTACTGCTTTCGTCTCTATTTACTTTTGATTTATGAGCTTTGAACTTAATTAAATGAGACTAGTCTGGTCTATCGTAATCTAATTACAGTTGTTTTGTTAGTTAGACTCTTTGGTTTAAGTATATAAATTGTTTTCTTTGGTTAGATGTTTTATATTAATTGATAGTCGAGGTTAACCTCTCAGGCTCAGAGGCTAACCACTCAAAATTATGATCATATACTAGTGATTGTCGATAGGACGATAATTCTAAGACATTAGAGACTGATAAACATTAAATAAAATATTCTTAAAAGATTAAAGTAAATAATTTCACTTTTGTATCAAACACGGTATTATTTTCTTCTCTCTATAAATTAAAACTTTCTTTTACCTGAATTCTCTAAAACGTATTTTCAACTAGCTAAAATCCACGTTATTAGGCAAACCGACAATCTTCTTTTTGATCGACAAACCACAAAGCGCTATTCCCAATGCGGTTGTAAATTGCACGTCACGGTTTAGTAAACAGGTAAAATGCAATCGTCAGGATTAAAATACGTATTTTCACATTTGATTTGATGTAAAGAGAAATTCCTTATTAAAAAGCCTCATTTAATAAATTTTAAAAAGAAAAACTTATTGGGCCCTTGCTAGCTTTAGTTCTAGAGATAATCTTGTAATCATAATTATTTCTTTATTGAATTATTTTGACTTGTGTCATTAAAATGCACTATAACTTAATATAGCCACAGAATCGCCAATTCGCAGTGAGCAAGCGTTGTGAGCATTGCTCCCTCCTTCTCTATATGGGAAGAGGCCTGTGCCCAGCAGTGGGACGTTTATAGGCCGGTTTATTATTATTATAGCCATAGGTAACTATAAAACTGAATTACATGGTTTATTTATAACTTGGTCCCATGGATATAATCTGATTACTAGATTACGTAACTATAACCTGTTTTCGCTATGTTGGAAAATATTAATTTCCGTTTTGGAAAACTTCACGATCAGTAATTGGGAATAAAACTTCGTCAGTTTTTATAGGGTTAGGTAACGGCTGAGTTTATTATATAACTCTAAATAAAAACCAATTTTAATTATAAAAGGTGCTACAAAAGCAACAATTTTCTTCTAGGAAATCGTAGTCCATAACCAAAAAGCAATTGGCTTCACCATAAAGAAACTTGATCAGCGTCAATATAAATGAGCGGTCCAACTTTTTATGAAATATTCTCTTTTTTGTTTGGTAGAGATCTTTGCAGTTAGCCTCAGCGCAGGCTTTGACTGCTTCACCGGACTTATGGCGAAGACCTTAAGGCCTGCAGCTAGAACAATAGGAAAAAACTAACTACGTCGGCAACGTCCACTAAGTGCACCTCCTGCGGGCTTCGGATCTCGACTTAGTGCGTTGCTAACAATCTTAATAAGGCAATGTTCTTATTTTCTGACTACGCATTGCTGTACCCTCCTTTATTATTACCAAAGTAAATATTTATTGAAGATAAAACGATTAAGTGTCACCAAAAACACTTGTATCATCAATATCTTTGAAACATTTGATAGAACTACCAAATCTAATTTACGGTCTATATAAGATCGGCGCCGTGGGCCGTACGATCGATATCCGGGGAGCATCCGGCCCGGATGAATCGTGGCGGTTATCCGGCTTATGACAGGTTCAGGAGAGGTGCCTTTGTATATAATTATGTATATGTATTTTATGGCTTTAAGATGAAGGTTATTTAAGGAGGATTGGTTATATGTTACATTAAATATTTTACGATAGGTAACACATATCTGTAACTTAGAAAAACAAAGGCGATTAAATGATGGTTAGAAAAGCTTTCGTTTCTTTTTTTTCTGTATGGGTAGCATTTTTTACATGTGTCATTTACCAAATGTCAGCATTTATTTGGATATTATATTAACTATAAAATCCGACTGGATCCTGATAGTATATTGAATTTTATTTAGATTTTATTTTAGATCTATTATAATAAAAATAAAAATAAAAAATAAAATAAAATCTCTTAGCTAATTTTCAGGTAACTTGTACTCTTATTTAATTACGTATACAAACATAAAATGAAGTTAATAAAACATGTTTAAGACAAAAAAATCACGTTATATGTTTGTCACTTTTTTATTTTGTAACACCAATCAACACACCTAATTAAAATTCCCTTTTAAATATCATTAATTAAGTAAACAACATTTTCATGTCAAAAAAAAATGCCATGTCAGAGGGTCATAATTTCACCGTATTAACCAAACATTTTAATAAAATATAAATGCATCGGGCATGACATGACGTTTATTATGCACCCCATGCACCCCAGAAGGAGAATTCGACTTTGAATTTATATTAGGGAAGCCTATGAAAAAAAAAAAACTTTTTATACACCTGTGTAGTATGTACTTGAAAACTGTAGTTAAATGAACAAGTATGAAGGGAATATGGTTTTTAAAAGAAACAAGTTCTTCAGTTTTTTATTCATGTACTTCCAACTTGCATAAACATTAAAACTCTGACTATAGTCAGTAGTAAATCAAGTACGTAATACTTTAAACTTACAATACGCAATGGTTAATTAAAACTTATTAAAATAAATTCATATGTAAACTGTTTAAATTGTATTTTCAAAAACCGTCAATTCTTTTCAACCTCTCCCAAAAAATACTGGCCATCAAAAAACACAAACATTCCACAATTTTAAATTACGAAAGCAAAACAGAAGTACCTAATTGCAAAAATCCGGAACCGTTGTACGTTTAAAAAAAGAACAAAAAGAATTCCTTTTGAAAACCGGCCGCCATACTTGTTCCATAGACGAGTATGTTATTTGTCAAGCGTCAACTGTTTGCAAGCGTGTCGTGAAACAGGGAGTTTTGTTTGTACAACCACTCATTTGTCTTGCCGACTGTACTTGGTTTTTTTCTTGTATGTGTGCTTATAAATATGTAGGGTGGTCTAGACTTGGAGGACAGTACCGTTAGCAAAGAAAATTGTAGGCAAGAAAGTTATTAATCATAAACTTGTCAAGTTAGGGATGCAAGGGAGGTTTTTGCACCCCAAGTATTGTCAACTTTGTTTGTCTAATTTTGATGGATAACCATAAGATGCAGGAGTTAGCTTTTTCTTTTTGGGAGAGAATACATAAATTACTATTTTTAAGAAAAGCTACTGTTTCTTCTTCCTGCCCTTTTCCCCAAATTAAATTGGGTCGACGCACCAAAGAAAACTTACATGTTTATATAATACTATTTTTAATCAATTATGGCCTCTCTATTTTATGTACCTACCTGCCTATTGTTATAATAAATTATTTTAAAGAATAGTATATTCATTAAACTTTGGTGTAAAATTCAATTAATAGTGAAAAAATTCTGAAACGAGGATTTTCTAAACCAATTTGAATAATAATCTAGCATCACCGAAGATCACAACTCACGTATCGATCAATACTCCTTCTAACATCTTTGCTCCGCATTAGTACAATTTTATACTCAAGTTAATATGACAAAATATACTACGCATAGAAAAAGACAGCTAAAACAAGTATCAACTTAAGTATATTAATCCGAGGCACTTTCAAAACTCCGCCCTTTTTGCAAGAGGAAAACCAAAACTATTTACCTGTCTGAAAACTTTTTTAATCACACACAACCGGAGGAACGGCGTACGCGTCATAAAATAGACCATTTGATCAATGTAATCTAAGTTTCGTGTATCCAATATTACTAACTATTATTAGGGTTCTGTACGAAAAGGGTGGTGATAGGACCTTGTTACTATGCCACCGCTGTCTGTTCGACTGTCGATCAGTGTGCTGTATCTCATGATCCATAGGTAGAGAATCAAAATTTTGCACACACATGGTTTTTATTTTATATGTATAACCGCAAATAAACAGTGAAAACCAAGATCGCGAATTCCAAAATGGCGGCCATGCAAATTAAAATCGGCAAATTTTGTAATTATTTTTGTTTTGGTAAAGTTCATAAGTTTTTGTTTGATATACCTTTTTTTTTTTCGCAATTTGATAAATCTTTCCATATTGGATTTAGAATGACGTAACGCAGCTAAGTATGCAATGTCATCCAAACCAAACGTGTACACGATTGTCAGCTCAATCTTTTCAAGATATCTGCTTCAAAATTATTGCAAGTCTCCACCCGAACAACCATAGTTACATACTGTCATGCATACAATGCAATTTAAATAAAAAATAAAAAAAATGCATAGTGTGTTCTTGTTCGACTATACGGAACCCTACGTATAGTCCGACTAACACTTGACCGTTTTTTTATTACTTATTCGGACCCCTGTTTCTACAGAGTATGGGTTAGGTGATAAAAGCCAGGGACATTTCGTCCCTTTTACAGGAAATTGAACCCCGAACCCTTGACTAAAAAGACTGTTGTTGTTAGGGTATCTTTCGTATCTTAATGGTTAAGTTATCGTATATATACAAAATTTATTCATGTAGATAAGTTAATATATAGCAAAAAAAGCTTTAAAAATGTTATCCATACAAATAATAGAAGTACGAAAGTGAGCCTGTCTGTTCATTACACTCTGACAGTGACTGCTACACAGCTACTTCTTAATACGATAAACGACATCTATGAGGCCGAATTCTAAATATAACACCTTATAGGTATGTAAGAAATTTTATACACACAGCATTTAATGGTAAAACTAAACTTAAACTTAGTCTACAACTTGACACAAGCCAATACGCGCAATTAATCATGGCCGCCCCTAGCCGTGACGTCACTATGACGTAGGACACAAGGGGCACTTACAGTGACATTTACGACCCCCTGCTCGCGTCACCGATTGGGTATACATTTAGAACTGTTGTTAGATATTATTGTAATCTTTATAAATTATTCTTTGAATACTTGCCTAGACACGATTTTTGGGCAGAAGAAAGGGAAGGAAGGGCTCAATTTGGAAAGTCCGCTGAAGTCTTCAAAGCTTACACTCAGGTTAACTTCATAGAACTATTCAAAAAGGCAATTTAGTTTGGATTTAAAGAAAATACAGACAAAAGAAAATCTACATTTGTTAGATTTTACGTGACACCGGCTTTTTGCGTTACTATGTATACGTATTTACTATATGTATAACGAAGGGGTATGGTGGGGCGGTCGTTGCTGTTCAGCTCTCTGCTTCCGTGAATCGCTTCCATCGTGAATGTGTTCAAGGAACGCGGCGAAGTCGGTTTCTGCTGTTAGCTTCTCGTGCATTCCACCCGATGTCAAACCACACTCTGCCAAATTTGACTGCTCGCACGGTGCTGCCAACATCTGATCCCGAATACGCCCAAGGAGGTTAAACCTTGACGCTCCTCTTTATACTCTTCGACATATACATATATGTTAGCTATTATTATAAAAAAAAATAGCATTAATGTAATTCACATAAATGTTGTGTGCCAAAACACATTTGGTTGAATAGTGTGTGTGTTAGTGTATCGTTAAAATAATTTAATCATCTCGACATCACATTATTTTCTTAATTACTTAATGCGTTACCCAAAAATCTAGCTCTACCAATGCACACACATTTTGACAACAGAAATAATCTGTGCATATTTATTGATTCACAAACCCTTGCATAGGGAGCCACCCTACACAGGGGTGTGTGAAATAATTGCTCGCGTGCACTGTGTTTGGAAACGAACTGTTCCCGTACCATGAGCTCCTAAAACAGGACTATTGCCGTTGGCCTAGCGAGACAGAGCTATGCGCAGTGTAGTGCGCCATCTCGCTTACACAACATCAACAGTCCTGTATTAAGAGCTCATGGTACAGGGGTCGTACGTTTTTAGCATTAATTGGAGATATTTTTGTTTGTCAAAATTTTGTTGAACGTGATGTTGTGAATAGAATAGTATTTGTAATATATATAGGTGTATGGGGTGTATTAATAGCCCTTATTACGAACCTCCAGGCAGTCAGAATGGTGATCAATGTGAGTCTGTTTTCTATAAAGCAAGTGGTTAGAACAATAGTGTTGTAGGTAGCTTGTCTTAGGGGAGGAAGCGAGATTTGCGAAACTCTTAACTTTTCAAGTAACGAACCGTTAAGTAAGACTGTGATCTTAAAATAAGTACAATACATTTTCACAAGAATATTCTGTGCCAAACAATAAGTTTTATGATTGCTTTATGCTCTTATAACACTACTACTATCCTGAATTTAGAATCATAAATGAAAAAGTACCTGCATTTAAGCAAGATCTAATTGCATTTAAGCTTCCTAAACAGGAAAAATAACAAATAATGAGCTCTTTGGTCTTTGTGTCATTTTCCGCTAAGAAACGACAACATTTCATTTTTTTGCTAAAATTTTATTAATTATAACTCAAATGGTAAAACATCTTTATTTTTATATGACCCCAAACTATACGCACAGCATGAGCTACACATTATGGCAATACAATAGTTATTAATATAAATGGCAATATTAAGTTTCCTTTGTTCCGTTCTACCCTCTAAATAGGGGTGGAGTAGCGTGATTGTGGAGTCGATGACAAATTTTCGGTGGTATACAGTTTTTAGGTTATTTGATATTTGTTTTTTAAGTTCATCGATTATTTTTGTGCATTTAAAATAATTTATTCTAATTGACATAATAATAAACAAGTTTTCCAGTGTTTTTGTAAAAGTTTTACTTGTAGACGTCTTAAAAGATTTGCTTTTTTACAAGCTTTTAATTAAACTGCAATGTTAAAGAGTATCCTTCTTAAATGATGTATTTACATGTCTTGTAAAAATGATAATCAAGTGTTGATCAATAAATGGAACTTAATGTCACCAAACTATTTATTAATACACAATTAAATCTAATATAAGAACAAACTCTAGCTATACTAAAATTAAAACTTACATAAATAAAAACTAAACGGCATCCAAGAACTCATCGTCATCCTTGTCAATGGCGGGGAACGTGCCCAGAAGGATGGCAGCATTGCCACGTTGAATGGCTATGTCGATTCTCTGTGCAAGGAACAAACCAGCCCTCTGATCACGAGTAGATTCTACCAAACCTTTGGAAAGTTCTTTGAAACTATACTTTGTAAGTAAATATGTTTTTTTTTTGTTTTGTGAAATTTGAGATGTGTCAGTACCTACACTCTGTTTACAACTTAGGGGAATTTTGAATACATACATACATAAAGCAAGTATTTTGCATAGTAATTAAAGTATTCACATTACACTGGTTAAAATAATTGGTAGCAGTCTTAGGACCCCACTTTACACTTCGTTGGACATCGTGTTAAAAACCTCTCGCTATTTATTTCTAAAGGGTGTGCAGACTTAATGAGTGACGATCATTTGGAGTTGAAATATTGTGGGTAGTGGGTTCGAGTCCTGATTGAAGTGGGTAGTAATTGCGGTAAATATTTTAGTGAGGGTTTTTAGGGTTGAGTTGAATTTAAAATTTGTAGTTTGAGATGCATTTTTGAAGGTGGGTATGTAAATGAGATGAAGGAAATTGTGGGATGAATATTTTTTGGCAGTCAAACTTTGCTTCTTAACGTTAAATAGAATAAACTTGCTAATGTTTATTATTATTCTTTTTATATTTGGCCTGAATTATCCCACTACTGGGCAAAGGCCTCTCTACACTCTTTCCATCGTTCCCGGTATTGTGCCTCTTCCTGTCAATTCCCAAGGAAGGCGTCCAGTTTCTTCCTGCCATCTTCTTCGAAAAATATAAACGTATAATAAATATACCATTCACATAAAAATTAAAATAAAACAACAATTAAAAAGACAGTCGCAAATATTATATAAAGTCGTTTACGCAAAAATAGCCCATCGATTAGTTTCTAGAAATGTCTATTATAAATACCAAGTTACCAGAAATAGATTAACAGCTATATTCGAACAACAATTACTGGAAAATAAAGCATTCTATTGTAAAGAGGAAAATAGTTTTCCCAGAATCGAGTCTTAACAGAATGTAGAAAGACAAATGTTTGTTTCTTCCATTTAGGACTAATTCCGACTTTGGTCTAGGTCTAAAATCAATACTAGTCTAAACTTATATCCAGCCAAATTGAGAGGTGGCGAGGTAGGTCGTTCGCTTTATAAGCTGAATTCGTTATTATTACTAAATGTAGAGAAGACCCGTATTTATGTATACGAGTATAATTGGTATTGTACGTATATTTATTTCTATAATTTTGATATATGTGGCTGGATATATCAGTTAAACATAATGCCTGTAAGATATAAAAATATGCGTAACTTTGAGAGAGAATTATTTTTATTACTGTTTCATAAGACGACCTTTATTGTGATGTGTTTTTTGATAATTGGAAGAGAAGGTTTATGTGTCGGAAGTTCGGTTAGCTTAATTTGTGGATGATAGGTTTCTCATCTACATATAAATATGGTTAATTAAATTTAATTAGATAAATAGACCATGCAAAGCTAAAGGTCTTCCCTAAGTCCTTCCATGAGTAATTATTAATATAAAAATTATTTTGATTTAAAACTTGATTATTATTTTGATGAAGTTGCCAACCATTCCATTAGGCATAGCACAAAATAACAAAAGGCAGTGTAACCTAACTAAAGCGAAAATTTTACCTATTAAACATTCATCGCTGAAACATCCGACACACTTCACTACATAGTATAAAACAAAGTCGCTTCCCGCTGTCTGTCCCTATGTATGCTTAGATCTTTAAAACTACGCAACGGATTTTGATGCGGTTTTTTTAATAGATAGAGTGATTCAAGAGGAAGGTTTATATGTATAATACATGCATAATATAGGAGAAGAATACGGATAATCTTACAGATTTCTAATGTAAGGTCGTAAATGAACCCATTTTTGCGCTTTCATTGCAAACGCTGGCTGAACCCTATGAGATAGATCAAAATAATGTACTACAGTATTGTGCACCTTAAAAAGATCTACAAAAAAGTCCGCGATGGCATATGTCTATCTTTTGAGGATAACCCACAATAAACATTTTTGTCGTTTATTTATTACTTATTTACGAAAAAGCGATTTTAAGCAATACAGTATTAATCCTTATCCAATTAAGTACCTTTAATAAATTGTGCATGCAATATAGATCAATATTGCCCTTTACAGCATGTAATTTAAATGAATATTTTCGAAGATATTACAAATTTAAAATGTAGGGACATAGCGGTTGCGGCGATACCGGCCGGAGGGCCGCGCGGGGGCCGGGGGTCGTGCCTATACCAAATAGTGCGTCCAAGGCTGTGCTTCGCCCTACAGAACTTTATGATTGTGTAGTTAAATTTGCTATCAGCGTTGCACCCGAGCAAAGCCGGGGCGGGCCGCTAGTCATAAATATGCATGTTATCAATTTTACGTCTGTTTCACCTTTGACCTTTAGTCAGATCAATACGGTAGTCGGATCTGAGTTTAGGGTTCAAAATCGTGTGGCAAACTATTTCATGTGTTGCTGAAATCTACGTCGAATACCGCCGTAGTGCCTGAAGTGGAGAATGTGATTTGAACTTTAATGTTACTTAACACATCAAAAGGTCGGGCCTTTAGCAAATACCTACGCAAAATTGGTGCAGTTTTGTGCTTATATTTATATAGTTTTGTAGATATTTAGAGGTATATTTAAATGAACTCGTCGAACTTCGTGTAACAAAAATTTTGTTGAGAAAAAAAAGTACCTCAGTGAATGTAGAATAATCATAAAATGTATAAAGATAAAACGTGGGTTAAAAAAAAATGGGTCTAAGTAACAAAGAAAGCTAAAACACAAAATTTACATATTTTTCTACGGAAAATCTCGTCACATTTTCCTGCATAACTTTTAAGAGACTCTTTCAGTAGCCTGTAATCATTTTTGTGTTATAAAAATTACAATATCTTATTCTTAAAATATTAGGTATTATTAAAAATCAAACGAAGCTTCTGGAAAGGCTTTGTATAATGTATAAGACGAGTTTTACGAGCTGGCTCAATGCCTAAGTGCCCCTTTATGAGCTATGGTAGTCGTTAGAACCTCCCAAAACAAATATTTGTGTTACATTCTCTATATGTTAGGAGTCAAGGTCAAAGAGCTTCCTAAGTTCATGGTTATGTTTGTTCTCGAAAATAAGGAGACTAGGTATAATAATATGTTTGTGGAAAACTACCACAAGTATCTAAATAGGTACGATTTTAATCGTTTTATTAACCGGCTTCTATAAAGGAAGGGGTTCACAATTTGACGGTATGGTTTTCTTCGTTGTTTCTTTTTTACATCGATACGATAAGATCTCATATCCCATAAAGCCTCCCAAAAAGTCTCAGATACCTCAGGTCCCTTATAAACATCGAAATGGGTTCTTTTCTAATTTTATGTGAACTCAATTATTAACTGGCTTAGTACCAAGGCATATATTTTATGGTCTTGGGAACATAACTGTAGTAATCGCACCAATAAATCATTTAATTAGGAAATCCTGCAATAGAGTGCGTATGTTGTCTATCAAATAACTAGAAAAATAAATAACTAATAACTACAAAACTTAAGTACACCAATTAATTTAAAAAAAAAAAATAAAGTCAATTAAAAAATACCTTAGTTTAACATTCAACTCAATTGAACTTTCATAGACCTAAAACTAACTCTATAAATTGTGAACTCGATACTTTCAAACCAATTTACTTTGGAGCTTGAATACGTAAAAAGTCAGGCCCCTTTTTTCAAGTCAAAGCCTACGTAAGCTGAAAAATAGATTTCCTTCGGGACCTATGTTTGGTTCGACGGTTGCCAAGCTGGTTGCTATAAATTTAAAGCGTTTCTGTATTTTTTCAGCCAGGATTTGATATAAAAAAGTAAAATTGTGATTCTCTTTTGTTTTTATCGACTGCTACCTTTTTGCTCACTGTCTTAAGTATACAACAGTTTTAAGTACCATTTTGGACATGAATTTTAATCTCGTTTCTGACTTGCAGTCTTTGACCGTATGAGGTGACGTTATGTGGTGTCTATAAGTGCCAGCAAATTTACTTAATTCCGCATGTAACCATTATGTGTAATGTAATGATGATACACACACAAGGGTCTTTAGATAACAGATTTTATTCGTCAAATAAAATGGTATTACAAAATTAAAAGACACAGGCAGTGTATATTTTCAGTAGCAAGGCGCACTGTTTAAGATAAAGCGAAATTTGGCGAAAGTACTCTCTTTCAAGGAAAATCGCTTTTAATTTTTCTCTTGCACATTACGTTTCATGAACTGAAAAGTATATTCCTGTAATCAAGTTTCAGTACAAACACTTTTACACGACAATTTTTAAACTAAAAGCTTCTGTAAGTGCTGTTTGTCTACCTCTTAGAGAGAATTCCAAAACAAACTTAAACCTTCGCCTTTGTATCACATTACCTTCAGTAAAAGGCTTTATTTTTAACCTCTCTAAAAATTTGTAAAGAAATCTAAGTCCTAATTTTAAAGGGTTAAAGTTGCTTTTCGCATAACTGGAACTGTGATTGTTCTGCAGTTGATTTTAAACCTTATAACATGGGAATTAAAGTTGTATTTCTTTTGTTTGCAGGCGGACGCGAGCACCGCATTTTTGCGGGCTGCGCGCGCCGGCCAAATCGAGAAGATTATAAGCCTTCTGGAACAAGGCGTCGACATCAATGTTAGCAATGCTGTAAGTATTACATTTGATTTTAGATCTTATGGAGATGAAAGAGCGTGTGGACCTAGATGGAAAAATGTTGGTTACCATAAGGTTGAAAATTGCATGAACAGTTTAGGTTCTGAAAATCTCTACTAAATTCAGGTGCAGATTGAATTGAGAGAATAATATAAGTATAGAAGTATGAAAAGTACCGAGAAAATGCTTGTTTGTCGATCATTAAGTAATATGGAGATTCAGGATACAGGTAAACTTACCTACATAGTTGTAAATTCGTAGCCGTATTATATTAACATAGTAGCTATAATATGCATTTAGTATTTTATTTACTAAACATATGTATTCCGATTAAATAATTATATCCTAATTTACTGAGATTATGACAGAAGGCATTATTATTAAAATCAGTTTTGGTGTTTTTGGATAAAAGATGAAAGTGTGACTAATTTGTTCAAATATTTAAATCAACTATAACACCTAACTTATAAACAGTTTGCTAGATGTATTTCTTTCTTTTCTTAGTTGTAAGATTATTTTATTCTCCATGATACATTAAGTGGCAGGTTTAAAACTTAATCTCGACACAGCCACGTCAGTTTCTTCACGCGTGACGTCATTTGAGAGTATCTTTTGACAGGACCGTGTCTCTGCAAAAATAATGTTCATGAATTTCTTATTAAGGAAAACGTGCATTTTGTAGAGTGGGTTTAAGAGATGCAACATTGTACAGTCACGAGCAAAAGTATGTATACACTCTCCAATGTTTTAGTAATTTTCTCTTTAATTCTAGATTGATATTGTAAAACATGTTATGACGAAATTTAAAAATACAGTTCCTCAACCGTATACATATTTATCTTGAGTTTCAAAACCAAAGTCTCGTTCTACAATTTCACTACGTGTATACATATTTTTTGCTCGTGAGTGTACAACAGTTTTTATATTTGCTAATAATGTGTTAAAGATACACATCTTTAACTTTTTACACCAAATATATAATATAAGGTAAAAAAAGAAAGTAAAGGTCAAGAAAAAAGGACCTCAATTAACCATATTGTTGTTTTTCTCTTAATCACAAAAAGTGTTTTGCTGAAAATTTGGGAAAATTGTTAGGGAAATGCTCAAAAAATATGTGCCGTTTAGACCTTCATTATTTTAGTAAGTTTATGACTTTTGAGGTTGTAAATTGTTTGTAGGTTCTACCAGGAAAAATACAAAATAAAAGCAAAAAGATTCCCCAGAGAAAAAGTCAAGGGAAATTATGGTGTTCGCAATAATATTGTTTTTTTAAATAAACTGTTTTTTGCATTTGGGCTGTCTTCCATTCCTGAAGAAAATCTATAAGAGGAGCGATGGTTAGCTGTATAAAAAAATAAGGCAGTGCTACTATTTCCACGAATATATGAAAACAAAAAACACGTTAAACTAAAATAATTATTTCTCTGTCCTTAAAAATATCATAAAGCAAACTATCATTCTGATGTGAATTTGCGAATATATTTCTCTTAAATCCCCAAGTAAAGAAAAAAGAGTTTTATGCTCATTAAAATACGGTTGAAATTCATTAAGCTCAGTTCTGTTGGTGTTTCGACTAACTTATTGGCGTTTTCCGTACATTTGAGGTTCGCACGCGATTTAGTCACGAATGCAGACGTACTGCATGCTCACAAAGCAGGTCTGCTGTCAATGTGGAAGGGAGACGCCGCTATGCGGTATGTAGAGCGCCGTCTCGCTCGCTCATCGGCGACAGGCCAGCTTTAAAAGCTCATAGTACAAGGTTCGGAGACTAAAACTATGAAATGTACTGGATTACATTGTTTGCGAAATTGTGTCAGTTAAATGTCGCGTGGTTTTGTAACGTTTACTTATTTTGGGTTAAATGGACTTCTGGGCACGTAGGTATAGGAGTGGCTGGAAATAAATAAAATTAACCACACGCGTAAGATAAAAAAACGTTTGGTTTATTTAAAGTTTCGGTAGTTTTATGGGTTTTCAGCAAAATGAGAAAAAATATGAGATTTCATGTCAAATATGAGTTCTTGCATAAGAGTATAAGAAAGATTTAAAGAGAAAAATATGAAACTATGTTTTCTCCAGCAATGGCAAAGAATACGCTAGAAATATACAATTGCTCAACAAAAAAAAATAGTTTATTTAATAGTAATAGTTGAACTAAAATAGTTTATATAATTTTAGTTGTGTAAAATCGAACTGATACTAAAATTAAAGGTTCATTAAAAGTAGGAAATTAATTATTACTGTTTGAGTAGCGTGACAAAGTTTCGTGCTAATTACTCGCTTATTGCGTGATTACGAATGCTAGACAGAATTATTTTATAATACGAATAATAGCAATTCAACAACTATGTAATAATTATCGCATTTATTAATACAAACAAAATAATGTTTTCACATTTTGTTACTGAAAAAGAATATGTTCGATCTTGTCGGATATTGCATGGTAAATTAGAACCATTTCTTGACATCTATATAAGTTACATTTTAAAACTCATGAGGTAGCCGGGCAAGTCACAATGTGACTTTTTCATAGTCATGTTTATTCTATTAATTATTTTAAGACACTTCTGACAAACGCTGAAGGAAAATATTGTGGGAAAACCTATATGCCATAATTGGGAACTGAAATCGCCAATCCGCAAATGAGATCAATGCTCGTGCTTCTCTATATGGGAAGAGGTCTGAGCCCAGCACTAGTACGTTTATAGGTTGGAATATTCCTGTATTTTCGAACTATTTTATTTTTCTAATTGGATGATATTACCAAAAATCATAAGAGAATCCCTATGATCAACAAGTCTCAAACTTATTTACCGCTAATGTAATAATCAGATCTCTAAAAGAGTCACAAGGGAAAATAAATAAAATACATTTATTTCGTAAATCCATATACATGAAATATTTTCTCTAGCTTGTATTATTTCAGATGGAATAATTTACTACAACCTTATTCTTTCTACATTGATATACTTCAGCTCTCCAGAGCATAGCTAATTTAATCAGAGGATACTAAGAGGCTCTTGAAATAATATCTACGTGTATCCTTGACCTTATTTCTTGGATAAACGAAGGCTGTATATAAGGCTGTATGGAGGTTGGTCGTCCGTGACCCAATTCTCTTGTTGGAAGGCTCGAAGGCTTTAGTATTGGATCATTAGGTACTGAGGGAAAACAATGTTTTAACTGAAATTGATTTTGGTTATAAGGGATTTTATTAATCTTAGGGCTGAATAATGAATTTTCAATTGGTTCAAGATCTGTGTCCCTTTTTAAAGTGTAAGTGTTAGTTTCACTTTAAAAAATTGTCGCGGGTAAAGATAGTTCTTATTTTAACAGAAATATTATGACTTTTCATTGAAAAAAAAAAAAATTTGGTAAATTAATAAAAAAAAAAACTGAAAACTTCTTTTAACTTGTCATAGATAAAAAAAACTCATCTAAGGATTAATCACTATATCAGAAAAAAATAGAAAATAGAGAGTCTTTTGTCCTAAAGTTGGACAATACAGGCTTCTTAGATTAGATGAGATTAATCACTGTCTTCCATTATCGAAGTGAATGAATTATAATAAACAAATGAAATAAAAGTCCACCCTAAACTTATCCCTCGTTAATATTATTCCCGGCTTTCCAGCGTTATCGTAATTTGCATAATCTGATTAAATACGTGTATTGTTAAACAGATACAATCGATATTACTGAGATCGATGATAAAATATAATTACGGATTTTAGGATCTGAGTATACTACTATCACTTTAGGGAGATTCTACTTATTTTATATTGTTATTATAGTATTTTGGGTTTGACTGCCTCTTTTCTGGGAAATACTAACTGAAATCAACACTAAGTATTTTAAGGATAGGTATGTATTCATGGACTGGATGCGGAAGGCGGAGGACCGGGTGTTGTGGCGCAAATTGGGAGAGGCCTATGTCCAGCAGTGTACTATGATTGGCTGATTGATTGATTGATTGATGTATTCATATGGAAGATGATTGGTCGCTCCAATTTTTTCACTAGCATAACCATCCCATGGATCAGTTACTTTTTTTATTTAGGTGAAATGATTTAGGAGCCAGCCTTGCATCCCCATAGAGGTGTGGATGCAACAATCCGGACTAAATCACTTTTTGACCAATTCGACACACGCTCACAGTAAATAAACAACAAGTAATTCAAATTCCTTGTCCCCAGAACGGACTTAACGCCATCCATTTAGCATCCAAGGATGGCCATGTGGAGGTGGTTCGCGAGCTGCTGGATAGAGGAGCAGCAATCGATGCCGCCACCAAGAAGGGGAACACAGCGCTGCACATCGCGTCCCTAGCTGGGCAAGAGACGGTTGTTAAACTACTCGTCCAGAATGGTGCACAGGTAAGGAATGAAGATGTATAAATAGAAATAGACAAAATAGAATATAGTTATAATGCCAATACATGTAAGTCTATCGTTGATGATGCTAAAAATTAACTTAGGAATGTATGAATAGGAGTTTGCAACAAACCGGACAAGTGTTCGATTAGAAAGATTTGGGGACTGATATATTGGTCTAGGTGATATTGTAGACCTTAAGTGCCACAGTAAATGAGTTACACTTAAACGCTCCTTTTTCTCAACGAGATGATATGTACTGCGAATGACGATGATCATAAAATGTATAAAATTCTTCATTTGTGATAAATAATAAAGCAACATAACTACCTAAATCAAATAAGTGCCAATATTGTAAGAAAAACATCGATACTATTCTATCCACTTTGGGATCATCGTTCAAATTAGCATCTACGTAATTGCTTATTCCTTTGTTTCAAAATTCATTGAACTGAGAGATGAGAAACGATTGCCAAAGACATCCTCAACAATCCAAACTAAACAAAACCATTGCCAAATTCAAACAATTTATAATTCTAAAGACAGACATGAAAAGAATGAAGAAACACGTCATAACACTGTTGTATGATCCAAAAATAATAAATAAATTGTTGTATAGGGTACAATGATACGAAATGATGACCTATCATACAATTATACTTCTTTGCTATGATTAGTTTTAAAGTAGTTTAAGCCAAGAAACACGATTAAAATGACTACTATGGACAAAGAATGAAATGGATTTCAAATGTTTGATGAACTACTAATACGTGTCATTAGAGAGAATAAACTTTGATTACTATCTTCGAAGACCAAGAAAGTGATAAATGATCAATAAATCGATCTCAAAGTTTAGAATTAAAAATATCGACACCAAAAGGTTTGAGCCCACATAAAGAATACAGATAAACAGACAAAGGACAAAGATACAGACTAAAACCAAAACAAAGCAATCTCATATTTCCAAAAATAATACAGAAGCGAGCAAAATGCATTCCGTTTGAAATATGAATACTTCGTAATAGCAATACCGACGTCCATACTAACAAATCATTTACGAAAGCACTCCCATACCTCGACACGTTTAAAAATATTATGATGTATAACACGAGTATTGCGAAAGACCATTTGTTTGGTCTCAAATGCAGTTCTGATTATATCTTTCACTTTTTTGTATTTTGGGATCGGATCATGTGTGATTTTTCAATCAATGGAGCTAAGTGGTTGGGCTGGTTTATTGAAAACTTGGGTTTAATACATGAGGGCAACATCAGATACACTGCTGTGAATCCAAAGTAAGAGCTAAAATAATTCCGACATAAGTGTGTTCGCAACTTGACCACGGAGACAAATGGTGGTCTACTTAAATCACTGATATTGCTCACTTGACTTTTTCTCAACTGAAGCTTAATTGTTTTGTTAAGCGGAATTAAAATGGCCGACCTTTTCCCCGTCTTGAACAAATAACAATTTATTTCCAATTCTATTAGGTCATTAATTGAGTTAATATTGCCTCAAAATCTCGGTTAGCCCTATTCACGTTTTAAGCGTAAATAAATTTTGATAAAGTTTAGGGCAGATTATTTATGCAAGATTAAATTTTCTCTGTAAGTATTTTCTTCTGGCAAGCCTAGAACTTAGAATATAGAGTTCCATAGGGATTTCGTTTTGCCCGAAGCATTGCGTCAAAGAATACTATCCTGATGAAGTGGCTAGAAACCCAAGGGACGTCGTTATATCAAAGAAAATAAATACATCTCCTTCGCTTGTTTTGTGTAATATATTTTGTCTTTGTCTCGGCCTTCTTATCTTAGTGCCAAATTGAGCATAAATGTCTTAATATCTTCCCTTTTCTGCTCGTCCTTTTAGTCTAAGATGTTTATTTATTTACTAAAAGCTACAGTACATCCTTGGACGAGATTTTAAATAGATCACAATTTGGGGATGTAGATTATATTTGTCCATGACAGTCATACTGCTTTTAAAGAAGCACATTTTTTTTATAAATAACAATATTATTGAGGGCCTTGAGTGGGAGTAGCCTTTGCCCAGCAGTGGCACAGGCTAAAAGAAGAACTATTTCTTATTTAACTAATAAACTTTTTGGGTTTTATGTAGTTTATGGTTTTTGTTTTTCTTATTTCAAGTCTACCCAAAGTAAAATTTACATTTATTTTAATATTTCAAAGAAATAAGAAAAAATATAACAGGTTTCTGATCTAATATTTCCTTCCTCAGGTCAACATCCAGTCGCAGAACGGCTTCACGCCGCTGTACATGGCTGCGCAGGAGAACCACGATGGTGTCGTGAAGTTCCTCCTCGCGAATGGAGCCAACCAGAGCCTCGCTACTGAGGTGAATAATATTATATATATAGAAGAAGGGTTGTAAACAGGATTATTAAGAAAAAAAAAATACAGAAACAAAAGCCCAACATCCTAATATTCCACTCAATCAAAAAAATCTAAGATTAAATCTAGGTCTTGTTATTTTATTATTAGTGGTACCTTACGACGCTGACTCGACGCACCAGCGCAAAAAGCCTTATCAAATAAACGATTAACAAAAACACAAAACACATGGCCGACTAGGCTTGAATAGATTGATATTAAACGAAATATTTTGTTTGCTCCAATGCAGAAATGTTTTGAATTGCTATCACTTGATTTTATTATTTAAAATACACCTTAAACTGTACTAATAGCTTCATCAAGATTTTCTTAATGTTAGTCATGAACAAAAGAAGCAATTTCCCTCCCTTTTAATTTTTTTTCTTAACGCCCCTAAAAAATTGCCCCCTTTCTAGGATGGATTCACGCCCCTAGCAGTGGCGATGCAACAAGGCCATGAGAAGGTGGTAGCAGTTCTGCTGGAAGCTGACACTCGCGGCAGAGTGCGCCTCCCCGCGTTACACATCGCCGCTAAGAAAGACGATGTTAAAGCTGCTAATTTATTACTTGAGGTTAGTAATAAGGGCTTTTAAGTGATTTTAGGGGCTTTCTTACGAGATTCAATAATACAAAAAAATGAAGGCAAAGTCACAGCTGCCGTTTATTTTCTAAAGGACATGTGTCACACAGGAAAAGTACTAAACATACATTCGGTTGGGTAGACGTGATGTGACGGGTGGATCGTATTATTTTCGGAACAAATAAAAATGTGTGCTGGTTTTGCCTTGTCTATTTCATGAACATAATTATATTTTTTTCTACTGAGTGTATAAAAAACCAATCTATAAACCCAATTACGTTAGGCAACAGAGTATTTTTTTTCAACTTTTTAAAGAACGCTTCCATAGTTTAACTTCATTTCAGCGACCATTTCTGTGAACTTTTTCTTTTTATTAGATATTTATCAACATTCATATTTTTATGTTAGAATGAACACAATCCCGACGTGACTTCGAAGTCAGGCTTCACGCCGCTGCACATAGCCGCGCACTATGGCAACGAGGCGGTCGCAAGGCTGCTGCTGGCGAAGGGAGCTGATGTCAACTGTGCTGCTAAGCATAATATCTGCCCGCTACATGTTGCTGCTAAGTGGGGTAAGAAAGCGATTGTATTGGTGCATGATTTTATTCAAGGAAAATAGATATGATGCGATATGCAGAGCTGACAGGCAAAATTCGCTAGCCAAAAAGGAATATAAAACATAAGATTAGTAAAGCAAAGGGCAGAAGTTGAAAAAGGACCCCAGAGTTTTTTGATATATCAAAAATTATTTGGGATGAAGGTTAAGCCTACCTTTAACATTATATTGACCATAATGACAAAAACATATTATTCTTGACTTAACATTATAATTTATGTTACAATCGGTGCCTTATCGAATGCAAATGTTGCATTGAGTATAACTTTGCTTATCAGGACTTAAATTATCCTCTATTCCCAGGCAAGGAAAACATGGTGGCGTTACTATGCGAGAACGGCGCCAACGTAGAAGCCCGCACTAGGGATGGCCTGACGCCGCTGCACTGCGCCGCCAGGTCGGGCCACGAGAGAGTGGTGGAGGTGCTGCTGGATAGGGGCGCGCCCATCACCAGCAAGAGCAAGGTAAAACCTATTCAGAAAACACGCATTTTGTAACGACCCTGGTGGATTCAAATCACGTATAAGTTCATCACAAAAAAGAATCAAGGTCCCATATGGATCCTGGTTCTTATCGGGAATTATATGTAAAAAGCCATTTCTTAACTTTTTTTTGTTAAAATTTCTGCAGTAAATAGCTTGGTTTTGTACACATAACGATAAACGAACTAAAATAATTTAAAAGCATGAAAATGGCACCAACAACTGTAGTAAGTAGTACTTTATTTATTCCAAGTGCTGCTCGTCATACAACTTTGTGATTCAAGCAAAAGTCTTATTCTCAACACTTCTCCATCATCGAGAAATCGAACCATCTGGGAATCCGTTCAAAAAAGTTTAACTCCACTTTCTTCATCATCATCATCATATACTCTAACATCACTATCACCCACAGAACGGGCTCGCCCCCCTCCACATGGCAGCGCAAGGCGACCACGCGGAGGCAGCGCGCGTGCTGCTCTCGCGCCGCGCGCCCGTCGATGACGTCACTGTTGACTACCTGACTGCGCTGCATGTGGCTGCGCATTGTGGGCACGCTAAAGTTGCGAAGCTTTTGTTGGATAGGTAAGATAATTCAAAATTAGGTTTTGTTGTAATATTATGTATTTTGTATAGCCTGACACCCTAGACATTTCTGAAGACGTGAATTTAGTCCATATCACTTAATGTTTCACTTCTTCTGATAAATAGAGGATTACAAGAAAGACAGCCACGACTAAAGTAGCTGTCATGTTTTTATTTTCATTAAAGTAAAGGAAAACAATGAAACGAGGCTGATTTATTTTCACGTTAATGTGTTTCTTATGTATTATCTTTCATCTATGTTTTTTTTTTTTTTTATGAAGCCGAATGTGACCAATCTTTTAGACAAAACTACTAAGGTGTCTTATGTTTATTTTCCCTGCAGAAACGCTGATGCTAACGCACGCGCCCTCAACGGATTTACTCCCTTGCACATCGCGTGCAAGAAGAACAGAATCAAGGTGGTGGAACTGCTTCTTAAATATGGTGCAAGTAAGTATTATGTTTCATTTTCTTTCCAAAGCGTCCAAAAGCATGTAAAGCTACAGATATATCAAGTAAATGATGACCAGAATGAGTTGATGATAGCCTTGAAATATAAGTACTTCCTTGTGGGTGTGATTGATGAGCAAGCTTTACCATGTTTTTTGGCAAGTCGGTAAAGCTCTATCGTGGAACTCAAGACCGCAGTTTTGTTGTTGTCGAGCCCGGCTTCTGTTTCGTCAGCTTTGGGCTCGCCCGTCAATCTCAGACTTTATATATTAAGTGCATATATAAAGTACCTAATCTTCATGTTCTACTTCCTAGGTATCCAAGCCACCACAGAATCAGGACTGACTCCACTCCACGTGGCAGCGTTCATGGGCTGCATGAACATTGTGATATACCTGCTGCAGCATGAGGCCAACCCTGACGTGCCTACCGTCAGGGGAGAGACGCCACTGCATCTAGCTGCTAGAGCTAACCAGGTAAGATATACTGGACCATACTTCATATAAGTAGGCTTTACTCTACCGCATTGAAATATACTTTCAAAAGACGAATGAAATGTTTGTTTGACAATTGAAAGATGGAAATGGAAATATTTGCTCCATAGTGAGGCTAAAAATCACTACATAGTATAAAACAAAGTCGCTTTCCGCTGTCTGTCCCTATGTATGCTTAAATCTTTAAAATACGCAACGGATTTTCATGCGGTTTTTTTTAATAGATAGAGTGATTCAAAAGGAAGGTTTATATGTATAATACATGCATAATATAGTAGAGAAACATGGATAATCTTAGAGATTTTTGACGTCAGGTCGTAAATCAACACATTTTTTGCGCTTTCATTGCAAATGCTGGCTGAACCCTACGAGATAGATCAAAATAATTTACTACAGTATTGTGCACCTCAAAAAGATCTACGAAAAAGTCCGTGATGGTATATGTCTATCGCTTGAGGGTAACCCACAATAACCATTTTTTATCCTTTATTTATTACTTATTCACGAAAAGACGATTTTAAGCAATACAGCATTAATCCTTATCCAATTAAGTACCTTCAAAAAATTGTGCATGTAATATAGATCAATATTGCCTTTTACAGCATGTAATTTAAATGAATATTTTCGAAGATATTACAGATTTAAAATGCAGGGACATAGCGGTTGCGGTACCAGCCGGGGGGCCGCGCGGGGGCCGGGGGGCGCGTGCCTATACAAAAAAATGCTTCTAAGGCTATATAATGCTTCTTCTCCCTACAGAACTTTATGATTGTGTTATATTTGGTATCAGCGTTGCACCCGAGCAAAGCCGGGGCGGGCCGCTAGTAAATAATAATTTACAAATTGAGTCTTTCTTATTTACTTCAACCAAAGGATGATAAAAATAATATCTTAGACTGAAATATCTTTTAATACAATTGACCAGAATAAAGTCCTCCTCAAAATCTCCAAAAAGCGTTAGTGCATGCACGTTTAAAAAATCTCTTTTCTTCATCAAATAACCTCTTCTAGCTTAACTATCTACTTAACATTTTTGCTTGAACGTCTATCAACTTTTTCTTCTTCTTTCCAGACTGACATAATCCGCATCCTGCTCCGCAATGGCGCAGCAGTAGAAGCCAAAGCCCGGGAGCGGCAGACACCTCTCCACATTGCCTCAAGACTTGGGAACGTGGACATTGCAGTGCTACTGCTGCAGCATGGCGCGGATGTCAGAGCTATGACAGCGGACCATTATAACCCACTGCACATTGCTGCTAAGCAACATAATCATGATGTAAGTAAAGAAAACTTTAACAAGAATTCTTCTGTCTTTTGTTTCTTGTGCCATCTATGTGAGCTGATTGTGACTTCCAGTCTCAAGACCTTAGGTAAACAGGGCTTTCTTAGATGACATCATCTGATGTACACTGGTAATAATTTGAAGCTGTCCTTGTCATTATACATAGTTTGTGATTTTCCAAGTTGCAGATCTTGTCTTGGCATTTTGAATGATTCCATTATGTAATGACAATCATATAAGCTCACGAAATCATGTTGGTATATTTCATGAAAATATATATCCAATGACTTTTATCCATTAACAGGTGGCAGCAGCCTTGATAGAACATAACGCACCTTTAACAGCAACCACAAAGAAAGGTTTCACTGCTTTGCATCTAGCTGCTAAATACGGAAACTTGAAGGTAACAAAATCTCTATATCTTTGGAATTAATCCTGTTCCTTCAAATCTTCGTCTACCAAAACTAATGTAATATCTTCTCAGGTGGCAAATCTCTTGCTTGCTCACGGCGCATCACCAGACCAGGCTGGGAAGAACGGCATGACGCCACTCCACATTGCCGCCCAGTATGACCAACAGGCGGTTGCTACCACACTCTTGGAGAAAGGAGCTGATGCTAAGGTACACCAGTGTATTCGATTTTGAGACTTAATTTGTGCTGGTTATGGTTTTAAATGGCCCTTCTAGACGATCTAACTGCACCATTTCGTACGATCCAACTTTTTGACAGCACATTCGAATTTAGATCCTAATAAGTCCCACGTACAGTTGAAAATCTTGTTACATAAGGTTGAACGGCACTACCTTATTTCTATCTTTTGACTAACAATCTTTGTTGATTTCAGGCTATAGCCAAGAACGGTCATACTCCTCTTCACATAGCTGCACGTAAGAACCAGATGGAGACAGCCGCTACTCTCCTGGAGTACGGAGCTCTCACCAATGCGGAATCCAAGGCTGGGTTCACACCGCTGCATCTTGCTGCTCAGCAGGTTTGTAATAACTTCTGTATCTGGTTAATGAAATATTTCCAAAGGAAAATATATTGTTATCCAGGTGAAAATTCAAATCAAAGTTTGGTTATGTACAGCTTTCTCCGAGTACGAATATAATTTAAGATTCAAGCATCCATGAAGTTCAGCGTTTAATGGTGTCAATCACTCATACAAGGAATAATTAATCAGCCGTACCCTATCTTACTTTTGTAGCCACTTCTTCCCTATGCAATTATCATTTTGTATCCTATATAAATCACATAACTCCAAGTCTCTTTTAACTTCTAATTCTTTATTTTAGGGTCACACAGAAATGTGCTCGTTACTCCTGGAGCATGCTGCGGAAGTAGACCAGCAGGCTAAGAATGGTCTGGCAGGCCTCCACCTGGCCGCCCAGGAAGACAGGGTGCCTGTCGCACAGCTACTCGTCAAAAATGGCGCTGAGGTAAGAACCAACTGTAGGATAGTTCTAGGTGACATAAATTGTAGAGTGAATATGGAGATTGTGAAACTGATTTTTGGATTATGTTGGAGGTAAAAGTGAGCTTAAAGCTAACTCGTTTGTATACGTGTGAATTTTAGTGTACAGTGAACCTGTGTACCATACCTAGCTCACATGCCTATGGTCTTTAGCTGTCCAATTCTGTATTAAATTTAGTTCAGTTTTTTTTTTGCCAATAGAAGACGTTAGAGGTCAAATTAGAAGTCTCAATAGTTTCGTTACATCGAAACCAAGAAGTATCGTTACCAACTATGGATAAATGTTTTAGTCTTTGGAAATATGGGTTTTGTTCAATAGCTTCATTGTGTATTTACTGTACCTGCGTACTGTACCTATGTCAAAAAAAAAAGGCGAATGGATGTTGACTGATCGAAAATTGGACATCCTTAGGGATTTTTACTTGACTTTTTTTTATTCTTGTTGAATTTCGTCTGACATCACCATTAATGTGTTTTATTGTGTATCAGGTGGACATCTGCACTAAGGGCGGGTACACACCGCTGCACATCGCGAGTCACTACGGACAAGCGAATATGGTTCGCCACTTGCTTGAGAGCGGTGCTTCTGTTAAAGCTCAGACTACACATGGGTAAATATAAATATATATTTTACCTACTTTTATCGTTATAGGTTTTTCTAGTTCGAATAGAAATAAAAGTATTTTCCATTTGTTTTTGTTGGATATACTAACACTTCTTAAAAAATATAAAATAAGACGGTTTTATTACCTTTTCAACCTTTTTTTCGATGACTGAGATACAAGAAAATATACTTCTTGAGTTCATACAAAGCGATGAAAATATTTTGAAACGTGAAGGTATAAAATATACAAAGAGCGGAACTATAAGAATCACGACTCATTTCGCGTATTATAACCTCTGTTGCTGTTGTCTAATCTTTGATGTTCTATAACAGATACACAGCACTTCACCACGCCGCTCAGCAAGGCCACATCAACATCGTCAACATACTGCTGGAGCATAAGTCTGACGCCAATGCTACTACTACGGTAAGTTACTATTGATATCATCATCATCATCATCATGTAGTCCACTGCTGGACATAGGTATTCAGTTGATTATGACTCTGTAATTTCAAAGTGTCTTTGGTCTTGAGACAATAATAGTATTGCTAAAATGCAGGTTTCAATTTAGTGAGATTTTATTGACCTCTTGTTGGGTACTTGTTATATCGTTTTTTTTTCTAAATCTACTTCATGATAAAGCTTGATGAAAATGAGTGTATATGGAATATAAGATATCGCAAGCTGCTGTGTCTACTACAATTTTAAGCCACTGACAGCAATGATTACCTAAAAATTAGTTAAATACCTGATGGCTATTTTAGGTTAACTCCACCTTACGGAAAGTCTTGAAAATAATTTCCTTCATTAACCAACCGTGATAATTTTGTTTACCTAACCTTTGAATCTCAGCGTAAACTAAATATTTTTAAACGCCAGTCAGTGGTACTGAATATTAATAAAAAAATCATTACGTTTTATACGCAGCTCCTCTTTTAGCTTTTTATTATAAACATGTGATTCGTAAACATTCGTTTCATAAATGTAAAAACATTAATATTTACTTCGTCGTGAATCATTGAGGTCAAATAACATGTGTTTATCTGACAGTTATAATTTTACTCATTTATTCGACTACATAAAAAAGCTGTGGATATTATAAATATGCGTTTTATTAACTTTAATAAACATTTTTCTTATTAATTAAACCGATGCATGCGAATCTTTATTTGAAAGCTTCTAATTGATGTTATAACAAAACAAGACGAAATAAAAAAAACTGTCAAAAAGTAACGTACGTTTATAATTACATATTACTTTAGCTTTTTTATTTGATTGGACTATGCAACTTAAATAAAAGAAAGAACTATGACACTCGCGTATACCTCATCAACTCTGCTTCTTTATATTACTGAACTTTGTAAATACTGCTCAGGAAAGTAACTTGTCCGATATCAAATCCAAATCCAACAACCTCTGAAATACATTTCATTCCATTTCAAAACTAGTCACAATTTTTTTTTATAAATACCTCTTTCTTTCCCAACAGAACGGCCAGACGCCTTTAGACATAGCCTCCAAGCTAGGCTACGTCACAGTCATGGAAACCTTGAAGGAGGTGTCAGAGCCTTCCATAGCGCAGGCTTCGCAGGAGAAGTACAAGGTGGTGGCTCCGGAGACCATGTTGGAGACCTTCATGTCTGACTCTGAGGAGGAAGGAGGTGAGTTTGAATAATGATTGTTATATATAGTGTAGTAAGGTTTATAGTCCTATAGCAGGTCCAAAGCATTGTAACGTTTCTGTTGTCCCCACGTGTGATATTTATGAAATATATTTTATGAAAATAGACTCAAGGTCACGCTATGCATATATATAGTGGCTACTTAGTGGCTCAAAAACATGCTACTTTACGCGAATATTCGTCCATATTGAATGTCAAATTAATGAGCATGCGTTTCTCCCTCTACAAATAGTGTGGTTTTGTACCACTATGAAGCTTGTTTCACCAGACCATTAAGACATCAGGTCTCATCCTCCTCTCAATATGATAGTACCATCTTTCAAATTATCTTAATAAAATCTTTGAAATGTTGTTCCTATTTAAACACTTATTGTCTTTAAACATTAGTTGTAAGTTAACAAGACACTATCTAATACCGTACTATCTATATTCAAGGTTACATTTCAGGCGAGGATGCGATCCTGAACGACCAGCCATACCGCTACCTCACGGCTGACGATATGAAGAGTTTGGGAGACGACTCCTTGCCTATTGACGTAACCAAAGACGAGAGGACCGAGTCCGCTATGAGCCATAAGAATATCATGGAATTGTCGCAAGGTAAGGGTTACAATAATAACAATTGAACTAGCAGTTTAACTGTTACTAAGTAACATATTTATTTAAAACTAGCGGCCCGCCCCGGCTTTGCTCGGGTGCAACGCTGATAACAAATATAACTACACAATCATAAAGTTCTGTAGGACGAAGCACAGCCTTGGACGCACTATTTGGTATAGGCACGACCCCCGGCCCCCGCGCGGCCCTCCGGCCGGTATCGCCGCAACCGCTATGTCCCTACATTTTAAATTTGTAATATCTTCAAAAATATTCATTTAAATTACATGCTGTAAAGGGCAATATTGATCTATATTGCATGCACAATTTATTAAAGGTACTTAATTGGATAAGGATTAATACTGTATAGCTTAAAATCGCTTTTTCGTAAATAAGTAATAAATAAACGATAAAAATGGTTATTGTGGGTTATCCTCAAGAGATAGACATATGCCATCGCGGACTTTTTTGTAGATCTTTTTAAGGTGCACAATACTGTAGTATATTATTTTGATCTATCTCGTAGGGTTCAGCCAGCGTTAGCAATGAAAGCGCAAAAATGTATTCATTTGCGACCTTACATCCGAAATCTCTAAGATTATCCGTGTTTCTCTATTATATTATGCATGTATTATACATATAAACCTTCCTCTTGAATCACTCTATCTATTAAAAAAAACCGCATCAAAATCCGTTGCGTAGTTTTAAAGATCTAAGCATACATAGGGACAGACAGCGGAAAGCGACTTTATTTTATACTATGTAGTGACTAGATAATATTTATTCGAGAGATAAAATTCATGTCTGAAAGGTTTTGAATAAAGGAACTGCCAAATATTCAAAATTATTTCTTGGATATAATTATCTGGCTTTGGACAAATCTAAACAAATAACGTTGATCGATATAAAAGACATCGCCCTATATATTGCTAGCTCTGAGGTCCCAGGTTCGATTTCCGGACCAGGACCAATGAACAAAACAATTTTCTCGAAATCGGGTGTTTGTGGTATTTTCTTGTTTCTAATTCTATAACACAAGTACTTTAACTAGTTAGGTACTTTAGGTTTAGTATGTGATATCGTCCTATTTTTTTTTGCTTACATTTATTTGTATACCACCAGGCTCAGTGAACGGCATGCCATACCAGCCGCAGCAGGAGGTGGTGGTGAAGAGCATCAGCCGCTACAGCACTGCGCAGGCGCCGGAGGGCTATTGCTACAACGTCGATCCTACGCAACCCAAGTCAGTACTTTATATGGGCTCCTTAAGTATATTTTGTCAATAAAAAAATTGTTTGAATACGAGGAAAGTTTTAAATTTCTTGAGTTTTTAATTGTACCTGATATAGAACAGAGTGCATATAATCGCTTAAGGGTTTTGGAAGAAGAAAAGAGAAGTTTTCAACTAGTAGTACGAACTTAAGATCTGTGTAAAAAATGGATAAATAAGGAATAGTTAAGCAAGTTGCAACATAAATAACGATGGTGATTTGAAATTCCAAAACAATGGTTTCAAAAAATACTACATTTTTACTTTTTACTGTAAATATCTTAATTGTACTTTGGACCGTTTTATATCCTACTAAATATAACTTAATAACTATCTACCTAAATATCATTCTTCATCTCAGTCGTAGTTTTGTTATTTATTTAAAGGAATGCTTTCAAAACCCTACAGTACAGAAATATTATCACACGGAAGCCAGTCGTTCTCATAATTATATAAACAAATCCAAAATAACCTCAGAAATAAAGTGAAACTTTCAGATTCTCACAACACATAGACATTGAAATAGTTTATGATTGTTACGTCTATTTCAGAATGTAAACATTTAATACAAAATTGTTGCGCATGCTATCTGGGATCTACAGGAAAAAACTACAGTGGAAGAAGTAAGTATATTTGTGTATTTAGTCTTATGAATATCACCTTAATTTATTTCAACTTCTTTACTTCATAAGTTCCTATTTTTTCTTTAATTTTAAAGACACCGAAGATACTACGCTTGAAATAGCCAATTATTTAAAGAAGTGGTTTAAACAGAAAAAAAAGCTTTAAGTATTTTTATAAATGTCTCGTTTCCTAAAACTCGAGTAATAAATCCTAAAAGGTTAGTTTTAAATTATATCAATTCCTAAAAATTGGTTTAAATGATTAAACCTTGATTAAACCTATGATTAAAAAAATTACTATACTTGCCAATCCTAATTACTTCTTCAATTGAGAAGAAGTTTTTGCTCATCTTTATGTATATAACAAGACCTTATTGATGTAGAAAGGTGACAAGATAAAGTTTATATATATATATATCTCACCTTCCAACATCACCTCCAACCACCATACCAAGTATCTTCACCATGTTCCTCACTTTCCAGTTTCCTGGTATCGTTCCTGGTGGATGCCCGGGGCGGCGCCATGCGTGGCTGTCGCGGCGGCGGCGTGCGTGTCATAGTACCGCCTCTGTCCGCGCAACAGCCTACTAGGATCACTTGCAGGTTGGTATGGCCTACTGAATACAGCTGGTCGTTTTGTTTCTCTCAGATAATCCCTTTTATGCGGTTTTGTTGGTCATGTTTTTATAGCTATGTACTGTACAATTATCTATGATATAAAAATGAATCACTGAATGTGTTGCGCAAATCTCGAGGGCACTGAACCGATCTCGCTATATATTTTATAATATTCCTTGAAGTACGAGGATCATTCTTTACATATCTAAAAAAAAAAATATTTACGCGGGTGAAAACGTTAATAAATATCATACTTTGCCTTAACCAAATATAGTTAGAAAAGCATGTTTCAGGCATTGTTTATATTATAGTACGTCAAAGAGGATTTACAATCTTCGTAATTTGTTTAACAACTATTGGAAAGTGTTTTAGTAAGGAAAACAGATCAGAAATAACCGCAAAAGGTCAAACGGGACTGGTTCCTCATCACGCAATAAAGTAGAAAGATTTTTTACATTTTCGGGCTCAAACCGACTCCATAATCATGAGATGACTTCGAGAAGCGAGTAAACCAGCCAAAGAAGATGATGATAATTATGATGGAAAAAGCTATTGTAGTCCAAAACACCTGTACCATTATGTTCATCCATATCCCACTTGTTTCCAGATACCTGAAGCCTTCCCGCATCAACCACATGCCGCCCCTGATGGAGGGAGAGGCCCTCGCCGCCAGGGTCCTCGAGATGGGACCTGTGGCCGCCAAGTTCTTAGGGTAAGTACAGAGTAACTATTTATTTAATTAACTTCCATATCATTGAAAAAAAAGTAGAATAAGTTTTAACTCTGCTTTTTCTCTTCTCTTTGCCCTGTTTCCAATTATAATTATTTTAAATGTACGCCCATTTTTGACGAGCAACTTAATAAAAAATTTAAAGACTTAAAATAAATTATTCATGTCAAAACTTACATGGTTAATCGACTCTATAAAAGGATCAGCACATCAAATGATCACATACTATTAATAAATGGTGACGTAACATACTATTAAAAACAAAAATCGTATCTTATAAACAAATGTTTCCTTCCATTCTCATAAAGACCGGTAATCCTCGAAGTACCGCACTACGCGTCCCTCCGCGGCAAGGAGCGAGAGATCGTGATCTTACGCTCCGACAACGGTACCAGTTGGAGAGAACACAACGCTGATGCCACTGATGATGTGGTGCAGGACATCCTGCATGAAACTCTGGAAATTGAAGGTGAGTTGGATAATGTAGAAGCTAAATATTAAAAAATGCAAATAAATTTAACAACCCTACAGAAGATAAATCACAAGTTACCTTACAAAAATGAGGAACCAATGGACTCTATGAAAATGCGTTGAATTAATTTAGCATGACGAATTAGAATCTTTTAGAACCAGTTCTGATAGATCCGATATACAAGGCAAGGACAATAGATCGTACTTAGACATTATTAGGAGCTACAGTCCTTTTAGAAGACCTAGCTATATAACCGGTCTATTTAATTTAGAATTAAAACCCAATTTTGGAACTAGGCTAACCCTTGTCAAGGAACTAATCAAGATAAAATAAAATCAATACTTTTTATTTAAATGTGCCTTTTTGATTAACAGAGACAAACGAAGATGAGAAAGGTTGGGACAATCCCCGCGTCACCAGGATCCTGACGCATGACTTCCCGCAGTACTTCGCCGTGATCTCCCGCATTCGGCAGGAGGTGCACGCTATTGGGCCCGAAGGTCAGTTCATAAATCATTCATAAATATATTTATCATTCTATAAATAACGCATTATTAGCATTCTGATATTTCTAAGCTTTACCATGTCAAATAGGTTTTTTCTAAAATTGCATTCACTTGCCTACATAGGTAAGCATAGGTACAATAAAATATGTACTAATTACTAAAAGTATTAAACGGAAAGAAAATTCGCCAACATCTTTAAAGAACTGAACAAGATCAACTTTCAGGATCTAAGCAACACAATTTTATGGACGATGGAATTAAATAACTTATTTATTAAACACGTATATTAACGTAATCCTCTTTTTATGATGAAGATGTATCAAAACTATGGAATGTCACCGATACTTTTCAAAAACTTTCAATTTCATCATTATCTTCCTGTAAAACACTACTAATAAATTGGAAATAGATAAAAGCTAAATAATACCTAACATTTCCAGGTGGCATGGTCTCCAGCTCCGTAGTCCCTCAGGTCCAAGCTGTCTTCCCTCAGGGAGCCCTCACCAAGAAGATCAAAGTCGGCCTACAGGTAAACCTATTCAAACCAAGGAAAGGTGTTAAAGACAAAAACCTGAAAAAGATCACTGTCAATAATGTGTCTAAGAAAAAGAGGTTCTCTTTAATTTGGTAGGATGTTTAATCTTGTAATCTATAGACCAGAAAATATGTAGACGTATCGTAAGCTTATATGAAATCTAATAGACGTAAAGATTTTAACGAACTATTTAAATAAAAAAATCTCGTACGCGTATTTGAATTTTAACATACTCTTCTTAAATGAATTTCTGATCTTAATCGTGTTCGGAATACACAGCTGAACCATAATTTAGGATCGGCTTCAAGAGGAGTGATTGCATATTTACCTCCACATTGCATTTTACAATCCGTGTTTCAAATATTTTAAAAAATCTCAGAGTCTTTGTCGTCTTTGTATTTTCTGGTCTTCTCAACTATTCTAATCTCACTGACATAGTCAGGCCAGCTTATGAAATATAACGAAGAATTTAGCTAAGTACGCATTACTTCATTGCTAGATATAGGAACAGTGTTCATTAATTTATTATTTATAAGAATAATTGTGTTCTCATTAATGTAAGTCACTAGATGGGTTTCGGCAAAATATTATCTGGAGAACGGTGAGAATATTACCAAAGAATTAGGTTTTAAGTAGTCTGATTAGTGATTCAATGATGAATACGATTAGCTTGATAATGATTTTTTTAGAATTGATTCTAGACCAATAGAAGTAGACAAAACGTATGCAATAAATGGTAATAAAAAAGACAATACGAAATATAAAACAGGAATATCTGAGGAAGCTCAACTTAAGCATAATAAACCGAAAAATATTCAGATCATATTTTGCCAATCATTTAAGTATTTGCCATAATATAAACAAAAGTACAAATGTGAATGCCAAATTTTTTTACGGACAACATTATTTTTTTATTGGTGTTGTTTTTATTTAAGCTACTTATATGGTGTATCATCACATATCTTAGGTACAGTTCATCTCTATTTTATTACAATGTATTGTGATTATAAACAATAATTAGGCTTCACTTGTTTCATCAAATACTAGTCAAATATTTTCGATAAAATCTTGGAGGGTCAGCAGTGTTACAGCCAAGTCGAGAATGAATATTTCTCTTAAATGCGTATTTTTGTAAATTTGATGAGACATGTATTTTGCCACTAGAATAAGTAACTACGTTACTCCTTTAGGGAAGTCATACCCAATAAATTTAGAAATTCACTTAACTATTTATTGTAGAAGGGAGTTTCAATAAACAATTAAAAAATTAAACCTTGTTTTCAATGTAAGCAAAATTGAATTCTATGAAATCACTCAAAAGTCTAAAATCGTATGTTTTTCTCACACTGCGGTTCACAGAAACTTTTCTCTAGTTGGTCTTTAGGTGACGTTTTAGCATGATTGAAATGATTATAATTAAATAAAACATGAATGACTATTGTGATATTTTAACTAGTACTAATTGTGTGTGTATACCATATTATTATGTATTTAAATTTAAATTGGAGTGACGTAATATAATTAGTTAAGTAGTATTTTAAGGATTGCTAAATTTATTGGGTAATGTCTTTATATGCTTTTGAATTGTTACTTGAAATGTTATGCCAATTTGTATTTTATTTCCTAAAGACCAAACGTGAGAGTTGCATGATGTATATTTATTTTATTTGCTGTATTATTTTGAGCTTTATTACTGTCGGAGTGTGTTGCATATTGTTTTATAAGCGCATGTGTGAGAAATAGATGGAAGTCTGTGTTCGATACTGTGTATAATTTGATTTTATGCTTTACCTGTGATTTCATAATGTTCATATTTGCTTAACTGCACCGACCGCTCTTCACCTTTCTATCATTTGTTTCAAAAATATAGCTATGGGTTTGTAAATGTGTAGAAAATGGAATCTTCAACTCAAAAAAACAATAGAAAATCAAAATTCTAATGTAATTTGGCATAGTTTCTTAAAACTGTTTTGAATTTTTGGGAAAGGTAAGTAATGATTTCAATCTATGTTTCCTCACACTGCCTTTTATTTTAAGCCAACACCAGCATGAAGCTTTGGCGACGATTACGTTTGGTCTTTAGAAAGAATAATACGGCAAACATTGCCACAAAAATTAACATTACCAGAGTCATCAATAGGAAATTTAAATAAATTGGAAATTGAATTTTAGGAAGAGTGTAATCTAAAGGTCTTCTCAAAAACTTTCTTACAGGCTCAAATAATTGATTCGGAACTAACCGCTAAGCTCCTTGGTCGTGGAGTAGCAGTATCTCCAGTAGTGACAGTGGAACCAAGAAGAAGGAAGTTCCACAAAGCCATCACCCTGAGTATGCCAGCCCCAAGACCTCATACTCAGGGTATGACGAACCAGTACAGCACTTCTTCAGCCCCAACATTGAGACTACTCTGTTCCATATCAGGTACAATTAAAAAAGTTCGCTTGTATTTGAAAAAGCAAATCTGATTTGTTACTGGAAAACTAGATCAACCCAAAAAAATATCAGAATCTGATGTTGTCATTTTTTGCAATGGTAAGCTATGAAAAACCGATGAAGATATTCCATATATTTATAAAAATATGGAAGTAAAAATGTGTTCCAGTAATGAATAGATTGATGCGATGTGTTGCAATGGAGTATGGCTTATGTTTGCTACATCGATGAAATGCTTTGCCTAAGGAAAGGTAAGTGTGCCTACAGTTAGGTATACTGCTTACAAACAGACTCCAAGTTTGGGTTACAATTTGTATACGAACATTTATTGCAATGAAATGGCACTCACAGATTTTACATAAGATTTTACGAAAATGAATAATGACCTTGAAATTTTTCGACTGTGTGTGTCAAGTTCATTCCACTCAATTTCATCTACAAATTAAGGCCTATTGAATCTGTGGTCTATGCTTTTAAGTTGGCTTATCGAAAACCAAACGGAAATATAATTCTGATACCAATATTCCATTACAACACATGGTAATGTAGGATAAAAGCTAATACCAATCATTACAAATCGATTCGTAGGTAACAAGATATAGTTCTACATGAGATCGGTAGACTATAGTTTTGACATTTTAAATTTCTAACTAGAGTATTGATAGTTAATCGGAATTTCATAGTGTTTTTATCTTAAATCATGTTGGTTAGAGTAGATCGGAGAATTACAGGTTTTGTCTGACTCCCTAATTTATAGACATCAGGATGAGCATGATAATGAGAAATAGCGTAGTTTGTAATTCATTTCATTCCAATTTAACATCATGTTAGGGAAAGGGAAAAGAAAGTATAAAAATTTAAGACAGTCCGAAAAGCTAATCGCTTATAGCAAATACACAAGCCGCTGAAGGGATACGTCCCTGTGTGTCCGTTATGTGCGTGTCTACATTGTCTTTGTTCTCGTGTGTTTGTGTGTGTTGCACGCTCACCGTGTACGGCGCTAAATAATGTGCTGCCAACTATCGGCGCGAACCAACAGGGGTATTTCGCAAAAGATCTCTCGAAGGTAAAAACATTAGAAATATTATACAAAAACAAAATCAAAATGTCGGTTTAAGTTATCGTTAAATTTTATTTAACCGTTATTTTGTGTGATACTTTAAAACTTTCGTGTTTTTTTATTTCTCACAAATCATTGTTTTTGAGATACTTATACTCCCAATCATCTCGGATGTTGGAGTATAAATATCGGATACATTGTTTTTTCCCTCTATCACTTTTTGAATGCTTTTCCATATCTTGCTTTTCATACATTCTTCCTCTATGCACGGGCTGAAATTTTTACGCTTTGTTAAATCACGTTCACTCTGTATCATAACCATAATGAATCTTGGGACATCAAGAGTTTGCACAGCGATACGTTCACAGAAACATGTCGGTTTAGAACAATGTACAAACATAACTAGAACTAAAGGAACTGCAACTGTATTGGCACATTGTATATGATTGAGACACGATGGATATCTGTTGTTTAGTGTAAGCGTAAAGTTAACTTCCTCCGTATCGGTGCCATCTTCATTCTCATGATCATTCGACGTCAATGTTCCCTTTTTGTTACTTTGCTTGTAAGAATCAGAGATTTATTTCCAAAACGGCCTATCAGTTCTGTTCACATCATCTTCTCTTATTTTGTCTCGTTCCTTTTTCTTGTCATTGTTTCACTGGACACCTTTTTATTTCTATTGTTTTATTTAGTTCGATTGGATTTTTGGATTTTATTTCAGTGAATGTCCTTCGAGAGATCTATTTTCCGAAAAACCTGAAACAAATTTTGATGATTCGTTTTTGATAAAGTAGAGTTCATTTTCATTTTGAGAGACAACCGCACTATATGTAAGGAACAGGTGACGTTCACAGTGTGCCACATTATAGTCACTTTTTTATTTCTAAAAGTAAATAAAATGGTACGTTATTTATTGTTTATTTGTGTGATGTGTTGTCTTTGCTTGTTGTGTGTTTGCTATAGGCCGTTTTGGAAACATTTTACGTTTAGTTTTTATTGATTTGTTATTGACCTGTCTTTCTTATTTCTGATCTTTCTTCTACATCGGTTATTTACATATTAAAACTTCCTTTTCTTTTACGTGTTTAGGTTAAAATAACAAAATTCTTAATTTAAGAGGCTCTCTGAAATTTGTATTTATTACTACACTTTATGATCTATTTATACATTTAAGTAAAATTAGTCAAACTCGTAGAAGATATAGACTGTAATATGAAGAAATCAGTACTTTTGTAGATAAATAAAGTTAAAGGCCTGCTTTGGCATGCAATAGGGTAGACCCATCATCATGGCAGTTGGAAAATAGCGTTTTAGCCGCCAAATACTGCCTCTTAGCTTTCATCTAAACAGACAGACAATGAAGCATTTAAATGTAGCGACATAAGTATAATTGCAGAGCATGTGTATAGTTGAAATAAGGCTTATGGGGTATAAAATGAGCTGCTTGTGGTAACAGGTGGAACGAATCGAGCTCATTGGGAAGATGTCACTGAGAATACTCCTCTGACGTTTGTGAACGATTGCGTTTCGTTTACAACTACTGTGTCGGCTAGATACTGGCTGATCGATTGCCGGCATGTAGAGGATGCAACGAAAATGGCAACGGAATTGTACAGGTAAAATAAAATAATAAATTAATTGCATATAAATAAAAAACACCGACTTCAATTACACAGGACCATAGAGAATGCTACTTAAACAATTAAAGAAAGGCCAATGCCCAGTAGTGGGAAGACAAGGGTAAAGACATGACGATAATACCAACAAAAAAAAAACAACTGGATTGGTTTGATGAAACATGGGACCATCTCTGAAGTATACCTATCGATGACTGTTTTCTTTGAAATCTGTCTCCTACTCGTATTTATAATTACTATGTATTTCTGCTTTAGTAAAGCAATATCTACATATCGCGTAACAAACATGCAAAACAAGTACAGATGAATTGAGAACCTCCTCATTCTGAAGTAGGAAAACTAATTATAGTTATTCTTTACAAAAAAAAAAAAACGATTTCTTATATATTTCTTTTGGTATTGCAGAGAAGCGATCCATGTCCCATTCATGGCACGTTTTGTGGTGTACGCTAAGCGCACTGACGAGTGTCAGGCGCAGCTGCGAATGTTCTGCGTGACTGATGATAAGGAGGACAAGACCTTGGAGCGCATCGAGCGGTTCATACAAGTCGCTAAGAGTAGGGATGTGGAGGTAAGTTAAGAAAAAAATAAAAATAACATAAAAGTAAGTAACGTAAATGATGAAATTCATAGGTATTCAATATTCATTCAAATCAACACAAACAAAACCAATTTCTAAATCTAAAAATACCTACCCAAAAGTAAAGCAGAAAATAAATAGTTATAAAAACGTACGTTCCAAAGTCCGGTGAAGTAGTCAAAGCCTGCGCTCAGGCTAATTGCAAAGATCTCTACCAAAAAAAAAACTTACTTAAGCAGAAAATAAATAGTTATAATACGTTTATAATAATGATGACTACCACAAAAATACCTATTGAAATTCTACTCTAGTAACAGTCTAATAAAAATATCATCATCAGCATAATCTAGTAAGGTGGAATAGAAGATGGGACAATTTAATTTAAGTAACGGCCGACTTGAGTTTTAAATATTCAACTTAATTTTCGTCTACAGGTCCACGAAGGAAAACCAGTGTACCTAGAATTTGGTGGCAACTTGGTACCTGTTGCCAAATCTGGGGAACAGCTATCTATACCGTTCAGGGCATTCCGTGAGAACCGGGTGGCCTTCCCTGTGATGATCAAGACTCAGGACCTGGAGCCGATCTGCAGGTGCCAGTTCATGAGGGATCCTAAGGTTCCGAAGGGAGAACCTTCACCAGCACCAGTAAGTTAAAGACACTTAGTGGTGATCTAATTCTGTCTAAAGTTTTGACGATATCATCTATGTGTCACTTAACGCTTTGGTAAACATTCAAATGCCTCAAAAAAGAACCAGACTTTAGAAAATATTATTTTGTGTGTCACATAAATGGTAGACCTATAGAAAGTAGACATGATAACATGCTAAACGGTAGCGTCGAACAGTGTGCTTAAATATTTAGATTAAACTTTTATATTTTCAAAAAGAGACCTCTAAAGATTCACATATTCAGATTGTGTATCTAATACAGTTGGCTTTGGAATACAATAATAGCCCAATCCTTTTATTCATTTTAGATTGCTGTACTCAATATCATGGTGCCAGATGAACCCACAGACAGGACTTCCCCGATCCTAACAGAGACTGTGCCCATGCGCACAGAAGAACAGGAACTGATTTGGAGACAGAGGCTTAGTGACCCAAGGTATGTCATTTTCAATTTTTTATGTGTTGCTAAGTACAAATCTTGAGAGCAGCTGAACCAGTTTCTCTAATTCTTTTTTTTAATTTTCCTAAAGTTCGAACATTGTTTTTACGAATCCTGTAAAATAATCCGAAATTGACTAAAATAAAGGCTTCGCTCGGAACTTAGGTAATCAATAGAAAAGAGAGTAGTGCCTCTCAATAAATGTCACTTACTCATACACTTGATGTGGTTCAAGAAACTTTTGAACAAAATACTCACTGCTTAGTACTGCAAAATACTTACGGTATAAAAAATGTTTTTCACGAATATTTGTTTAATATTTTTAGGTTGGAAGATATATGCAACCTTCTCGGTAAGGACTGGGTGGCGTTAGCTTACGAGCTAGGAGTGAGTGTGGCCACCGTCAACCAGATTCAGGCGAAGAGGATTACTGCGGCGGAGCAGGCGCAGCTGATGCTGAAGCTGTGGAAGACGCAGTCAGGGACTAAAGCATTGGGTAAGATGATAAGTAAATAGCAAAAAGAAAATCATGTAACATACATCTCAGCATTGTTAAGTGAGATTGGCAGTGATACATGAAAAGTAGACAGAATTGAAAATAAAATGCTCTGACTCTTAAAAAAATTGATTTTAGTTAAATTTCTAGGTATTTTTTGTTCTTCATCTATTTGGGGAAAATAAGCTGGCAACTTTGCCTTAATCTTCTAAATTCTGTTATTTATTATCAACAATAATAATATTTCACAAATAATAACGATGATTTTAATGATTTCAGACAATTCACTGGAGTTGGCGCTATGTCGCATCGGTAGAGACGACATCATTGCACCTCAGTCAGAACTGACCAATGAAAGACGAATCCAACGAAACATTTACCAAGAAAGACAAGCTTCAGAAGAAATTGAAGCATATAAAGGTAAATAAATAATAGTAACAAACCACTACTATAATAGTAGATACATATTATTATGCTATGAAGTATGATAAAATCTTAAACAAACGTTCTACAAAAATAATTGATTTTTCAGCCGAAGAAGACAACAAACTTAAAGACAGAATGTATGATGAAGATCAAATTCCTGAACACAGAGAGTCTGAACATGATCAGGATGAAGCTAAATATTCTCCTGAAGAGAAGTCGATCATAGACAAGAGTGAAGTGGAACGAACTCCTACACCTAGCGAAGAAAGTGAGGAAGACGAAGGTAAAAACAATTTATAAGAATAGAAATTAAATTTTCCATTCATTTCTTATAAAATGACATATGTAAATGATAATACAATTTTATATTTAAAAATAAGAATATATGTCTACTATTTACTTCATTAAGCAATGTTTTGATTTATTATGCAGACGTTAAACGGAGTGTAGCTGAAAGGAAGGAACAAATTACGAGAAAGTTGAGTTCGAGCAAAATACCTGCATCGAAACAAAAGAAAGAGATTCGGGAGGAAATCATTGAAATTAAGACTCAAATCAAACCAGATATCAAGAAATTCCAGGATATTGAACAACAGGTAAAATTACATAAAAAAATTACATTGTTAAAGTAAATGTTTAGGAATTAGACGTCTATAAATTTATATTAACGTAAATTTGTGTTGCAGGTCAAAGAAAAAGATCCAAAACTAGAAAGAGCACGCTCGAAAACGTCTCCAGACACAGTCGAAGAAGAAAGAGAGACTGAAGTCGTAAGAGAAGAAGTGGTAGAAGTCAAGAAAGAAGAACCTAAACCAGTTGAGCGACCAGTTGAACAATTCAGAAAGTATGATCCATCGTCACCTGGAAAGCCAACACCCAAACACTTGCAACGACATATGAGGAACGAATCAATGAGATTCCCATCTGGTGACTTTTCAAATGTCACCATTACGCCGCGAAAATCAGTAACCGCTGAAACCTCTGAAGTCAAAGTAACGGAAACTAAAGATACCTTTACAAAAGAAGCTATTTCCCAAAAGGAAATCGTCACTTCTAGGGTAGAAGAGAAACTGGAAGATGGTGAGAAATCACCTGATTTAGTGTCCGAAGAAGTAGACATAGCTGAAGCTCCATTACGAGCTAAAATCAGCTCCTTTGAATCCAAAATGTCAAAGGAATCCTCGATTGAATTACCTAAAACAACTGTTAAATTAACAAAGGAAGCACTTAAAAAACATACATTAGAACAGGAACATGGAATTGAATACACGCAAGAGTTTGTAAGAGAACAGTCGAAGCAAATATCAAGTATGGAAACACATACAACCCACAAAGTATCTGTTGAAACAGAAAAACACACAGAACAAGTTAAATCTGTTAAAGAGACAATACAACATTTCGATTCTAAGATAAAACTAGAGGAGAAATCTAAGCCATACCATAAAACAATGAGAACGGACTCTACGTTAGTTCAAGTGTCTTCAGAGGAAGATAGCGAGTTCTTGAAAAAATCCACTGACTCTGAAACTGAGACTGAATCTCAAACAACTGTCAAAGTTGATAAACTAGAACAAAAGAGTAAATTTAAAATGGACAGAGAGGTATTCGAAAAGAAACCCGACTTAAAAGATTTACCCAAAGATCTCAAAGATGATAAAGACAAAAAATCTGATGATGATGACAAGAAAGACGATCAACCAGCAATTATGATGGAACACAAACTTGAAAAGCAACTGACATTAGAGTTGCGAGCAAAAACTAGCGATGAAGACATCACAGAAACTTTAGAGGAGAAAGATGTGTCTACAAGTGATAAATTTATCAAAGAGAAGGTATTTATTGTATACGTAATCGTTTTTTAATCCTTTTTTAGTATCTGTGTGTTTCTGGAACTATCTCGCTCCGAAATTTATACTTTTGAGGTCTCTAAAATTATATTTAAATTTTCGTTCAGATTTATCTATAGTCGATACTAATACATAAATATTTTTACAGGTGGAAACACAAGTATCAGTAACGAGTATAAAGTCTGACTTAAGTAGACACACGAAGACTGATTCGATGGGATCTGAAGTACAAGATTTGATAAGCAAGAAATTGTCGCAAGAATCGCCTGCGCAATCTGCCATTGACAAAGCCGATTCATTGGCGGACTTGCAACAAAGCACTGAAAAAGATTTCAGTTTTGTATCTCAGACTGAATCGAAGGTAACGTAGTCAGTAATGTAACTAATAAACGAAATGCCTAAAAATTTAACAGACACACTCTAACTCCCATTTTATTTTTGTTTATTTAGGTATATTCAAAAGACTCAAAACATAGAAGCGACTCCTTAGATGAAACTTCACAGTTCTCGGACCTAGATGATCAAGTTGGCACAAGTCCAGCTCGCAAGACGCCAGTTGATAAAGATTTAGAGCAAACAATGAGTAGAACTGAAATAAAGACTGTCACTACTTCTATAGTGGATAGAAAGGAAGCAAAAGATCAGACATTAGAGTTCATTAAATATGAAAGTGAACATAGCTCGCAAGTTATTGGCGCTGCCTTAGGACAAAAAGAAACAGAAAAGGTAAGAAATGTAGACAATATTTTTGTAAAAATATATAAAATATTAGATATTCTTTAACACAATAATCATCACTTTTCTACATTTTAGGTATCGCCTAAAGAATCTCCTGTCATAAGCGCTAAAGCGCGGCAGTTTATTGAAACAGTACCTGAAGACGATTCTGTTCAGGAATGTTTCTTCTCTAAGCGTATTTATTCAGATTCTTTAGAAGACTCTGAACAATCTGATTCGCGCCGGCATTCAGAAGCCGAATCGTTGAAATCAGACCAATCTGATGTTAAAGCTAAAGTGTCTTCCTCTGATTTTGATGAACGAGCAGAATATGAAGAAACTGCTGACTCAGGCAGTGGTTTCGGCGATGAGAAATTTGAAGAGAGCGTTGGATTCACATCTATGAGAATCGAACCTAAAGTAGAGCTTGAGAAACAAGACTCGGGGTCCGATAAGGCTGATGAATCAGATATTGTTTTCAAGAAAATGACACCAAAACGCCATTCCAGAACTGAATCCATTTCTATCACTAAACTGAGTGATCTACAACTTGATTTAGATGTTTCGAAACCTAAACAGGAATTCCAAGTGATTGTTACTGAGGCCGAAGAAGTCGATCGATCTGATAAAGAGGAACTGTCTGACAAAATATCCTCTGAAAGTAGTAGGGAAATTGAAATGTCAGACAGAAAATCGTCCGAAGGTATTTCGGATAAGATCAGCTCTGAAGACGCAGTCACAGAGAAGAAAACTTCTTCTGAAGAGGAACCTGCAAGAGAAGAACATCTAGAACATGGAAAGGAAGTTGTTACAGCTATAATTGAAACTGTGCGAGATGTTGAAGCAGTTGAGCTTAGGTCTCATGCTGTGAAAGATGAAGTACTAGACAAAGGTGAGGTTTACTATTTATTTACCTTTATTTTAGCTTTTTGTTTTTACAGTAATATATAATTTAGAAAACATTTCAGTTGATGCAATAAAACGACAATCAGTTACGTCTGCTGGCTCAGGATCAATCAGTGAGCTGCGTCTTGAAGAGAAACGGTTATCAGACGCACACAGTCTCACAGAATCAAGGGATTACACGTTTGAGGAATCTGAAGATGACATTGGAACACAAGGAACTCACGTTGACATGTCTAAAGACAAAGTTGAAGTTAAAGTCGAGAGTGAGAAGACTAAGACTGCTTCAGGTTAGTTTCTTAAATGTTCCATAAAAGTTTATACTATGTTCTGATGTGCTGCAGAAACTAAAATTTTGTTATATGTATTACATGATTGCACATATTACAGGCAAAACTGACCCGTCAAAACTAGCAAAATTAACTCATGGTGACTCATTAGATGACGTCGAAGGATTCCCAGAAGACCATGTTATTGACTACGTCCATAAATTACCACACATCGCAGAGATAGGGTAAATAATGTTACTGTTTTCGAAACATGTTAAGTATCTTCTTAAGCCTAATTTTATTTCTATGATTGCAGTTCTATCCCTGACAAAGACATAACTAGTGATTTCTTAAGCAAGGAAAGAGATGAACAACTTAAACGTGAAACTGTCCATGTTGTCACAAGTACTGTAACTGAAACGGTAGCACCCGTGAAGGAAGTAAAAATTGTTGAAACTATCAAGACAGACCAAGATGAAAAGCCTAGGGAAGTTGTATATACAACAAGGCATACTGAGACAACATACTCGGTAACTTCTAAAGAAGAACCGACAGTTGTAACTGAAGTCACTACTATCATTAAAGATGGTACTTCCACATCCACAACAGTGGAGGGATTTACTACGGTTAAAAAACATGTTGTATCAAGTGAAGGTGGTAAATTCGATGTTTCTAAAATAAGAACCGACACTCTCGGTAACTTCGATATCGGAGATTTAGATGATGTTAAAAAGTTTGTGCCTAAAGACTTAGATTTAATTGAAACGACTGAAATCACAAAAGAACAAGTAAAACCTGTTATTGATGACATTTTGCAGAAAGGCACAATTGCTGCGGCCGCCAGAAGCCCAGTTTTAGATAAAGACATTAAAATGATTACTAAAGAAATTGTAGAGACTGAAAAAAGGTCTTATGACGCTAAAGTTCCCGCCAAAGAGGAGCGAAGACATTCTTGTATCAGTCCAGCTATTTCCCTTGAAAGAATTGCGGAGTCTGAAGTAGAGACAGAGGATGAACCACCTAAACCTACTCCTAGTTTACCCATTGATACCCAAAAGAAAACAGAAATTTCGACAGAAATGAAGAAATCGGACTCAGCTATGAAGCAAATGGCTGACAACATAGAAATAATTATTAAACAGGCATCTGAGGATATTGACCTTTCATCAGAAGAGCATCCAGTTGAAGGAGAAACGCAAGACATCGCAGGCCGTGTCTCAGTAGACTCTATAATTGAAGAAGCTGTGACCACAGTCGAAGGGTATTTAGACGAAAAAGACGCAAAAGAACAAGAAATTGAAGCAAAGAAAGAAATTGTCTTTGAAGAAACAAAGAAATTTGTCAAGGAACGGCCAGGACTGATCAAATCTCTTTCTAGAGATAGTGGAGAAATTGTAATTATGCCAAAGAAAAAACATCCAAGAACGTTCTCTGTTCAAAGCTCACCTGAAGAAGTAGAAGAACAGATTTATACTGACTCTGAATCAGGTAAATAAATTGTGTATTTTAGAACGTAAAGGCTTTGATTGAATTGTGATTGAGCTTTGAATTAAATTAAAATAATCTCTTTTGACAATTACTTTGTCGTTAAATCATTGCTCAATTCGAATAGACAGTGTGTAAATAGAAATCATAGTTGATTATAATGGTTACAGAGATGGACAAAGCCAAAGTACTAGAAATAATAGAACCAAGTTCAGATGTTGACGGTAAAGCACCAACATCTAGTTTTGATACAAGGAAGATTCGTACTGACTCCCTTGATGACGCCGACGATTTTCCTGAGAAGGAGGTAACATTATTTGCTTGATTTTCTTATCCAAAACAGTAATTATGTGATTTAAGTATAACGTATATTTCGTTTGCACATTTTTATAATTAAAATGTTTTTGCTTTTATTTAAAAACTTTATTTTAATGTCTAACGGTGATTAATTGCTAATAATCTATTTTTTTTACGGTTTCAGGCCGAATATTTCGGTGATGATGACAAATATAGTGAAGAAGGGCGCGGTACCTTCCAGCAGCCTAAGTCGCAAGAGTCAGCACAAAGCTCTGACATGGCTGGTTCTAGCACAAGTGCCCAACAGGATGGCGAAGAAGAAGACAAGTTCAGTGAATCATTTGTAAAGAAAACTCAATTTGTCGATGGTATCCTTCGATCAGATTTAGTCTCGAAATCTACTACTGAATCTTCAGTTACTACTGTTATATCAACGTTAACCAAGTCTTCAGATGATGATCAAAAGTCGGTTCTCGAAGATGGCACGTCTGCTGATTTTTCAAAGATCAGCGGTGCTGACTTAGTAAAAGACCCGTCTAAAACTTCTATTGATGCTAAAGAAGACTCTAGAATAGAGGAACAAATTGAAGACCGTGGTACTCCTGATTTGTCTAAAAAGTCGATTGACTTAACCAAAGATTACTCCAAATCATCTATTGATAGTAAGGATACTTCCAGAGATTTCGCTACAAATGAACTGTCTAAAGATTCTACTGTAGATTTAACTAAAGATTATTCAAAGGCTTCCGTAGAAAGTGTTAAAGAAACTTCTAGATCCATCGATGAGAAGACATTTTCAGAAGACCATTCATCACTAGATGTATCTAAAACATTAGCATCCGATGCTTCTGAGGGAATTACCGTTAGTAAGGAATTTGTCGAAGACGAGAGATCAGTGTCAAGGGTTATGCGAGTATCGACTAGCTCATCCCAAGAAACCTCGATTTTAACAGAAAGTAAATTGTACAGTGATCACGATGAAAAATCTTTAGAAAAGATTAAACCCTCTGATAGATCTGAACAAGATTTCATTGGAGATATGGAAGAAAAAATTGCGCATCTTCAGTCAGAATATAGAAAAGAAGAAGAGAGTAGCAAAGACCTATCAGACAAAGAACCTGAGGTGAAAATAGAAAAACAAATCATTGTAAAAGAATTTGTCGGAGATGATAAAACAGAAAATATAATTGAGACAACCCAAGTGGTAACACATACAGTAGAACATACTGTCAAGGGAGGAAAAGTAGTGGAACATAAAATAGATGGTAAATCTGAAGAATTAGATGAAAAGAAGAGTGTCACCGAAGATAAGTCTGATGCAGAGATCGAAGCGGAGGCTGCAGATGAGGTGCCTGACATGAAAGAATTAAATAGAAGGTGCTCAAATCTACTGGAGGACATTTCACAAGGCGCTCTTATTAGGATTGATTCGTCTCATGTCACACACGGTGAGTCACATTTATTGTTTTTAATGACAAATTTAAGATTTTACAGTTAATTTATTTCTTAAATTAAATAACCTTTGTAATGCTTTACAAGTATTGTATTACATTATTTCATTTTATTTATTAAGACTCCAATTTACTCTCCAAATACAGCACCATTTATTCAACTTTTTGATTAACTTATTTCCGATTTTCTTGTCCTCGCATTTTAGATCTTGTATCAAAATTCTCCAAGACCCCACCACCGTCTCCTGTTGATTTGACTCTTAAAGAGAAAGCTAAAGCGGAGGAAAGTTCTGGCGAGAAGCACGGATTACTCGCTGGGCTACAACCTAAAGGTATTTTGTAAACATGGGCACATCATTAACAAAAAAGTTGTCAAAAATCATGGGAAATTGAGAAAAGAATATAATAATTAGCATTATTTGTTAATAATGTAACGTTTGTAAAAAATCAACTCAAGCGAGATGGATTCCGTTTTTGTATAGTGTTTGCAAGAAATTCTTTTTTGTTAGAAATATTGTGTAAGATAACAATAATAATGACATAATTTTGTTATTATAGCATTGTAGTATGTAGAGTCTGTTGATTTTGGACAACTGTCATAACCATAATAGAACCATAGTAGCTAGTCAAACAACTTGCTTTAGCTCCACAAAAAGCACTGTCTTGTGAACACGTCACTACGAAAAACATTAAAACACTCCATATAGCAAAACTGTATCAGTATGAATACTTTGTCACTACCTCTGTACTCTGTATTAATTCTTACTATGCTAATTTAAATTGATTAGTAGCTAGGATTTGTGCTAGAAGTAGGAGCTAATTTCTCCATATTCCATCTAGGCTCAGATTCTTCGTTCCTGGACGCTAGCCGTCAATCACCAAGAGCTTCATCAGCCGGAGACAGTCTCATCAGCGAAACTGAAGCTCACCAAAGTGGTCAGTAACTATGCAAACAACATTTAATTAAAAAATCTTTGAATTTTTCTGTAATGTAAATTCCAGTCCTTTTATTCTTTGACGACGACTTGGCATTTTAAATTGAGTATATTGGTCCCATAAAATGGATTGTGAGAATATTATTGCAAGCTTATTGCAGTAATGTAGTGGCAAAGTAGAGTCATAGCGAAACTTTACTCTTAATTTTGTAGCGAACAACCATTATAGAAAGCCTTATTTGCCACACTCTTTATTTGTACGCCAATTATCGCATGTGTCGTGGTTGATTTAACACTAACTTGACTTTGTTTCTAAAGACTTGGAAACAAAGCCAGTGAATGGACAGCACTACAAAAGTAATAATAGAATGCACTGAGACTAAGCAAGATGAAAATAAGACTTTAAAGCGACCCCATCAAATATTAAATAAAAGAGAATTTTAAAGTAGTTCAGTTGCAATAGAATCATAATGTACGCAAATATTCGTCAGCACAGTAAATTTTACTTTCTTTCTTGCGGAGCCCTTACGTTGCGATAGGTAAGTGGACCCACGAGCAACCGAACATCACTTTGTTTTATTATCGCTTCTTTATCAAGGGATAAGTTGATTTTCTCGTATTTAATTCGCAATTTTTCCATCTACTATCATTCACGTTTGAGTAACGTTTCGCTTTGATTCTGAATCTTCATTTATTTTTACCATTTATCCATCATGAGCTTCCATCGCTGCTGTCTAAAGATCTTCATCACATCCATATTGTTTTGTAAAATGTACACGCTTCAGGTGCTTCAAATGTTTTGAAATAGAGATACTATAGGATAACGTTGTTCTCAAGCAATATGCACATTAATGTCACAACAAATCAAATTAGTTAAAACACTAACATCAGAGTACGATTCCACGTCTTCAATGTAAAGCACCACTAACTGACATTCTCAAATCTATTAAGAAAATTATTCGTGTAGTCACAAAAGTATTTTTCTTTCCAGAAGTATTAATGGAAGCGTCTAAGGCACTCACTGCTGCCGCCAGACCCAAGTCTCCAACAAAACATGTCGCCGATAACATGTCATTCGTCAATGTCGACCAACCAACCATCACTAGTGGTGCCATTGAACTTGTAGATCGTACTATAGAAAAAAGCATTGACGTCATTGACCAAATTAAAAAAGAACAGCTCGCTGTAAAGAGGGAAGAACTACAAACCTCGACTTCTACTGACACCTTCTACAGTGAGTCTAGGGTTGAATCTTCTTCCTCATCAGTCCACAAAACATTTGAAGGTGGTGAGTTAAAATTCCAATCTATTGATCCTGAGGCTGTTATGTCGGATATGGTTGCCAAGTTTGGCACCAAAGATGACTTTAGCACTATTTTAACTCACAAAGAAACCGAAACTAGAAAGATATCTGGTCAAGAATTCTTTTCTGAGACCAAACAAGTGTCATCATCTGATGATGATTCGTTAGTAATAAAAACTGAAACAAAACATGAATTAAGGGGACAAGAACACGAAATGAAAGAAAAGACAATTGTGCGCAAGGATGGGGACCAAACGGAAACGTCGCAAAAGAAATTAGAGAGAGCTCATGAAGCTACAGCTAAACGATCTGACGTTGAAACGAAAACAGTAAGAAGTACAGATGATAATGACATAATAAAAGTTGAAAGAGAGTTTTCTGAACAAGGACTTTATACTGGCCGACAAACAAAATCTGAAGAAAAGATGACTGCTATAAAAGATGAAACAATTAAAAAGAAACATGAAATCAAAATATCTGAACGAGATATGTCTCATGAACAGTGGGGCAAGGAATATTTCACTGAGCCAGGTGAATTAGAAGACATTGTAGAAGACAGTGATGGCACATCCAGAGTGGCATACGTAGATTCCGCTTTAAAAATTATTGAAAAAGACGAAGTTGTATCCAGCGTTGAACTTTCTGAAAAAGGAAAAGTTGTAAGTTCGACAGTCGAACACCATAAGGAAGAATCTGTCATAGAAAGCAAAGAACATGATGATTTAAGCTCGGACGCTTCGCATGCACCAAGTTTTAAAAGCGAACCTACTGAAAGAAGAGATTCTTGTGAAGCAAGCCCAAAGAGTAAATCAAAGTCGTTCAAGAAGGACGATGAAATATATGAAGTGAATTTTATCAAAGAAATTAAAGTGACTACTTCTCCAGTTAAAAGCTGTTTCAGTCGCACTGGAAGCCAAGATACACATTCTGAGTCAGAGGTTGCGCCAGAGTTACCTCATGATGATAAAACAGGAGATACACCGAAAAAAGAGAAACCTACTAAATCGCCTATTAAACTACCTCAACAACAAATTCAAGATCAAGTCTGGGAAGTCTCTTTGCAGAAAGCGGATTCCTTTGAAATGGCTGATGAAATACCAAAACCTAAAGTAACTACAAGTATTGAACCATCTACTGCAACAAAGAGTTCTGAAAGTGACACTATTTTAGAAATAAGAACCGTAATTGAATCAAGAACTGAAGTGACCAAAACATCCAAAACTGACATGTCTCCGATAACATTTGAACTGTCTGATATTGAAACGTGTTCCACGTCAAAAGATCTTATGATTAAGTCTGGTGAAAGTCTAGATACAGAATGCATGATTAAGTCTTTAGAGTCTCATGAAGGAGAAGTATTACAAAAGTCTATGGATTCTACCATGAGTGCTGAAACCCTTCATGCTTCCGAATTTTCTACGGAAGCAGACTCTGCTTTTCTGACAGGAACTGATCACAAAAAGGAAGAAGTAAAACTTATTAAAGAAAAAAGTCTAGAAGACATTTGTAGTAGTGGATATGACACTGATCTCTCCTCTGCCGAGTTTCATGCGACGAAACTCGAGTCAGAAAGGGTTGATTACGATTCACTAATGTCTGCTCAACCACTCACCGACTTGTCAGTTTTGGAAAAAACTATAGATGAAGTCAAACAGTCTCTTGAAGCAGCACAGGGTGAAATCATCAGTGAAAAAAGCGATGGAAGCAGCAAATATAAGCAGTCGCCTTCGGAATTTCAATTCAAACTACTAATTAGTCCTGATAGACCTGAAGTAATTACTGAGGAACAACACGATGATCATGACAAAACTATTGTATCTACAGATAAAGAAGATAAAATATTGGATAGCCAAATATCTGAAGGAACCTCAACAAAAATCAGTTCTCACGATGATACTACAACCTCTGACGAAGAGAAGGATACTGTACATGTAAAAGAATCTAGTCCACCCTTAGATACCGGTGACCTTTCTATCAGATCGGACAGTGGTCCTCACTCTATAATTGAAACTGATAGTGAAATTGTATTATATGATCGGGATAAGTCAATAAGTAGTCTTGAAGTTAAACTGCGGGAACAAAAACATATTAAATCCAAGCTGGGTGTAGGAGACAGGCGATCAGCGTCTGAAATAGAAGGATGGTCTAGTTCTGGAGAGAGCCATTATCATAGCTTTGAACATTCGGAGAGCAGACCATTATCTTCGGATGTTGATGTTATGATGACAGCTCAAAGCGGCACTGAGTTTGAAACTGCTTTAACAAGTCATGACATTTCATCACAATCATTGAGAACTTCTAAGGACTATTTCACTGCTGGTAGTTCGCTTGCCTCTCGTGACAGTATGAAGAGCTTGGATTCAGATGGGTCTAGTCATGTAGCTAGTATTGATATTTCTGATGCTTCAGAAACACTTGTACCTTCAGCAAATGAATTAAAAGAAGAACTGATGGAAAGTAGTACATATGTAGAACAGTTTTTACATGAAGCAGAAAAGAAACAGGAAAAAGTAAAAGATGTAAGTGATGAGGAAGGATCGGGAGATGAAGATGAAAGCAAAATAGGTCTAATCGAACCCGTAGGCAAAATGAAAAGGTCCCACGAGATGCGATTTCTCCCCAAAGACATGATGCCTGAGCATTTCCCACTAGAAAGTGCTTCAGAAAGCGCTGATGTCGACGAAGATTCCACTAAAGATAAAGAAGGTTCAGATACAACTATTTCTAGCCAGTTGAAGACTGATGAAATATTATCTTCTTCCATTTCTAAATTAGATATGCCATCTTCTCAATCAGAACCAGAACCTGAAGAAATAAAAGAAGTTAAAGAAGAAATAATGCAAACCAAATCTTACACACAAGAAGCTATCCCGTTTAAAGTAACGAAAATTGAAAAACAGCAAAGAGAATTTGTTGATGTAGAAAGTGACATAATTCCAGTGGGATCATCGGAATACGATGATATAGTTAAACATGGAAGTATTACACCTGAACCTAGAAGACCATCAAAAGATGACGCAATTATTATAAAAAAGACAATTCATGACGCAGAAAGTGCACCTGGCGAAGAACATGAAGTTGTGGAGGAATGTCATAAAAAAAATATACAAGAGGTTAGTGTCGTGCCATTCCCTAAGACAGAAGTACCACCAAGTCAAAGGGAATTTGTTGATATTGAAGATGATATTATTCCAGTTGGAAGTAAACAGTACGAAGAAATTTTAAAATCTAAAAGCGATTCATCAGTACCAAAAACGAAAGTAGAAAAGTCTGTAGTAAAAACACCTGAATCTCAATTAGATAGTAAGCAAACATCAACATCTAGTCTTCAAACACAAGACCATATTTCTACACCCCATACGCCTTTATCTGCTCCTAGCCAAAGTTCGCTTTCGACTGACAATGGAAGGGAGTATGTTTTAGACGACATGTACGATATATCTGAAACTCCGGAATTACGGTCAGACGTTGCTGACACAAGCAGGTCAGAACTTCTTATAACGACTGAGGAAAAAACATTACACACCTATGAAAAAGAACAAGAGTCCCCTACAAGTGATGAATTCGAAATGGTAGACAAACCAAGCGAAATGGATGATTTTGTAGTAATTGAAGAAGTAGCCAAAGAGGCACAAGAAACAGACCCTGAAGGTAAAAGCGTTCAAATCAAAATGCAAAAATATGAAAAACGACACGATACAGAAATAGAAGACTATTTGTCAAAAACTTCTAAGAAACAAGAAAGTACTAGCAGTGCATCTGGTTCTTTATCAGATGAAGAGTTACTTCAATACGAGCTTGAACAGAAGAAACTTGCCGCTCAGGAATTAGCGGAAATAGAAGCAGGAAGGCGATGGATACAAATGCAGTTTGAAGGCGATCCCCGATATGATTACGAAAGGGTACCATTAGAAGATATTAAGGAAGAAGAAATGACTGATTTTGATGCCAGCAGGATTGGTAGTTTAACATCTCAAAAAGAATCGATAGGCAGTTACGGTAGCTTTAGGAATTCTTATGGAAGCCTTTCTGAATCTGAAATGGCTTCTCGAATTAGGTTTAGGGTAAAAGGTGATAATGATGATATTTCTATCAGCTCACTACAAGAGTTCGAAAACCTTGAAAGAGCTCTAATGGAACAGTACCAGCAACATTCTTCTTCGTCACAAGATTCACTCAATGGCTCGTTACCGAGACGTTACATACTAAGTAAGAGTCAAGGTGATGACATTTCCGTGTCTAGTTTGAAAGAATTTGAAGGGCTTGAATCCGCTTGTCTAGAAGCTTTGAAAGCCGAAATACTTGCAAAACAAAAAGAAGCATTACTTATGGCAGATCCTAAAGAAGTAAGTGGTTACTTCTTAGAAAAAGAAAAACGTTCATACAGTGGTGGCAGTTCGGAAAGCAGTCCTCCGCAGAAAGGAGGTAGTCCGAGTCAAAAGGGAGGTAGTCCTTCGCAGAAGGTAGGCAGTTACGGTAGTCCATCACAAAAGATTTTATCCGAATCAGCTAGCATACGCAAATTGATTGACCAACAAATGGCAATAGAACAAAAACTTCAACAGCAAGTTACACCAAAAGTTATAACGGTTAAGAAATTCGACGATAGAGGTGCGTTCTTTGTGCCGGAACCTGAACCTGGTACATCTGAATCTAAACCTGAACCACAAGGAGAGGTTTCAGAAGAATGCAAAAAAGCTTCATCTTTTGTTTGCGCAGCAGCTCCTAGTGATGGATCGGCTGAATCGATACCGGGAGATTGCGAAGAAATGATGAAGATTTTAGATCAAGAGGAGAAATCAAAGCAAAGTCAGGCAGTTACCAGAACATTTACTGATGGAGGTGTAATAGAAGTTGTTAGGACCACGACAGTTATACAGCAGAAATTTGTGGACGGAAAGAAAGTTTCTGAAACTGTGAGCAGTACTGACGGAGATGGGGCAGTTGATATACCGTCAAGGCCAAGACAATTAGAAGAAAGTGCTATGTCATTCGGCTCAGAAATGTCTTCGTCTATCACATCACAGCCTTCAGAGATGGATAGTTTGATGACTGTGCTAGATAGGCACATAGAGGGGGAAGTGGTCACTGTGACAAGGCAGACAATAACAATGACTGATAAGCCTGAGGATTTAGAGCTTTCTCGAGAAGGAAGCATGGTCCGTGAGCTGTCGCCCTCCTCGGGGAGATCGGTGGCTCATAGTGTAATCTCGTTTTCCGGTAAACAATTTACAGATCCCGCAAGTGGCTCGTGGAGTGGCCAGGACGAAGAATTGAGCTCGTCAGGAAGTTTTAGTCGGTAAGTCAAAATTTCCAGATTATCACACTGTCAAAAAATAACCTAGGGTAACAACATGTGGTTTTACCTGTAGGCCTTCACAATTTTTGTTGCCGAATGTGATAAAATGCTAGATGATTTATAACACCAAGTGATTTATTTATTATTTTGCAATTTGTAAGATTTCTAATTATTAACTCAACCCGAATTTATACACTTTCTATAGTTAAAATATGATAACACTGACTATGTTTACCACATAAAAGGCTTTTGCATCTTTCTTAGACCCAATTGAATAAATATATAACACATTTACATCAATCTAGGGGTGCACGCGCGGACCTGATGCTAGGCAGCACGGATAGCTTAGAAGCAACCAGCTCGAACGCTACCCGAGCCACCTACAACTATGAAGTTGACACCCCTATGACGGGCAGCCTTACTTCCGGAGGTAAGTGATCTAAACTCTACATACATATTTCCTAAAACATGTCTGAGCTTTGGTAGGTTTTCAACAAGATTGGATATAATAAAAGAAAAGGCACGGAAAACAAGGATGGAATACGAAAATTCTTGTAAGTGACTGATGCTCCAAGCGTTTATAATTGGCTATTCGTAAAAGCTTTCTCTTCACTGTTGCCTACTCAATGTAAAAGAAATATCAGTTGAAGCAACGCTTACTATATGGGCTTATATAACATAAATCAATCCAATACGGATGTAATATATGTATTTGTATTTTAAGTATCAAAGCTCTGACTACTATTTTATTTATACTAACTACTCTTGTTTTATCTTTGATTCTTATACGTAGCTTAATCATTGGCTTATATGTGCCTTTAATGATAAAAACTAACCAAATATATAGCCTGGATTTTATTATTAATACTCGTTCATTTATTTACTTACCATCTTTATAAATAATATTCATGCCTGCCTGCTATCATTTTACAATTAGCATGGCCTACATTTATAATCTCTTTGTATTTTACAGAAAAGTTTGGCTCTCATCCCCGCTTTTATCTTTAAATATTATATTAGTTTATTAAAATTTTCTCAAAATATTCAGTCTTTCATATTTAACATCACCAAAAAAAATCTGTTGACAAATAATTTTGAGAAAATCGTTCTTATTATTTTGAATGATATTTATTGTTTATATTATTTATACTCATTGCTGCCCCACCGAGCTTGATACTAATCAGAAAGATAACAGCGGTGCCCCCTCCAGGATCGAACACCATGGTCTCATCATTGGACACTCTCGACCCTATAACTGCTGTGCAAATGGAGAGTTTAGAACATCAGTCCACTAGCGAACATTATTCCCATGATTATGAAGTGCAAGAACCGGACTCAGATACGGAACGATTGGTAAGTGATCAATTTATTGTAACCGACACAGATGTTGAAGAAGAATTGGCTGAAAATAAATACTAAAAAAGAAAAAAAAACATCAAAGTTAGTATATGTTAAAAAGCATAGGAGTAGGAGTTATTAACTAGTTTGAAGGCATACCAATATACAAGTATACGATACACAACGGTCTACAAAATGAAAGCATTAACTAAAATTATCACTTCAAGACCATTTCTTTACTCCTCATTTCAATTATGTAATGACTTCACATTAAGTATAATTTATCTTACCGCAAAAGAAACATATGAAAGTGAAATGGACGAGGATAAAGCAATATTTAAAGAAATTCTAACTCATTTACAGGAACTAGACAGCCGAACGCCTAGAGCTAAGGAACGCACCATCATGTTCGATAGCACTGACACTTTAAGTGCGGTCAGTGGAGATGGTTCCGTCAAGGAAGCTGCCGTGGAGACACCAGCACCTACCTTCTATATTGGAGACACTCCTATTACAAGAGGTAAGGATAGCTATTTGCTGATTCCAGATAGTAAATGCCTCATTGGTCTAGTGGTTCTAAGCGCGACTTCTACGCTAGAGGTCTTGGGTTTGATTGCCAAGTCGACCAAGGTTAGGTTATAGGGTTTTTCTATGAAATTCTCAGTAGCAGGTCGTAGTTTGGATTTGTGCCCAGTTAGTGGCAATAGGCTTGCCCCCTATTACATGGGACCTAAACATACCGGCGAACTGTGGGTGTACATTGGTACACCTCTGCCTCGCCCTTCGGGGACACAGGCGTAATGGTATGTTATGTTTTAGGAGAACGGCGTGAAGATGACGATGCACAACCAGCATTGTCTGGAAGTGCGCCTGCGTCACTGCCTCCAGCCACACAGCCTTCACCACCCATACCTGCTCAAAGAAGGTAACAAAAACCATTTTTCACAATTATTAATATTTTCTGGAATATCTACGGAATCTCTCATAATACGATGAAATACTTAGACATTATTTAAGTCATAATCAATATCTTATGCCTTTCTATTATTTTAAATTTCAACTTGATTTGCTGCTTAATTATTATCGTCAATTACTTTTAATATAACACATGCTATTAATTTTGGTTCAGTTTTTATTTCAATATCGCCTATTTTATCATAAGCTTTTTCATTTATTTTGTCGTTAAGTACAAAATTGGTGATTTTATTATTTATAAATAAATTAAAATTTCTAAATGTACCTACTAAATTTAAATATATTACCATTGCAGCTGCTATTGTTTAAGTCACTCTCAAGATAGGCCCAACAAATAGGTACAATACTTTCTACCGTATTGCTTTTTATAATTATTTGCTTATACATGAACATCACCATTATAATCATAGTGTTATGGTTTTTTTTGCTTTGTTATAAAACATTATTTATTTATATTATTCATTGTGTTATGGCTGTGTCAGGTATTTAAATAGCATGTAGTGGAGGGTGTGTTTTCCGAAAATGTTTAAGGTTTTGTTGGAATTTAGCTCAGTAGTGATCACTAAAAATTGGAAATTATTGGCGAAGGGGCAATTTAATTCCCTTTGCCGATAATTTATCTTGTCACAAAAATCACAAATAACGGTAGATGATCACCACTTGAGTTTGATGTGAGTAGTTTTTACATAGAAACAAATGTTAACGTTAATGTTATGTATTGTCTTCTAAATTTCGTTAACTTTGACACCAAATAAGAATTTAAAATTGTTATATTTAATTATTTACAGATCATTATCGATGCTTGCAAAATCTCCTCCATCCAGTCTCGAAGAAACTAAGAAGTAAATCAATTTCTAACTAGGCTAGCACATACAAATGTGCTTAGAATCACGCATGACACAATTTCCTTCTAGTTTCTAGCATTTTGTAAATTCTTATACCTAATTCTTGCTTAGGCAATGATGCACAGGCTAATAACATTTTATTAACAGAAATATACTTAGAAACATACAGACAAATATAAAACCTCACAAATATAAAATAATCGAATGATTTTGACAAAATACTGATAATTGACTTAATACTCAATGATATGGACACAATTATAAAATAAGACATATAATCAAATTAAAGTATTAATTTGATACTGACATGGATACAAAATATATAAGACAAGACAAATAATTACTTACAAATGATAATGATAGAACAATAATTGAAGCTTTCAATTCTAATAATAAATACGGTGAAAAAAAATACACACATGTTTTAAAGACAAAAAATCCTAATGTAGATACAACTACAAGTAAAACAAACAATTTCTTCAGACTATTGAGCTTTATGCTCTAAATACCCTATACAATAAGGAAAAAAGGATCAAATACAATGATACAAATATTGTATTAATTACAAAAAGTATTGACGTTTTCAAATCATTCAACCTCGTTCAAATAAATGAATGAGTTAAATATATTTATAATCAAATATTACTAATAACTTCCAGCGTAGACAAATCTATGACTCTGTATAAAGCGTCTAATGTGATATCTAATCTACAAACTAAACTGACTCTTGTAGCTCTCGCAATAAGTCCTAAACTGAATAGTCGACTTCTCGTAAAAGATCATCGGTATATATGGCAAGCGTTTGACCAAACATTGGCCATATATGCGGAACATTTTGGATAATATTTTGGTACTCAACTTTTGTACTAAACCGTCGGAAACGACATGGTCCATGTTACTTGACCTATAACCCATAGCTTAGCTTTAGACATCAATATGCTTACTCATGATGTTAAAAGTGTAGAAATATTAACTATTTTATAAGTAAAAATAAGTAGGTTTCTGATGGATTTTGATAACGCATTGAATAACATTGGGAATTCTGTTCACATGAATAGGCAAAAGATAAGATCTCTGTACTTGATTCTTGCACAATTTCTTACGTAAGTAGATAGATAGGGATACAATATAGAATAAGTATTTCTTGATTTGCGGCCAACTGAATATTGTCGATGGCTAAGACGAGATTGAATGGGATCAGTATGGGATTTGGAAGGTTCTGTCCTATTTTGTATTTTGATATTCATATTTAAATTGAGGATTCTAAAATCCTGTTAGTATTTTGTTAGATTAGCTATTTTAACTGTAACGTTTTTAGTCATTTTGCTTGGTTTTAGATGGTCATTAGATGCCGTATTTCTATTAGCATCTGGGGCCACTTTTAGCTTAGATAATAATCTCTGTTCTCATCATTAGTTGCCATATTATTCTCTAGTCATTTTAATGTTTAATTTAGGGATCTTAAGTTGAAGATATTATTTATAGTTGTTGCTAATTTTGTACTGTTTATTAGATTAAGATTTGTATTGTATGTAGTTAAGATTTGTATAAACATTAATATGGGAACACATTGTGAATTTTAAGTACCTATAGCTAAAAATGCTGTGGTTTATTTTGATAATGTGTCTCTTTATTAAAATAGCGTATTTCAGTTGGTCGCAGACAATGACATCAGTTAGAAAAATTAAACGGGGCTTGCTCACTTCCAAAAGTTTATTATAATCGACTACGTAAGAATTATATTAATTACAATTTGTATGGAAACTTAGGTTTGGACTAAAGTATCATGTTTTGTATGAAGATTAGCGAAAGGAATAAAAAACTAAAGAACGGGACGACACTTTGCTTTATGATGTAATCAAGTGTCGAATGTTCGAGTAGTTTAATAATATCCTGATAGGTGATGTCGGACCTATTAGGTAACTATCGGATAGTCGTGTAATGGGATGAGACTGAAGGTCACATGTTAGAATTTGCTTAGCTGACATTTCGCGAGGCTGATTCTAAGCAATTGATTTCATATCGACTCTGGAAGTCCCCTCAAGTAGTAGTAAGAGTCGCTTGACGTAACTATTTATGAATAGTTCAATTTTTTTAAGTCTGTGTGCTTCGAATATCGATGTTAAGGGTTTAAAGCTAGTCCAAAGCTGCTGCGCTACGATATTAAGTTTCAAAAAAACAATTACGTTGCAATGTTTAATTGTTTCACGTTGTATTTGTAATATTGCTGAATATTCTATCGATTAAATAATTATTGAAGATTAAATAAAAACGCTATGTCTCATATTTATTTATTGTGTTTTATTTATCATATGTTCCATTGCAGTTACCTCTTGCATTCTTTTAGGTTTATTTATGTTTGCAGGAAAAAAGGTTTGTGAAATAAAAACAAGATTTTTTCTAACTATAGTTTATTAACAAAAAATATAAAAATATCCTAACGAAAAGATACAAACAACATGTTTTCGTATTTAACATAACAATGACCTGTATTGGACATTCACACCTGTTTCTTATATGTAGTTGTCAAATAGGCGAAGCATCAGTTTACACCGTATTCTGCCTATTTAGTAAATAATGGTAGACGGAAATTAATTACAAATAATATTGTTAAATAAAGGAGTAAAAACATAACAGTTTGTGAAACCCTTTCAAATATTTTTACTTACGGGATTTGTACGAATACCCGACTAGTTTCAAAATAGACCCGTGTTAAAATCCTTTTCTAGAATGACTAATTTGGATTACTTAGATAATGTTTAAAATCAAATTAATCTTTGTGTGATTTATTTTATTTTCTCAGTATTAATATTTATTATTTTTAAAGCATGGTTTTAAATCGTACAATCGGAAATTTCTTCACCTATTATCCAGTTGCACAATGTCTTGCAAATGAAAATTCTTCAAATAAGAAATCATTTTAATAGAATATATCCTAGCCTTTACATTACATGATTTCTTAATCAAATTATTTTCACTGTATAATCTTAAAAACTAAAAATGCTTACATTTACTATGGCATTTTTAATAATAATTTCTTAATCGTTCGTTGTTAAGATGAAATAACAAATTGAAATAATAAGCATTTAACATTAAAAGAATAAATAAGTTAAATAAATTAGTTAAGTCTTTACTTTGGTGGTAAAAATACACGCCTCATAAAATTTCTTATTTACTCATAAAAAGATGATCCTTTCTTCCTTTCCAAATAAAAATAATCCTACATCTTTCTGCGTAACTATTTTCTTCTGTTTGATATTTTTACTTGGAATGTAAAATTAAATAATCTGCCAAAGGTATCATGAGTAAAAGAATGAGTATAAAAGGTAGGTTAATTAATGCGATCAATAAAAGTACGCTTTAATATGACTTGTTGATGTTCTTCACAGGGAGTCAAACTCCGACACGTCACTTGTCTGGAAACACAAAACATTATTTAAATTTACTGTTATAAAACTATGTAGATATCACATATCTCGAAAATGATCCTACTGGGTTAATTATGTTCTTATACAAAATGTGTACTACTAATTTTTCAACCCACTGATGTAACTTATTACATGCATACAACTGTAATAAAAAGTTCTTCCAAAATGGTACGTTAAATTTGTAGTCTGATACATTAATTAGCAGTTCCATCTACATGTCCCAATAATTCAACTTAATATTAGAAAAAAAAGTAAAGCAGAACCTATTTGTCGCATTAAGCTGCAGAACTACTTAATTATTTATGTAGGATCAGGTAAGCATACAAAAATGAACTCTATGACTACATATTTAAGGTCGCGAGTGCTTTTCTAGTAAAGCTACATGAGGAATAGAGAGAGCTGATATTCCTACAAAAGATAGAGGGAGATGGAGTGAGATACCCACAAGGTCTGGTTTGTAGAGGTGAACGTGCGGCAGGAGGAAGGTGGAGCCGAGGTCGCGCTCAGCCATGGTGTTAGCCTCCTGGGAAGGTGCAAGAGATATAGTGCCAGGTGTTGGATGCCAGAATTGTATAGGTACCCCAACTTTGCCAAGATACAAGGATAAGCTAACTTAGGGACTACTAAAATTGAGTTCTTGACCAAACATACTGTGGATTAGGTTGGCATATAGATTTGCCATAGTTATTAGGAAAATCCGTAAATCAAAGATGTCGTTGGAATCTGCAGGGTAACTAAAACGTTAAACAGCAGCAGAGAAGGACCGCAAGTCGATTAAGTACTTATACAATTCTGGAATTCAGTTTCAAAATACTTTTACTTGCATATAAATACACTTAATACTAGAATGAATAACAAAAAAAAACTCATTTATAAGGTGTGTCTATAGTGATAATCATAAAGGTATGGAAATTAAAATACAAAAAGGAATTAAGCTAAATTCAAGACCATCTAATAAGGAATAAATAGCAATTGCAATTGGAGACGTATTACGAAGGGATAGGGTTGAATATTAATTAATACCTGGTGTGTAAGACGAGTAGATGATGCTGCTCTCCCGGTGCTGGCTGGTAGAGTACCACCCACTGATCTAGCTTCTGATAGAGTCCTACATGATAAAATAGATGAGAATTAAAATAATCTAGACATGGTTGATCTTGGGTAAGAAACATGTGTTGATAAGACGATTAAAAATGAGGTAGGTTCAGTAGAAAAAAAATATGGTACATTGGGATTTTTTGTTTCTGTAAAATAAACTGTTCCTTATGATCAATTCAACAATTTCACTTCTACAGTTAAATACTTAGTTCCGTATCTACTTGACCATTTTGTGTTTTTACTGTCATTAGTCAGTCATCTTTCTTAGTCTTATTGTCTACCACTTACAGTTCGCCTAGTCTTCTCTCAGCGTCTGTCCATTCAGATAAATCTTCTTGACTGGAAAACCAAACATTATAGTTTTAGAACATCTTGAATACCGCGATTCAGAAAATTGATGGACTTACCAGTATTAAAATCACCTGGTTCTAGTTAGTCTAAACTAAATCATGAAATTCTACACAATACTTAAAGGTTTACCTATAAGATTTTCTCAATGTATCGAACCGGGACAGCTCAGCTTCCAAATCTCCCTTGTTGACAGAAGACATGTCATCCCGATCGTCTTTCATGGCGGCTTCATCTGGTCTTATTGTTGTAGATACTTTGAAACCAGCTGATACTAAAGCTCCTATAATTAAAAAAAAACGGATATTAATAAGGTAGATAGTTAGATGATACTAATAGTCATTAAAAGTCAAAGGCACTTGTTATTGCTAAAATATAATCCATTTCTGATTTTTCCTTTGGTCCATTTTTCGAAAAATTAGATCTATTGTCATATAACTTGATAGGATGCGCTGAATATTCCGTTCTGTAGTTATAATGTGCTATTAATAAATAATTTATTACAAACCTTGTTTGTTATGTCTATCCTTGTTGGCACTGTACGAAGATTCTAAACTATGTTTTCGTCTCATCTGAAAAAGTAACACATTGGATACAAAACTTTCAAATCTTTCTATTTAATCGTGGATCCGTGTGATTTGGAATCAGAAATATTTATTTACTAAGCATTTAGGTACAACATAATATGGTGACGTATTGGATCATATTTCTACGTCCATTTCATTGTCAGGATTGAATAGTAGAGGAAGTACTGTATTTCATAGTCAACAGCTCCGATTAATTAATAAGAAGATACCATTACCAAGACTTATTCACTAGCTATATCAGATATTTGCTTGATTCTCACCTCATCGTTAGTATTCGTTGCTCCTGACTCCAAATAACTGATCAGTTTCGCTTCACTGCTCAGCTCGAGACTTCGTTTCCTTGATATATTTTCACGACTGGAAATTAAAAGAACATCCATTAATAATTATAATCATTTACTCATTTGCATCTTCTTTGAAAGATATTTTAATGTCGTGAAAATCGAGCGGTGCTTTCTGTCTACATAACTTGATCTCTAACTATAGCTGAATCTAGCAGTTTATGATTTTTTTTTCTTCTGGGTTATAAATCTCATTCATTGTATGTGCATCCTAACTACATTTTTCATGCCAACCCAAAAAGAAGGGTGCTATTAAGTTTGACTTGTCGGTCTGTGTATCAGTCTGAGGCATCATAGTTCCTAAATGATTCGATTGATTTTGATGCAGTGTTCAGCATATTACAGTTAATAACTTCTTTCTAAAAACTTGGAAGTTATTTACATTTTAATTAATAGCATATAACAAGTACCTGTCTCCATGATGCGTGTGCAGGCGCGCGCGGGGGATCATGACGGAGGGGCCGGCGGAGGGCGGCGGGGGCGCCTCGTGCTGCGGCGGCTCCGACATCACGCACTTCTTACTTGTGGATGACCTCTGGTAATTGGAAAAGGGATTTTGAAATACAGAAGGACTAAGAAGTGTTTATTTTCATATCGTTGTGTAATCTATAGACACAGCTTGACTTTCTTTCCTAAACGCCACTAAGATCTTTTCCATTCCATTGTTTGTAGATAGTATGTCAATTCCTGCTATATAGGGTCAGCGAATGCTTACCTTTGTTGGCATGTATGGTAAAGAAGCGTTTTGTACACTAGACGTGTCACCCGACTCCCCTCGTTCGCTGATCAACGCGCGTCTGTCCGCTCGCTGCTTTGAAGGCATTGCACCCTGGAAAATCAATAACAACGTATTTAAAAACAAGTCTTATAGTATTTTCACTCCAAGTCAGACAAAAAAAACATATATTGTAAAAAAAAAACAAACGCAACTGGTCGCAGATCATATCTATAGGTATAAGTACGTCTACTACAATTAATATGAGACAAGAGGTACAAAATGCTCTAAAAACGCAGCATAAACTGTTTTACTTAAGTTACCATAATATTCTATTGTATTGTTTCTTTATATTTACCTGATGCAAACTCGGCATGCCCTGAATACAGGCCACAATGGACCGCTGTGGGCGCGGCGCCCTCCGGGAGCGACGCGAACAGGCCAGCACTGCGCACACGGCCAGCACCACCGAAAGCAGCGCACCACACACTACCAGCGAGATAAGCACCACTGGAAACATAGAAAAGATTGATTATTGTAGGTTTTAAATTAGGTAAAAGTCACAAACGCAACGCTCAGCCATTCGGAACAGGGAAAGCAAGAGGAAAATGGAAATGGTTTTAATCGGTAGAATTTTAGTACACTATCAATCTCTTAAAGGGCGGAGAAAACCCACGGGAATTTAACGGGTAGATTTTTTCTTTGCTCTTTATGGCAAATTGCGGAATAAAGTAGTATGGAAGAAATTGGGGGAGGCCTTTGCCCTGCAGTGGGACAGTATAGGTTAAGAAAAAAAAAGGCAAATTCTACACCAATGTCCAACAAAGCGAGACATAACTATTCTGTTGTATCCCAAAAAAGAATATTTTTTAATCTGCCTTAACTGAGCCTATTTTAATCTTCTCCTTTTGCGTCGCGTTTTCCCCAAGTAATTTTGAATTTCATCGACTTATCACTTGATTTACAGATCAGTACTTGTATAGACTTCCTATTTGATCGTATGCAGATAAATATGGTCGTTATAAAAGTTCAACACTACATACCCTTCAAGTTGATCTGACAGACACTGCCGGCGTACCACTGGAAGCACTCGCACAGCACTCTGCGGTCGTCCCTGGAGTAGCAGGCGCCGTGGTAGTTGCAGCGCTCGCAACCAACAGACTCAGCTGGAAAAGCGTCACGAATTTAAATTGAAAACCACTGAATTAATGAGCTCTCACATTAAAAGCTCCAATTAATATGTGTGCACAAAATCAACATGCTGTGTACTTGCAACAGGCATACGTATAAAAAGTTTCGGTATTACTTTAATTTAATTTACAATATGTAACGCAATGGGCGTATCAACGTATATAAATAAATGAAATTGTCTAAAATACTGAAACGAATCATCAATGTTGCCTCAGACAATAGGAAAACAGATATTATATCTGTTTTTAACCGACGAAAACAGAGGGGGTTCTCAATTCGACGCGTATATATATTTTTTTTATGTATGATCACGCATAACTTTTTACTGAAAAGTCCGATTTTGAAATTTCTTTTTTTATTGAAAAGGGTATACTCCAAAGTTGGTTCCATATAAATTTGGAAAAAGAATTCGCACCCTAAGGGTGGGAAAACAGGGGTTAATTGATTGTTCACGCACTGATCGTAATGTATTACCAAGCGTAACTTTTTACAGAGTAGTTCGATTTTGATAATTCTTTTTTATTGAGTAGGTTATACCTAGAAATTGGTCCCATATAAATTTGGAAAAAATATTCCAATTCTTAGGGTAGAAAAACAGGGAAATATTGATTGTTCACTAACGGTTTGTAATATATGACCTCACGTAACTTATTATAGAATAGTCCGATTTTGATCATTCTTTTGTTATTGAGTAGGCTATACCTAGAAATTGGTCCCATATAAATTTTGAAAAAATATTCCAATCCTAAGGGTAGAAAAACAGGGAAATATTGATTGTTCACTAACGGTTTGTAATATATGACCTCACGTAACTTATTACAGAATAGTCCGATTTTGATAATTCCTTTTTTATTAGATAAAGGTTACCTAGAAGCTGGTCCCAAACAATCTAACCCGAAGGGTGGGAAAATAGGGGTGATTTATTGTTCACTCACAGATTTGAATACTAAAATAAGGTAGTTAGCTATTTTAAAAACAATAAAAAAACAGCATGTAGCAATCAGTGTATTATAGCCATAAAAAAATATAAAATAAAAACTTTTTAACAAAAAAATTTAACCGCCGAAAAAACTGAAAAGCAAAAAATAAGAAACCTTTTTTTATTTAATCTTAATACCTAAGTTCTTAAACTAATGTGAGTATACCTAAATAATTTTGAGGCGGCGCCAAACTATCAATGAACAACGATCAAAAAATTACCTTAAATTTAAAGTAACAACCAAATCAAAACCACTATACTAAAATTCTATTCTTTACTTACCTCCTACTAATACCATTGTGGAAAGCAAATAAAAGTTTTGAGTGTGAGTTTGAGTTTGAATCAACTTAACAATGCAATGAAATCTCCAGCGATTAACGTTAAAATTTCTAAAAAAAATAAGTAAATTTAGTGTAATTAATTAATTTGCCTGTTTGGCGCCGACTCGAAATTATTTAGGTATACTCACATTAGTTTAAGAACTTAGGTATTAAGATTAAATAAAAAAAGGTTTCTTATTTTTTGCTTTTCAGTTTTTTCGGCGGTTTAATTTTTTTGTTAAAAAGTTTTTCTTGACTTATCTTCTTTCCTTACGTATCTTTTTGGCATACATTAAAATGGGACTTACCAGAACAAATTCTGCCAGGATACAGTGAGTTGACGCTGAGGTCTGCGAAGCCTTCCAGACAGCTGCAGGTGTAGGTACCGCGCAGGTTGAAGCACTGCGCATGCTCAGAACAGTCGTGGAACTGCCCGCTCACACACTCGTCGAAATCTGAAAGTAACGACAATATTTTTAATTTTATATTTGCATATTATGTCATATGTTGTAAGTGGACATGTATTTTAATTCACTATTTACCGGTCCTGATCTTAGTTTTCAAGACTATTTCGTCGTAAACGGATTCTATTAGTATAGGGTGCTCAACAACTTGATTGATGCAATGTAATTTACACTTACATTTTTGAATCAGGGATGGTCAATTTTTGGGAGTTGGTTTTCTCACATTGAGGTGACATTTCCTCCATTTTCAAAACTTTTAATTAAAATAACCATAGTGGAAAATCTTAAAAACCCGACTTACCGCTAACATCAAGTTTGTCCATCAGCTCGCTAGCAGCATACACCTTAGTGCCTCCTAGATTGTAGTAGTGGTTCCTCAGGTACTTCTCAATCACTTCCTTTAGTCTGCTTTCATGTGCGTTGTCTGAGAGCTGTGAAGATTCAAGGAGAATTTTTTAAATAGTGGAAATTAAACCTGTAAACTGTAAACTGTAAAATTAAATGTGTAAACATTTTGTCCTCAATAACATTTATACAGATTTAAATCGATATTACTTTTAGAGAATTTTACTACATGTATTAGCAATGTTCTAGTCTCTGAACAAAGTTTCTGTTTAAGAAAAAAGGATCATTTTCCTTTTCATTTTTTTTATTTCTGATGGGTTACACTGACGTTAGGTACTCACGTACATTTCTAACTATTAAGTACGTATATATTTAATAAATGAAAATTGGAGTTCACCACATAAAAAAAATCTCGATACCGTTACCTGCACATAAAAGTCAGACAGGACTCCTTGATACGCGTCTCCATTCTGTCCCTTCAGCTCCACTGGCTGGAAACCAGTGATATGCAGTCCATGGTACACGTCCCTAAGGTCTGACTGCATCACCATCCTTGTAATGCCCTCGTGGGTGGCCACGGCTAGAGCTTGGTACTCCTTGCTCGTGTTGTCTGATAGATTGCTGTTGTATTCTAAGCGTTCGATTCCTTGGGCGCCAAGGGCTAGTTTTACGGAGTAGGTGTATGTAGCTGTGAAAAAGGAAAAGTGTTAACCTTATTTTATGTTTTTGTTTCAAATGTAACTCATTTATGTGACTATATTTCTCATTATCATTTCCATACATAAGGCAAGGGTGAGATTTTCTTGATTAGTATAAATAAGGTACTTACGTTTACACGGCCTATCAGGGAAGATTCTAGCAAAGCCAGGCCTACAGACACACTTCATTATTCCATCAATTCTCTGGCAACGCTCGTTCCTGGACGCTTCGCAGTCTGGTTTACATTCCTTGCCGTATCCCGCACCTACAACTATAAACATAAATTATTTGAAATCCGACCAATTTACTCTTTAATGTTTTATTAATGCTTACCGTTAGGATTAACGTTTGTGGTCTCCAAATAAGGTGAGCCAGCCAGTAAGATTTCTCCAAATAGGACATGTGATACTCCATCATTGTTGACTTGTTCGTTTCTTGTTATATCGTAGTCCCCAGTCTCTATGTCAGTGTTAACAGGCAATGGAGGAGCTTGACCACCATTCTGAGATTTATTCATAACAACGAAGAAGGTATCATTATCACTTTCATGCTCGGTATCATTTTCAATCTTCTGTATAATATTGTCAGTGGTCTCGGTGTCTCGTATGATCAGATTCTCATTTTCTTCAGATGACATCGTTATATCGTCAAGTGGTACTTTAGTGTTTACAGCGACCTCCTGTACGGGTGTGGGCTGAACTTGCGGTATAGGGATATGTTTAGTAACAGTCTCTATGATTGTGGTTGGTTGTACTTGTGTGTGAACTTCAGTCACGACATCAACTATTGTAGATGTGTGCGTGTTCGTTAATACAAGTGTCTGTGTTACAGCCCCTTCTGATTGGCTGATTAAGCTTGTCTTTGTGTGTGTTACTGTTAATGTGTGTGTCAAGTTCACATATCCAATACTAGACACCGTTTTAGGAGGCTCCGATAAAGTTTTAGTAAGAGTGACCACTGTTGTTCTAAATTCAGTCTTTGTAGGTACGATTTCGTCAGATATTTTAACTTCGTTGCCTGCGTGGTGAGTCGGTTTTATTTTATTGACCTCTTCTAAGACCGGAGTAGCAATACTAGAGGGAATTTCAATGACAGGAATGTCGGACGATTCCTGTTTTACCATGCTACTGATCTCTATTTTAGGTACTGTAGGTTCAATATTTTCTTTCAGAACTTCTGTTGGCTTAATAAAGTCTTCATCAAGAGACGATTCAGAGCTTTCAATAATGCTTGATGGCATGACGGTAGGTGGTAGCCTTGTAACTGGTCGCACGATCTTCTTAATGGATATATCTCTGCTCGGATACAAAATTTCTGGACGAGTCAAAGTCCTTGATGGTTTAATCAAAATTGCAGGTGGTTTAGAAGGTATTTTAAATTTGCTTGTCGTAGTTTTCTTTTCATCAACACGTACCGGGTATGGTTTGCGAGTTCTGTTCTTGTTTCCAAGAGAGAAGACCTTTTTGTCAGTTGTTGTTTCTTCCTGACTAGAGTCAGGTTGGGAATCATTTGTTTCTGTTATAGGAGGTATCTTAGTAGTTGTAGTAGATTCAGTACTAGATTCCTTAGATATTGATTCGCTACCTTCATTTACAGATTTCTCTGAACTAGCCTCGTCGACATGCTCGGATGATGCCTCTACTTCATACGAATAGAAGTTCTCGGAAGAAGATACTTCTGTTGTGTCAGGAGTCCTTGATGGTTTTGGAGGTTCTGGGAATTGTATTGATGTGGGATTGAAGTTAAAGCTCGATGAGAAATCAACGCCGGATGATGTCAACCAACCTGACGAAATCGGGGTCGGGAACACAATATTTGGCACTTCTGGTACGCTCACAGAAGGAGCTGGCAACTCATTTATGGGACTTACTACTCTTGATGGAATATTCTTCCTAGGAGGAGGCAGCAGTTGGGATGACGGTTGGTCTCGGTTATATATCGGTCTTCTAATGTTATTCAAGATATCGTACGTTGGCCTGTATGTTGATACTTCGTCTCGGTTGACTGGCGGTTTAACTGGCTTGTGAGTAGTTCTAGAAGGAGCAGGCCTTGTCGGCCTAGTTCTATATGAAGGTGGTGTTCGGGCAGGAATAGCTGGACGAGGAGTCAGAGGCACTCTGGTAGGCAGCCTAATACCAGGCGATGTCCTTGGTGGTGGAGGACTCATACCCATAATCGTCTCATCATTTGTCGATGGCTTGAAATTGTAATCCATAGTCGGTGGTGGTGGAGAAAGGTCTATGATCTCACTTGAAGAACGATTCAGTTCTAAGTTAGATAACGTAAATGTAGGCAAATTATTCTTTTCTGTAGCTTTTTCTACTATCAGTGGTTTTTTGTCTTGGATATGGACTGTTGACGTTATAATCGATTCGTTGTGAATATGTGTATTATTGAATTGATTAATATACACAGGCCGAGGCGGCCTTTTGTACTTATTATCGGATTCCGCTACATAAATAGGCTTTGGTGAAGGAACCGGTTTTTTAGAAGGTGCAGGTTTGTCCATTTCTTCCCCGATATTCAAATCTATATTGTCTTCGTATGACACATTAGTATTGTTCTCCATCATATGATTAATCTGCCAGTGAGGTTGTTGCAACTGGTGATCAAGGACGACAGCGGTGTTAATTGTGAATGGCCTAGGTTTGTTATACGGATGGTTTTCGTATATTGGTTTTATAGTATTTGATTGGAAGCTAGTTTTGTTATAAGATCCAAATGGTTTTTCAGTTTGGGTTCCAGGGTTGAAATTTACAAGGACTTGGTTGCTTTCTTCTTCTTTGTTCTTGGGTGGATTGAATACTTCATCTTGAAGTAATGTTAACTCTGTCGAGCTTGGAGCAGAATTCTTCACTTCACTTGAAGAACTTACCACAGGTACCTTCATGGACTCCGAACTTACTTCACCATCCATTTCACCAGCGTTTTCTAATTCCTCTTCGCCATCATAAATTTCTTCAGAGTTTTCATATACTGGTTTTACTCCTTCCGTAGTCGATTTAACTGTAGTGGTTTCATCGCTATTATCTCTAATAGGTATATTATACGTAGGTTGTTTCATGGTCCCGAAGTTTGATGGAATGTAATTAATATTAAAAGGCTTCGTTGTAAACGGTGTGTTTGTAGAAAATGGCTTCTCTGTTGATTGAGGTTTGGTAAAAGGCTTTCCGATGTTGAAACTAGATACAGACGGTCCGTTTTGCGACCAAAACTCTGTGGGAGGCTTGCCAACACTTGCAATTTTCTGTCCAAAACTAGGTGCATTATTTTTCTCGTTATAATTGTGAATCAAAGGAATAATTTTTCGAGTGGTATCTTCTAATTTAATGTTATTGATATTGTTTTCATTTAATACACTAGAATACCAGCCATGTGAGTTTGTAGGGATATTAGGTATCAGTTTTGCTGGTCTTTTAACATCACTAGACTTAACGTTATCAGCATATTCCGTGACTGGTTTCACAGGTTCATTTTCTATTGCAGGCGGCGTTGAGTGATCGTTTATCATTGGGAAGTTAGCATGGCTGTTTTGAGATGGAGGCATGGATGGAACCGTGGTTCCTTTGGTGACAAATTTATCTCCATAATTTTGCTGTTTATGTCCATAGTTTTGGTTGAAATAGTTATTTCCAATTATAGTAGGTTCAGATGTATCAGTTGAGCTTTTGTTCCACCTGTTATCTCCGACCGTCACTTGTGGCTCTCGGGTTTTATGATCATAAACTACGGGTGCATTAACATTTCCTTGTAAATTATAAGTTTCTGGTGGAGAATTATTATCTTCTACTCTTATAGCAAAATTAGTACCTATAGGTATGTCTGCGTTCAGCTGGCCGTCATGAGTTGAGGTCCCTACTGGTACAGCAATGCTAGATCCAACAACCTGTCCACTTTCACTATTGCTAGCAACGTTGGTAGCTGTATTTAATGTTACTGAGTATGTATTGTCTTTCTCGTTATTTCCTATTGGAACAAATGATTTGTTTGCCATATTCGGAGAAGATATAACAGAGAATGGTTGGTGATGAGCGGGACCCATATTGTTTGGAACATTTTGTGGTTGTACATTATTTGAATGCTGGTGGTAATTATTATATTGAGGTGGTGGTGACGGTGGCATCCGAATGGTATATGTAGGAGTAGGTTTGCTATTTGGCATCTGGGCTGCGAAATATATTTCAGAAGTTACTTTAGGTGGTAATTGTTCAGGCACGGGATGCTGTATATTCAAGAACACTTTCATATCTTGTACAGGTTTGGTATGAACTATAAGCCTTTGGCTGTAAGGCTTAGAACTATCATAAATATCTTTGTTATAATATTGTTTATTTGCTTGAGGTGGAGGTGGGACAGCTAAGTAGTTTTCGTATTCTTTGTCTATGATTTCTTTTCCGTCCTTCTGTTTATCTTTTCCTCTCACTTGATTGTACTTGTCAAAATCACCATTCGTAGGACTATACACTTCTGGATCATATACAGTTATTTGTGGGCCTACTTGGACATGAGTTTCTTGATTACTTGTAGGTGGGGGTAGTTTGTTATAATCAAAAGGCCGTTTATTGTCCTTCCATTTGATTTTAAGGTCATTTCGGATTGATTGGTCTTTGTATTGAGGTAGATTAGGTTTGTAGTTTTCCGAAGTAGGCTGAACATTTCCCATATTGCCTGGCTTTCCCACATATTGTTTATTATTATTATTACTAGGTGCTACATTATGAACGTTTGTCATTTGTGGAGCATCAATACTAAAACTTCCAAAGTAACCTGGTTCAGGATACGGGAGAGGATCGTCAATGTAATCACCGGTTTTGTGAGGTTCTGATGAGCCGGCGAATACTAATGCTGTAGAACTGCCGTGAGGTATCAGTACATTAGCCACTCTTGAAGGTTGAATGTCAACTAAGAAAGGTTTGTTTGATTCAGTGTTACTAGCGACCCCATAATTATCTTCTGTTCTTATTTTAGTATTAACTACTTCAGAAGAACTTGGACTATTATCAGGTACATCATCTGTGTTGCCCTCATTGACCGGTTTGTAATCATTATGATGCTGCATTGGAGGATTTGTAGGCTTAGCTAGTGAAGGAATATAATCCAAAAATGCTGGTCTTCCATGATTGCCTAAAACAGTTCCTGTGTTTTTGATTTGCTCCGTCTTCATCAAATGGTCATGTATACTCGATGGCATGCGATACGGATATTTATCATTAGGTGCAGAGTTCTGAAGATTATAAGATTGCATTGGTCTCTGCATTGGCCTGTTTACTGTAGACTTTTGTTTTGGTGGTTCAGGTGGTCTTAGATCAAAAGAGTCATCTTGCGGTTGATCGCTTTGAGGTTTCTCGTGTACTAAATATTGCTCATTAGCGGCTATAAAACTATCAATAGGAGGTGGGTTGACTGAGTTTTGTAACTTGATTCCGCTTGCAGCTAAGGTTAATGGCCCACCTACGGCCGGTTTCCCAACAATGACATCAGAGTTTGCAGTGATTATTTCACCAGGACTAATGGGTATACCGCCATTGACAAGAGGACTTTCATGTACCATTTTAGGTGGGACTATGTGGGCTTTAGGTTGTTTATGTTCTGCTGCCCATGCCATATTTTGATGTAACGTAGCATTTGTAAAGACCAATTGAGATTCAGATGTTTCTAATTCGTCCACTGGAATGTATATGGGGAAATTATTATGTTTAGGTTCTAAATCACTATCTACTCTTTTATTTGCATTATATGCAGTCAGTTTTACTGCGGGACGTATAGTAGTTGTTATGTTTTTAGTCAACGTATCCTGTCTCTTTATAAAACCACCAGTCATTTTCTCGATTACAGGTGCTAGTTGCGTCAGACCTTTAATTCCTAAAGTGCCCAATTTTAACAAGTCCGCTACAACAAACTTGTTTTTGTTGGGCTTTTGTGGTTTATCTGGCTTAATTTTTTCGGGATTCTTGGTGCTTACTTTATTATTTTTTGGTGGGGATGGAGCTTGTTCATTTGTTAACAATTCACTTTCTTCAACTGAATTAGAATCTTTTTCATCTGAATAATCACTTACTTCAGTATATTTTTCTACAACTTTGTCTGTAGGAGCTATGTGAGAATGTGTTTCATATTCATAAGGCCCATACTGCGTCTTCTTATCATTGGCTTCTTTGTTCGTTGGTCTTAAGTCTAGTTTTGTAGCACCATATTTGGTCATTTTTACGCTATATTTCGTTGACGATCCGGACATGTCCATATTCGTGTATTTCGACTTTAAGCCTTCAGTTTTTGTATGACTACATGAGCATGAGCTTGTGCAAGTTGGGTTACTGACTTCTGACGGTTGGATGAGCTCAAAGCTATCATCTTCATCGCTGTCAATCCGTTTGTCTATCTTAGGATAACTGCTCATAAACATGTTCGTCGCTGCAGATGGCTGGATTGTCTTGACTTCCATGTATTTGGTCTGAAATTACATAATAACATTCATTAATAAAATGCAGGTCTACAGTAATTCGGTTTAAATAGGATCATGATTTTGGGTATGTAAGGTATTTTAATCTCGGGGGTTTTTGTTACATACGTTATATTAGTATGTCTTGAATTATAAAAATAAGATATCTAACTACAGTATTGTTAAAAATTATACATAGTATAAGTATAAAGGTGTATAATACTATGTTAAATTAATCTACAGAGGACTACAAAGATGTAAAAGCTAAAGATAAATTAGTATTCAGGGCCCCATAACTTGGAATACGGAATCGACCAGGATTTGACCAACCGGGGTCCCAAATCTTACTTTTGTCGGCTTTAAATCTGGTATAACATCAGTATCATATAAATTCGTTAAAGATTCAGTAGTGACAACTGACACTATAGTCTCAAACGTTGATATGGCACTTCTTTTGTTTTGGACCACAGTGGTTAAGTATGTGTAGGTGGTCATACAAGTCTTGATGATATAGTTATGTTGCATGAGTTGATGTAAAGGGAAGAGTGCGCTTATTTGCTGGCGACTGACGACAGTGGCGACGGCAGATGATAGTAATTGCTTTGACGCTGAAGATGAGCTGTGGTGCGGTTGTAACGCAGTAGCGTGTATGAGCTTAAGCTTGCGCTGAGAAAAAAGCGTAGATGAAGTTGAAATTGATTCTACAAAAGGTTGCACTAAGTAAATTATGAAATCTACTGCAGAAATTGATGAAGATCTAATGAAAAATGATTAATGATCAAAGATGAGCTGATATTTAGAACATAGATGATATTTAGAATCACAATGTTTTTTCAATATCTTGAATTTAAACAACAGAGTTCTTAAAGTATTGTGATAATGGAAACATACCTGTTCCTGCTTTTCCTCAGGGTTTTTGTCTTTTACCAAAACTTCCACACCATTGGACATTATCCTTGTCGCTAGATTTTTAAGTCTCCTTTCATCTTCTTCCGACTCTTTCTCAACTAAATCCATGTCTCTTCCGGGCCTCCATGGCGAGTTATCATATACGATACCATTTGCGTTAAAAGCTGGAATATTAAAATAAAGTTTTAGAACTCAAAATGTATTCAAGATATTATTTGACAAAAAAATATTGATATAAAATATTTACAAAATAAAATCTTATTTTAATCAGTTGACTGAATTAAACTTAAAAATTATGTACTTAATCTTATACTAAAAATTATGTTAATTAAGATAAATTAAGACACACTGATCGTGCATTCAGGCAATACACAACATGAAGCCAACTACAGCGCAAAGATTTCTGAAAAAAAATAAAACAACATTTATGTGCAAATATGTTAGTATCACTAAAACTATTTCTACAACTAGTGAGACAGAAATTTCATAAAAATTAAATAAAATCAAATTTGACCAAAATAAATCTGAATATACTCGACAAACGATGTATTTGACTGAGTCAAAAAAATATATATCTTACCAAGTATAGGTAAGTTGTTTTTAAATCGTCATCGATCTATTTTACTTCAAAGCATGATATTATTGCAATTATGCGGAATCGCGTGAACGGCAAGCGTGCGCCGGCGTCGTTTCGATCAAAGCATAATGTTTATAGTTTTTACTGTAATACTTATGTAATTTCTATCTTGAATCACTTTTATTAGTCTTTATCTACAGTATTGAATCGTGTTTATTGTCTATATCTATTTCTATGTGTGTTATAGTGTTTAATACTTAATGGTTAATGTCATTTACTTTATTTACATTACAGTCGTTAATTCTATTGGAAGATGCTCTTGATTTTACTATTTCGTTATTAATAACTTTGATTTTATTTACAAATTGTTTAAATGTGAACTGGTACAAATTAGTATTTTGTTGTCTGAGGTTCTAGTAGTATTTCGGTAAGTGTTTATTTATCAAGAACATCTTTCATTCGTTATCTATTGATTAAACACTAATTACACTCACCTCCATTTTGGATGTTGCAGGATGTGGGTATGGAACCATCCGTCATGGGAAACCTTCGGGTCCTCGAGATTCAGGTGCTGTCCAGTCCTCGTCATCAAGTCTTATCAAGTTGTTCATGTTCTTGTCAAGTCTCCTGAAGTCTAGTCAAGTTTGATGGTAGGCAGATAATGAGGTAAGGAAGTGTGGTGCATATCATTAGTCAATATTTGTATGTTCAGAGTGTAGTGTGGAAGGTTAATAGTGAAAAACACAATAATTTTTAATACATTTATTTTTTTACTATTTTAAGTCGTATTTGCAATGTACAGTCGTAAGCGAAGGAAGAACGAGTATTAAAAGGTAATTATGACAATCATAATCTAGACTTATTCTTAGGCAGTGAGTAATCGTTACCCATCCAATTTTCCCCAACACATCATGTATGGTAACATAGGAAATTACATTTTTGGTGAACTTAGAATAACATGTTAATTATCTAGTCAAGTACAAAAGAGTATTTCGTCCTTAAAATTAAACTAAATCTATAAGGCACTATTCCATAGTTAACTTACTATGATACAATCGAAATAAATAACTAAACCATTACTATACACCTAACCGTTTGTATCTTTCACGAGACGTCATCAATTGAACTTTGCGTCAGGTCTCTAGTGGCCGACGGGCTCGCTACCCTCACGACGTATGTTGGTGACGCGTCATACCTAATGTGTTTGCTTACTTCTCCTACTATACTCTCAAGACTTTGCGTTTCAACTAGATTTTCGTTTCCATCATTCAAATATTTATGTGTTTCAGAAACATTGTCACTTTCTACATAAGATCCGGTTAGTTCGCTCACTGTTGGTAGCAGTGACGGTATAACTTGAACGTTGTCATAATATATGGCTTCACGTTTTCTGACAGATTGCGTGTCGTCTGCCACAACTGTCGAGAGAACTGTGCTGAATTCACCGGGATGTCTACCTGATACGTATAGAGTCACAACACTGGTTTGTTTGGGAGGAGCCGCAGGGGCAGGAGCATGCTTTGGTCTAGTTTTCCTAGAACGAGTGGGTGGGGGTGGTGGTGGTGGTGGAGCATCATCCTCGGAATCAATGGCATCCTCAGAGAAGTCTTCATTACTGTTCAGGTCAGAAAGGATATTAGGTTTGGGACTGTTGCTAAAGATATCATTATTCAAATTGTGTTGTTGGTTTTGATTTGAAAGAGCATTGAAATTATTCAGATTCAAACCTCCGGCCAGGCCAGCGAGGTCTGCTTGGCTTAAACCTAGCAAAGGATTGGCAGTTTGTAGATTAAAGCTTGGTTGCTGCTGTTGCTGTTGTTGTTGAAGAAGAAGCGGAAGCAATAAAGAGTTGAACTGAGGAGGTGGAGCCAAGGCGGTGGGAGTAGTGACAATAGTATCGGTTACGAACTCAGTTGCCGTTATAACATTAGTGGTCGGATCCACAATCGTAGTCAGAATAGCTTTGCCTTTAAATGTAATAGGTAAGACAGTTTCTCTAGCATCAGTTACTGTAGTTACATAGGTTGTAGAGCGAGTTTTGTATTCGGTTACTGGAGTTTGTACTATAGGTTGTTGGGGAAGTAGTCCCTGACCTTGCAAAGCAAGGAGTGGATTAATTTGGGGCTGTTGATTACCTAGCAATAATTGAGATAGCAATAGGTTGGCTAACGGTACGTTAGAATTAATTTCTGGTGCGATTGTTTGCGTAACAGGTTCTACATTGTACACTGTACTAGGTATTACATGGGAGAAAGATGTTTTACGTCCTCGAATTGTAGTGGGAGTAAAGATGACAGTTGTAGTGGGAGTTTCGTGTAATATGTATTTAATGATTTTGGTAGCTCCATTATCACCGACTTCAGTAGATTCAGCAGCTAGAACAAGTTGTTGATTACCCAAAGGTCCAATAGCAGTTGATACCTGATTCAGTAAAAGGGTTTCAATTTTAGATGTGGCAGAATGCAAGTTTTTGTACTCAGTTATTTTTCCGTTCACAACAGGCACTGTAACTTCAGTGGGTATTTGATGGGTGATGGTGATCTTTCCATCGTTTAATATGTTGTTGGGGTTAAATCGTTCGCCACTGAAATTTTCGAAAGAACTTCTCTGCCGGCTAGATGCTCTGCTCGTTGTGGTGCGTGTGCGTGATCTTCCTCCAGAGCTACGAGAAGTACTTGTCCTAGCGCCTGACGAATTCTTAAGTCTCGGAGACTTTGGTCTAGACGCAGATGTGGTTGTCCTAGATGATGGCCGCGAAGCCTTTCCTCTTCTATAAGCTGGGGCGGATGTAGTCGTTGACGATCTGGTTTCCCCACGTACAATAAATGGTTGTCTACCTCCAGATTTAGGAGCCGTCGCCGTTGTTGTACGGGGATTAGAACTGCGACCATTATAACGGCTTCCAGGTCTTACTTTCTGGGTTGTCGGTTCTTCGGTCTCTGGTTCGGGACGGCGTGTTGTGGAAGCTTTAGCGCCTGGTCTTCTGAAGTTAGAATACTTCCTATTTCCGTAGTCGACTTGACGTTTAGTACGTCTTCTAAAAGCAAATGGCCTTATTTGAACTATATTTCTTTTTGGAGGAGAAGTAGACGGTTGTGCTACCTGACGTTCTTTCCGATCCGATGAATCGTAATCATTGTCTTCTTCAAAATCTTCCTCTTCCAAAAGCTCTTCACTTTCTTCTACTTTCTGTTCGTCTTCTTTAATTTCTTCTTCAGGTTCTGGATCGGGTTGCTTAAACAAGTTCCTTCTTGGGAATAGAGCGTTTGGTCTCTGTCTTCTTAATGATAGCAATGGATTAGAGGTGGCTCTAGTAGTTGATCGTTTAGTTGTAGTTGTTAATCTACCACGAGGTGTAATAGCTCGTCTCGATGACGCGGTCGTTGACCTAGGAGTAATAGCTGTCCCAGGCTGTCTAGCAATAGGCGGTCTTCTGAATCGGGATAGAGGATTATTTGTCGTTCTTGCAGGACTTTCGGTAATTCTATCCAAAGCTTCGGTTGCGCTTTCATCTAGGTTGGTTTCGAAAGTTTCCTCATTCTGATCAGAAATTGAATACGGCAAGGTATTTGAGGGCTTAACACTAAAGCCTGGAAGTCTTGATGAGGCGGTTGGTCTGACTCTTGGAACTGCAGATCGGCTGATATAATCTAAGCTGCTGCCTCGACTAGAACTGGACCTAAAGCCCGTTCTTCTTGAAGTAGGTTGAATACTGCCTCTTGGAGCAAAACCTCCTGGTCTAGATGCTGCTGGTGCATTACCAGATGGATTATTAGCACTGCTACGTCCAGGGAATCTCTTTCCAGCACTTGCAGAGCCTGGGCTAGCTGGCTGTTTTCTGTTGCCGCTGTATCCAGAAGGTTTAACGGATTTCAAGCTTGGTGTAGCAGTTATTACCGGCGGTGTAAAGTCAGCACGTGTAATTGTTGTAGCACCACCAGATAAAGGTACTCGTTTGGGAATAAAGGTGGGTCTATTGCGAGAAGCAAATGGTATAATTACAGGTGTAGTGGATGGCTTTTTCGGTGTAAATGTGAGACGAGATTTCTTCCTTGTGTTGACATTGTCTTCTTCTTCTTCCTCTGATTCCTGAGCATTTTCAGTTGCAGGTTCTACTTCTGCGACAGAACTTTCAATTACTTCGGGTGTCGGACTTATAATAGAACCTTCTGTGCTTGTAGTAGTTGTACTACTGCCAGAGTTAACTGGCAAAGTTTTGTTGTCGTTTGTCACAACTGTTGAATCTCCTGATATGACAGCTACCTGAGAGAATATTATCTTTTTCTCTTCTTTAGGAGCTGTTGTGCTTGGTTTTTCTTCTGGTTTAACTTCAGCAAATAAGTTATCAATATACGTGCCTAACAGAACAGTAGACGGTATTGATGACGCATCTGGTAACTTCGTAGGAATAATTGCCTCTTTGACTACAGTTGGCGTGATATGTGGTTTCTCACCATTATCTTGAATCAGATTCTGATCAGCTGCTCCAACGGGAACCTTTCTGCCAAGTTGATTGTCCTCAACCAGCTTGGTGTTGTCAATAATATTTGTCACTGTCTCTAAGCTACTCCTGATCTGTGATGTGTTGCCAGCATAGAAGGTTGTGAAATATGTGTAGGTTGTATAGAAAGTGGCTTTTCCATCATCAGGTTCAAGACTGTCTGAGACTAACGATGGTTTTAGTTCAACTTCAAGGTCCTTCGGTGGTAAAACACTTTCTACGTCAATAGGTGTCGTATCAATAGGACTGATAGTGGCAACAGTTTGGGGAACTGGTGTTATTACGTTTGAAACTATTTCTTCGCGGCTTGTTATTGTTGTAGATTTGTCTTTGTACAGAGTAGTCCAATAGGTGAATGTTGTGTAATAGGTAATCGGCAAGTTACTTTCTTCTTCTGGCTCCTTGTTAGGCATGATTGTTTCAGTTACTACATTCGTAATCGTTTCCAAACGGCTTTTAACTTTACTGGAATCCTTTCCAATATACATAGTAGTGAAATATGTGAAGGTTGTGTAACTTGTCTGTAGTAAAAGAGTAGGTGATGGCAGAATCTCTTCAATGTTACTTTCTGAACTTATTTGGTCATCCAAAATTATGTTGTTGTTATCCAGGAACTTTCTTTCACCTTTAGACGATGACGATTTAACATCTGTAACGAATGAGTTTTCGGATTCCAAAGGATTGGATTCAACACTGAATAACATGTCAACCTCAATAGGCGATGGATCAGGAGTTATTTCAGATTTAGTTTCCCCACGTATGTTATTTTGTTCCATGCTTACACTCTTTTCCATAGAAGCAGTATCTTCTTGATTAGGTGGTTGTTCCATTTTAATTTGTTTGCAATTTCTGAAGTCAAATTGTGCTCTCGTATTCTCGACGGCTAATGGGTTAGCTTTTGTAGGTATCAATTCATCGGGTCCCACGTAATTTGTGTACACTTCATTTCTACTGCATACATTAGCATCAGTACCAACGTAAATTGTCGTGAAGAAAGTGTAAGTTGTGTAATAAGTCTTAACTGCGTCGGGTTTGATACTTGCTATGGCATCTTCGCCTAATGACGGCGTGGGTGTCTGAGAACTATAAATGCCATCTACCTCGACAGATTCAATCACGTCTTTATTCTTAACAAGATCAATGATGCTATTAATGGCAAATGATTCCGTAGGCCGACCGATGCCCACACTAGTTGGTGCAATCTCATCCTCGTTAAAGGCACCTAATAATGTAGGATCTAATTTAGACAGATCAATCGTAGTCGTAATTACATTGGTGACAACCGATTTGTGACTAGCGACACTCGACGTTTGGTCTCCGAAGAATGTAGTAAGGTATGTATAAGTTGTGTAAAGTGTTTTGTATATAACGTCAATTTCGTTCTCCTGATCTTCTTCTTCTTGTTGAGTTGTCGGTTTTTCTGTAGTTGTGGTCGTATGTTCTGTACTTATTGACATTTCTACGTGACCCTCACTGGTTGTTATCCTTTCAGTGGTGCCTGTTGTAGTCGGTTCTTTTTCTTCTACAGATTCTTCCACTGCTTCCTCACTGCTTTGCTCAGCAGTACTTGTGTTTTGTTCTTCATGGGCTGTGGTCTGTTCTTCATGAGCGGTGGTCTGTGTTTCTTCTTGTTGTTGTTGTGTTGTCCTAGGAGCTTCGGTAGTTGGTTCTGGTTCAGTAGGTCTGTAAGATTCTGTGATAGGTTCTGGAACCTTCAGCTTAGTTTCAACAGAGTAGTTAACATCGACGTTGACAACTGCTGTGGGTTCTATGTCGATATTAGTTCTACATGCGACATTAGTCAAGTAACCAACATTACTCTCAACGACTACATCAGATTTGATAGATGTAGTTGTTTCGGTGCTCTCTAGGGGAATGAAGTAAGTTGTCAAGTAAGTCAGAGTCTTGTATGCGGTAGTCATTGTAGATTGTGTTTCGAAACCTTCAGTACAAACCACTTCTTCCTGTGTATCTTCGTTTGTTTCTTCCTGTGTGTCAGGTACGAATTTAGACTCGGTTGTCGTCTCCAATTCTTCTGAAGATTCTTCACTGTGACCACTTTCAGTTGTAGTCATAAAGTCCGCTGGCATTTCCGTAGTAAATTCTTCTTCTTCCTCTTCTTCAGATCTTTCAGTTACTTCAGCTGCAGTATTCTCTGATTCTTCTTCGGAATTAGTAAATAGTTCAGTCATATCTTCTGTGACAGCAGACTCTTTAGGTTCTTCGAGAATTGTAGATGAAGGAGACAATGTAACTAGAGGTTCAGTAGCTTGCGAATAGTCAGGGATCGGTATAACGCCTAAATCATCCGTGGTACGAGTGCTTTCAGTAGTTACTACAGGGGATTCTGAAGGTTGGATCACATCTAAGTTAAAATCAAACCCATTGTTGTACTGAACATTTATTGAATCAGGTACCTTATCATCAACTTCATAAAGAACCTTTTTCAAGCTTTCTTCATCATTGAACAGAGCTTTTTCTGACCTATTGTCGTCAACCTCAGCAGGACCTGTTATTCTAGTTGGGGTTGGCGCCTCATGCGCTTTGTAAGTAGACGAAGCTACAGGAATATCAGCTGCTAGGAAAGTTATTTTGGTTGATAGTTTGTCAATTCTATTAGCGGATGGGAAAACATTAACTTCGTCAGGATTTTGAGGACGGCTAGTTTCAGTGTTAGGGGTAAATATAATGACGGTATCACCAACAACGGTCGTAAAGTCAGCAAAGCCGGCGTAAGTAAATGTTTTCTTAGCTCTAGGTTCGCTTTTTTGCCCAAATAGCTTCTTGGGGAGTTTCGTTTGCTGCGCCGCCTGTTGTTGAGGCCGACGTGACTCGACATTATCAATATAATAAAATATCGGCGAGAATTCGTTCTTTATAGTGAATGTCGGTAAATCATAATTAGGCTTAACTTTAACTACATTTGTTTCGTCTAAAACCTCTACTTTAGAACGTGAATCTACTTGTACTGGTTCTTCAGACGGTTCGTAAGCCTTACTTTGTCTATTTGCGGTATTAGCATTATAAACTACGGATGGCTCTACAATAAATTCAAACTTCTTGTCGTTATCAATAGTTGGACCGTCAAGGAAGTTCAAAGCTTCATTCTGAACGTAACGAGGTATTTCTTTGAACTGTTGTACTCTACGTCCTACGGGCTCTTCAAAGATTTGATTTTCAGTTGGGCTTTCAGGAGCAGATGGACTCCAGAAATTAAAGTTTTCTCTCTCAGGAGCAGGTTTACTTGCGTAAACTATTTCCGTTTTGCTGCTGGGAGCCAAATAATCAGTATTCTTAAGCACAAACTTTTCAGGATCAATGAAGCCTAGATCTTGCTTGACGTTCCATTCGCCATCGAAAACGGAATGCGCTCGAGTTGGCTTAACAATAATAGGGTCTTCTACATTTGTCGGCTTATTGTAAAGTACGAGTGAAGACTTCGTTAGGAGTTGGGCGTAAATGCGACCATTATCCAAGGTGGTGCCCAGGATCTGGGTAGCGAACTCCGTGGTGACACCATCTTGGATGAAGGTTCGTGCTGTTGACGTCAGAAGCCCGATGAGTGGTTTGACGCTGTGGTACCTTCCGATCTTCGTGTTATAGTCATTCCTCTTCTGGTTAACAAGGAGGACGGTCAAGTCTGCGGTCAGAGTCATGGTCAACGTCAAGTGGGTAGGATGTCGGAGGTGCGTTATATTTTACAAAGTCCATTTGAGTTGTTCCACGACCCACAGGATTAGATTTGAAAGAGAAAGAAAAAACATACAATTAATAATGCAATATAAATAGAATAGATAAAGATGCTAATAGGAACAATTTGCATACAGTTAGCACTAAATTTTTACAGCTTTTTTCGAATTCTTTTTAGAGGTTTATGATGTTGTAATTCGTTTTATTCATGCGGGTTATAGTTTTAAACGGTCTTAAGTGTTTATTAAGCATCAAATTGTACAGTTATTTACTACTACTATTATTTTATTCTGTCGTTACTTTAACTTGATTTAATTTCTAACATCAGAAACCTCTTTTAAATATACATTCAAGATTCTTTGTTAATAGATTTGGAAAAGTTAAAATAGAAAAGTATAAAATATAGAATAGATTTGCAATTAATTGTTTATCAACAAAAATGCTTTTAGAAAGAGTTTGTATTTGGCATTCAAATATATCATTCAAGCGAAGTTTTTACATAAGTATGAAATGTGGGTATGACGAGAACTTACCCCTGTTTTCGGGGACACCTTCTCTTTTTATCCTTGAAGACTCTATTTGATCGTCGTTATTTGATTCTGAAACAAGAAAATACATAAATTAATATAAAGATTAAAAACATGTTTTTTCAAATTGCTCCTGTTCGTTTTGATTTAGATGCCTTTAAAGTATTTTTGATTTCTGGGCGATTAATATGTTTTATTGAAATACTTTTTTTCTAGTTATCTTTTTGAAGGATGTTTGTTTTTATGTTGCACATAAAATAATAATCCAGCCTATAAACGTTCCGCTGCTGGGCACAGGCCTCTTCCCATATAGAGAAGGCACGAGCATTGATACTTATTTATAAAACGTTCTTGTCTTTAGAACGGCGATTCAATATCAGAAAATATTAAAAAATATATTTTATGTTATTAACTAGGCAATTCGTTACCTAGCAACAAACCTTAAATTAAAAAGTAAAGGGGGTTACTTAAGCAACAGCAGATAATAAGCATTAAATGCACTAGTTCTATAATCCGACTTGGCTCGGTTTCATAACAGCCACGGTAACCCGAATGTATGTAGAAAGTAAGTGTAGCAAGGTCGATCGCTGGTTCGTGAATTATTTGCTCATAAAGGTGGGCTGTTTGTTATCACGTAATATGGTTGACGTTTTGTATTATGTATTCATTTATAATTTTGAGCAACTATAAGAACAACTACAGAAGAAAATAATAATTTTGCATGCTTGACACACATCTTCTTTTTGAATTTGATGAAATTGCAGATGTTATAAAGTCGATATTACAATAACACATTACAGAGATTGAAGGACAGTAGCCACAAAATGCAACCTTTTATAACACACATACATTATAAATGTACAAACACATTTTCAAAATACATGTCAGATTATAAAAAACTTTTTCCTTATTGAGCAGGAACTATCCCTTCTACCAAATCAAAAATGTGTCTCAGTTTGATCCAAATAAGGATCAAAATCCAATAAAACTTTGTTATTGTCCTTTAGGTAAACAACTAATTTGTCCTTCCTTCATTCATCATATTTTTCTCTTAAAACCACCACCAATTTCACTTGCGAAAGTGAACATTCAGCAACCACTCCCTTTGGGAAAAAATGTTGGTTGCGTAAAACCTCAGACAATGATTATGGGCAACCAACTTCGCCATTATAAAAAATACTGTTACAAATGGCTTTTCACACGATTATCTTGCATTTAGATGTTTGTTATCTCAGCTATGTCTTGAAGATTACTGGATAGTTTTATCTAGTTCTGTTGAAATTAGATTTGTGTAACGAAAAGCCCTGCAAGGTTTTGCAATTTCTGTGAGTTCAAGAACCTTTGTAGTTATGCTTGGTGACATAATTTAGTTTAAAATTTTACGCACTTTTTTTTAAATCTTCCTAAGGAATGGTCGTCCAATAAATTATATATCTATGGTTTTCATACTAAAAAAAATAACTTTCATTTCGTAAAGTATTGCATTACTTCACCGAAATGAGCCCATATAGTATTTAGTCGAGTATTTAATTGATCAATTACGTCAGTTACTTAGAACATTTATAAATAAAGGGCTTAAAAAAAATAGCTTTTTTATAAGAACGGAAATATAAAACGGCGTGGCATTTTATCACACCTTTCAATCACATATCTAACAAGACCAGTGACCTACGAGGACATACCAACAGTTTTCACTGACACACTCCGGTGGCACGGCGCGCATAAAGATCAGCCAGTATGGGTCACCAGTTTGATGACCGAGTCGGGTAATGAGGTCTAGGTGGTGCGTGCGTAACTGTGCTTCCTTGTGGAAGTAGAAGAGGAATGTTAATGTAGGATGGGTTACTGACCTAATATTTTATATGTGACTGGTTTGCTTGCTTCCGGAGTTCTTTGAACGAAATAATTTGAGAGAAGATTTCAGTAGTAATATTAACTAAGTACATAAGTGTACATAGGCTAACCCTTCGCTAAACAAATTAATAAATTTATTATTGTATTATTTGGACTATAAAAGAGACTAAGACCTCTGCGTTTGTTTCGACTTTCCTTCTCAGGGTAGTCAGGAAATGTCGAGTACATATAGCTTAGGAAGAAATTGTAAAAGTGATTTATATAGTCTTACTTGCAAGAATAAAATATTTCATTTCATTTCGTTATAGGGATTTCACAGTCGATCTTTTGACATACATTTGGCTAATGGCAATGTTCGTATTAGGTATGTGTTGATAAAAACCTTATGAAATGCTTTTGCTATTCAAAAAGTGATATTTCCAAATATAACTCTGCATATATTCAATAATTAATTAACGATGTGTTTTAATATAATTTAGATGCTAGATTATTGTGTATAGAAAAAAATGAATATTTTTTTTTATGTATTAAAGATTTATAAACTCTACATAATCCTATGTTTTCAACGGTAACTCTCATCACAAGTTTTTCTCGTTTATTGATTGTGTCTCCATTTCCACGACGTACTAGAAGTAAAAAGGTTGTTGTTAATCTGTTTAGCATTGTTTGCTGAGGGAAACAGGTCATCTTGTATACATTATTAAGTGGACTTTTACTCGAGAAAGTTTAATCGATACAGCTGGTATATTATCTTAAAAATATGTATAGTTATTGTTAAATAAGCCTTTTATGTGTTTATGTTTTTCAAAAGATATGGTAGTGTCGTTTTTTAGTACTTACATGATTACAATCGGCGTGAAAACTTAATTATTATTTTATACAGATCAAGATAATCGGATTAATTATTGTTAACATAATTACTGATTTTGAACTAAATAAAAAATTGGGATTGGAAAGTTAAATATTTATACTTCAGCACTTTTCTACGTAGACATCTAACTGTAAGACTTTTATAATTCTCTTAACAACTTATATAACAACAAAATATCCAAAACTCATCTAATGATATATTTCAAAATAGTTTCCGTACAACTCTAATCAAACGACAATCATTTCTGGCACCCACTTACACTAAACCACATCACGCGATTTAAAACTTTAAAATCTTAGAAGTAAGGTCCAAAATTCTATGTCAGGATATTTTGGTAGTGAGAGACTTGTGTGAACAGGTGTACTTTACAAAGAAGCTAATTACACGCATTGAACTGTCAAAAGAATAATTATTTCGCACGATCTCCTTTCTAAAATATTTGTTTTTAGTGTATTTCCGTTTTTAGACTTTATGTCAATGAGATAAGGTTTGAAATGCAGTGAGCACTGTTATACAAACATGAAAAAATAAGGTGTGGTTGTAATTTTGTGGGAATTTATCAAAGAACTTGATATTGCAAGTGTTATTAAACTATTTAAGTATTTGAAGTAAGTAGATAATATTTTATATGAAGGTATAATATTAAAAATAACATACATTCGTTTTACATATTGAACTTATATTTACCTTCCATAACCTTGGTAGTAGCGAAAATAAGTATAAGATTTACTTTCATCGAACTTTTCAATAATAAATCTAAAACATTAGACTAAAATAACATTTAAAAATTACATTAGAATTAGCATTAGACTATTAGCATACAATGTAAATATTAACACGATGTTTCAGAAAACTTTTTTAATTATTTTTCTACTAGCTATTTTGTCCCACTGCAGGGCAAAGGCCTCTCTACCCTTCTTCCATTTTTCTCTGGTTAGAGCCGTATCTTTTATTTCAATTACTTTCGTCAAAGAGTAAAATCATTCTCAAAGTTATTTTATCATCAGACAGCCAATCTCTCTGTTACACTATAAAATAATAAGCTCACACCGACACGAGCAAATGTATTCAGAGTCAAACATCAATATTCTTTATAATAACAACTCAGAATTACATCGGAATGAGAAACAGTGAAAGTATCGATAACAAAAGTTCTTCATTATAACACAAACAAGTCGACAAAATTGTGTAGAGTCATTCAAGACAATGTTTTTGGTAATTAAGGAAAATCTACCTTATTGCCTTATAGAATTAAGATCAAAGTTGACTGCTCGGATTTCCGAGTTGTATAATATAGGTCTTAACGCCAATTATCGCTCCTCGATCTAAGCATGGGACAAACATTTGTGTTATTAACTAATATTTGGTCCAATTCAGGATGCTCTTTGTATATTTGTTTAAGGCTTTTCATAATTTGGCGATACAGAGACTTCACTGACGACCTCCGTGGTCGAGTAGCGTACGCACTGGTTTTCAAGGGATCGCTGGCTCTGAGGATCCGGGTTCGATCCCCGGACCGGACAATGTAGACTTTTCTTTTCTATCGGATCTGGAACAATCCGGTTCTACCTGATTGGGCTTGTTTTACTTTTCTTCACCAGTACTATTATAGTGACTGATAGAAAAGTTACTTTTAAAATTTCTGTTATTAAGTATTTGCTTCTAAAATATAAAAAAGTAAGTCTACGTGCCGTCAACTGTACAATTCTTGAGATGAGTTGAATCGCCTCAGGTTTCATCCATTTTTACTTTTTAGTAAATTTCACTTTCTTTTGTCCCAACGAAAGTCGTTTCTTGTTTTTATCTGCTTTCGAAACGAAATTTTTGACCTTATAATTTATATAAAAAGTAAAAATATTCGTTTAAATGTTAAAGAAAACAAATAATTAAAGTATTGTATACCGGCCTATAGTTTTACTTACAGGTATTTTTTTGTTCAAATTATACCAAAACTTTCTGGTCTCTGATTATATTTTAAATTAATTGAAATGCGTTACCAAAAATTCACGCATTAAAATTAATTATTTTTTGAAGCCTTTAAAAAAAAACTAGGCCTCCACACAGTAAATACAATTATTTCAAAGCAAAATTCTTTATTTTGTGTGCATTTTTTAAAACAAAAATCGGCCAACTTTTCGTCTCATTTTGACATTTTACTTTAAGTTCCGACTCTACAAATCTTACTCAAGTAATTTCAGTCTCTAAAAACACTAAGAAAATAGGTAACAAAAGAAAAACTTCAATTTCTAGTGCACTACCGCTTCCTAAGTGGCTTAGCATTTCAACCTGAGTCCTCAACTTTTATGGCGGGAAAAGTGTCGAGCAAAAACTTGTACGAGGGAACAGGATGGCGATACTAACTGGGTGCAAGAGTGACAGAGACGGAATGTGTGTTAGTGGGTGAGCAAGCCCTGTGTCAATGCACTTGTTTCCACTCACTGCAACTTGTGGAATATGCGATTTTAATTATATTGTGACTTTCTTAGTTATGGGGTTATATTATAAAGTGTAGTCATTTTGTTTGACACAATTACTTGGATGTATAAAAACAAGTAACTTAGTTTTTCCGTCGTGTGACATGTGAAAATATTTTGACCTATTTAGCTCGTTAACCAACTAGAAAATCTAATCAAGCTTATTTTTGCTTTTCATTAAAATATCATGTATCGAACTTAATACCAAATACCCAGCATATTTTATTTACAAGTACATCTAATAATTTAAATTGTGAATATTTATTGCTTATAGTTTTGATGGCTTCGCCTTCATTCTTCAAATGCCTATAACCTGAATACAGAAGCGACTAGAAGTAATAACAATTTTAATACGTTTCAAAAACATCTGAAATCTATCTTGTTAAGATGCTCACGAGTTTGCAATAAACTTCTGCCTAACGTATGAGCTTTTAAATTAATCTCTAATTTAAATGGTTAAGTTTAGTAGAGTATTGCTTGATCGTGACTAAATTAGAATAATTTTAATGGTACAATTTGATGAGTTGGGTTTGGTAATTTTGTTTGTTTGTGTCGTAATTTTAGGGGATTATTAGGAATATAGGATTAGGTATGCTTATGTACAATTTATTTATTATTATTTCCTTTATTCTTCAATAAACATATAAAATACATTTTTAAATATATACAAAAAAAAAAACAATATACAGGTATACATTTAAAAATATAAAATATAGTGTCCAACCGGCCTCGGGACAGGGTCCAAGCTGCCGGTGGTTAGGACTCCAGAGAGAGGAACCTCCTCACAATACGCGCCGTGTCGAGAAGTACCGCTTTCTGAATCAAACCCTTCACCCAGGTGCCTAGCGAGAGCCTCTTAAGGTGCTGGTCGAGGCTCTTGGCTATTATGCCGTTGGCTGTAACGACTATCGGGACAATCATTGCTGCGTCCACCTCCCACATGTCGACAACCTCGTGCGCTAAATCCAAATATTTTAATTGTTTTTCTTTTTCAGCTTTCACGAGGTTCCCGTCATGCGGAATAGTGACATCAACAATGATTGCCCGACGCTCCGATCGATCTATCACCACTATATCAGGCTTATTGGCTACAATAGTCCTGTCAGTGATGATAGATCGGTCCCAGTACAGAGTGACACGACCATTTTCGAGAACTGGGTCGGGCACATACCTGTAGTACGGCACCTCAGATTCCACAAGTTTGTATCTCAAAGCAAGCTGCTGGTGGATAATCATTATTATTTTTAAGGTTTTTGTTTTTGAATTCCCACTGTCTGATTTTTCTGTATTCATTTCCCGCTTATATAGATAACCACATAATTTTATGTTAATAATAAATGCGGACAACATAACATACATTGTTCTGAACCCAAAGTAAGTTGCTAAAGCACTTGTGTTATGGAATTCAGATACAACGAAGGTACCACAAACTCTCAGACCAGAGAAAATGTAGAAAATGTAATTTTCTACATTGTCCGTGTCCGTCCGGGGATCGAACCCGGGACCAAAAAGAGCTAGTGACACCTTGAAACGACCTCTTTGGTCGAGTGGCGTACACACCGGGTGTACGCCACCCGACCACGGAGGTCGTTAAACTATTCATTAAACTATTATACAAACTATTATACAAGTCATTAAACTATTATATAGTCGTTATTAGCCTGTATAACCAAAACATACTATTTTACATCGTCTGATATTTGATTTCTTATTGATCATTTGTAAATTGTTAGTGCATAATACAGGAAAAAGTTAAATATACTACCGACTAGTAATGTACAATGTTAGATAACACAACTATTAGAAAGCTCAAACCTAAGATTATGTACCATCAATCAAGTACATATCATGGGGCACAGGGTAATGAGTTTTTAAGGTCAAGCACCATAACAATTTATCTTAGAATTATATACTTATAGATTTAATTTCTATTCTTGCAATTTCGTCAAGTAAAGCGGCAATACAAATTGTTCTTATATAATGTATTATTCTGAGTAATATTTGGGCTTTGACCTCTGTTTGTTTAAGAGTTTCTTTGTTGTCTGCAAATATTTTTTGATAATTTATAGAGTTTGTGCGATGCTTAAATGTTAATAGATTGTCTTTGCAGGCATTCGAAGAGTGTATGGTAGAAAATGCCTATTAGCAATTCAAGCTTTAAGTTACCTATACTTACAAAATGTATTGTATGTTTCTTTAAGGTTGTTAAGTTAACGTATCCTTACTCATCATCTCAAGAGAAACACGGAGGGGTTCGGTATGATATAAATTGTCACCCATCCACGGACCAACCACGGTGAGCGCGGCTTAACCTGTTTTATTGGTTGAACCGTAAGGCTTACGCTAGCCACGAGCCCCTAACGTAACGATTCCTTACTAATCCTTACCAATATTATAAATACGAAAGTTTGTTTGGATGTATGAATGTTTGTTACTCCTCCACGAAAAAACTACTGAATGGATTTTAATGAAACTTTACAATAACCTAGCTTAAACATCGGAATCACACATAGGTTATAATTTGTAGAGATAGTGTAGTGATAGTGTGTTTAATTGTCATTCGCGCGGGTAAAACCGCGGGGCACATACTCTACTTTAAAGATGTACCTTAAACATAACATAACATACTATTACGCCTGTATCCCCGAAGGGTTAGGCAGAGGTGTACCAATGTACACCCACAGTTCGCCGGTATGTTTAGGTCCCATGTAAAAGAGGGCGAGCCTATTGCCACTAACCGGGCACAAATCCAAACTCCGACCTGCTCCTGAGAATTTCATAGAAAACCCCAATAACACCTTGGCCAACTTGGGAATCGAACCCAAGACCTCTAGCGTAGCAGTCGCTCCAAAGAATTTACTAAATGCATGTGAACGGCCAGATGTCACAAGTATCATTACCGGACAAACATACAGATGTGTAAATAATTGCAGAACATTATAATATACTGTAATATGTTTAAACGTGAGAAGACCATTTGCGAAACTACACGATATATAGAAATTACGATTTTAATGGACGCCATTTTAAATTGAAGGTTTATATTTATTGCACCCAAATATGTAATATAGAGTTATATTTTGTAGTTATTAAAGTGTATTATAGTAATTTACTGATTGTAAATGATACGAAAAAGAGGGAATTCTGAAAAGGTAAATCCCTACATTGAATTTTCATGTTTTAGAGTGATACATCTAAAACAATAAAGATGGTTGTCTGGAAGATATCGCTATTAGCGATAAAACCGCCATTGTACACTTTACTGATGATGTTTTTATTATTGTGTGTTTTAATGGTGTATAATAAAGAACATTATGCCTATCTAAATTCAATGAAAGATCCAGCATATAGGTCGTCACAATACAGTATTCAGCTGAATTCGGTAAAGCTGGTAACCGACCTCAACATACTCGTACATTAGGGAAAAGCTAAGCAGAAAAAAACTCAAACGTTTAAACGTTTACAAAATATAGTTCTTGGGACCATTTCATGGATCTATAGAAATCTTGAACATTTCAAGGCAGTTATTCATTTAGGTATAGCAGTTGTAAAAACACAATAGCTTAATGGTTTCCTGTTATAATAATGCCTAAAACTATTAAATTTATGTTAATTTTGAGGCTTTGTTTATATTTGTTATTGATGTTACTATTGTTCTAACTATTTGGAATATTCGTTTACCCATTAAATTCGTTTTAATTCACTTTGCCTGTGATTAAATATTACTTTTTCTTACTCAATTTACGGCGAGTAGACTTTCGAGAAATTATCTATATTACATTTTCGTTACTAAAAAAATATACTTTCAAAACCCAAAAACAACTAATTATACAATATTACCAGACTAAAAACGACCTAATTTTACAAGTCTACAGTTGCAAAATCTGAACCAGATTGTTGAAATAACCGGTAATAACTGGTATAAACCGGTACCAAATAGATAGGCTTTCACGTCACTAGTCGCTAGTGCTGTAAGTGCTGTAACTCATTGGTTATTGAGAAATGACCTTGTTAATATATTAGTGATAAATAGATAACGATCTGTTATTAGGTAAAGCTAAGTGCTTGTTACATGCGTTTAACTGTCTAGTAATAATATGAGAATGACAATTAATTTTATTTTTGTAGCAAGTAATTATTTTGCAATATTGTTTACTCAACAAATTACAATACTTAATTCATTAGCACAACATTATAATGACTACAAACTGCCTCGTTGGCCTAGTGGCGCTAAGCGCGACTGCTACGCTAGAGGTCTTGGGTTCGATTTCCAGGTCGACCAAGCTGTTATTGGGTTTTTCTATGAAATTCTCAGTAGCAAGTCGGAGTTTGGATTTGTGCTCGGTTAGTGACAATAGGCTCGCATCGGCAATTACATGGGACCTAAACATATCGGCGAACTGTGGGTGTACATTTGTACACCTCTGCCGAACCCTTCGGGGATACAGGCCTGATGATATGTTATGTTATGTTATATACAAAAAGCTTAACATAGATGTTATTATCGAAAACTAAGCAAGATTCTCTAGAACAAATTTCTAATTTCTCTTCCATAATTACTTGCCTAGATAAACTAACCTACTAATACTAATCACCTAACCAATAAATCAAAACTTAATTTATTGGATGATTTAGAAAATGTACAAAAAATATCTAATTTCAATCTAGTCTATTAATTGCACGATAGCGTATAGGCGTAGGTAACCACGAAAACTAACATGGCGCGGGTTCGATCCTCGATTGGGATAAATATTATTGTGATCTACAATTGTTTAATTCAAGTATGGCTATTCTTTCTGTACGCTAGACACTAAAATAAAGTTCATTATTATTTTAGGTTTATTGGGATAAAATAAATACATAGATAGATAAATACAAAAGCTTCAGAACGAATACTTGTTTTCCCTATCAATAACTTAAAAATAGACTATTTAAAAAAAAATGAAAAAGACATGAAAGGCTTTATATAATGTGTCCCTTTAAAGTTCGCCATTAAATGGCACATCCGTTTAAATAATAAAGCTAGTCAAATAAAACCTACAAAATTAGTTTTATTTATTAATACGCTTAGTAACAGAACATTAAGTTAATTACCTAATCGTGATTGATTTCGCCTTTGAACTTGACAAAACGTGATGTTTACCTAATTAATGTACCTATTTAATTAGTCAGGCATATTTTATCAAGGACAGACAAAAAAAGGATTTAACGACAACTAGATTTTCTGGTAATTAAGACAGATTGAAAAATGGTTAATCGTTTTATTGAAATTTTAGGTATGTTAAGGAATCAAGGCCGACTTTATTAATAACATACTAGTTTTTATTTAACATATTGATTATATTTATTATTATCTTTTTTTTTCGAGAAATATCATGTCAGATTTCGTATTTTGCTAATAGGTACTTCCAAAACAACGTACAATAAAAAATATGTCAGGAGTCTAAAAGTCTCGGGTTCTATCTCGGTAAGGGATAATTTTTTTTAAATTAAAATAAATAAAAATTTTGATAAAGATTTTTTTTGTAACTTATGTACGTACAAAAAGTCTGTTAGTCGCACAACATATTATAAGGTATATTTAAGCAGTCTTTTGCATATATCTTGAACAATATAGCAAAAAGTTTATGAACTTTGACTTCTAATCTTATTCACGTCGTTAATTAAGCAAATATTATTCTAGGAACAGAAAACCTTGAATTTAAGATATTCTCGTTAATTTGCAAAAACGTACAATACTGGTCTGAGTAAACTTCCGCATGTTTTTATTAAAATCACAATAATTATTATCGGTCAGCTCTTAAAGCTTTTGCCATCGTGTAAGCGAGACGCCGTTATGTGCAGTGTAGAGCGCCGTCTCACTCCCACACGACAACAATCCTGTTTAAAAGTTCATGGTACATGTACTGATTCAATAAGTCACGATTAAAAATTAATTGTTATTGTAGTATGGTAATTAAAAACGTTAAAACTACTTTTAAATGGGCGTAAATCATTAAGAATACGAGTAATGTCAATAATAAAATATTTTTTGCTCATCTTTAAGATTCCAGTTTTTTGCTATTAAAGATATCAAATAGCTATAATTGTAGTTTTGTTTTTAGCAATTAAAAGTTAAGTAAAAAAAAAATAGGTTTATATAATGTAGGTGACAGCGAGAGCTAGCAAACAACGACCCTCACACCTAGTGTATAAATGGAAACACCACTGTCCAAGTGTAGGACATTTATTGCGAAACACAGACACTACGCAAACAAATAGTCATACTATCAACACTCAGAACATCATCATCTCCCGAGCCTTTTACCAACTATGGAGGTCGGCTTCCAGTCTGACCTCGAAAACCCATTTTACTGGAAATCACAGTATCCCATAGTAAGACTAGTGAACTTAACGACTGTCAAAGATCAACGTATGACAGTCCGGACCTACGGCTTAACGTGCTATCCGAGGCACTCGGAACATTTAAGTAATTTGTGTCGCTCTGTAAACAAAACTAAACATCCTTGAAAAACTGTAAAAAAACTAACAAAAGAATACACAAGGATGTAAAATCTAACACGGATTTTAATAACCGTTTTGATTTAAGATGAGATGACTAACGGATTGGTTACCCTTGACTGTAGTTTGATGACTAAGACAAAAGTCACAGTTCTGTCGACATAGCCATTAAATAACCACGACTGTACACGCACAAATATCGTTTGGATTTTGTAATATTAATTTATTGTTCCTCGCAATATAATGGATAGTCGAGTGGTAAAGATCTCAAGTCAACTAAAACAGTACGATCCTTTGATCCCTTGGAACAAACATTTGGGCGCTACACAAATGTTTGATCCAACTTTGGGCGTGTGTGAAAGAGAAGAGAATATTTGTGAATCTAAGTACTGTACTAGAAAAAATGATTTTGCAAAGAAAGTGACTGGACCATCTCTTCCCTAAGCTATTTTGAAATCACATTGATACCGAAAATGGTAGAGGGATGACTTTGTTGCATATTGCGAGTAGGGCATAAGAACCGGGTTTTCCCGGTTCCGAAAGAACCGGGAATTCCCGGTTCTGAGGGTCTTTGAAAGAACCGGTTCTGAAAATCGGAGAACCGGGTTTTCGGTTCTTTCGGTTCTTTCATTCTTTCTTAAAATAAACTTAGAAATACCTAAATTCACGCTAAATATCAAGTTATTATCATATAATAATGTTACAATTATCTTCTTTAACAAATGAAGAGGAACTTAATAAGGAATTAAGGAAGGAATTAAGTCAAGCTATTCTGCTCCTGAATCGATATCGAATGACCTGAGTACTACAGTCAGGGTAGAAATGGTTCTGTTTGAGAGTGGTAGCATTGCCACGTCGAATGGCTATGCCGATTCTCTGTGCATCGACCATACGAGCCCTCTGATCACGAGTAGAGTCTACCAAACCTTTTGACACTTCTTTAAAAAGATTTCGTGCAGTCGGACCCCGCCACCCGAGCTTTTCAACCCCAAACGGCTCGAAAATATAATAACCCACTAGGTTATTATACTTTTGCCGCTTAAGGGTTTCCGCAGCTCCAGCAGCAGCGCCAGGAGAGGCTGCTGAACTTAGAACGTGGGACGGCGCAAGGGTGTCGACGCACGTTGCGTCCCACACCAAAGGCCGACCCAATTTCCAAGGCAGCAATGACATACCGTCAGGTCTCCTACCATCACCGCGCTCCAACAGTACACCGGCAGTGACAAGAGCACGACGAATTATGTCATTAATATTTGCGAGACGGGATATACGTCCTGCGCTCCTGCTGCAGGACAGGCCATGGCAACCGAGGGAATCAACTGGTGCTCCGCAATAACAACGATGGCATGCGAAACAAGGTAAACTAAAACGTTAACTGATGGCGAACCGGAAAGTGTTGTCATCCAAAATCGTACCAAGAGTGGTTGACGGAAGTACCTGTAACCAGTGACCCGGTTCTCATTCTCCCATAGCCAGGAGACGCGCGCGTTCTGCAGTGTTGTTTGACGTATTAATTAATTCTTGCCGTATCAAACTGCAAAGCGGCTCGTTCCACTGGCCTTGAGAAGAACGTTGCTCGGGTAGATCTACGCCCGGGCAGGACAAATCGCAACTATTTTCTGCCTCAGTCATGCACAGAATCTGAAAATCAACCAGAGTGGACCCTAAGATTTGCCTGGTTACATTTTCAGTACTGTGGACCGAAGACAAAAATGCTGGTAAGCCTAAACTGGAAACTTTACGTACACCTAGCCCACCTAATCGGATCGGCAGCGTAGCTTGGGTCCAAGCTCGGTCATCCAACGTTACGTTAAAAATGGACGTTAACGTGGACAGAATAATTTTGTAGAGTTTTTCCAAAAGCGGCAAATGTTTCGATAATCGTGAAGAACTAGCTGTTGTAGCTTCTGTGTGTGTGTAGTGATAGTGTGAAATAATAGCAGAATTTAAACAGAATTTGAAAATTCTTTTAGAAATTGATTGAATTTTTTTTTAAAGTTTATTTTAATAACTTATTTCAAACATTGTTTTCGATTTCTATAGTGAATTATAAGCAACTTCGAATATAATGATTTTAAAGCACTGATTATTGCTTAATGTTACTAAAAAACGATGTTGTAATTAGGAGTATAACTATAAAAATGTTAATAATGCTTTTTCCAATAAAGTGTGTTTTGTCCAGTCTCTTTTATTCGTTATGGTAGTAGAAAATCAGCTTTTAAGCAAAAATTTATCGAAAAGAACCGAAAGAACCGAAAAAACCGGGTACCCGGTTCCAGCTTAAGTTTGGAACCGAAAGAACCGGTTCCTAAAATAGGGCCGGTTCTCGATGCCCTAATTGCGAGGGCTTGTTCGAGATTACAATTTAAGTGAATAGTAATTTAAACAGATAAATAACACAGGCCACGGCTTTATATACCTATAGGAAGCCCTTTGCCCAGCTGTGGGACTGTTTAAGGTTGTAAAACAAAAACAAACAAAATGACCTAAATCGCTATCGAACAGGAAACATCAACCAATCAACCAACAACATCACAAATCTCGAAACATCAAAACTCAAAAAAAAAAACAAAGCAAGCAAGCAATGACCTCACTCACACCGCAGCCACTCATTCACGCGAACCAAGATTATGACAGACGCCGACAAGCTCCATTGAATGCTCGGAAGTAAACGCTTCCTACACTCGCGAATCTCTCGGAAAATGTTACGCGTTACGCAACGGTGTGATATAAGGCCTTACGATAGCCATGAGAGGAGATGTAACTATTGTTTGAGTTTTCGCAATTGGAATGGATATTATGAAGGATGTGGTAATGACCGGTGTTTGTAGTAAATAGAATTGATACAATAAGTATTGTTATTGTATAGTTACTTGATATATATTTGTGTTATCCTAAAAGAGTCCAAAACTTAATATTTCTTTTTCTCAAAGAATAATCAGGATTCTATCACATCCTTTTTCCAATATCGTCGTTGGATATATACCTACATATAACGACAGTTTCAGGAACCTTAATATAAAACGTATTAAGTAACATGGATAGAGAGGCCTTTGATCTGCAGTGGGACAGAAAAAGTAAAAAAAAAAACATCTTCACCAAAAAGATTAACAGTTACAGCAGTATAATTATTAAATAATCCAAAAACCTGTCACTCCTGACCACCTTTTCACCGAAATCGGTTCATCCATTTAAGAGATTACGTCAAACAGACAGATAGATATATTTCTTTCAATACTCCAAGGAACCCCACTCACCTTGTAGCAGCCGGGAAACGATCTCTATTAAATAATCCGCATTATATGGTAATGATACAATGGCTTCCCATACCATTGTTAAGGTGTGACCCAGAATCGATTGTGAGACCTTGCAGATGGTGTAGTGGTGCTTTATGCAGGTTGCTCTTGCTACAGGTTGTAGGTTTTTTAGTGTGGTACATGAGCAGAGGTATGCAGTCTCTAACACTTAAATGAAAGCAATTATAGTCGCAGAGTCACAATTTTAAACAAGTCGACGAATAGAAAATCTTTTTTTACTAGTGTCTTTCATTATTTCTTGATTTTGGTGGAATCTAGAAAATTATCGGTAGGTATACAAACGCAGGATTCAGAGTAATAAGAAAACCTGAATCTCAACATCTAATGATACACTATACACAAGTGTACATTGTATAAAAAATGGTCACATCTATCATAAATCAGGATTGAGTTACCAATAAAATTGAATTACAATCACTATATTTCTAATATTTTACATAATTGGCATTCATCATATAAAAATATTCAAAACAAGTTCAAACACCATAAAATAAAAAGCTAAAAAACTATGTCAAGACATCTGGTTCCAAAAACAAACATATCCTTGTGTTGCCAATTCAAAAAGAACGATTACCCCAAATGCAATAAAAAGGAAATCAAGCATTCCGAATTTAAAATTAAATGTTCATTTTATTCTATTCGCGGCGCACAGTGGCCAGAAACCAAGTGAAAGTTAAGCAAGTAAAAAATATTTAAAATTTCACATTCCGAAAAAATATTTCGTTCACACGGCTAATGTGATAATCTTTAGTTCATGGTTTAACTACCGTGAAATTTAGTTACTAAACATGTTGTCATAGTAAATTGAATACACAATATCTTTTTCGCACCTATACATGTGATTTTCGACTTTAAGACAGTGGGGTAAGGGTGTACGAAAAATTGCAGATGTTACCTTGCGCAATTACAAAAATTCTACTGTTGATTTATTTGTAAGTAAATTGATGGTTCGTAATAACTTTTTATTGTGTAACGTTTGAGGTTTGCAAATACAGGTCGTCTACCTGCAATTGTGAATTTAAATCGTATCTGAATTTATAAGCACCGTATACAGTTATTGAAACCGCATATGTGACGCTAGTCACAATAATCTAACGTCAATTTGAATCAAAATGTTAGGTCAAATAATTTATTCCTTATATAGAAATCAGGGACAAAAGAAAGTTCGTTAAATTTTATAAATCGAATCACATTTCTTCCACGCCTTCGAAATTTAAAATGAGGTAAAAACAGATCGGACCTAACCCATGCGCCAACGATCGGTGTCGCATAGCAATTTGAAAATAGCATCGCTACATTTTGAACTGTATGTCTATAAGAATAAAGGTTATATTCGTTTGTTTTTCCTTCTATTTATAGAGTCGTCGTGAATGTCAAGTACAAGAAATCGATTATGGTTCGCTAATTTTCGGACACTTTCGAGAGGCCAATGGCACGGTGAAAGATCATTAGCATATTACAAACTAGTCTACTATTTGACATATATTATGTATGTTTTTACTATCAAAAACTATTAGACGACCTCCGTGGTCGAGTGGAGTACGGTTTTCCAGGTGTCGCTAGCTCTGAGGTCCCGGGTTCGATCCCCGGACGGGTCAATGTAGAAACTTACTTTTCTACATCGTCTCGGGTCTGGGTGTTTGTGGTACCTTCGTTGTTTCTGAATTCCAGAACACAAGTGCTTCAAAACAATGTATGTGATGTTGTCCGCATTTATTATTATTATTACTATCAAAAACTATGATGAATTCTTTTCAAAATGTTAAAATATCTTTTTAGTAGTATAAAATCTTCGTTGAGTGTAACGTAACAAGTTTTTAGAAGTAATCATTCAAGTATTGGGGTCATAGAGTCGGCTTGAGAGTGAAACCGCATTTTTTGTGTACCCACCCACGGACGACGCTCCGTCTGACGCACAGTGCGTCAAATCACTCATACTTGGATAAAATATTATTTTATTTTATACGTAAATAATGGTCTCAAAATATTATACTCTTTTTCTAGGATAATTTTATCTTATTTTTGCTTTAACGAAAATCGTAATATGATGTGTATCTAGAGTAAAAAGAACTCGATTATTTTGCAAATATTACTATTATTTATTTTTACATACGTTCTGGGCAACTTAGCAAAAAGAAAGTCATAAACACTTTAGAAAATTGTGGTAATTTTATTACTATGTTCATGGAGTTGCACAACATACAAATCACATACGCAACGCTCCTAACTTTGAGCCAAACATTTATTGATCACATAAATGTACCCGTGGTCACCACATCACGTCTGGCCGTGGTATTTGACCCTATATCACTCGGCTATCCACACAGTCAAATGTTTGCCAAACGATTATGTTTTCTTAACACACTTTTTACGACTTTCTCGGGTTATTGTGAATTAACATGAGCTTTAGACTTAGCGATGATTTGCGTAAATTTAAGAAATCGTGCCAATATATTTCAAGTTCATTTTAGCTATAAACATATTTTTTTATTATTTAAATATTACATTTCACAAGCATACTTTAGAAGACGCAAAACTTAAAACTGCACAAAATGTTACCTTGACGATCTAACGCGTAATATTTTGTTAAAATAAAACGCAAATATCTAGTTTAAAATTTACTATTTTTTAAATAGGTATTTATTTTAACGATAATAAAAATCGAATCACAAACCTAATACCATATAAAAGTCAATGAAATAACATTTTGTCCACATTTAGCCCACTGTTACGGTACATAGTTAATTGCATCGTAACCATAAAATTATGGGCACTGCATTCTGGGTCAATGCTGGTCAACGATGGTCGTGATCGTTCTGACTTGGTAATGGTAGCTCATTACAGGATCTATTTGGTATATACCAACAAAAAGAATACGACGTCAACGGACTGAAGTTACCTATTTTATAGAGTAAACGAGAAACAGACAACAGACGGCAAACAATAGAGACCTGTGGAAGGAAGGAAGGAAGGCCTTTACCCTGCAGTGGGACAGTTCAGGCTTTAAATAAGTAAATAAATTGAGAAAATATATACTGGGACAAACATTCAGTAAGGGCCAGTTTTTCCAACGCCAGATAATGTTTTGAGAGGGTTGATTTTTTTAAAGTCGTTCAATACAAAATATTTTATATGTGAATTATATCTCTCGAGTAAAACTATGTGGTGAAGAAAAAACCGGCCCTAAGTCGAATTTACTATGATACCAACCCAATACTAAAGGGCTTAGTAAAAATGGGAACCGTGGGACAATAGTAGCCTCTTAGATTTGTTATAATACTAGATTAACTGCCACAAACAGAGCTGGATAAATCGCTCAAATAATTGATTTCTAAAATTGTCTGTTGTGTGTACATTAATTTATAAATAAATAAAAAAATACTTGACAATATACCTAACCATATGCCTATATACAACCGTTTTCTTAACACACGATGCCGTAACAAGCAGTTAGCATTACAGCCTCAAGTGACGCGGCCATCTATTATGCCTCATTTGCACAATAAAATAGCAACGACAAACGTTTCTTCACAATTCATTAAAATCGAAAGTGTGCTGGAAAAGTGTTAATTCAGAAAAAAAGGCGGAGTGTGACTGTAGTTCAGGGTTGCCAGAGTTTTGGTGGTGATTTACCTATAATTGTGGGTAACTATGATGTTTGGAGATTATTATTTATTTAGTTTAATGAGCTAGAGTTGTTGTAATGTAATGTTTTTATCAATTAACTGAAGAGAGACTGAGATGACGAAGTTATATTATACGCATCATTTTGATACACAAAATAAAGTAATTTAAAAATGTGTTATTAACCGCAACCTTTACTATAATAGTGCAGTAATAATCATAAACACGCATGGTCATAATCATTACGCGTTGTAAATTGCTCAATATCAAAATAACGACCACCTCTAATGCAATACCAATAAAATTAGAAATGGCAATGTGTACAAAAAAACTTTTCTAATCTGTGTTAACAAAGAAAGAACATTAAACACAAAAACTAGGTTTATGACGCGTTACAATTAATTACCTGTATGAATAACTATAAAAGTTGCTTTTATTAAAAATCAAGTTTAAATTAACGATCCTTATAACCTTTTCATTCATTCACTGTTTTCGTGTCAGGCGCGTAACCTTGAACTTTTAATAAATAATGAAATGACCTATTAAAGAAACATTGTTTTTTAAACACAGTATTTTACTGACATAACAGAGCAATAAAATCACAAATTTAACAAAAATAATTTACTATATCCCTACATTTTTTTATACAAAATGGGTAATAAAAAATCACATCTGGCAACCCTGTGCATCGAGGTCATAGTAAAAGCGAAAAGCGAATCAGGTTTTGATTCGAATTTGGGTTTGTGACAGGTTGTTTTCTCTTGGCCCGAGGTGTAGCACCTGGGTGATTGAAATGCCAAGCACGACGCCATGACACTCAGAGACAATGAAGAGGTTTTCTTTATGGATTATTTATTGATGGCCGACAACTTCGTTTGATTGCAAGAATATTTTTCGATTCGGATTTTTAACTTATCTTTATCTTAAAAAAAATAATAAGAGTACAGTGCATCTACAGTTCAGTATACAATATATTTTAAGTCACTTAGTTTTTATGAATTTATATAAGAACTGTGTCTTGAGTAAACATCTAAAAATCTCAATAATTGCTTTATTTATTGTTTTTTTTTTGTTTGCAGTATCAATACTTATTTTTAGCTATGAGACAATCTTCATCATTTTAACGTCAACAAGTTTTTAATTGATTTTGAAATGTCAGAGATGAACCAAAGACGTTGCATTTTATGTTTTACCATAATTATGGCCGACATTCAATAGGTGCTGTACTTAGTTTAATTGTTTTTATATTGATTAAGTTCATTGTTCCCATTTATATACGGTCTAGTAAACAAAGCTTTAAAACTACAAGTTATTCATGATATTTAAAAGTTCTTGTAACTATTTTCCACCGTTTTCGCAATCTATTTATATTACAATTTATAAAAAATAGGAACACTTTATCTTGAATTCAACTGGAAAAAGGAAAAATACGATCTGGAAAAGGCCTTAGAAAGTCTAGACCTAGCTTTTGTATAGGCTATACTAACATCAATTTATCACAAATTGTGATACACACAATAACTCCGTCATGCCATCAAAAAACATTACAGATTAAGTGATAAAATTGCTCCCATCAAAGTGTTAATAAAAGACATATTTATAATCCATTTTACACACTAAAATTGTACTAAAAAAAGACCCAATTTGTAATCCAATTTTCATTCTCAAAATTATTTGAAATTCTCATCATAAATACAGTATTTACAACATAATAATCTTGTGAAATTCCTAAAATATTTAAGATATTTCCTCTCGCATTCACTGCGTATCTAAGCACGCGGCGCGTAGGTGACCAGTGCAGGAAGCGAGCAGATGAAAGTAAGGCCGCCCCGAGGTCACAGCTCTGCTCTTATTTGTTGATACTAAGAATATTAACTGGGTGGTTATCTATAGGATAAAGTGTTAATATAATGGTGAGAGGTGTTAAAGGTAGTGAAAACTTTATTTCGTGTGTTGAACATACATTAAAACATACATTTGGACTAAGATTGACAAAAGTGAAAAATCTCTCATCATAATTTGAAGATTTTGAATATAACATAATGAGTAGAGATTAAAGCCATAAGAATTAAATTTTTCAGCTCTTTGCACGATCACATTGAAATATAAAACAGAAGAGCTTGGATAAGTAAAGAAATATTATTTTAGATTTGTATTTACATAGAAATATTTTAATTAGTACAAGTTAAAATACATAGTACTACTAGTAGGTATTACTGCCTATATTTCGCTTTATTTATCTATTAATACAAGCTAACTAATATACCCTCATTAAAGGTTAAATCAAGGTTTAAACTAACCGCAGTAGGGCACGGCCAAGTTTAATATTTGAACCGGAAAACTAAATGGACATTTAGACCAATTTAAATTAATAACACCAAAACAGATCGATAATTTAAGTTAAAATCACTATAATTAAACTGCATTTTCAAGTACGAAGGTCATTTTAAAATGGTTAACAAGCAGTTGACATTTAACTGATTTTAATTAATACATAACTATACACGTATTACTTACAGTTAATTTATGATAATCATAAGCTGTACGTATGGATTTAACAATGCATACTTTTACGCAACTACAAAAATATGTGAGTTATGAGTTAAGGAATATATGTATGTACATAACATATCATCACGCCTCTATCCCCAAAGGGGTAGGCAGAGGCGAACCAATGTGCACCCACAGTTCGCCGTTATGTTTAGGTCCCATGTAATAGGGGCGAGCCTATTGCCACTAACCGGGCACAAGTCTAATCTTCGACCTGCTACTGAGAATTTCATAGAAAAACCCAATAACACCTTGGTCGACTCGGGAATCGAACCCAAGACCTCTAGCGTAGCAGGCGCGCTTAGCACCTCTAGGCCAACGAGGCAGTCTATGTAATATGTACCATATAAGCCCAAAGTCTGCTGTTTAATATTTTTATAAACACTTACAAAAATGTGAAACGCGTAAAAGTCTGAAATTATATTTCACAGATTACACAAAAAGTTAAAGAAAAGAATATGAATGATTTATGTATATATATTATAACTACGAATATATCGACGGCCGCAAAGAACAAAAAGACAACTGCATTTTTGCGAAAATCACTTTTTTGCATAATTGAATTCAGAATTCTTTATTCTACTTGGTAATATTTTTTTTTCATAGAAAAACCCATTTTTTCAGTGTATTTTGTCGCGTAGATAAAGACAACTACACCTATTTTTGAAAAGTAACGAAGTACACAGGGACACCTACAGCTGTCCGTGTGTGCGTCGTACAATACGGCGCGACGCGTGCCATAAACAAAGATACCAGTCACATGACCGTTTCATCACGGGCGGTCGACATTTTTTTTAACTTGCGGACTTAATAATTTCCATAAAGCATTTTTATTAATAATATATTTTTTTTCAAACTTTTTAATTTAAGGTTAACAAATCAAAGCACAGAAAGATATCTGTCTGTTGTCCGCTTTTACTTTGGTTGATTAATCAATTATCTCAATGTACTTCACGGTTTTATATTATATTTGCGTTTCCAAGGTAGGTTTAATGCAAAAATTTACGCATTTACTCTAATATAAAACAACATAAATAAATCGAGTCTATTATTGACGTATTTGCAAGTAATTATCATTGACGGATTTTCAGGAATCACTGATGAGTTAATGCCGTCAAACAGTGCTGCATGTGAGTTATTTTAATATCTGACAGTCGCCGCAGGTTCGGATAAGTTGTCTCTATTCGGAGATGATATTTTAAAGACATCCTTGACGATATGAATTATGATAAAACAGGCAATTCCAGTGCTGAAGCTTGAAGAGACCGGTATCCAAATCAAGATCAGTAACTCCAATTCCTTGCGATGATATTTACATTGATTCCAGTCCTATAAATATGTCTCCATGTAACAGAAGATCAGATACACGAACGTCTCCCCCCGTCCCTAGAAGAAGCTGGCCCGAGCCGGCCAAACTAGCAATAAAAATATGTCCTTAAATAATTAAAACTTAGATCCAGCCATCCCTTGTTGTTTTGCTTTATTAAGATGGTTAGCAACGCACTAAGTCGAGGTCCGCAGGGTGTGCCCTTAGTGGACGTTGTTAGTCTTTCCTATTGTTCTGGCTGGAGGCCTTAAGGTCCTCGCCAAAAGTCCGGTGAAGCAGTCCAAGCCTGGGCTCAGGCTAACTGCAAAGATCCCTACCAAAACAAAAATACACGAACGTCACTTAATGAAGTCGTTGATCGAATTCAAGAATTAAATACTACTAGCCCATTAAGATCTCAGACAACTCATACCTCTCAATATGAATCAGGTAATTTTAGTCCAAGGCCACAGTCACCATTTCAACTGAGTACCAGCGCAACAACCTCAACTGCTGAAGCATCTAGTGCATGTTCCTCACCATCATTAGGTACAGGAAGAAAGCGTCGTAAGCTTATCATAGATACCACAAACAAAAGTGGAAATGTAAAATAGATAACCGTCTAGATACAAGAAGAAAATTGTTGGTCAATCAAGGTAAAACCCATATATCTAGGGGAGGTAAAAAGCAACAAGGCAAAGTTTTAAAACCAGCTTGCCAAAATTGAAAATTTAATTGCCATACAAAAGTTACTGCAAATCGTCGATACCAAGCAATGGCAATTTATTGTTAAAAATACAAACAGGCAAACTCATGCTGTAAAACTACAACATGCTTACACTAATACCTCCCTTTATATTTCCCTCTGCGAAAAGAACTTAATTCCTTCAAGATACCACGATTTTGATACAAAACTAAAGCATGCAACGATACAATACGATATCCGATGTGGAAGACTGAAGAAGAAGACTGTTTTTACATATTTTTAACTAAGTCGATAGGTCTTTTTTAATTAGAAATTGAAGAATAATTTACAACATTGATTATTATTAAGATAATGCCATCAGAGTAATTGTTTGTGATATTATTAAAATAAGATTGTTGAATAAGCACAGAAGTTAGTTCATAATTATATTGATGGTAATAATTTCATGGTTAGAAATTTGTTAAAGTTATTTCATTGTTATGTATAAGCAAGTTTAACTTGGTTCAGTTCCTTTGTGTGATTGTACCTTGTTTAGAATTTGATTATTTCGGAGAAAAAAAAATATGTTTAAAATTGTATTATTAACACGGGTTCAAGAATTGAATATCCTTGATACCCTGATTTACGTTTGTGTGATTATACCTTTTATAAGATTTTTTTTTTTAGGATAATAATATTGTTTTCTCTGCAAATATTGCATTGTTGTTATCTTGTAATATGATTACGATTATTAAAAAATAATCACATAACTTAATTTTCATCTTAAACTGCAAAAGCTCATCATATTCTTAGCACATTATCTGCAATATCAATATCTTAACTTTTAAAATTACGAAGTAATTTGAGACAACTACAACAACAACTAGTTAGATACATATTATAAAAAAGAATAGTAATATACCCTTTTATAAGTGAAATTATTTGGGAATCAGGAATTATAAGGTCCTACGTAGAAACGAACATATGGCAGTTGACTCAGTTAGTTATTTTTTTTGTGCGCAGTAGATAAAGACATCTGCCGTATTTCGAAAAAAAAAGATATATCTGTTAATTGACCTCCACTATTTTCTCCTAAATGCCGTATTAATTAAGTATTGCAAATTTGAAGAAGCTAGCTTTGATATTGTAGAAGTTATTACATTTTCGCGTTAAAAACGCTCTCCTGTAAACTAGTGATTTTGTAGATAGCTGTTTGTTCTTTGCTGCCGTCGATATATATATATATTATAACTACATATCGGGTAGATATTTATTGTAAAATACAAAAATATTTTCTTAAATCTATCCATGATGAATATAATATCCATTTAGCATAAAACTAAGCCAAGAACATTTTTTTTCTTCTGGAGTCGGTAAAAATTACCGCCAAAAGCATCAATTTTCTTTTCAATTTAAAAACCACTACAATACCACTAAAACAAAATGGCGTCCATCAATAGTGACTATTGCCTATTACTCTCACCTTCCACCATTAAAAGCCCATCAGAGATTTCTAAAACAATCTAAATCATAGACAAAGTTATAGGCATTCTTTGTTACTTGGAGATTTCACGCTAAATATGTGTGAAGCAATTCTGGTTATATTAGAAATTTTCTTGTTTTTACTTTCATTTGAAAGGGTTTTTGACCCTTAAGGGAAAGTATTTTTGATACTTTACAAATATTCTTTAAAGTATCAATACCAATCCATCAAACTTACTCATAGTTTTTTTGTTAGCCAACTTATTTGTTAAGCTTCGGGTCGTTTAGCTTTGCATCTTATTAGTACACAAAAAGAATTAACTCTGTATTTTGTTGCGCTCAAAAACACTATCTAATTATACTCGTACACTGTAAAATACAGCTTATTTTTATACATTTTTCGTAAACAATTCACTGGTAAACATATCAATTTATAATTGTATAATAAATATAATTATAAATAAGTTCACATTTAGTTGCATTTAACTAAGCACAACTTTAGATACTAAGCTTTGACAACTTCCTCACTTTAGCAATTTCTTCACTAATAGGATTTCTCGCTCCAAACCAACTATGTGCTCACTCAACATTCCACATGGTATCAGGTATACCTGTTAGATATAGGTATACCTATATCTAACCGTAATAATCTCCAATTGTCCCGTTGATCGCGAGCCACCTGGCTAACGTGGACATTACAGGCCGCCTGTCACACCGCAGCGTAACTAAGAAGCTAATATAAAGTAAAACTATAACGAATGTGATTCGAGCATGGATGGAAGATAGAAGGAAGAACTTAAGGTAGATGACCGAGAATGGACATATTGTGATGAGGAGGGATGAAAGTCACGTAACTAGACGAGTTATGAGTATGAATGAGGATGGGTATACATGCAGAGGAAGACCAAAAAAGAGAGGGATGGATTGTGTGAAAGATGATATGAAAAAGAAAAGAGTAAATACTGAGATGCGAGTTGTAGAGATGAATGGAAGCTGAATAAGCATTGCGCCACCCCCTGTTCTGTCCCCTGTCCCTGCCCTGTTTCCAAATAATTGGGAACAGGGCAGGGAGATGATGATGACCGAGTGTTGTGTTTAACATCTGACTTGTATTTGTCCAGCAGCAGCAGGCTCATTTGTCTTATTGCATTTAAATAATACCCCGCCTGCTTTATTTTAAGCCAATGGATTTTAGCTATATTGACATTAAAAGATAGTAGCAACATGAAACCTGAGTTTTTAAATGTATCTGAAATTCCATATACGAGTAATCAATAAGGAAATATCATTTCCTGAGAGTGTGAGATTGTCGGAATTTAACAAGTAACAAAATAAATACATTCATTTATCTTCTTAATGTTTGTTCTTCTTGACTTTTTAGCGCTTACAAAGATTGAATGTTTACCTTTAATCTTAGTGTTGACAATGCGGAAGGAGCAATAAAGCAATGAATATGAATCATGTGCTAAAGTATTTTGGTGTCTTGAAATGATTTAAGGTTGGACCTATAAGGAGGCTATAAGGATTAAAGGCTTGATGGAGTGCTTGTTTAATATTTAATGTGCCTGTGAAAAAAAAGCCTGAGGCATATTTTTGTCTTGATAGGCATTTTCAGTATTTCAAAGTGCCTCTTATGTAGAAATGGACTTTTTATGTATTAAATTACGAAAGTCCAAAAAACTTTTTACCTTTTTCAAATTAGTTAAAAGTAGTAAATTAATAATCTGTATCTACATCTAAAATACTTAGAGGGGTACAAAAGCTCCCTTTTCCATGTATAGTACCTTATAACAGAGATAACAAATTCCTTTTTTAACCCTGCATGATACACCACGGTGTAACACAAGGAATGGCAACAGTAATGTAACCAACACCACAGCTATGCGAACCATTTTATATTATTATAAGCGTTTCCTTCGCAGATGGTAGAAAACTGATCGACAATAACTACCATCGATAGTAATAATAGTTAAGTATTAAGAAACTAAGTTATACACGGATCCGCTTACTTTAAGATTTCTTTTTAAAATAAAAAGTAAATAGCATAGTTATTTGAAAGCCTTATATTGTACTCAAAACATACGCAGCTCTTGCTGAGGTTGCCGACAAAACCCAACTGACCATTCATTTATTAATCGATACCAACGGTTTTCTTTACGTTCAAGCTTTGTATTAGTGCAAACAAATTACCAAAACTATTAATACGAATATTTTTCTCTCGAACTTTTAACAATATATTTTATGAATAGAGATTTAAATGAGCTATTAATAATAATAATAATATTCCGGGACATCTCACACAGGGTTGTCTGATCCCAAGCAGAGCTTGTCTTATCGTAACCAGACAACTGATAAATATACTTATATATACACCCAGACATCGAACAAATGATCGTCTCATCACACAAACATTTGTCCCGGGTGAGGATCGAACCCACGACCTCCAGTATAGCAGTCAGGGTCTCCAACCACTAGACCAACAGGCCCGTCAGATTCAATTATTTCTAGAATTTCAAGGAAGTGGGTCGCTTATAAAAATTATGGTTTAATATAATAGTATGTAATTTATACCTTAAACGACATTTTTTACCATACAACAAACAACATTAATCTTTTCCAACCTGTATGCACCACTTACGAGTCATTATAACATGTTACCATACAATAACATGTTAAGGATCCCACAATGCCTTTCATATCAATATGAATGTAGAGCCTGAAATATCAAGGCCGGGCGCAAGGCGATGCGGAATATTTTGTATGAAACATTATGTTGAGATATTTAAGGCATTTTGTATGGAATGTCTTTTAGGTATGTGATTGATAGATGTTGGTGTAGTGGTTAGAAGCTTTGACTGCTTAAGAGAGTTGGGTTCAATCCCAGATTTGATGAAATATTTGGGTCATCGATATATTCTAGAGATATACCTACGAATCAATTAGTAAATAGAATGAAGAGAGTATAGAAGATAAATAGAAAGAAACTGCTACTTGGTTGGTATCTAATAATCAGTATATAAGCTTGACTGGCATGGACTGCTTTTGGCTTTTAGTTCATCATTGTGTTACTATGTACAAAAAATATCAAATTATTAATGCTTAATTCTATAACTTACGATACAGCACAATATTTTAGCAACTTAAAACAACATCTCTCACAGGATATGTTATTTACCTGAAACAAAAATAAAACAATTCTGTTAATACTTGTCAAACAAATTAACAGTCAATAATAATAATTTCACATAGTGTGTAATTTCATTTGATAGTAAAAGTTAGTAAATATTCATAGTATGTATAAATGGTAATAACCTCAATGTACTGGACATTCTCTACGTTCCTAGCATAATCAAATCCTTATTTGCTTACAAAGAAAGCCTTTCATACTATCTAGACTATTCGCTACTTCTTAAAAAAATATTTTCACGATCACACACATTGTCACTAATACACAAAATCCAAAATGTGGGATGACAATTATCAATACATATTTCTTTTATTTCGTACTTTTCTCCTAAATTTCTTAACTATTAAGCCGGAAACCCACAGCGGCGCACGGAGAGGCTGTGCACGTGTGTTCAGCTTCGCTTTAGTACAAAATGTATGAGAGCGTTTCCACTGCAGCGCACGGACATGCTACGCAGCAATTGACGTCATAAACACACGCGTAGCTAGCTCGAATAGGCGGAACGTAGCTCAACCCACGGTCGTGCGACGCATCCTAGCTGCGTGGGTCGGCCATTTCTCGGCGACCCACGACTATGTACAGTCTCGAGCAAAAATATGTACACACATAATATTGTTAAGAAATTATTATAAGAATAAGCTACTATAAATAAGAGGTACAATTAATGTTCCTAGTATATATACATTCATTTAAGTTGTGATAAGTATAATTTATGTAAGAACTAAGTATTTATAATTCAAATAAGTAAAACAGATGTTACTACACAATAGCTAAATTATATTGTTACTTGGAAGAGCTATTGTCTATATTGTAAAAATAATATATTGACTTTAAGTAAAATATTTTTTTTTATTAAAAAAATTTTTGTACCATTTTATTTTCAAGTGTCATCTGTCAGTATGCATTGATTGCTAGATGGCAGAAGAGATTCGACAAAAAATCTCACTAATTTCGTTTAACTATTTCGCATATTATTATGTATACATATTTTTGCTCGTGACTGTACCCCACGCATAGCTATGAGCTGTGTGGGCGACACATTCGTGTCCGTGCGCCGCAGTGGAAACGGAGGCCGACGCCGCCGAACTAATGAGCCCACGCAGCAGAGGTGAGCCACGCATCCGTGCACAGCCTGCGCAGCGGTGGGGTTCCGGCTTTAAACTTGCAATATGTAAGTAAAGTATATAAAACATGCAAAGCAGAAACAAATCTTAATCTTAGGATATGTCATCTAATTGCCAGCATTAGCAAATAATAGAAGCAGGCTGGATGAAAAATAATAAAAATCAAGGAATAAAAACAACTTAAGTATTTTAAGGTCCTAATATTACTGTTTTTGTTAATATTTATTCGGTTATTTGACAGAGTAGCTAGAAAGAAGCTCAGCCGGATCTAAGTCAGAATGCTTGTAAAAGTTCCAAGTTAGTATCTCAATATGTCACGTATAACTTAGAAAAGCTTATACTTAGGAATTTAGAAAACATCTTGTGTGCTGACGATAAGTTTAAATAACTGTTCCATCAATTTTACGGATAAATCGAAGATCTGGAAAGAGGAAATGGATGTGGTAAGGTTTAGAAATTGCTGAAACATTTTAGTCAATCTTGTAAAGGTATATAAATTTGTTCCACGACGATTAAAATTAGGTAAGCATAACCTCATTTTAATTTTCTTTAAGGAATTAATATTAAATGTGATAGATAGACATACATAGGTATACCATCTATATATTCCAATTTAAAGTTAAGCACAATAAATATCAATCAATGTATCACGTATACGAGTCAAAAATGTGTAAAACTTTCTAGGGTTTATCTATCATTCTCCACCAATAAAAGACAAGCTATTGGCCTGTACTGGTAGAAATTAGCAGATAGTTTTCACTTGACCCTAGCGACCCATCAGACCCTATCAGATTTCTGACTTGTCATTGCCCTAATTCCAACAGTTTTTTTAACTAGTTAAAACAGAGAAACCTGTATAATTGATTGCTTTATTTAATTAATCGACTTCGAAATATAGTATATCAGTACGGCGCGCCGGCGTACGCACCGGTTTTCAAGGTATCGCTAGCTCTGAGGACCAGGGTTCGATCCCCGGACGGGACAATTTTTAAAATAACTTTTCTACATTGTTCCGGGTCTGGGTGTGGTACCTTCGTTGTTTCTGAATTTCATAACACGAGTGCAATATATGTGATGTTGGCCGATTCTTCTTTTTATATTCTATACATACAGAAATTTTGTCGTTTAACTAAAGTGTATAACTATGTCGTCAATTTATTTTAGGCAACTGGAAGTCTTAAGAGATGAAATCATACTAAGAGCAAAGATTAGTCATCACACTTATGTAATGTTAATACATTTTATAAGAGGACGACCTTGACATACGGGATTCCCAAATCAATAAGGTTTAATGCAGGTAAATAGATATTTAATTAGTTTCAATGTAAACTTTAAACTGGTACTTAGAATTTCGATGCATCATACGTAAATAATCAATAAATTATCAGCCGATTAAATGGGTGTGCGGTGTGCGTTATCTGTAATAAAAGTAGTATACTACTTTCTAATTAAATTTGTGTATATGAATTTTTATTTTTTTTATATATATAGGTTATTTATTCAGTACAGAATATCTTAAAATGTTTACAATACTATAAAAACTAAGCCTACATATTAAATAGGAAAAATTATATACTAAATAAAACTAAGAACCAAAATAAGGCGTTAAAAAATTCACCCACGTCGCTGTCGACTGGGAGTGTGCCCAAAATGCTGGCATTTTTTATTAATTAAACTAAAACTTAATTAACAACAAAATTTACTTAATATTAATTATTAACTAATTTACTTATTTTTTAGTACAGAGTTATTAACTAATAAGATTTATGTTTCTAACTAAAATGCATAATTACAAATGTAGACTTTTCTACAAAAAAGTACCAAAATATGCTAAACACTGGTAATTTCTTAGCGATTAATTCGTTAATTATTTCAGCTCTACTTTTGATTGCTAATATTAACACTTTTATTATACAAATATGGGTAGAAATGAGTTCATACAGTGTTGCAAATCTCATACAATTCTCATACATTTTCTCACGGTATTTCATACAATCGCGTGCACATCGCTCTGTATGTGATTGGTACAAGATGTGGGATGCTGAGTTAGTTTGATAATCAGATGAAAAGTAAGATGAAGGCTTTGATGTTGCATAAAAATCTTTACAACATACAAACGGTCTGTTTTCTTTATAATAAAGAATCTACAATACTTCACACATTACAGAGATGTATATCGTCCCCGTAGTTGGAAAACTAAATAACTCAGATTTTGCGGTTCTGAGATAAACGCGATTTAGTGTTTTTTTTTCAGTTAATGTACATTTGTTAAGAAACGTGAGACAATTTTATTGTCGGTACTTTTAAATTTTACGGACCTGATTACCTTTTATATTAATCTTCAAAAAACTGAACTCTATCTTTAAGTATAATAAAAAAACAAATAAAAAACCAAGTTATTTAATTTTGCCACAACTGATATTTATAACGTTACTACAATTAGCTTCTTATTTCGGCTACTTATTTAGTTTTCCTACAAGCTAAATATATTTGGTAGTGTAAAATTTTGGGAAATAAATGCAGTTATTGAATTTATCTAAGTCGTAATATTTTTAAATGTTAAATTTAGTGGGTTTATACGTTATTATTACTTTGATTTTTTGTAACTATTATTGTCTCATATGAAATAAAAGCTTTAGTATGTTATTTATAAAGGTATATTAAATAAGATGTAAAAATTTGTTCCTAATATTAGCTACATACATTTAAGTTGTGATAAGTATAATTTATGTAATAGCTTGTTATGATGTTACTACACAATAACTAAATTATATTGTTACTCGGAAGCGCTACTACCTATATCATTAAATTAACGTATTTACTTTTTAATTAATAAAACGATATCTTAACTATTTAATTTTCAAGTGTCATCTGTCAGTATGCATTGATTGCTAGATGGCAAAAGGGATTCGACAAAAAATCTCACTAATATCGTTTTACAATTTCGCATGTGTATACAAATTTTTGCTCGTGACTGTACACCGTGCATAGCTATGAGCTGCGTGGGTGACACATCCGTGTCCGTGCGTTGCAGTGGAAATGGAGACCGACGCCGCCGAACTAATCAACCCACGCAGCAGAGGTGAGCCACGCATCCGTGCACAGCCTTTTTTTTATACAAGTCAAACTCATTTATGAGCCTTGCATCTCCATGGGGGGTGGGGATGCAAGAGCCCGGGCTTCCAGAGCTTTGAAAAAGGCTCCGACTACTCCGGCAAAACACCTGGTGCCATCTTTCGCTTTAGTGGCGGCCTTACGGGATCAACCGAGGTCTTTACACCAACACGGCCCCGGTGACTGCCCGCTTAGCGGCGGGCCCGACATGACCCGGGAGGACAGCGGGGGCAGTGTATGGCGCCCCCAATCAAAGAAGGAGAAGCGTGCAAGGAAGGCTGAGGGACTCCCGTCCCCTCCCTCTGCGTCCCCCTCAGGACAGGTCTGGCTACGGAGGTTCTCTTCCGTGCCCTACCCACCCGCCGTCGGCGGAGCAATAGAGCGGAAGGGTCAGCCTCCCGCTCGAGCTCCGAGGGCTCTTTCTGCGAAAGGACAATCTCGCAGAAATGAGACACAGCCCGCCAGACGTCATCGTTCGCGAGCATGGCACTAACCATACCCGCGAGCGAAAGGTCCGGGCCAGCGACACTACGCAGGACACGGCGCTCAGCTTCGAAGCCAGTGCAGACCTCGAGTGTGTTTTACGCCGTGTCTTCTATTGCGTCACAATGGTGACACGCAGGGGACTCCTCCCGCCCTATCCGGTGCAGGTACGATCCCAAGCACCCGTGCCCGGACAGCACCCGCACCAATCGGAACGTGAGGAAACCGTGGCGTCAGTCCAGCCATGGGTCCAAAAGCGGACCCACAACTTCAGTGACGCAGCGTCCGTAACGGGCACTGGCGAGATCCAACCGCCATCGGAGGACCATTTCATTGTAGGCCTTGCGCTGCACGGCGCAGCGTTCTTCTGGGGAATACGGCGTCTGGTGGTATACGGCGGCCAGGACCCTAGCTTCTAGCTCCCAGGCGGGAGTACTGGCAAGGGCGCATGCTGCTGCATTCCATACCGTGCAGTAGGCCCTCCCAATTGCCGCATCCCGCGTTGTGCGATTGCCCGTTGTGGCCTGCGCAGGAGGGCCACGTTTTCCTTCCGATAAAGGGAGTCCGCCCATATTGGCGCTCCATAAAGCGCCATAGAGCGCAGGACTCCGGCATAGAGGCGGCGGCAACTAGTCCGTGGCCCCCCCAGGTTAGGAAGGAGCCAGAAAAAGGCGTTTCACGGTGTCTGACAGACTACCACCTCAGTCGCAGAAGGTTAAGGAAACGCGCAGCAAGACCTTGAAAGTGGGGGCCAAACTCCCACTTGGCGTCCAGGATCAGGCCCAGGTATTTCATCCTAGCCTTTACATCGATCCTGACGCCAGCTACCACAACGTGGGCATCAGGAGGCTTGCGCCGACGAGGTCCCGGAAAATATATGGCCTCCGTCTTTTCCAGGGCCACTTTTAGCCCCAGAAGTCCCATTCTGTTGTTCTGTTCTGTTCCTCGCGGTCGCGTAGGTAGTCGGCCAAAAGCGCCGCCAGGTACTGTGGTACTCTATGGTACCTCAGGGCCTCCAATATTACAGCGTGAGGCAGGGAGTTGAACGCGTTAGCGATATTAAAAGATAGCGCCACCACTCCCTGTCCCCTCTCTTTCGCCTCTGCGCACAGGACTTTTAGGTCCTGGATAGCGTCTATGGTGGACCGACCCTCACGAAACCCGAATTGGGCCTCAGATAGGTCTGGGCTGGTCCCGGCAAGATGATCCTTGAGGCGAACCGCGATTATCCGCTCAAAGGTCTTGCCTGTCTCATCCATAAGAACGATTGGCCGATATCCCGACGGGGAATCGGCCGGGCACCCATTCTTTCGAAGTAGGACTAACAAGGCTTCCTTCCACGGTTTCGGGAACCTCCCGATAGAAAAACACCAGTTGAAAAGGTCCCAAAACCGTTCCTCCAAACTGTAGTGGCGATCGCCATAACCCGCGCCTGTACGCCATCGGGACCGGGGCTCCGTGCACAGCCTGCGCAGCGGTGGGTTTCCGGCTTAACCCCGCGCTCACCCGCGCGCACTCTGTCGTCGTTCTCGGTCAGTCATACAATATTTCGCGCCAAATTATCTAAATAATTTAATCATAACTTTCCTCAGGTGCATTTCGTTTTATGGTAATTATAAACAACTTAATTTATTTAACATTTTTATCTTATAATGAATCATTATCTAGTTGAAGAAGAAATAGATAACATCAAGTATTTATAAATTAGGTACGCTAAAGTAGAATAATGTAATAACAGAATTCAATAAATAGAGTTATTTAGTTTTCCTAGAACATAGTTAGTTGTGTGAAAGAATTTATAAGTTGAGGAAAAAATCAACAACTCATGTTATTTAATTTATTTTATTTTTAACTTATCATTGACCACAGTTATTGATTTATTTACAGAGTTATTTATTTTTCCTTGAAAAAAATAGTGTTTGTTTGAAGATATTTATTATTCCATCTGTTCGACAAAAATGGCTACCATTTTGAAACAGAATAAGATACGAAAATGTCTGTTAGGCTCAAATATGCGGCATGTTTTAGGTGTTTTGAAAATAGGGAAATGTCAAAATCGCCAAAATCGGAGTTATTTAGTTTTCCAACTACGGGGACGATATGTCGGAGAGTGTAAAGAGGAGCGTCAAGGTTTAACCGCCTTGGGCGTATTCGGGATCAGATGTTGGCAGTGCGAGCAGTCAAATTTGGCAGAGTGTGGTTTGACATCGGGTGGAATGCACGAGAAGCTAACAGAAGAAACCGACTTCGCCGCGTTCCTTGAATGCATTCACGATGAGATTAGAGGCGAGCAACAACGACCGCCCGCCATCCCTCTTCGTTATTATTAAATAAATATCTCAAAATAAAACTCAAAATAAATAGGTTACTTAAGAAAAACTTACACATAAAGCTGTTTTTTATTTAACAATATTTTATTTACACAAGCTGCACATATATTTACATCACTGTTCTGCAATATTTATAATTTTTTGACAATTACGGCGTAAATGCTTTTAAACATATAACATAACAAACTAACACGTCATTTCTAATTTCCTGTAATTTTTAATTAAGTCTACAAGTCTTTCCTCATCTGAATTACACCATAACAATATAATGGCAGCCTAGTTATCGTATGCGCACGCGCAGTCCATTGCCATCACTCTCGCGCATCGCCAACCGTGAAAACTACTTTATCACCTTTTTTCTTTCATAATCACTTCAGATGCTTGATAATAACTATATACTGATTATATAGACATGCCTTAATAGACTGTATACATATAAGATTAAATTTCTTTAGTCTATTTTTATTTAAGAACTGTCAATCTTGCTGCCATTCTAGTAACTGACCATAGAAGATGCATTTAGTCGTTAAGTTATTTACTTGATTTATAACTTAATCCATAATAATTTTAATAATATATAATATTAATAATAATTAATAATTGCATTTCAACGGTTTTATAGTCATTATTTTTATGTAAATATGTCTATGATGAACTGTATTTATTTAGTAATTTTTTAACCACAGGCACGCGTTAAACCCGCGTCTACTGGTTAGGCTACCCAGTCGCTTAACCAACTAAGCTATTTAGCTTAGTAGTTAGCTTAGAAATTAGAATATTTACTATTACTAATTTCTCCTTTTAGTAAGTCTACATACAGCATTTAGTATACACCTTCATGTAAGATCCTATATGCCTTGTTCAATATCTACGTTTATTGCATTCCAAAAGTGGTCAAAATTTCAAAGGTCCTAAAATTAAATGGACAGGTTCAATATTTATACCACAAACATATTCACCCTGTCTCACTGCTACTGTTCTACTACATTATTCAACTTATACCTTTATATATAGTCCTTTTATAAGACAAAGCCTAGCTCAAAACAAAGGAGCAGTACTACTAGATACTTCATTCACAAGATGAATTTCTCAAACGTGCACTGGAACAAGCGGTCAGCGGATGAGTCACTGCACTTTCCTCTCCGTAGGGCGATACTTTCTCCGTCTAAGCAAATACACATTATACATATATACATAGTTATAGTAACTAACTAGTTTCGCTAGGTCAAAGAGCAAAGAACTTTTACTTTACAACGCAAATATTTCGAATGAAAGTTTGTGATTTGTTACGTAATACTCGTATTTTGATGGTGTTTATTCTAGATGTGTGTCTGAAATTATGGTAACCTGTTTTAACCGACTTCTGAAAGGAGGCGGTTCTCAATTCGGATGTTTTTATTTTTTTTTAGTAACTAGCAGCCCGCCTTGGCTTCGTACGTGAGTTTTTCAAAATGAGAAATTTCCATAACTTAATTTTAATAAACTTAAAATATAGAACATAACAAAAAGTTTCGAGTTTACAAAATATGTTAAAAGAATTAGTAAATTTATATCATAACTCATTATATATATTATTCATTTTAGTTTTAATGCCTTTTTAAAGAATGAACCATTAATAAAACAATTTACTATTAAACTTTCAATGAAAACGTAACTTACAATTTCCGAGTCACTGCCCTTAAATACATAACAAAGATTTACATAACTTCATTAATTTCTTACTAATGAGTGACGTCACGAAGATGTCCAAATTATCACACAATTTACCAGACATTCCCCTCTATAAAGCTGTTGTAATAATATCTTAACAAAAGACCGGATATTGTGAAACATCACTCTAATAAAAAGTTCTCAAAACTTGCTCAATGTGTACAGAAAAACTGTGTTATCATCGGTCACGAACGATTTTACGTAAAAACGAGATTGTTTGAGAAATTTGATCAAACTATCTTGAAAATTCACGGTTTAAGTGCCTAAGATTTAAATGTTTACCTTGACCGCTATAGATTGGATATACATAATAAATAGGTAGAGAAAAACAAAGCTACAGGAATCTTCAAAAAAGACAAAAAAAATATTAAATTCAGTTTTATAATTGTTGATGAAAAATGTAACAAACAGAACTACACCAATTTCTTGTAGGTCAAAAAATACATATAGACGAAAACAGTAGAGCTATTCTGTAACATTATTTTCGTATCTCGACAGCGGAATCCGCGGTCAGATGTCAAAAACGTATTCTCAAATTTGAATTCTAAATCTAGGTCAATTGGGTTCACTTTTGAAATGAGCTTTATTAACACTCAGGTGAAGCTCTATATCGAAATTATTCTTATCTTTTTCCTTTGAAGTCGGTTTTATTTCTTTTTTTTATTATATCTTATGATTCATTTTCGTGAATCTTTAGTTACGCCCCTTATGATTTATAAGATCTTAAACTTGTATTTTTAATCTTTAGGAATGATAAATAGTAAAAAAGGTTGACTTTGAACGGACCTTATATTTTATGGGTGTTATTTTGGTAACGTACAAAAAAGTGAGGGCTACCAATTCGATTAAAGGTCCCAAAATGTATCGAAGGTCTATATGAAATATTGAACACATAACAAATGCGAGTGCATTTAGGTATCGGTCAATTATCATGTATCCACAAAATTAAATGATAATGTACATATTAATGTATTTTTTTTAATACAAGGAGTGTATCCAAACAGCATATAAGCATAAAAACATACAAAGATTTAAGATATCTCTTTAAACACCCACATATCGCTTATCAAGTATAAAATCTTGTCTAGAGGGCAAAATATAGTAAAAAAAACAAGTATTTTTTTTCCCAAACACCAAAGAACACTGCCTCAAAAAACCTACATATAAATGTATATACAAATACGAATTGCATCACTCTTAAAAATATTTGAAGATAAACCTTTTTTTAAGCTTGTCACGTCCGTACCATAAATTCTTGAGGCTGCCTTTAGTTTTTCTTATATATTTTTAAGTTATTTCATGGTGTCATCGTTTGAAATAATTGTAGGATGGTAAACAAACCATTATAATGTTTTGTTTTTACTGCGTACGATGAGAAAAATAGAACAAAAAGCTAAAACTAATAATACCAGTTTTTTGTAATTTTTATTGACAATAATATTTACTATATTAACAAACATCGATTAAACAGCGGATATTGTCTATTTTGCTGTTTCTTTATTGCATTTACGCTAATTTGTTTAATTTTATTCTAGTACTGACGCATTTGGTTCTTATCTATATCTTAAATACGTAAATAGCAATTGAAAAATAAAATAAACGCATCTTTTGAGTTAGGTATTTTGATTTCATTTACACATTTGAGTCGTTATTTAAACTGAAAATTTTAAATTGTTTGTTACTCATTGACCTTAAAAATTTGTACACTCAAGAAGGTTTTTCCAACAGTTCGCCTGTTAAGGCTTTATTATATTTGCATTCATCTCACACATATATGTTTCAGCAACCTGGCATTAATCCAAAATAAATCCATCTTGGTAAACCAAGGTTTCCCTTTCTTTTTAAACAGCAAGAGTAAATCTACTAAAATAAACACACCAATCTCAACAAGAAAAACTAAACAAATTTTAACGTAACAATTAACTGTAATAGCATGGTTGCTACCTAACAACCCGTGACAAACTGACAACCAGTGGTGGTTGTGACCATTTAAGGTTGCCGCATGTAAACAATGCATGCATGCATAGCATATGCGTACAAGCATCTGAGCATGTAGAGTTCACGGAAGGTATTTTAAATATTTTTGACATGTGGAAAATGTTTACACTAGTTTTTTTAATTATTTTGATTGTACGAGTATATGCAATGATGGATGGATTGTGTGAAAGATGATATGAGAAAGAGAGGAGTGGATACTGAGATGACGAGTAGAGATGAATGGAAGCAAAGTACACATTGCGCTGATCCCAATAATCAAATTTGGATAGGGCACGGTGATGAGAAATCTCTTAAGTAACTATTAACGACTCTGAGAGACAGTAAGTAATTCTCAAATACCTAAGACTTATTTTATTTAAGATGAATAAAAGCACTGCATAAACTTTAAGATTAATGAAGGTAACAACAACAAAAACACCCTATTTTTAGTTAACTTGATAACCTTACTTTTACTGTTAAATAAGTTTTAATTGACGTTTAACTTATTGTGACCATATTAGGCATTACTGTAAGATTAAAGAGAACGGACATTGAACTACCATTGCTTAAAAACAGTTAAAAACTTGTTGTTTGTTTGTTATTATCACTTATTATCGGAATAAAGAGGCTTATTTATTTATTTATTTAATTAAAGACTATGGAAGACTTACAGCTAAATACAATGGTAATTATTAAAAGTATAATAATCTAACAGCCAATTACAAGTCCTCACGCATTGCTTGTTTAGCATAAATGTACTGTGGAACAAAATATACACTCCGTCAAACAATGCCAGAAGAGAAGAACAGCTTATAGCTGTTTCCTTATTATTTAAGATGTTACATGTAAAATAATAAAAAGTACTGTTGGTATTTAATATAGAATGTTCTCACCTACTAAGATTCCTTTATGGTGTGTGCAATAAATCTTGTAAACAATTATTTGATCACAAATAAATGATAATATATAAAAAAATTATGACTGACCAATTTGAAATATATTCCCTATCGATGACAATAATATTTTAGTAACATATTAAGCTTAAATTTATCTCATATTTTTGGTGGCACAAAACAAACAAATTCTTATTTTTTGAAACTATGTTTTCAACTCACATAGCACACTTTTTTTTATTGTGGTATGATTTATGTTAAAACTGTTCTTATTGCTTTAAGGCTTTACTTTATTACATAAAAAGGCTTGAAAGCCTGCAATCGGATACCCATATCCGCTAAGATTGACTCACAATTAATATACAAAAAATAACGCAATATATAAAACAACTGGTGTACATAACATCTCAGTAATGACCCATTAACATGTTTGCGACATACTATTACATATAACTTAAAGTTATATAACAGACGAAGATTTATCTTATAAAGCGAGGTCACATTGAGAGCGGAACGGAACGAAAGATAAAGATAGCGTTACGATAAAGATAACAAAATTTAATTTAAATATTCAAATAAAAAATACACGCATTTTTTTTTGTATGTTACCCGATTACTCGAAAACATGGTCCCATAATCGTCAGGTCAGGAGCTTATGATAGGATCTTAATGAATTTGCATAAAAGCTCAAAGAATGACAGTTCAGAACTTACTATGTGCTTTAATAAATTGGTGTTTTTGACTGTCTGAGTACAGGAATTGAGTAGTTTATCTAAGTACATTTTTGTTCGAAATAATAATTATACTTGTTTTGGTTCCTTAATAACCAAAATATTTATTAAGAGTTACGCAAATTACTTCAACATGAATTTTAGTTATGTTGTCTTAACATAGGTGGGCTAAAGTTCAATCTCTGTCACTTTTATTGGGAAACTTCAATAGTATTACTAACATAAAACTATGATATTATTGATGTTACGAAAATTCAATTAATACGAAAGGTCTAAGACGAGATCTTTAGACAAATGTTCAATTTATTAGTAAATTCTTCCATCATGTTATTGTCGTCTACTCAAACTACGAACAGAGAGAGAAAGAGACATTGTTAGAGAGAGAAGGTAAATAAAAATGTGTTTGTTAGCTTCGACTGGTTAATGATACATTTTATTTTTTAAACTGATATTCAGTTTACAGTCTCTCTCTCGGTATGTTTAATTTTTTGCATGGTATTGAACTTTCTGCCGTACTAAGACATGATTTTTATTGTACGTAAGACATGATACTCAATAATAAATTAAAATATGAAGGTAGAACGAGCAACATCCACTGTCAAGACGAACGCCATCTCAGTCTGCCCGTGACCATGATACCTGCAAAGGTGTCGAAACGTCGGGACCTAAATCTAAAATTAAAACCGCGAAAAAATCCGTAAAAAGTAGTTTTATTCAATGATTTTTATTATCGAACAAAGTAGCTCAAAAAATACTTCCAGACTTACTTAAATCTATACTAAGTAACTATAAGTAACTCTTGACGTCTCTGAGTAGCTACGGCTGTATTAAATTCAAATGAGAAGACTTAAAATTTACATAACATACCATCACGCCTGTATCCCCGAAGGGTTAGGCAGAGGTGTACCAATGTGCACTCACAGTTCGCCGATATGTTTAGGTCCAATGTAATAGGGGGCGAGGCTTAAAATTTATTCAACTATAATTCATTTATTCTTTACGCATTGTGCGTCGGTAATACCATATTATGCAATAAAATAAACTGCAATACAATCTAAATCGCTCACAGTGGGACCCAGCCTTACATTAAACTTGCAAACTCACCGTTATTAGTTAAACGGTTAATTAAATTAATAGAACGGTAAACGTTATTTAACTAATTCAAATAGTTTATAGTCGTTTAAAGTTAGGTAACTTTTTTGTTCTAATTAATTTGCTGATTGTTCAAATTTACTTGAAATTTGCGTAATTTGAATAATAAAAGAGTCTGCAAAGCCTTTGTTTAAGGGCTTTCTACGTACATTTTACATATTTATTATGTGTATTAATTACCTTATTAGGCATACACTGGCATGTTACACAATGCTTTAGTAGATCAAAATATTCTTAATGTCTAATAAAAGTTTTTTTTTGTTACTTTATCATCCAAATTTATTCACTTAAATTGTTGAGATATAGTGAAGTACATGTTGGTATAAGCGTATGTTATTATTATAAACTAATATGAATAGAATAATACGACGTTTTCAAGTTAAAATTTTAAATAAAAAATAAAAAGACTTTATTGCTACTAAACAGACAAACAAGAAATGATTTACATAAAATAATGTTAACAATCATTAGCAAAAGGAAATGGCTCAGCTGAAGTTGCTTCGACAACGTCGCAACGCTGATTTTCGGCCATTCCTACTCCCTGAGCTATTGTGCGGGAGAAATTACTTAATTAATTAATAAAAAAAACCTCATGTATTTTCTTAACCAAATAGGTTCCTAAACCATACCACTATTTAAAGCTTTTGGTACCAAATTCTTACTTATTTTAGCTTTTTACTTTATTTAATAAATAATAAGACAAAAACAATAGTCTTAGTAAACACTTGACCCAGTCTCGAATCGTGACAATAAATTAATATTATTTAACCAACTTACATAATTATTGTACATCTGACCTCTGGTTTTAACACTTTATTTATTGTTATTGACATTACGAACTTTGAAATTAACATTTGTTCGTGACCTTCGATAGAGTTTTACTTTACTTAGATTTGTAGTTTTCAGGTTTTAGATATGAAATTGGTAACACTTTAATTGGTTACTAAACCCAATTTAAAACAACTTTGAATTAATGATTTTTGCGCTATGAAATAAATATTTAGATCTACCACTGAAATAAGGGACATCTAACGAACTAGTTTTTTAATTATTTAAAACACTATTATTTCATTGGAAATAAAATTGAGAAATAAATAAAATAAAAAAGGACCTTTGTTACACCAAAATTGTATTTGCGTATATAATGAAACTTAGCATTCATTTAAGTGTCTAAATAAGAAAAAAAAAACAAAAGTGCATCATTTTATTACACCTTATTTACTCATTACATCAGAAATATTCTAAATATTATCGAAATTAATATTTCTGACCTTATTAAATAAATTATTATTATGCAGTTTGAATGCAAAATATCTGTTTTTATCAAGTGAAATTAATAATGTATTATTTTAATCGGCGTCACAGTTTTAAATCAGTTTCAAGGTGCAGTAATAGTTGATTGGACTTGTTGCATAAATTATTCTGCCTACCTGCCTACCTGCCTACCACCTGTCAATCTTATAGTAAATAGACTATAGTTTTACACTTGAATAGTTTTAAGCACTATTTGTTTCTGTAGATTAGTAACTTAATTTCAATGACCTTGGGTTTTAAACAGCCTTCACTTTTAATCCTTGTTTCGTGGGTTTTTTATTCCCAATGATTTTGAGTTTTTTGAGTTCTGGTAATTCAAAAATAAGATTTTATTTTAGCTAAAATACCTAGGGCTAAGTAAAACCAATGTGATTTCAGACCAGTCTAAATAAAGACTTATGCTAAGCTAAGCCTAAATTGATGTATCAATAGCTTAATTTGGGAAGCCTATGTTTCGGAATATTTTATTACAATTAATTGGTACACTTTATCTAAATGCAATTAATTTCACAGCGCAGTCAAACACATAATTTTTTATAACCAATCCTTATTTACAGACTAAAACAACCAATAAAATGCCTATCAAGTATCTTATTTATCCAACCGTAAACAGATATCGACAATTAATGTACTTAATGAACTGTTAAATGTCAAACCACATGGTCATAAGCCTGTATGTGTATAAATAGCATGATATTTAGATATTTATAAAAGCAACATTTGTTTGTAACTAAGAAATGTCAAGATCTTTATTCATCTTGAAGATCACCCTATATGTCTACAGTTGTCAGAGTTACGTAAGAAGATGATTATTTTTATTATTTTTGATGTTATCGAAATTTGCGAACCGTACTCAGCAGGAAATGTTTAATTAAATATTTTTCGAGAACACAAGACCAGACAATTAAAAATTAAAATGCATCAGAATCGGTCCATTCGTTTAGGATGTAAAATGCCACAGAAATACATACATGGACAGATACGACCGAGCTTATAACAAACTAGTTTTCGTGTCTCGAATTAAAAAAAAAACAAGGTATTCGAAATTTCCAAGACCAAAATTAAATAATAATAATGACAATGGATAAAGCGAAACAAGTATGTGAGGATCGTAGCAAGTGGAAAGACGTGGTCTCTGCCTACCCCTACGGGAAACAGGCGTGATTATATGTATGTAAAATTAAATAATAATGTTCTACTTGTGTTATCAGAGCCCTTTCTAATTCTAAAGGCCTTTAACAAATTAAATGGTTCAATGCAAAGAGTTTCACAATTCATTCGAAACCAGAATGTGTCATTTAATCTATAATAATTGTTCACAATAACCTTGGTACAAGTAAATATTTATCTTGCACAATGTTCGAGAAAAATCGCTAAAGCTCCAAAAAAAAGTAACAATTCGACCTTCAGTATTTGGATAAGTTTTTAAGTAATAAACAATAATAAATTGTATTGAGTTAATAACAGATAATTCGACATTTCCAGTGTCTTGAATGAAGTAATAATAAAGGTATAACTTATTGCAAAATAAAAGATTTTATGTAATTTATTTGGGATCCCCTTAAAGATCATTTTACCCTATCGATGCCAATAAAAATGTATGAAATCGATCCACATTTATCAATAGCAAAGCCTCCTTTTAAAGGCAGTTAATAAATCATTGTAAAGCAAACTCATGAAGTCAAAAAGCAATACACTTAAGTTTTCACGGTTTAGAAATGCACTACCCCTAATAAAATATAGGTTTTATGATACATATAATAACAATATTCCGGGACATTTCACACACGGTTTTTTTGATCCCAAGCTAAGCAGAGCTTGTGTTATGATAACCAGACAACTGATAAACATACTTATATATTTCTAAATAAATACATATTATACATAAATTACACCCAGACACTGAAAAAATGATCGTGCTCATCACACAAACATTTGTGCCGGGTGGGAATCGAACCCACGACCTCCGGTATAGCAGTCAGGGTCTCTAACCACTAGACCAACAGGCCCGTCAGAAATATATATGGTTACTTAAGTTAAGCACTAATGAATTCCATCGCAATATATTTCTGGTCTACTAATAAGGATTCTTGCCCCACCTTACAATAAAACTAAAATACTAACACAACAGTATTAGTCATCAGATTAACAAATATGTCGAAACTAGTTTCCGTAATGAAATCCATAAGAACAATATTATTAGTATGTAGAGCACCTAAGTGTTTGTACACACGACGCCGCCATCGCGCCACCACCTCACCCACGCTGTCTTTTGTTTTTATCTCCATGTACGATTGTCTTCATATTATACATCGGTAGCCAAGATCTCCGTGGTCGAATGGCATACACACCAGTTTTCAAGGTTACGCTCGGCGGCTCATTGCTGAAAAGCACTGACTCTGAATTCAATAACACAAGTGCTTTAGGTTATCTACTTTGAATACAGAGCAAGGAATGTTAAGTTTTCCGCACTTTTTTAATATTTAAAAGACGTAATTTAAGAAATGACGGCATCACCAATTAAATAAATAAATATATGTTTGGTTGTCGAATACAGTCGTGCTGATTCCAGGTGGCGCAGCACAGGGACCGATGGACAGACTTGGGAGATGTCTTTGCCCAGCAGGGGACAGAAAAGATAAACTAAAAAAAACGCAAAATATAATGAAATAGAAAGAATCAAAAGCCAAAGACTTCAGCACGGTGGTGGTGCGGTGGTGGTGACGTAGTGGCATCGTGTACACAAGCACTAACGGTTTGCCCGTGGGCCTATCCTTGTGCGACGCCTGCGCAACTCCAAAGACGTTTCGCAAAACAGTTATTTTTTTCGTCCTTTTTGGTACAATAAGTCCACTGACCAGTGTTTTGTTTTAACATATATTTTCTTATTTATTTGGGTCGGTAAGTTATTGTTCATGTTATAAAAGGGTAAGATTAGGTGTTATTGGAACTCATTTTGACCTTAGAAAATTTATTACTGAGATGAGAGAAGTTATGTGTTTACCTTTTATGTAATGTATTTTTAGATTGGTTTCTGATGACAGAATTCTTACCCTATACATAACTTTCAATTGCATGTGTATCATAAGATGTATATTTTCCTAAGATTTCATCAAGAATTTGAAATGGACTGTGTAGGTCGAATAGGCAGTCGCTTCATGTAGAATACAGTATTCCGCTGAATCCGTTAAGACTGGAAGCCAAACTCAAATTATTATGTAGCTTGAGAAAAGGCAGACATAAAGATTATTTGACTATCAAATTGCAATAAAATGTAAATTTTACAACTGAAAATAGGAAATTTACTTACCTACATAAACAAATATTATAGAAAATAAATCAATAACTTACAAATTACTATTATCAGATATTACTTATTCTCATAACATATTAAAATAACAGGCAGTACTCAGATCGCTGGCCGATCGTCCACAGGATGACGTAACGACCGGTTGCAGCTTATGCAACCAATTGCAATACATTTTGCACAAACCAACTCCGAGTATCAGTAATGATACGAGATTTCAGAAGTAAATGCTTAAGAATTAATAATGAATTATGGATTATGATTTCGTTGACTTAGCTCGTTTAGTGATAAATTATAATTATTCTGACAAACGGTGAAGGAAAACATGGATTACAAAATTTGGGATTTGAAATCGCCAATCCGCAGAGAGCAAGCGTGGTGATCAATGCTCGTGCCTTCTCTATATGGGAAGAGGCCTGTGTCCAGCACTGGGACGTTTATAGGCTGGATTATTATTATATGTCTTTAGAGTTGTGATCAGTTCCCTTAACAAGTAATATGAGTTAACTAGAAGTAGGTTGTGGCCATGTACGCGCTAATCGCCGTTCAATAATATTATTATAAACATGCAGCGCGATAGTTTAAAAGTTATTAGGTTGTGGAGGTCTGATAGTTAGTCCTTATTAAATACGGTATTAAGCTGAATTCTGGAAGCCGACCCCAACATAACTTGAACTTAAAATGGTTGGAAAAAAATAGTCCCTAGAGGCGCAAGAGTAATTCCTTACCATAGATATATCTTAATGTGTTGATTTCGAAATTATTTAAACCAAGTTTAATTACGTGTGTACCTGTTCTATATAGCCTTATCATAGTTTATAGAGTAGAATACCTCTTTCTATTGTCAACATTAAATTGAACCACACCTTAGCACAAGTTTCATCGGGTAAAACTAGAAATACTACTGTGTTAGGAAATGAGATTCTTGTTGAACATGATTGTAGGTTTCTCTTCGTTGACCTATTATATTGCTGAGCAGAAAGGGATGTATCTATTAATCTGAACAGCATCAGTATTCAAATCTTATTCATAACATCACATTGGCTTCTCTCTTTTAAGCTTTCCATTTTTCCTAGATACTAATAATTATAATTTTAAATCCAAATACTGTACTAAACTGTTAGTAAGGAAATGCAAAAAAAAACATATTTTGATACCTAATATAATAACATATTCGTGTGATAAATATACTGATCAAAATAAATATACTGATAAAAATCCTGTAAAGTTCATGAATTCCGGTAAATCTAACTAAATATAGATAAAGTCAACAATCACCTAGAAAATGAAGGGAAACGTCACAGTTATGATTTTTTTTTATATATAATTTACTTCCGTAAAAACATTGCAAGGAAGAATCACAACTCAATTTATTCAATGCGACAGAAAATAGGAGAAAAATCCATACCTAAACAGGTGTTAATCCAAACAAAATCCAAAAATACAAACAATTATTTAAATTATCTTTTGTCACCTTTTTTTCGTAACATAAATTAAAAACATATGTATATCTAAGCTTCTGAACGGTATCTCATAGGGGAAGATCAATGCGCATCGCATCACTTTTTGTTCAGCCGCTCTAGGTCATGGGAACGACCGCGTGACACATTCACCTGTAGGGTGACACTATAGTTATATACTGTGGGATATTCTCTTATTATAATGTGTCGCCATTTGTATAGGAACTTGGGATTTTTTGTAGTATAAATTTTGATTATAAATAATATTTTAAAATTATGCTTTGTGCCATATTATTTCTCCTCTTGAAAAGTTCGGTCCTGAACAGTTTTTAAAATGTTGGAAAATGTCGCAAAAATTATATTTTTGTGTGTGTCAAAATACAAAATTAGAGTAATAAATATTTTATTTTATTTATTAAATTTGGGTAGTGCTTGGGCAATAAGTAAACATGAGCATGCCATTTTTGGTATTAATATGACATTGAATAATTTATAATTCATACACAATCTATAGGTCGTAAGGAAAATCGGTAACCTTCATTAGTCAATATTGACTGCAATTTATTAATATTCAAATACAAAATCAAAATTGCTGTAACTGTATGCAATACAGGAATTAATATCAAGGTTTAGTAATAAGAAATATCCTAAAACATACTAAATCATGGTTATTAACGCGTATCAAGTTTGGATGCGCACACGCCGCACTACGGCGCCCGCGATCATCCATTGTTCTATGAACTAGTGATGGGAAAGCATAATAGATGAATATCGATAAAAATATTATGGAAAAAACAGATGTATTTTTTACATTTTTATGTAATCTTTAAGTAAGTAAATTGTATAAAAATAGCCGTGACGGATACTTTAAGAGTGGGGACAAAAAATATCGAAAGTTGTATACTGTCGTGTATTGTCAAAAAATGTTACAAGGACCTTTAAATTGACATTGATCTTACCTATTTGTCATTGTTATGTTAGAAAACAACTTTATACAAAAATATAACGTAATCTGATAAAGTAAACAATGCATATTTTTTGTTATGTTTTATTCAAGTTGTAATATTATTAGCAAAACGTAAGGAGATGTCTTTACTGCGAATTCAATATAACATCGTTAAATAAGTATCTAATCTCATCAATTTTACACGACAAATACATCACTGATTCACATAGTTTATTAACGATTCAATCATACTTTAGCAAACTTAAACATAAAAAAATATCAAGGAAAATATCGATAACGATCATCTGTTTCAGTGTCCCATCACTAATCGGTAGTCTCAAAGAACGTATATGGTGTACAAAAGTGTTCCACCGTTACGAGACTAGTTCGTACACCAGGCCGCACAAGTTAATGGTTTATGTAAATTAAACGCGAAATAATTGTGGTACTTACTTTATGCCGGAGTTGTACTTAGCTACCGTTAGACAAAAGTAACGAAAATTGTGTTTACCTGTAACAAAAATAATTAAATTGTTAGTAACTATGCAACAACATGATAAGTAAATAAAACATTCGATAAATATTACTAAAATTAAAATTGTTTGCAGTCAACAAACATAACACTATTTATATTATAAGTGGCCATTTAAAAATGTGAGGAATAGAAGGAGAATATGAAAGGAAACAAAATCCTTTTTTTTTTATTTCTAAAGAACCAAAAAAAAACACATTTTTAAATGATTTCGAACAAATTACTTTAATTTTCTTAATCAAATGTATAATGTTAGATACATTTAACATCTGTCTCGTATACAGTCTGACTTAGGAAGTTTAAAAAATCATAAAAATATGCATACTGCTCGTAGATACATATTGTTGAAATCTTCATCTATTCAATTAATTTTCGTTTTTAACAACGCAACATAAAGTAAGACAAGAGTGCCTATTCAACTTACCAAATTACATACTATTGATACAATATTATGAAACAATATCTTTTGAAAGAACTTATAGTCAATATGCTTATACAATTACATACATATGGCTTTCTTAGATAATGTAAAAAGGTCAATGACCACAACCTTTTAAAAATACTGTAATATGAAATAGTCATCATTTTGACATTTGACATAAGCTTCTCGGTTACCAACTTTGGCTTGTTGGTAAATGTTACCTATCCATTGCTTGTGCACTTAGAAATTTATTAGGTAGTTGGTATACGGAAAGAGCAATGGATGTTTAAGTATGTCCAACATTTGGTTATGTTAGTTGGTTTCCGCAATTGTGTCATATTTATCTTTAACTAGCTGTGCCACGTGGTTTCACCCCCGTGAATACCCAGGCCATGTTCCCGGTGTCTTTATATTATAAGGTACAGATTTTTTTTCCGCGCAATTTTTTAAAATTTTCTTTCATAAGAACCTTCTCCTGATGATAACTAACACAACAAAAAAAGAATTAGCGAAATCTGTCCCGGCGTTATTGAGTTATGCGCTTACCAATACATTTAGCGATTCATTTTTATATATAAGATTTATTATGATTGTACTGGTGTTAATGGTCAGTAATTTCGCTATTGATGAAATGAAATGACCTTTTTAAAATAGAGATATCGATTATTACTTCATAAGTATATTTCTAAAGGTGAATAACCTCATACGTGAACTATGTTTGAATGAAAACAAACATAAATTGAATGAAAACTGTCCAATTAATTAATATTTTAAATGAGAAATCGTTTGTAACTTAACAGACACTGATGAAACTTTGCACCTAAGTGTATGATAGCCGAAATTAACTTATAGATTATTTAAAAATCAAATAGTTCCTTCAATGCAAACAAAAAGTTAGATTATAAGTTCTTAACTGCCTCGTTGGCCTAGTGGTTCTAAGCGGGACTGCTACGCTAGAGGTCTTGGGTTCGATTCCCAAGTCGATCAAGGTGTTATTGGGGTTTTCTTTGAAATTCTCAGTAGCAGGTTGGAGTTTGCATCTGTGCCCGGTTAGTGGCAATAGACTCGCCCCCTATTACAAGAGACCTAAATATACTGGCGAACTTCGGGTGATCATTGGTACGCCTCTGCCTAACCCTTCGGGGATACAGGCGTAATAGTATGTATAAGTTCTTATACCCTTCTGCTAGCCCTCTTGACAAAGCAAGTGTTAAGTATGACGTCATTTAAAATAATATCAAGTATCTAAAAGTTATTACACCTCAGTCATTGCATAAGTGACATTTAAGTAAGAATGTTGCAGTATTTGAATTTTCAATCAGCAGAGAAACTGTGGGTGGATATTGTGATGAATAAAACCTTTATGGTCAAGATAGACGTAAAGAGTTAATGATAGATTATGTAGATACAATGTTAGGATAATGCAAAGAAAAACATTTGACTACGCAAATATTTAGCGAATGCAGAACAGTGAAAAAAAACTACTTTTAACGCGCCCCGTAACTAATTCCATCGCGGTTTATTTTTTATTTTAAATCCCACCTGCTGAAAACAAAAATAACCGGGGATTGTATTAAAAAGAAAATTAAAAGAGTTTTATTTCGACAGGGTGATCATTCCACATACATTTACCTATAATGGATATATATATAAGTATATTTTACACAAACATCTTCGTAAGCATGACCGATTAGTTACTTGTTGACCGTTTTTTGCAAAATATCCGTAAAAAATAACTTTGTACTATTACACGTCCAGTAACATACCTGTATAGTCTATCGCCATAATATCAATTAAGAACACATTCTACAGTCCTCATAAAAACCTGGCTACCCTACAAACCTGGATTAGGTCCCTACGGCCTAGGAATTGCAATTAGTGGGACATCTAGTTCTCAGTATAGGTCTCCTGCCTTATAAGTGAACCTAGATCTAGGATATGGTCGTATATCCGGTAGCTTTGTTTATAAATTAAACCTTAGAGGATAGGTAAGAAATAGAGTGTGTATATCAGGGTATTAACAGTGAGCACTAGTATGAACTAGTTTCACAGAAAAAAATGTGTCAAAACAGAGCGCACCGTTAAATAAAACTATCTTTAAAACCTAATATTCTACTTATAATATCGGAACATTCCATATATTTGAATAAAAGCCTGTTGTTTCTCGTAAAATAATTTAAATCAGTAAGCAAATGAATGAAAAAAATACTACATACAGCCAAAACTTTACTTAGGCTCAGAACAGTAGGGTTTTCCTGATAAGCGCACTCTTCAATTACTTTGTTTTAAGTACTTTGCAGCGAATATCCCAATTATACGTTTTGAGACAGGAGTGAATATTACAGATTTAATTTGAGAAATAAGAGCCTATTTTATTTTTAGGTTAGGTTAAAAAAATAATAAAATAAATACAACATGGTCACTTACATGAGAACATTACTCAAAAACAATTAATCGTCGTCACACAAACAAAACAATGCACATTCACAATAATCAAACAATATTTAAACACTTAATTAAATATAATATACTGAGCAAGTTTCTTTTTGAACACATTAAATGAGTGAACACTTTTAATGGTTGAGGGTATTTTCTTAAAATCTGTGCTACTTCAAAAGTGATTTATTTTGGTTATTGGTACACCTCTGCTTACCCCTTCGGGGATACAGGCGTGATGATATATGTATGTACATCTTTTGGAAGTCGGTATTAAGGATATGGAAGTACTTATAAACATCCTTATAGATTTTAGATTAAACCTGAATCTAGGATATACTTTTTACAGTTATAGACTCAAAACCTAGTCTACATTATATGTCTGTAAATATCCAATAATTCTGTCGTAGTCGGTGAGTATCTAACTAGGTTATAAAATAAATAAGTACCTTTAGGAAGAATGTGTATTATAATATTGTAATTAACATAAATAGTTTAATAAGTAAAAGACTCCTTCTTCCGGTCCTGTTCCTAATTATAATTATTTAGTATTGCTTATGAGCTTATGTTTTTCTTCCATTCATCACTACAACTACTAATACTAATATCAGCATTCAATCAATCATCAATCATTCAGCCAATCATAGTCCACTGCTGGACATAGGCGTCTCCCAATTTGCGCCACAACACCCGGTCCGCCGCCCTCCGCATCCAGTCCCTATATCAGCATTCACTCCTTTCTTTCTCATCATGTTTCAAGTACTCATAAAAATGGCTACCTATATAAGTCAATTACATTGCACTCATCACAAACAGTAAAAACATCATAATTATAAAATCCATCCATTTAAGAGAAAATACATAGTAGAAATATTTAAAAAATTCAATAGAAAATCATCGGAAACGGATGTCAACCGACTAAACTTTCTAAATCCTTTTTAGTGTGTTGCTAAACTTGTTTCTGAGATGGCGAGGCGCAGACGGACGTACTAATGTTTATCGAATGCGTCTGAGACTTTCTATTGTTTATTAGGTACGATTTATTGTTTAATGGCTGACAGGTTCATTCCAGTGTCCATATTTGATGGGCTTTAGATATTAGTATTCAGAAGATGTTTTGAATTAAACTGTGGTGTGGTGTGTAGTTATTCCATTGGTTTGAAATACTGACCGATATAGGTCAGTTTGCCTTTTCTTGGTAAACGGTTGTAGTTATTGTTATGTATGATTATTTGTTTATTTTATGGTTATTTTAATATTGTTTATTATGTTTGTTTGTTTGTTTATATATTAATCCTTCGTCCACTCCTAATAAAATGGTACTTACAATCAATTTCGTTGCTGTAATATTCTTATGTTACTAAATAACATATGAAGTCATTTGCTTATTTAACTAATAGAACATTGTAATATAGTACGATAATATCTCTCCATTTTTTTCTTCCTCCAAAGATACATATACAATATCGTAGAATACCACATACTTTGGTATTTATTAATTAAATTGATCTAACGCCTAGCTTTGGTATTTTAATTTGTATGCAATTAATCTAGAGCACTTGCATATTGCATATTGCATTCGTCTATTCCTAGGAGAATATTCTGATATTATGTCATTCACTGCATGAATAATTATTGTGTTACATAATTCGTTCACTATTAATTAGTGTTTAGGCTATTAAATTTAGAGCAGAGGTAGTTAGAAGAACTATGCACTATTTTAAGGAATACGAGTTAACTTAAAATGAAGGATATAGGTACGATTTAGAGGCAAAAAGGTCTCACTAACTAACACTAGCCATATATTATAGCTAATGCTAGGACAAGATTTTTGTGCGTAATAGATTCCCGAAACGAATGTATAAAAATGTGGTTTTATCTCTAATTATGTTGTCTGGTTACCATAACACAAGCTCTGCTTAACTTGGGATCAGACAACCGTGGGTGAGATGTCCCGAAATATTATTATTATTATTATTTCTTTACAGTACGCACCACCCTACACAGTATACATAATTCTACTTCTTAACATAACTTTATAACGTAAATACAACATTGATAGTAAACAGCCGCTGTCTGAGTTTTACAGATATGTAATCTTAAACGATTCTATTAGATAAACCATAATAAGTAATACCACTTTATAAAGCGCAGATGATCAAGCATTTACACAATTCGAAAGCAAACGAAAGCTTTTAACTAATAATTATACATATTTTAAAAACAACCTTGTTGGGATGATTTTAATCGCTTACTTCATATACCCGTAAATTAATTGACATGAAAAGTACCCTAAGTACTCACAGTTGCTATAAACCAGTTGTGTACCAAATTTCGTGCAAATCTGTTTAGTAGTTTTTGCGTGATCGTCGAACAAACATTCACACAAAATTTTGCCTACATATTTTTTTGTAGGAAATTGGATAAACATTACTTCCTATATCCTATACTATTGTAAGATATCAACCAAAGAGAAATGTTCCCTTAACCGAACGCACTTGGCCGCTTTTTTGCCAACTATCGCTTTCTCACGTCGAAGGGCCATTGACCCCACACGGAACTGACAGGTGTACGATTTCACCTATAGGTACCGTACATTCTTTGTTACACCCTAATATGTTGATGGGCTCATTAAATAGGTTTTTTGTACGAGTAATATATGAATTATGCTTCCGAAAGCTACTAAATTCAGTCGGGTAACTAAAAAGTATCAAATATAAGAAAATATTTAGCCAAACAGCACAATTGGATTATAGTATAGGAGGAAAAGATTAACAGATTTACTAAGGACGGGCGGAATTATTACGAATCCTAATACACAATGTAGTAATAGAAAAATAGCCAAATAATTAAAAAAAACATCACTGAAATCTGTGACTATTTCAAATGTAAATTATATGTTTTCTTGTATATTTATTCCCGATAAATGGCAATATTTTAGCACCTTATAATATGCATTGGTATAGGTATAGGCATATATTAAAATCACATACTACTTTACCCTTTAAATACCAAATCTAAAAATATCAAAAGTCTGAATTTTAATCAGTAAATCTCTAGGCCAAATAGACATTTCGCGATAAACTCCTATTAAAATGTAGATTATATTCAAGAGATCCACCAGTTTATATCAAGGTCACAAATTTCACCGATGACCTTCTGTTTTTTCTTAATTTGTTAATCTAAGCGACTGCTTGGCCTCTGACTTGTGACATTTTAAACCAGTTTGTACGATGCTAAATATACGTGAGGATGTATCTCTTACGTCGGTTTTCTTGAAGACAGATATTGTTGGTTTAAAAATGGCGTGTTTTTGGAGAAACTTTGGGAATGAATGGTGGACTAAGTAGCTGAAGTTGTGGGCTATGTTTTACATGAATATTTGCCAAAGTATTGCATCATGTTAGGTTATTATATTTGTCATTTTGTATGTGTTTTTCGTTTTTACTGGCGAAATCGACTTATGGAACTTCCAATACACAGGTAAAGGTAAAAAACTATAGTTAAGGGGCTGAAGAAATCATCATCAACATCTCCCTGCGATGTTCCCTATTATTTTGGGTTGGTTGGTTGTTAATATCCATTCAACTCTACAATTCGTCATCTCAGCATTCACGCCTTTCTTTCTCGTATCATCTTTGAAGTGATGATAAATAACTCTTGTCCTAAACACCACAGCTCACTTTCAGTGCCAGAAATCTTCTATACGCATTTCCGGGTTTCAAAATAGGTTTAGACTCTACTTAGTCGCATCTTAACAGGACACACTTAACTAAAAAGCCTTTAAGCCCATTCCCGACTCACACCTCAATCAATTAACTTTTATGTTCCATCAGAAGTAAGTCAGCTGTCCGCCATTGATAGACCATACCTAAGTGTCACTATACCCTTGCCACAGGAAACTATACCTCATGTGGACGGTATATGGTTTATTATGGTGTGATACAATGTCCAGTGTCCGGTTGAAACTACTTTCGATTCGCGAATCAAGGCCACAGGGTAGAAATTTACATGACGCTGTTTATAAGAATTTTTGTGTGATGTTGGAGTTTCGAGAAATGTGTTTTAATATTGTCTTTAAGGATAATTGAATATATTTTATTATTCATTTCTAGTGTAAGCAGAATAACAAATAAACGGAAAATGTGGATAAAAATGAAGATTGACTGCTAGAATATATCAATACCCTTTTTTGTAGAACTTATATACGTTATTAATAAGGATACCTATGCGCCTTTAACATGTAATAAAAGTTTTTTTGGTAACAGACACACAAAAATATATACATTCTGCTGTATTCTTAGCATATAATTATTACAACTTAATATTTATCTAGAGTGTGAAACCTAAAAAACCTTTTTCCTCAAAGAAATGTATGTCAGCGTTCCAATCCAATTTGACGTGAAATTAAATTCCTATTTCATCAAAAAATGATTGAATAAGTAGTTATTTAAAATATCATTACTTTAATTAAAGTGAAGAATTCAAACGGAAAGAAATTTGATTTATTTAACAATCACTGATTTGATTATTACCGTTCCGGTGTCAATTTGTTTATGGTACCGTGAATTTATGATTTTGGCAGCTTCATGGTTGAATTACTATGGTCTATGATACTACTATTAACTATAAAACAAGTGTTTCTAAGAATTATAGTAAATATTGACCCACTGGGAGTGTTCATTATGAATATACTTAAGAATTAGAGTAATCAGTAAACATTTACCTACTAGGAATATTCGTGGTACATTTGTTATTGTATAAATGTAATACTTATATTATTATGTATCTATAAAATAGCTTTAGGAATACCCTTTTATTTCCAACAACATACATAATTTCTTTAATTTTTTTGCTTTGGATTATTGTTTTCTCATAGATTTTGTGTCATTTTAACTGTAGGTATAATTTTTGTGGACTTATATAGTAACAAGCTCTTGCTCGAGTGGGTGTCTTAAATTAGCCGTTATCCGTATGAACAAAGCTTACCCCATACCAAGTTTCACCAAAATCGTTATAGCTGTTTAGCCTTGACATAATGTTATCATAAATTATAATTATCCTCCAATAAAATGTTTCTGCGTTATCAAGTAATCTAATACGGTGCTTAGATATGTTTATTTATTTATTCTACATCTAGGTAAGCAAAGAATGCTACTGTTAAATAGCCGGCCTATGAATAAGCATATTATAGTCATTATATAAAAGATTCGTCCGTTAGTCGTTCCGTTACAAGACTGGCAACGACTGGCAAACGACTGGCAGACTGGCCAAACGGCTCCTACAAATTATACGCCACTATAAACTAGATTGGCAATATTTATACAGCCCATAACTGTCCTTTTTAAAGAGAAAATAAAGTTTTTAAACTCAGGAAGAACTTATCTAACTTAAGACGGTAATTTTTTTTTAAAGGTTTCGTTACTTCAAGTTATTTTTTAAGCTTAAAGATTATTAAAAGTTATTTAACCAACTTTTTTATTACAGTTCTTTTTGCATCTGGCAGGGAATTAATAGACTTTTTCATCGTTATATCCTGATAGTGATTCGTTGGTTAAGTTAAGGAAGCTAATTCTTAAACATCTAAGTGTTCGCTTATTTAAAGCGATAAAGCAATGCCTTAAATAAATTTCTCAGATCTCTCAAACTCTTTTGAAAAAAGTCGTTCTGTTCTATGCACAACATATATCATCACGCCTGTATCCCCGAAGGGGTAGGCAGAGGCGTATCAATGTACACCCACAGTTCGCCGATATGTTTAGGTCCCATGTAATAGGGGCGAGCCTATTGCCACTAACCGGGCAAAAATCCAAACACCGACCTGCTAATGAGAATTTCATAGAAAAACCCAATAACACCTTGGTCGACTTGGGAATCGAACCCAAGACCTCTAGCGTAGCAGTCGCGCTTAGCACCACTATGCCAACGAGGCACTCATGCACAACATATGTGATGTTATTTTAAATATTTCATAGCACTCAATATACTAACAATGTACTATATTTAATGAAACAGCCCATACACTAACAATATGTTTTAAATTAAGTAATATAGAGCATACTACATCTAGATAAGAAGCGGCATAGTCTTATTCTCATCATGCGCAAGCGCAGTTATCACGCACAATCGTGACGTTAACTTCCACTTTGACACTATTCTGCTTGCATTCATTAAAAAGTGTTTAGTCGGTCAGGTCAATATACTTCTGTTGTGGATTTAAACTGTTTTTTGTTGCTTTAATGAGAGTATTGGTGTTACTGGTCGGTGGGAATGTGGTTTTGAAGTTTTTTGTGTATAAATAAATTTGTTTTGGTTTCAATTGTTTAGGTGGTTGTAAACACTTTTGAGTATTAAAAAAAAATCGCTTTACATAGATATTTTTTTACTTGTGTATGATCTGATAGATTTAATTTTGATTTTTATGAACAGGCAACAAATAATTTTACTTTAAAATACAGGCATTCATTATACATAACTAAAATAAAAAATAAATATCGTTAAAGTCTGTATAATATACATTCTATGGGGTAGTGTTAGAATTATATTTTAACCCAAACCTCAAACTTAATCATATAGGTATAATCTACAACACCCATATACCAAAATCTTTAAAAGTATCACAATTTTTTTTCAGAAAACCATCAATAAAAAAAACATTAATTATCCAATCTAAAAACCAAACGATACAACACAACATTACGATATTTCCTCAATAAGAAAACATAAAAACAATGTAAAGATACACATCACTGTTTCCATTGACTTTCCATTTCTGATTCAATTGCACTCTTCTTATTAAGATAAGATTAATTGCCGTGAAGCTGCGTGCAGGACCAACTCATCTCACTTTCTGAGTCAGTTGTTTGCAGTTTATAATTATTTGTTGTATAAGTTGGGTGTTTCTGTTTAGTGACTAAATACATTGATCTATCGCTATGTACGGAATTTGTTTTCTTTACAAATTCTAGTATGTAAAAGGTTATTATTATAACTGGTTACTTTTATTTTTATGTTCGATTAACAATGTATGTTCTTATTAAGTACCCAACAAATTGTTTTAGACCTATCAGAAATAAAATTATTAATTAAATTTCACTGCTATGATTAGTACTAAATCTAAAATGGGACCTTTTTCTATAACTGGGTTTGTTTAATTATATTTTTTATGTTTCTTTGTTCTCATTGTCATCGTTCAACTAAGATTACAAAATAGATATGTTTATGTAATAATATCTCTATTATTTACCATCTAATATATCGGTATAGATAGTACGATTTAAAAGCGTCAAAACGCTAATACCATTTAATTAATTTATTACAGTAATACGTACACAAGATACCTATAGGAGAAACATAATACATGTGACAGAACTAGTGGAGCATCGTGATCGGTTGCCAAACGGAACCGAACACGCACCAGTTGGTAGAAAGCAGCGCACTGACGCCACTGACCCCGTTGCGCTAACTTCATTAACTAACTATTGAACCATAGGAAGCGCGGGCGCAGCCGTCCCGTTGTTGTTATGTTTGTGTCGCTTTTTACGAAAAGAAAGTAAATAACGATTATAATTAATTGAAAAGTTGTACTAAATAATTAAGATGTAATAAAATAATTATTTTGAAAAGTGATTGATTAGTTTTGTATATGTGTACTTTAGTTTTATTTTAACTTTGTGTATAAATGACAAGTTAAAAGTACGTGTAAAGGTTGTATACATAAGAAAAAAAATCCTTCACGTGTCCGTTTTTTTTAATGAAACTTTTGCAATAGATCGGTGAAATATACAAAAAAAAAGTAACACGAAAAATTTAAATTGACATTCCTAAAATTAATATACTCATCACTAAATTATTAACACAAGACATTAGCATACAAATATACCTACATCTAAAAGAAAAAAGCCTATAAATAAGTAAAATAATCACATTTCAAAGATTTTCAACACTAACATAACATTTATAAACAAATCAACACGCAACTTACTTGTAACTTAGAGCTTAAGTTATTGCTAACTTTATGCGTCACTTGAAAACGAGATAGGTTATGAAACTATGCAAATTTATCATGCAATACTATGCAATGCTATGCAATGCGTTAGCTGTATGCAGTCACTATTTATACTCAAATCAATAAAATTGAGGAATATGGAAATGTCGTTTTAACTGACTTGAAGAAAAGAGTTTTTCTTTTTTATAATCTGTTTTTCTTTGTACTTATTTGAAAGTTGCGTTTTGTAGGTGTTATGATTACTTATATAGATAGAAGAGGAAGAAAAAGGCTTAATAATTAAAACTGAAGCGAGTCCCATGATAAATATTGTCTTGACTTGCTTTTAGTCTCGTGGTCAGTTACCCTGACTGCTAATCTGGAAATCGTGGGTTCGATTCCCACCCAGGACAAATGTTTTTAGATGCGCATGTAATTTTAATTTATCTTTGATATTTATCTACGTATTTCTAAATATGTAAGTATGTTTATCAGTCTTAATTAGTCTTATTACTGATAAGCCTAGGTTGGGGCTACCGAAAGTCCGGTGAAGCAGCCAAAGCTTTCAGTCACCTTCTAGCCTTGTTTGAGATCAAATGGCCTTGTGAAGGTTGTCCAACGATATTAATGTGTTAATAAATCTGCTCAGTATAGTACACTTTATTATTTATTTATTTATTTTCAGCCATTATCGTCCCACTGCATAGTACACTTAAATTTCAATAATTTTATGTATTAATAGTCAAGTTCTAAAATATAGTTAAGGTCTGATTATGTAAGCAATAATTTATGAGGTACATAAGGCCCTCACCTAAATATAAGTGCGGTAACAGGTAGAAAATCTAAATAACAAAACAGAAATTAAACCTAAATTCCTTTAAAATCCGGATTCTAAACAAATGTATTGAAATCTATTCCTTTAATGGTGGGTCCACACGATATAGATTTTTGGTCTTACAGATATTTGTGGCAGACGTTGAAATTTGAGTAAAAAAATGTCTTTACAGAATTGTTAATTTGTAACAACCTGAATTGTCATTCATTTATAAGGCTAAGTAACGTTGCAGAGGTTGCGATTTTCAATTTTCACTGAGACAAACAGAGTAGTGCTTTATCTTGAAAAAAAAATGTATTCGTTAAGGATCTAGTCTAGGGACAGTTGTATTACATCCAGTAACAACATCATTAATAACGAATCCTTAAAAATTAAGAATTAAGTACTGGTATTTCACATTTCATTTATGTACTCAACTAAACATTACTGCTGTTAGCTTTTCCACCTTATGAATTTCCGACTTTTTTTTGTACTGCGTTGTTTCACAGACAGAATTCTACAATAATCTGTATCGTGTGGACCCACCACAAAACTAGTTTGGATAACAAATTGATTTTATAACAAATAATAATCAAGTTGTCTTTAAAGACCTTGAAAGTACGTTTAAACTTAATTTTAGCTTACATAAGTGATTTGTATCTAGAACCTAAAACGAGGGCAATTAGAGTCTATGGCCTTAAAGGGATCTCTGGTTAAATTGTCTCGCAAATGTAGCCTTTTGTGTTCAAAAGCCATTTACTTAGATACCTTAGAAACTTATATACGAAGTAATGCACTTACAAGTTAAAACTAAATATCTACGTATCTAACATTAGATTTACTAAATAAGATAACACATTATTAAGTAAGCCGAAAAGGAGATATGTTCACACCTTGTTTTTACAATTTTTTCAAAGAAAACAACCTTTTTTTTTCATAGTGTACAAGATAATTCTACCAAAAAATGGATCCACCTTTATCTAATGGATTCCACAAAATATCCGCACGTGGGACTAGAAGAAAAGCACCAGCATTCAAATAAAAAAAATCATCAAAATCGGTTCAGGCAGTCAAATGTTCTGTGGTAAACAAAACATACAAAAATACAGTCGAATTGAGTACTACCTCCTTTTTTATTGTCAAAAAGGTATTCGATCTGTTTATTTTAAATGTAATTTAAAAACCAATAACATCAAATCATTCAATCTTCATACTCTAAAAAACGTTAGTATTGTTTCACGGTCAAAATAATTTACCATTACATAATACAATAATTTAGTCGAAAAAAACGACCATAATAGTTATCTCATTACTCTAATGTTACAAACAAACAGATTGACCCAAAAACAAAGCATTCAAATTCGCGGCAAAACAAACTAGGTTAAAATAACAGTAACTACACGCAGTTACGATGTTAACTGCCATTTTGAACCAACTTTTAAACTACGGAGTTTATTGAGAGAGAAATGTCATGTACTTTCTTTGTGTTTATAGTGCTTTTTGTATATTAATAAATATATGCTAATGTCTGCTTCAAAAACTATACACATTAGTAACTAACTAGGTTTTCAACCGAAAAAGAACCCATACTTTCGGTTTCTATAGGTACGATTTTCGGCAGAAATCGAAAATAATCGATTTTTTTAAACAAGTGAAAAATAGACACAATTCCTTGAAATAAAGAACAATTGCCGAAACCAAAACCGCGGAAACTGAAACCGAATTTCAGTTCGTCAAAAGTACACACTTGCGTTTTGAGAAAATGTACTCAATTTCTCGGTCTTTCCAGCTGTCTTCTGCCGAAACTAAAACCTCATTTTTAGCCGAAACCGAAAACCTATCTTCAGAACACAAGTTCACACACGTACTCTCACTGTTATACATTGATAAAGCAGTTATAGCTTGTTTTCTATACTAATATTATAAAGAGGAAAGATTTGATTGTTTGTTTGAATTGAATGGGCTCCGAAACTACTTGACCGATTTGAAAAATTCTTTCACTGTTAGGAAGCTACACTATCTGCGGTTAACATAGGCTATATAAATTTTCAAAAAAGTAAGGTATTCATAGGATGAACGCGGGTGAAACCGCGGGGCACAGCTAGTATTTATTAAGTGCATAGTATCATAGTAAATTCATCATAAAATAGTATACAAGTTAAGTTTCACTGCGATTAAGTCTCAGTACAGGAAGACAAGTTAATCAGGAAGGTTTAACTGGTTAGCTAAAGAAATTCCCTGTATAAAGGTTCCGGCTAGGTGAGAGTAAGTCTGAAGTGATTTTTACTTTTACTCAGCCCATTTGGGTGGCAGAGATACTGGATGCAAGTTAACCTTTTGATGGGTTTAATATAAATTTAGTAAAATAGCTTTGACATAATTATATTTGATTGTCTTTAAAGAAATAGCGATCGTTTGTCTTATGTTTTTGTGTGTAAGTTACACGATATTTTACTAATTTCCAAATGTTTTTAAACTATATCTTTGTCTAAGATCTTAGGAGTATGATTGAATACCTTATTTTTTATAAAATTTCATATTGGATTAGCTGTTTTTTACATTCTTTAAAGAATTTAGCTACTATTTTAAAACTGGTAATTATATTTTTGTTGATAACATCTACTTTATTCTTTACAGTTTACCCTTCGCGCAAGATCAGTTTCGAATATCCGATAATTATGAATAGTTTCTAAAGCAATAAATCGTTAGATAATGTGCTCGATTTCTTACAAAAGTGCAACTATTCAGGTCAACCTTAAACATGTAAGCATACTTAAGAAAATATAATCAGCTGATGAAAATCTACATGACCTTCTTTAAGACTGGGTAGACAGGTAACATTTTTACCGGGATAACTCCCGGATTCCTTGTCCATTCTCATTAACGGAGACCAGGGATGAAGGGACGTCTCATTATTCAATGTTTTAACTGAAATCTTTAGCAATACTACTATGAAAACCGTATTTAATTAAGTTATGCGTGAATAAACATCAAGGCAGAGAAAATACGCAAAAAAAAATATACCTTCTAAAGATCTTATAAATTTTCATCTCCTATGATCTTCTACTGTTTACACGACTGCCCAAAAAAGGAGTGTTATTTACTATTTGTATGCAAATAAGTTATTTTATACTTCATATATAAAACTTCTATTACCAGCTAGCCACCGGATGTACACAGCTTGATGTTACGCCTTGATATAAACATTACGTGTAAACATAATTATATATTCACGCTAAACTCCTAATAAGGTAAGCAGATACCATCCATCATCGACCACGGTTTCTAGCTATTTCCTGTACTCATATACTAGAAATATAACATATATGTATGTATGTATGTACTAGAAAAATACTTATATATAACACCTACTACACTTGTAAACGATTTTTAAATAAGTTTGTTCATTGTGCAGCATATATTTTTTTGTGATTAATATTTTATGACTACACAAACATGCACCTAATTTGTGCATTCGTACATTTCATATATTTATTTCATAGGCGCAGGCCAGACAGTATATACAAAATGTATAGAAGCGTTGCGCCCGCGCCCCGTCTCTTATGTATGAATTGCGTCGCGACGCTTCTATACATTTTGTATGAAAGGGACGCGGTAGAGACAAATGTCCGCGCCCCGTCTGTGTGTTACGTCTCTTCTGTCTTGCCTGCGCCATAGACAACATTTTGCGTTCAATTTCTTATAAAGTTGAGCTTACATCAAATGTACTTAGAAGGTAATAAGAAAACAAACTGACTATCATAAAGTTAGCCAAAGTTTATTTTAATGTAAAACATTATTACTTACATACAGTACAAACATAAAAACAAATTGTTTGCAATGTCCTAGAAGATGAAGGAAAGTGGAAAGTTTCTTGTATTGGGGACAGAAGGGAACTTAATAACATTAACAACTTAGATAAGATTTATTTAAGTACATAGTTTAGTTTTATTAGTCATTAACTGTGAATAAGGAGTTGGTTCTATTAAGTGTAGTTTGTACTTTATAAGTATAAGAAAATCAAATAAAAAGGAAACCTGTATAGTAATTGTAAAAGTTCATTATTTATTTAAACTGTCAAATACGGTTTTATTTATTAGCTATAAAAATAATTAGAAGCTTACTGAAATCTTTTTAGAAAATATGTCAAAATGGAAGTATGTCAAAATTTTGTTTAAATTGCATATTCTTATACTCAATTTCAGAAATGTAATACCTATATAAAAAAAACTAAAGTTAAATTTTAATAAAAAAAAAAACCTTATTAATTATTATTTTAAGTAATGACTAGACTTTAAAGTAAGGCTGTACAAAACTAATCAGTGTAAAATTGATTAGTCGCAAATAAATTACCATTTCTTACTCCATTTACTCTTAACTTCATTAGAAATCAATTAAATGCTTTTACTTTAGCCCCTTTACATACTTTTTTATAATCTTGACCTTAATATAACCTCATTTTGACCGAATATTTTTATGGTGTCGGTTCACAGCCAGGCAAATACAAATGTGTCATTTTAAATCATAATTCATTAGATATTATGATATACTCTCAAATCAAACTATATTGAAAATTCATAAAAAATCTAGCATCTCAAACATTGTAAAAATATAATTTAGTACATTTACAAAAATGCAAACAATTTCGCGCTTCCAAAAACTCAAAAATCGACTAAATCACCATCTACAACTAAATCTTTACAAACAAAAGTAGACCTAAATAATAGTACCCTTAAAACGGTTTTTGATTGCCCTAAAATAACAATTAAATGATCTATAAACATGTATTACTTTTACAAAATATATTCTGTAGAACAAAACCCTTTATTAAGTGAAAGCAGAAAACTTGTGAACTTACATGGGAAGTAAAATACAATTAGAATTTGTTATTAAACAATTCTTAATTAAAAATAATGTTTGAAATTTTGGTAAAAGTGTTTGTAAATTCTCATAGTTTGAGCGAGTTATTTTGTATTTTTTCTTTTGTTTTTCTTTACAATGAAGTTATTTTTGAGAAAATGTTTGATGTGTTAGCTAATATAGCATTCAAGAAGTTTTTTGAGGTTTTTTGGAGAGCTAATAAAGTCATTTATATAATGCTTGTACATACCCTTAAACCTTTTCCAAGCATCTTGGTGATTTGGAAAAGAGTTTTGTTCCACATTACGATAAATTTCTTTGAAACTTATATAAAAGTTTCCTTACTGAAAAGTACAAAAAACATAAATGTAGGTTTTCTTTCTTTTTATTAATAAATGCTATCTCTAAAGTTGCTAACATGAATTCATCCACAAAACGATTAATTTAACTTTCTACATAACCTACAGGGATTGACAAATTCTTTGCCAAAAGCCACATAACCCGAATGACATTATCCCTCCCAAACTCTCACCATTAACAGCCACACCTTAAGCCCACCATAAATAAAAATAACAAAAAGCCATGGACAAAAACTTTGTGGTAGTCACTTTCTTTTAGAGAAAGTTATAATTTCGTCATCTCCGATCGAGACACTTGTCCACTTGTTATTTAGATCGAGTGACAATCCGATTTGACAATTAAGGTGTCAGATTTGACATAATGAACTGATTGAGTTGAAATCTTAGAGTATACATCTGAAACTATAGAGTGAGCCTATCAGAGTTTAAACCGTAAGCACTAGTGTGAACAAGTGTTGTCGTGAATCATGTATGAAGATGGAGCTTGCTGTTTTAAAAAATCTATCTGAAACACTAATATTATCCTAACAATGTCAAAACCATCGATATTTTCTTATATAAGTTTCTCGTTGCGCGAAAATTAACTTAAATGAAAAACGAAATTTACTAGGATCAGACTAAAAACTGCTCTCGCTTAGCACAAGGGAAACCTAGCGATGGTAGCAGTCTATGCATATCATACGTCGATGGTTGAAATGTATTGAGTTGAGAACATCCTCTTTTATTGTAGGCCGGTTGTATGTGAGATGAGAATGAGATGTGTTCATTTCATGTGTATTTTGTTTTAAGAAGAATCTTTTAATGTGATATGTCTAAAGTTTCGTATTAAATTCATAATGAAATTATGGGAAAGGTAAAAGGTTCTATACTAGCCTTAAAAAAATGTGTTATCGAAAACTTGTAATTATAATTTTTGTTACTTGAAAAGGTAACTGTATTAAAAGAGTTATCTATTACACTTTATTAAATAAATTCTAACTAAAATATGTGCTAAGTTAACAAAGACTGAGATACAAAAGGATCCTATAAACCTTCGTTTATAAAAAAAAACCTTTTTGTGAGTAGTAACTCAGTAATTTTAGAGTAGAAGGAACTTTGTAAACAAATTGACGGAAATAAGCTATTAGTACCTACTCGTAAGTGTCAAGCTAACAGCCTTTCTCTATTACAAAACAAAATAACTTTACTTAGGTAACACTTGACTACTATTTTGATCTAGAAAAGAGCTTAGTCTAGCAACTATTTATACGTTTCAATCTACTTCTTGCGTCTACAAGCGAAAACATCTATTATATTTTAAGATATTTTGATTTCATAATATTTCGGGACAACTTACACACGGTTATCTGATACCAAGCTAAGCAGAGCTTGTGTTTTGGTAAACAGACAATAAATTATCGTGCTCATCACACAAAGCTTGTCCTGGGTGGGAATCGAACCCTCGACCTCCGGTGTAGCAGTCAGGGTCACTAACCACAGACCAACAGGCCCGTCATATACTTGGACCTTATATAATATACAATAACAAAAATTTGAACTACATCTATTACTTACTTACTTCTTTTGAATCTTATAACAAAAACGTATATTATCAAACCGTCCTAAACAGTTTTAATTAGCCGTTTCTCTTAATATTAAAAAAAAAAAAAAGATTTTTCTTTTAAAACTTGTCAAGCTTCTATATACTAAACATGCTAATATATTCTAGAATAATTTGTGTCTATATTACCAAGTCTGACATTATAATAACCTAGATTCTTAGAAATCCTAAACGACTAGCTAAATTATTAAGCTTACAATATTTGAAGATAAAATCTCGCGGCTTTAACATTATTTATATTTTTTGCTAGAATACTAATAAGCATGAAATCATAATTACAGCTAATTTATTTTGCTGTAATCTTTTCTTATTTGTGTAACTTTCGATGGTTATAAATTATTTATGTTGACCGAATTTCAGGAGTAGAGGTAGTTAAGTTTTTGTCAGTTAACAAAGGTTATATCTATAAATAACTAGCAAACCGGCGAACTCCGTTTCGCCACCAGATGTCTTCGTTTTGTTTAACATTTCGTTTGGTGATTAAGATTTTTCCCGCTTTTCTGTTGAAATTGTTCCTGAATTTTCTTTGCTATAAACCTAACGGAGTCCAAGACCTTTCCAACGAATGCAAAACCGCGAAAATCGGTTCGTGCGTTCTGGAGTTATAGCGTCAGGAAGGAAAACCCGACTTATTTTTATATAGCATTATTACCACTCTAATTTTAATATTTTTGAAACCTAGTACATATTTAAAGAACGACTCCATGTTTTTGATATTTTTTTACATGCTTTCAGTCTGAATCCTACAAGTAAAGACTTAATTTATTAAGCATTGTCATAAATTATAATAGTTAACACATTAACTATCAAGATAACATAAAAGCAATACAAAATAAAAGCAGTGCTAACTATTTTTAACTTGATATAGTTTCATTATCAACCCATTTGCTTAATTAGGCATATAAATAATTAATTTGTAACGTATGAACTAATTATAACACGCTACAAATCGGAATACTAACTCATTGCAGTTAACTAATATTTAATAACCTTTCACAGTATTGCAGTTCTAGAACAATATTGCTAAAGCACCTTACTTATAATAAAGCAATGTTCCAAATATTGTTTATATTCTTTCATAAACGTTTATTTTGTAATAGTAAGTAAAACACTATCTCTCTATGTATTTTAAGTCGTTATAATATCTTGTTATTCAACGCATACTCGTAATAAGAAAAACATAACATATCATCACGCCTGTATCCCCGAAGGGTTAGGCAGAGGTGCACCAATGTACACCCATAGTTCGCCGGTAGGTTTAGGTCCCACGTAATAGGAGGCGAGCCTATTGCCACTAACCGGGCACAAATCCAAACTCCGACCTGCTACTGAGAATTTCATAGAAAAACCCAATAACACCTTGGTCGACGGTTTTTAGGGGGAGGAATTTACAACAAGTCTTTCAAAATACTTATTAGAAAATAAAGATTACCCATTAATGGTTTTAACTTCAATTATTTTGACCACCTCTGAGGACATCCTATCGACAAAAATGTCTTAACAATCAATCTACAATTGATCTTGATATTGTGTAACAAACACACAGAAAAACCTACAGATTAATTAATATCCTCTTTTTAAAGTCGGTTAGAAATATAAAACCTTATATAGCAAAACCCATTTATGTCACACCCTGGGCAGTCAACCTCGATACTATCCTTGGTTTACCAATCTCTACACCACAGAAGGACCATAGTATTCAACAGTCACATTGTAACATCATGTGACAAATGAATACTAAGATAAAATAATTGAAACCGGATGAAAAATTATGAAAATATTACGAAAATACTTCCAACTACATATTTTACTTAAATTCTTGAAACAATTTCATCATATATAATAATAAATTACATACCAAATACGACACAATCGAGTGAATCCAAATTTCAAGGTCCATTGCGTGGTAACAACGGATGATGCGGTATTTTGATTTCATCTTACGTAATGTACGCAGCGATGCAATCGTGACACTCATTTTAAGTCGCTTCGTGTAAACACTTACCTGAAAAAAAGAAATGTTTTATTAATAACTTAAATAATAAAATAAAATAATTGTGTTTTACAAAATACGATTCGTGTGTAAATGTAAGTAATTTTAAAACTTAAATTTTAAACGATTTTAATACGATTATGTTAAGTTTCTGTTAAGAAGAAGGCACCAAGATTGGTCAACTCGTAACCGCTTTCGTTGCTGAGAATAAATGATTAATCATTGAAAATTGTCATTTTTGAACTTAGGTTAAAAATCAAAACGAAGATAAAGTCTTGACTATTGATTCTAAGCCGAATAAAAAAATACCTTTACGTGTCCTCAAATTCTTTCCGTCCAAACAGTCAATGTTACATTTCAAACGAATGATATTTCAATCCAGATAATTTTCTAGTATTTTACTTACTAGCTAGATAGATAGAATATTCTTTATTGTACACAATTAAAAAACATTATAATAAAATACATCAACTAGTACACTATAATTATAGTATTTATCACTTTCCTATAACCGGCAATAGTATACAAACATAATAATAACTTAGAATCCACATAGAAAAGCACAAGGAACTGTGTATCGAGATCAAGTGAAAGTGAATTCCTTGGCTTGTGAAATGGCCCTCCGCGAATCTCCGATAACTACTGGCTTTCGTTCATTTACGCATACACTGTTCACGTTTGTAATTATTTATTAATTATTGGTTTTAATTACGTTTGGATGTTTGTAATTTTGAGTAATCAGCAAAAAACCATAAACAATTTAAGAAATACTTTTACTGACTGATATTTACAGTTTTTTGCAATTATTTGTTTCATATTAATCACTCAATTGAATTAATATTATTATACAAAATGGGAGTCCGAAATAGCCAATCCGCAGAGAGCAAGCGTGGTGATCAATGCTCGTGCCTTCTCTATACGGGAAGAGGCCTGTGCCCAGCAGTGGGACGAATATGGGCCGGTTTGGTTTTATTATTTATTATATATTTTAAAAATATTGTACTTTTCGTGAGTTTGAGGGTGGCAGGGCTTACAAAAATCATTACAAAATAGATATTAAGAGGTGCCAAAACTTAGAAAAAAATCTATTTAAAAGTTCGACTTCAATGTCAGATTAATATCACTGACTAGCCTATAGACTTAAACGCTTAATACAATGAAATATTATCCAATTACAAGCCCAAAGAGTAATAAATAATGTAAAAGATGATTCAATAATCGTAGACATGTAATTATTTCTTGTGCAATACATTTTAATTCATAAGACGTAAAGAGAAAGTCTTTCTGTTTGTCCGCAGCCAGTTAATGGATTGTCTAGGTAATGCATTTATGTATACTTAGTATGTTTTCTATGTATCCAGTGATAAATAATTCAAGTTTAATGTTGGTATTAATACATAGGTATAAAATAAGCCGATAAAAAGTACCGAAAGCAAAATAAATTTTATTTTATTTGTGAAAAAAAAGTAAGACTGATAAATCAATAAACTATTTTAGTTAAACTTTAATAAACCACAATAGAATCCAATAAAAATTATATAAATAATTCACCCACCCAAGAAATCAGTAAATATGCATTTTTTTTATGTAAATTATTTGTTTTGTGGACACTTGCATTTTCGAGCCTTGTTTAAAACCAAAATATTTGTCTTACTGATAAACCACTGAACTTTGTACATTATTACAAGATTTTGTTGTTATAAATTCGTGTAGTTATTCATGTATTTATTCAAAGATTTTTAAGGCTATTGTTTTCACCCTAATTCAAAACATAACTTAAGTTTCTGGGAAGTATATTCTCAAATATTTTGCAATGGTGCAACAAGAATCCTATACTGTATGTAATAAAACAAAGTTTAACAGCTGTGTTTATGACTGTACAAACACTGCTGAATATCTTGCAGTTTTGCAGATAACTGTACAGAAACTGTGTCCCAGTTAAATGACAATTTTAACTTGGGAAGTTTAAGTATTTTGTTGTTGCGTCTAAAAGCTTAACATAACTTATGCATATATATATAAGTCTTTGTTTAATTTGATTCAGATATAACACTTTTCTTCGTGTACCGTAAGTTACATATAGTTATAGTATACAGTAAGGTTAAATAAGATCTATTCATAGAATTTTGGCCTAAAAAGTATACAAGGATTGAACTTGTGAACACGTTATTAAAGTGATCATATAACTATTATATACTGTATTTAAGTTTATGTTTTGTTACTACATCACTATTTTAAATAATAACTTTTGATATTGTATACCTATTCATTTATTATAATTTTTACGCTTAAACGTTTAAATACCGTATTGTCCGTATTAATTACAGTAAACAAGTTAATAACCTAAATAAATAATAGATTAACTAACATGCAGTTTATTTCTAAATATTAAACCTTAAAAATAGTGTTGTAACGATATCATTACAACACTATTTTCGTTTAAATATAGAAACGTGTAATTATATCTCATCTTGCAGAATCGCATACCGTTCGGCTTAGCTGAACATGTCTTAGACTAGTTTGCCGGCGTGGGAATCGAACCAACGACCGTAGCTAATCATATGTAACGCAATGAGTTTTTAAGATAAATCTGGAAATTGAAAGGTATGATTGTGTTTTGATTTGATTTGAATCAAAATGTTGTTTGAAAATTTATGGTGGGTCAATTTGATCTAAATTTATGTATTTATATTGACGGTTGAATCCTTTTAAGTACTATGTAATAAATACAAGTACAATATTTTACATCTTATCACCATTCATTTTGTAAAAGAAATAATGCATGTCGGTAAAAAGTTATTGTTCCTACTTGATCGTATTTAAGGCTATATTTAGGTACTTATAATTATATAAAATAGTAAGTTTATGTCGAATACTAACAAGCTTTGAAAAGAAAAAATAGTGTGACAAATAATTATTATTAAGTGCACGTGACGATATAAAAAGGGACACAACTAAAAAATCTAAAACAGCAAAACAATGATATATTAAAAATAAACAATTCCTGAAACCTAACCTTGAACCACCAATACTTTACGCCACAAAGTAATCGTAATTAACTGAGCAAACTAGTAATAAATAATAATCAAGTAATAAGCCTGTTACAGTTAAGTCAGCAAATTGGCAAGTTAATTATACAGTTAAAGTTAACTGACAGCAAGGTCGTTTGTAGTTGCTATGCAATAGTTTATTAACTAGACCGTTTTTAGCACTTGAAGCAACTGTTTATGCTAGATATTGATAATTAGGAAAAGTGTAATTAATTATGACTGAATCCTGAAATATCAGTTCTATAGTTATTAATTCTGTCTCTATCAGTTTAAAGTATAAAATAGAGACAGATAGACATTAAGATCATATTAAAGTTAAGTCCTTTTTTTATCTTTTTATATAAATTGACTGCCTCGTTGGCCTAGTGGTGCTAAGTGCGACTGCTACGCTAGAGGTCTTGGGTTCGATTCCCAAGTCAAACAAGGTGTTATTGGGTTTTTCTATGAAATTCTCAGTGGCAGTTTGGATTTGTGCCTGGTTTGTGGCAATAGGCTCGCCCCCTATTACATGGGACCTAAACATATCGGCAAACTGTGGGTGTACATTTTTACACCTCTGCCTAACCCTTCCGGGATAGAGGCGTGATGAGATGTTAAGTTTATATAAATTGGTAGTAAACCTGGGGCGAATATGAAACCTTCCCAATTTTGCCAGTATCGCTTAAAGCATGGTAGGAAAACTTTCTTTAAATACACACCATAGTTAAAAATATAGCCTTTATATTCATTTTAGCTTTACTGTAATATTGTGTCAACAAAATAATATGAGACTTACCTAAACTCTAACCAAAAAATCTGATCATTTAGTTTAATTTAATGAAATCTTTCGAAATAGATGTTTTATCTAAATTAAAATTATACAGAACCTTCATTACCCACATTATTCTTGAACTTAACCGGTACTATTACATATGTATGTCAAACGACATAATTACTAGATATAGTATGATTGAAAACTAATCGCAATCAAGGTCGCTATTAATTGGCGAGACATATTTACATTTCGTTGTAATTGCTGTTTTAGAAGGTTTCATATCTTATATTCATATTAAATGTACCTATATCATATTAAATTGTCCGATGTTTTGAATTAACTTAGTAATCCTTGGAGTTTGATCAGAACCCTGATTTTAATGTCTTTAATCAGATATAAGCACGATCATTTGTTCGGTGTCTGGGTGTAATTTATCTATAATATGTGTGTATTTAGAAATATATAAGTATGATAATCAGTTGTCTGGTTACCATAACACAAGCTCTGCCTAGCTTGGGACCAGACAACCGTGTGTGAGATGTCCCGGAATATTATATTTATTTATATTATTTTTATTTATTATATCGAAGAATTTTGCTGTAAAATTAAATTGTATTAGAATAATTTTTATTAGAAAGCCAGCCACAGTTGATCGTTTACCTGCTGTACTACCATACGTCAGAGGTGTCACAGACAAGATTGGCTATATCCTAAAACGAGCTTCAATCAAAACATACTTCAAGCCGCCCAAGAAGATTAGTCAGTCCTTACCATCCGTCAAGTGTCACATACCTCTACAAGATGCAGGAGTTTATAAACTAGACTGTGACTGTGGACTCTCTTACATCGGACAAACAAAACGCAGTATAGGGACCCGCGTAAAAGAACACATAGCTGACGTGAAACACCGCCGCTCAACGAAGTCTGCAGTCGCCGATCATGCTGAAGGCTCCAGCCATTACATTAGATTTGATAAACCACAGATTCTCGCTAAAGAACCAAAATTCCTACCTAGGATGTTTCGCGAGGCTATTGAGATTAAAAAACACCCTAATTTCAATAGAGAAGACGGCTGGAAGATATCACCTACTTGGGATCCAATAATTAACAAACTCAAAATCAAACCCAAGAGCAGAGCTGCAAGACCTCAAGACACCGTGAGCTCATATTGCGTAGGCCGGAACACAAATAATTAATAAAAATATGAAGGTAGAACGAGCAACAACAACCGTCAAGACGAACACCACCTCAGTCTACCCGTGACCATGATACCTGCAAAGGTGTCGAAACGTCGGGACTTAAAATCTTAATATAAACCGCGAAAAAATCCGTAAAAAGTAGTTTTATTTCAATGTCTAACATTCGCGTAAACCTAAGAAACCAATCTGTTGGTTATGATACGGTTTTTTACTATGAAAGAACCACCGAGCACGTGTTACATAAGTTTAGGTTAGAAAATTCATAAATTCATTTTGAAAAGGTATCTCATACATAGTTAAGTAATTTTTGTAAACCTTTCTTTTTGCAACCAGTCTTTTTCTCTTTGAAATAATGAAAGTGGACAAAGCGAAACAAGTGTGTAAGGATCGTAGCAAGTGGAAAGAAGTGGTCTCTGCCTACCCCTACAAGGGAAAGAGGCGTGATTATATGTATGTATATATTCTTTTTGCATTTAAATATTTATATTCTGTTGTGATTTAAGAGCGTTGTATTGAAGACATTTCTTAAAACACGACATAAATAATTTCTAATTACTAAAAACATTAGTCAACATAATGTTAATTGCTTTATCTTTATAAACTTTCTGAATAAACATAATTATTGTTGTATGTTGAATAACGCCATTTTTGGTCACGCTTTTCCTTCAATTAATGTTAATTTTTAACCGACGAAAACAGAGGAGGTTCTCAATTCGACGCGTATATTTTTTTTTTTTTTATGTATGATCACGCATAACTTTTTACAGAGTAGTCCGATTTTGATAATTATTTTTTTATTGGAAAGGGTATACTCCAAAGTTGGTCCCATATAAATTTGGAAAAAGAATTCCCACCCTAAGGGTGGGGGAAAACAGGGGTTAATTGATTGTTTTCGCACTGATCGTAATATATTACCACGCGTAACTTTTTACAGAGTAGTCCGATTTTGATAATTCCTTTTTTATTGGAAAGGGTATACTCCAAAGTTGGTCCCATATAAATTTGGAAAAAGAATTCCCACCCTAAGGGTGGGAAAACAGGGGTTAATTGATTGTTTTCGCACTGATCGTAATATATTACCACGCGTAACTTTTTACAGAGTAGTCCGATTTTGATAATTCCTTTTTTATTGGAAAGGGTATACTCCAAAGTTGGTCCCATATAAATTTGGAAAAAGAATTCCCACCCTAAGGGTGGGAAAACAGGGGTTAATTGATTGTTTTCGCACTGATCGTTATGTATTACCACGCGTAACTTTTTACAGAGAAGTCCGATTTTGATAATTCTTTTTTTATTAGATAGGGAATACCTAGAAGCTGGTCCCATACAATGTAACCCGAAGGGTGGGAAAATAGGGGTGATTTATTGTTCACTCACAGATTTCAATACTAAAATAAGGTAGTTAGCTATTTTAAAAATAATGCAAAATTCTGCATGTAGCAATTAGTAGACTATAGCCACAAAAAAATATAAAATAAAAACTTTTTACCAAAAAAATTAAACCGCCGAAAAAACTGAAAAGCAAAAGATAAGAATCATTTTTTTATTTAATCTTAATAACTAAGTTCTTAAACGAATGTGAGTATACCTAAATAATTTTGAGGCGGCGCCAAACTATCAATGAACAAAGATCACAAAATTACCTTAAATTTTCAGAAACAACCAAAGCAAAAACACTATATTCTATAATTATATTCCTTACTTACCACCTACTAATACCATTTATTTGTGGAAAGCAAATAAAAGTTTTGAGTGTCAGTTTGAGTTTGAATCGACTTAACAATGCAATGAAATCTCCAGCGAGAAACATTTAAATTTCTAAAAAAATTAAGTACCTATATATCGTAATTAATTAATTTGCCTGTTTGGCGCCGACTCGAAATTACTTAGGTATACTCACATTCGTTTAAGAACTTAGTTATTAAGATTAAATAAAAAAATGATTCTTATCTTTTGCTTTTCAGTTTTTTCGGCGGTTTAATTTTTTTGGTAAAAAGTTTTTATTCAAAATGGCAACATTCTTATGCGTTTCGTTATTACAACAACTTATAAGGCTGTTATTAAATTTATTAAGATTTTAATGTCTTTATAAGTGATGATAGATTTATTGTATTTAGTGAGTTATTGTTTGCGTGACTGTAAACTAGAAAAAACTATTAAACAGGGTAATAAACTCTGGGATTTGACGTTTACGAAGATGTATGTTTAAAAATGTGTCATCATCAGCTTATAGCAGTCTGCTGGACGTAGGCCTCTCCTATTGCAAATGTGTAATATTATAATTTTTTAACTGTTCTTTTTTATTGAATCTATTTTAATATATTTTGCAATATTAAACGGATATATTTATTTATTTATTGTACATAGGTATTATATATAATATTATATTTTGAGTTTTAACCACGCATTACTTTACTTATTTCATATAATAATTATAAAAAAAGTATCTAGATAGTCATTAACCTATGGAGTTTCTCCGGTCTAAGGTCAAGTAAAGAACTTATATTTGTAGCAATTTTTGTTTTGTTCTATACTTATTTATTTATTTATTGCGCAACGATATTATCAGAGTATAAAGACTATTATCATATCATGCTTAAAAGTTATTTACCATTTATTCATATAACAATGACGTACAAAATACAAAATAACATTTAAACCAGATCTGATATACGTATGCAATATCGAAAGGTGATTTTTATATAGAATCTGTACCGTTAAATTATTTATGTATTCTTGCCCAAATCAAGAGAATACTTCCTTGTTTTCTCAAGGATGAAATGCACGGCAATATTGTATTCCTATACAATTATTATATTCAAAAACATTCATGCTTCGATGGATGACTGGAGCAACGAGATTGGATAGGATAAGAAATGAATATATTAGAGGAAGCTTGAAAGTAGCCCCCGTGAATGAAAAGATAAGAGGTCGCCGTTTGTCGTGGTATGGACATGTGATGAGAAAGGATGAAAGTCACGTAACTAGACGAGTTATGAATGAGGATGGGTATACATGCAGATGAAGACCAAAAAAGAGATGGATGGATTGTGTGAAAGATGATATGAGAAAGAAAGGAGTAAATACTGAGATGACAAGTTGTAGAGATGAATGGAAGCTGAACAGCTGATGATGAACAGGGCAGGGAGATGATGATGATTAAGAAACATTCAAATTACTTGTCTTTATTTCTTATGGTAAATTGAGTCCTTCACAAATATTTCGTGTCTTCGCATAAATCTTTCATTTCCAACTAGCTTTAAGCTAAATCAAAATTAAATGAAAATTAAAGAAACCTCTAAACGTTTGGTAGAATCTACTCATGATCAGAGGGCTGGTTTGTTCCTTGCACAGAGATTCGGCATAGCCATTCAACGTGGCAATGCTGGCAGCCTTCTGGGCACGTTCCCCGCCATTGACAAGGATGACGATGAGTTCTTTGACAAGTGTTAGTTTTTTATTTATGTAAGTTTTAATTTTAGTATAGTATGAGTTTCTATAACAATAATTATTGTTAATAAACAAATGAAGTTTAGATTTATCGAAATTTGTTCAGCAGTTTAGCCGTTAAAGTGTAACAGATAGTCAGAGAGTGATATTTGCATTTTATTTAATTATTAATATAGATTGTTTTTAACTGTACCTCTCAGAAGTATCTTAATAACTCCTATGCGTGACAAAACCCAAACAGTAATTATTTTCCAACCAATAATCAATTTAAAACAACATACCACATTCCGTGTCTCAATAAATAACTTCCTATGAAAGCAATTGGACTATATTTTGACCTCCAAACGACCTTCAATGAAATTATGTGCCTCAGTTTGACATTCAGACAAATTAAGTTTTTGGAATGCACTTCCTTGATACGTTTTTTTTTGGGTTGGTATATGTGTGGTTAAAAAATATATAAAAATGAAGGATAAGTGTGACGATATTACTAGCCTTCTTATATAAAAGTTGTATTTAATTTACTTGGTACTAGGTACCAATTTTTTAGATTATAAGTCTAAAAAAAGGTATAATTTGTCGTTCAGGAAAACATACACAGTAATTTGATATAAATGATTTCGATTATAATATGTGTGTTAAATTATGTATGTTTAAAAATAAGCTACACAGTCATATCTGATGAACTGTTTAGAAATAACAGTTTTTAATTTTACCTTTCATGTTCCTACTGTTAAATAAGTGAGTGAAGGGTATGTTTTTAGATCTGGGACCAGAAAAAAATGATTAGTAATAAACCTGGAGGCTATCCTTGTCTTAAGTTTAGACTTTCACTATTTACCCGACTACGGAAACCCCAAAAGGAGAGATATGTATTTCATTGATTAGTTTTTGTGTACGTCTTAAAACACATAGATCTAAAATGTTTACCCAACTGCAGTGAGAATACACTACATATAATTTTGATTTTTTATAGACCTTTTTAGCTGGATTGTATTAACAAAGAAACTATTTATTTGACCTCTACTACCTTCTGCATAATACACATATAATACTATCCCATAGAGGCTAGTTTCATCGTACTTAATTAGTAAACAGTTTCAACGCTCTAAGGATTTAACTTATACATAACTAAGACCATTACATCATAAATTATACTACAAATGATGATCATAATACGACATATTATCAAGCGGTTACATACAATGCTATCTTTTATCGTGCGCGGGCGCAGCTAATGCGCTCACAAAGACTTCGTGAGATTTTGTCAGTTTCGTTATTATGTTGAGACATGTCATTGGACAGCTGTAAACGATGACGTAATAGGGTTCATAGATGATACTTTTTGTCTAGTATTTTTAACACGTAATTTGGTTTTGAGATTCGCCGTATGGCTCTGGACAGATGGGCGAAAATAGCGACCGAGTGGGTCCCTAATACCGGTATTCGAAGACCGAGGCAGGCCGAGGAGACGGTGGTGTCATGTGGCTCGAGACAGGAAAGTCTGGAGTCAGACGGGGGAGACCCAGCAGTGGGAAAATAAGGGTTACAAAAAAAACTACATACCTTGTTTCAGTGTGTTTTTTAAAGATTGCCTCGAAGCCTTTGCAGTATTCTCTGTGTTTTTTTATACAGGTAAGAGCTCTTTTTTGTAAGACGTGAAACCAGTCAGAACTTTCTTTACAATTAGAACATTGCCAGAACTATACATACACAAAGAAAATATTTCAATTTGGCGTACTATTGAATTTTCCTTTATTTAGTTAGCATCTCCTACAAAATTAGATTTTCTTTATTTGTTATATCAGTATGAACGGAAAACTGTAATTATTATTTAGTAGCATTTATTTTTATTTTATTATGGTACAAGGTACATCTTAAGAGACATAAAATGTCCAACAAAACTCTATTTACATTATATAAACAAATTTTTGTTTCCTTACTAAAGAGTAAACATAGGTCAACTATTACACCCTCACAGCATGTAATAGGTCAACTATTACACCCAAATTATTTATGCAACGTTACCACGAACTAGTATGTCATAATGTAAAGCAATTTGAACTTAATTGCATAGTACTTATGGTACAAATCACTGTAATTACGAACATGGTTGTCTCGTTATGGTGTCTTGTTACCAATTGACATGGGTATCTTTCTCTTCGGTGTATCATTAAAGTGTTCTGTAAAGAGGTAAGTAGACAGATATTTAGTAGGGAAATTTCGTATAAACTACAATTAAGTAAATAAGTTATTTTAATAATTTATTTTGTTATGAATTTATTTTGTATAAATATATAAACTCTAAACTGCTAATATTTTCAATTTTCAGGTTTCAATTAAGGTTTCCAAATCATTCGTTAAGTCATGGATTTATATGAAAATCTTGCAGGTTCTGACCATTATGTACCGGTAAAAGCGTTTCTTAATTATTCAAAGATATTATTGATTGATTTTTTTTCACCGATTATTCGGTGAAGGAAAAATCAATCAATCGCCAACTTCCAATGATCAACCATGGAGATCAATGCTCGGACCTTCTCAAAATCAAAATAGGCCTGAGTCCAGCAGTGATACTTTTATAGACGGGTATTATATATTTTTTGTTATAAATAAATTATCCGCAGTTACTACAAAACTTCATATACCATCATTTTATTTTTATTTTATTTCACCCACATCAGTTACGTGTTCAACAGTCCATACACACATACAATCCTATTACCACATAATAAAGGACCACTAGTCACTCAACTATCACTAAGTTAGCTAACAATGCTAAATGGAGAACAACACATTTTTCTCACACTGTACTCTCACTGGTCGAATACTTTCACTCGTCGACCAATAGCAAAGTAATTGACACCCTTTATGTTAGATTGCAGATAAGAAACTTAATTGCGAAACTTCTGATGTATTGAGAAGTAAGTATATGTGCCTAGTGGTCTAGCGGTTTAATGAACGGATTTGTGTACGAGTTCGAAGGTTCGAACCAGGCAAGACTGTGACTGTCACAAAAAAAAGTATAGATATGAAAAACAATTGGAATCTTTTTACGATACGAAATGAATAAGTGTAGTAATCAATGTTCTTTCCTTCTCTATAAGAGGTGAAGCCTGTGCCCAGCTGTGGGACATTTATCGGACGGTATTATTTACATATCTACATGTTTCATGTAATTAATTAGTATGACTTTGTTTCAGTCATTAAAGATATCAGTCGTCTGTTTTGTAACATGATTGAAATAAAATATAATATAATTTCAAGTATTTAATAGGTTTATCTTCTCATATATTTTTGACGGGCCTGTTGGTCTAGTGGTTAGAGACCCTGACTGCTATACCACAAACTGTTTGTGTGATGAGCACGATCATTTGTTCGGTGTCTGGGTGTAATTTATCTATAATATGTATGTATATAAGTATGTTTATCAGTTGTCTGGTTACCATAACACAAGCTCTGCTTAGCTTGGGATCAGACAACCGTGTGAGATGTCCCGGAATATTAAAAAAAAAATATATGCCGTAATACTCTGTCCTGTGAAATATGACACCATTGGTCACCAGTTCAAAACAGTGCAGGTTTATTCCTAACTGTGAACCTAACTATTAATGACCATTTAAAAGTGTTATTAAGCCATCATTATGTGAAGAAAGTTTTAAACACACAACTCATTGGGGACAACTCAGAATTGTGTAAACATTGGCATCGTATATAAGGAAATATTGACTTAAGTACATTACATCCTTTAAGTGGCGTTTTATGTTTTAAGAGAATGATTTTACAACATCAATGTTGATGACCCCGTTAGCACAGTGGTGGGGTAGGACGATAATGCTAAGAGTTTTGGATTCGATTGCCGTTCGAGTTCAGTATTTGTATAGATAAAAAATAACTACATAAACAATTTAAAAACCAAAAACGAATAACTACACAATTATTTAAAAATTCCATCTTTGTACAATCGTCCGTCAAAAGTAATTTAACTATTTATATGAAATGACAAAAATGCCATCTTTTATCGATTTGGCACAAAATTTTCATAAAAACAGACAAATCATTTCTCAGAATTTAACTAAACATTTTTAACCAAACTATAACAGTCAATTCCCACGCATATTGAAACAATATTAATGCAGTTATAACTAGAAGCACAGGTGTGTCAAGATATATTCAAATAAGACGCCTAAACACACCGAAATATTAGAAAGTCGATAACATTGGTTTATTAGCTGCGCGTACGCATCTCACACACACAGACACACGTAGACGTTTGACCTTTCATTGGAGATTGTGAAAGCACTTGCTAGTTAGGTATTAAATAACGAGTATTAGATGTTTATAGGTTACATTATGTGTTAATTATTTCCTTCTTATTACAAAGTTATTATTTTATAAATATTAGTATATATATATATAAGGGATGTCAATTTGTGCGAAAAAACCTAAGTTACCTTTACATAATAATAATTCCAGCCTATAAACGTCCCACTGCTGGGCACAGGCCTTTTAACATATAGAGAAGGCACGAGCATTGATCACCACGCTTGCTCTCTGCGGATTGGCGATTTCAAATCCCAATTTTGGAATCCAGGTTTCGTCACACTGTTTTCTTTCACCGTTTGTCAGAAGTGTCTTAGCATAATTGAAATTTATTTAAGTTTTTTTTTCACATTGGAACAAATATACGTTAGGATATAATCCTTACTGTAACTATTATAGTTTTCTAAGTGGGTTACTAACGGATTCATAATTTAAGATCAAAATATACCGATTAAGCTATATTCGGTGGTATACCGTTTACCATATAAATGGTTTTTAATATTATTGTTTATGTTTCGCAAAATTGTTGGCAATTATTATAATATTTATGATTATCTGTCAGGAATTTAAAGAAACTCGCTATTTTTGGACAAAATTGTTAGTAACGTTATATTTATGTCAATTAGTTTCTAATTTGTTTAGCTATTTATAATCAGAAATAGATAATAATATTATCAACAACTAGCTGACCGCCAGTCTTGGTCCTTTCAAAGTATGCAAAAATTCGATGGCAATTTTTTCCTAATTTTCTGCTAATTTTCTTCATACCGCCTCAAAGATGATTTGTCATATATATATGTGGCAATTACTTTTTATAAACATTATAAGATTTTGATAAGTAAAAGTTAATGATGAAGAATTGATCTGTACTATAACATGTAGCATAAGTTGCATATATCAACAGGTATATTATATGTTTATATATATTTAAATCCCAAATATATATCACTACATATCATGGACATCAACAGTAAAACAGGTTTACTTGCCTTGTCTCTTCACAAAAGGTCAGTCATCACCAAACTCAATAAAATTTATAGGTTTTATACTGACCTGAATACTGTGATGCAAACTGTTAAATAAATAACTAGATTTGCTCGCAGCTCTGCTCACATAAATGTCAGATTTTGACTGTTCTTGGGACAGAAGCTTACTCTATACCATATTTTATTCAAATAGGTTCAGGTCGAAAAAGTCAGACGGACAAGCAGGTAGACTAACTTTTGCATTCATAACATTTAAAAATTCTAACCAAAAAAAACGACTTCAAAATAATCCTTAGATTTATTTCTTATGGATCCCACCAAAATACCACACCAGCACCAGCTTTCAAATAAATAAAGAATCATCAAAATCGGTTCGCCCAGGTAAAAGTTCTGTGGTGACCAAACATAAAGAAAAAAAATGCGCTAGAATTGAGTACCTCCTCCTTTTTTGAAATCGGTTAAAAGGGAGCCTTTGTTAGGATCTAAGTTTATATACTTACGAAATTTCATTAATCCGTTTCGTGGCTAAGTCTTAAAAGCGGAGCAGACAAACAAACAGACTTTAGCATTTATAAGATAAGTATGAATGTGAGCTTCGGACATTCAACAACTATATTAAATGTGGTATTAAACCACTCTATTATACTTGTAAGTTTTGAAGGTATTTTGCAAAGGGCAAGTTACTTGACACATCATCCGGTCTATAACTGGTCGAGTTAAACCTTGAACTGGAGGAATAATGTCATGGGATCGAGCGGTTAAAGTTTATAAGTGATGATAAGAAACTTTTTGGTCCTTTTTGATTTCGTTCTATTAACTTATTTAATATAAAGGTACATGTAACTTGACTGTTTTTTATTGACAATAAGTATATAAAATTATATTTTCAATAAAAAGTTGAAAGTGAAATAATTTACTAAAAATTTAATTTGGCTTTATGTTGTCTAGATATCTCAGTTTTGTTAAGTTTTTTACATAGCTGTAAGTCTTCCATAGTGTTATAAATAAATAATATTTTTTTTTGGAAAATGAGATATAATTTTTTGTGTACTGAAATAAAAGGAATTATAGTTATATAAGGTACTTATGCTGTAATAACAGACAAACGCTCGTTTTCTAAATATAGGATCATCATACAATGATATTAATTAATGTGTTGAGTAGAAAGCAATAATCTCACGTTTAACTGTGTAGTAACTCTGTAGGCTGCTAATTTATCTATAATATGTATGTATTTAGAAATATATAAGTATGTTTATCAGTAGTCTGGTTACCATAACACAAGCTCTGCTTAGCTTGGGATCAGACGTGAGATCAACCGTGTGTGAGATGTCCCGGAATATTAATTATTAATTAATTATATTATTATTGGTAAGCAAGCAATGGTGAAAACTTCTCCGTTTTTATTAATTATCTGTATTTAACAGCCAATTACATTTCTATTTAAAGTATTAATTACTTATATTTTAATAAGTAATTAATGAATTTACATTACGCAAGGTAGTAAAGTTAAATGGTTAGAAAAATTAATTAAAACCTTTCATATTTTGTTATTTAACAATAATAATAATATTCCGGGACAACTCACACACGGTTGTCTGATCCCAAGCTAAGCAGAGCTTGTGTTATGGTAACCAGACAACTGATAAACATACTTATATGTTTCTAATTACATACATATTATAGATAAACACCTAGACCAGAACAAATGATCGTGCTCATCACAAAAAACATTTGTCCTGAGTGGGAATCGAACCCTCAACCTCCGGTATAGCAGTCAGGGTCACTAACCGCTAGACCAACAGGCCCGTCAATACAATAAATTAATATTTACTAGAATTTTGAATTTTGAATACTTAAGTATAATATAAGCGAATCCAGGAAACAAACGAGCAGAAAATAATATACCTACATCTTTCAAATCGGTTAAATTACTTTCATCAATTCAAATGATTTTCAATTTCACCATTTTGCATGGGATTGGATTTGAACCCACGACCTTTAAAGTTCACGCCACTCAGGAAGCAAGCTGTGCTACTGGTTTCTCAATTATTTGAATACTAGTATTTTAAGACTGCTTCTTCACATATAATATTATTTTATTTATTGCACAAATACAAACTAAGGGATAATTTGGCAATAGAGAAGAAGTAGCATACCTATTTAACATATAATAATAATAATAATCATAAAACCTTCTCCTTGATCTAACAAAAAATTATCTGAAAACCGCATCAAAATCGGTTCAGCCAAACGAGGGATAATCGCGGACAAACATACATACATACATACAGGTCAAACTTACACCTCCTTTTTTTGAAGTTTAAAAATATCGTAGTTACACGCAATATTGCAAAAAACCAATAAACAGCTTTACAATCAAAACTAACTATACAAATTCATTTTATTACAATTAAGGGCTAAGAAACTATACCTTTGCCCAGCAGTGGGATAATTAAGGTCTTATATCAAGGATTTGTTTTCGAAGGTTATAGAGCAGGTTTTAAACAATATGGTAGTGGGTTCGAAACCTGTAATGATTATAATGTGACACTTAATATCGAGTAGATCAAGGTCTTATTTCTAGTAATTAGAGTCCAATATATAGTTAAGGCCAATCAATAAACCGATAATATGAATTAATATTTTTAAAAGTAATGTTCTTTTCTTTATTTTTTATACCGTAGACTTGTGAATCCTTTCGATACATAGCCATTATCCACAAACTTATATACATGTATAAAAGGTATAGAAATAAAAACTTCAAGGTACATGTATTGTTTTAAATGAAAAAATAAGTAAAAGGTTATTTTTCTCAAATAATACAACTTATTTAGTTTTAGTTCTATTATCTACACAAAGTTTTTTTAGTTTAAAATATATATTTTGCAGAAATCTTTAAAACGAAACGCTTTTCGTTAAAGTTTATATTTTATTTTTGTTTCATATTCAACAGATTTCTTTTTTATGACTAATTAAGTCAATATCAAACCAATATTTATTGAAAAAACATATAGGAAACGAATTATGATCAATAACTTAACTTTAACCATTAAAACAAGTTTTTAAAATAAACTTTTTTTGAAAGTGAATGTCATTTCGTAATTGAACCAAATTCTTTTATTTTTACCTAATTGTTTTACATTCAATGTTGGCGAAGTTATTAAGTTGCTAAGTGTGGTTATAACATGCAACGATTTAATGATAAGCAAACACTTAATTGTATTCTCGATTTCGTAGTATATTTCTTTTTTTGTATGCATTTGTAAGTTGGACGCAAACGTGTCTTGGAATGTATTTTTATGATTATTAATCCGAATAAAAATCCTGTCCAGGAATATTTTTTGTGAAAAATATGTATAATAGTATAACGTTAATCATTAAAATATTTAAAAACAGAAAGACCAACAATTTTTTTTAATCACGGATAAAACTCACGTTTTATTTTAATCGGTTTAGGTCCTACAAGTCACTAGAAGGTACTCTGCAATATTCATCAAAATCAAAAAGGTTTTATTTCTTTTAAACCAAAAAAAAGCCGCTTCTGAAACGTTACGTCAAATACTAATGACTCTAGTCGCTCGGTTCCAAAGTCTCCTCTCCATCCTTCCTATGGAGAGGAGCCGGCAAGAAACTCCATAGATTACTCCATCATTACATATTTTATCACAGCGAGAACAAAATCGTAAAAATAATATCATTCCCTACAGAATCATTTAGAACTAACGTTTATACAAGCCATTCAATCATTAAATACATCAAAAAAGGTAAAATACGTTCTAGAACACATCTTATCCGTGCCCCTATTCCCCATATACCATTAAAGAAATCAAGGGCCAATAAAACCAGTTCGATAAAAAACTCTCACATATCTTTATCGATACATCGACATCCGCGCATCACTAGCTCGCCCAGTCCGGTGACCTAGTGAGGTACAGGTTTCAAGAATAGGGTGGGGCTCGAGTGTGAGCGAAAAACGATTGCTAAATAATTACGATATCGTTTGAGTGAGTATCGATCGATTTTTTATGCTGATTTGTGTGGTGTATTTGTAAACTAAAATTTTGACATTTAAAGTAAGGTGTTGCGGTTTATTTCTAAGCTAGCCGAATTGGCTCTAAGATGTTTTGAAACTAGATATTTGAGAGAGTTCAAGTAACTAATGTTGGATGTGAATTGAGATTTTTTTTAATATCATAATGCGTGTAAGTATACTGTACAGTACATGTTATCATATTATTATAAAGCCGGTTAATAAAAAAAATACTATATCATAATGCACTGCATTACAAGTATTGACTAATACTCTAGTCCACTGGGACTAGAGTATTAGTCAATACTTGTTAGCAAGATTTATGTGAAGATCATAAATAATGTAATCTTTAAAAAGTTACGTGACATTAGACCTTTCAATCCTTACAAAACGAGCTAAATCTTCTCAATTTAGAGCCTATTAACACAATTAACACATCTATATCATTAAGAAATCCATAAACAACAAAATTAAGAAACAATTGTGTCATGGTGGCCTAGCGGTTTAATGAACGGAATTGTATGCACGAGGTTGCAGGTTCGAACCCGGGCAAGTACCAATGTAACTTGTCAAAGTTATATTATTATGTACTTTCTTAATTATTCTTAGACACTTCTGACAGACGGTGAAGGAAAACATCGTGAGGAAACCTGGATTCCAAATTTGGGATCTGAAATCGCCAATCCGCAGCGAGCAAGCGTGGTGATCAATGCTCGTGCCTTCTCTATATGGGAAGAGGCCTGTGCCCAGCAGTGGGACGTTTATTGGCTGGATTATATAAGAAACAATTTCATAAACCAAAATGGCCGCTGTCGCTAGCACCACACAAGTATCAAATGTTTAGATGTTCCACATTTTAATAGCTAGCTTGCGGTTTAAATGGAATGACAAGAATAACTACATTTCTGAGATGAGAACATTAACATAAGGTTTAAGCTTACAAAAACTAGTTAGGATTATAATTTAGGGACCTTAAATATAGCTTGGATTTAGGTATTAGTTGTGTCGAAACTTAGGTATGTTTAATTAACACAGAAAACGTTTATTACATACAGTTATGTCCATTAATCTTGGGATTATTTGACCATCAATGACGATTATTATTTTCTGAGTATTTGTCAGTTTATGATTTAGAATGCTTGTTGAGATGTAGTTATACCATCTATAAACTATGATATGTTTGAGCAATAAATGCTACATTATTTAACTTATACGATTAGAATCTTATGAGACTCTTGAAATGGTCGGCAATTTAGAAATAATAGAACCTTTGTACCGCTATTTGAATCTATGTACTCAATTATCTATCAGCATAAAAAATGTTAACCTCTTTAGCGGAAACAAAACACCATTTAATTTCGGATATATTTCCCATAATTGATTTTCGTGTCTTTTCATACATTTCCGCATAAAACTAAAAAATATTAACTAAAATCACGCACGATTTAAGCTAACGATCGATTTGAGGGACTATTTAATCGATCGATTATAATTTGTATATCAAACTCGATTCTCGACTAGGAAGTTTAGTTATGTTGGTAACCGTTTTAAAATGCGATTTAAAAAACCTTTTAACATGCCTTAACTTTCGACAAACAATTGGTTACTTCCGGTAAGAGATATATTTATATAATATGTATACTTATACATAAGTACGCATACCTAATACTCTAATGCAATGATAAACAAGTACGAAAGCCTACGTAACCAATGATTTCACTTTTTAATTTGTCGTGACTTAGAATCACGATTGGTCAATCCTTTTCTATACCTTCACGATTGATCTATTAAACGATTTAAAATAATATTGATAGAAAATACTTTGTTTATATAGTTTATAAAAATCAATACATTAATTCAGTTTTTTTTTAGAGACTTTGCAGTTAGCCTGAGCGCAGGCTTTGGCTGCTTCTCCGGACTTTTGGCGAGGACCTTAAGGCCTCCAGCCAGAAAATCAATTCAGTCTGTAGTCAGTTCACTACTGGACATATGCCGAAACCCAACAATCTTTTAAAGATCATCGGTTCATTGGGCTAAAATAATAGATTTTAAGAGCATATTTATGTAATGATCATTAATTTCAATAAACAATATACCTTATCACAAAGTTATAAGACTAATAAGTATTTTGAAACAACATACCAATACAACTCTAATACAACTTCATTAATAACTGATTTACTTCAAAAAAAAACTACAGCTATATCTTTACCGAAAGGAATAAAAGATTGACGTCAATCTTTTTCTTTTATCTTTTGAACAACAAAAGATAGCAGCATTACGGAGCGTTATATTAAAACGAAAGTCATTAGAAATAAAAATGTGCTACTTCAGTTCAATACTTGTAATTATTAAAAACGGCTACGTCAAATTATTTTTGTTCGCTCGAAATATAATTATGGTGTTTGATACTCGATTTTATGGTAACTTTTCTATGGAAATGATTTCACACTTTTCTTTTGTTCTTAGAGACTTTTGTTCATAAACACTGACAGACAAGCTTCTCAGTTTTATTATATCTAGATTCCATAATTTATTTAAGATATACGCAGTTAGGTATACTCGTCTTAGAACAAAAAAGATAAAAAAAAAATCTTCTTTACACAATTACATTATCCTAACTTCGAATCTATACTCCTTTGTTTACGAATTTGGTAACAGAACCTCCAAGCAATTTCAACTAAATAACTTAATCAAATCAAAATAACTCAGCTAATGTCAGATTAGTAATAATTATATAAATTATGCAGTAAATAGGATATGTTGCAATTGATTCCAAAGATTAAAATAGCCAGCCTTTGGAGACAAGGTCCAAGTTCATTTGACCCCAATTAACCCTTAGCTGACCTTTCATTACCGGTCAATCAACTTATAATATTTAGTAAATAGTATTTTAAGCAGTTAATAGGCGTATTTTCGTGTGTGTATGTAACAATTACTGTTAAGATATGATTAAAACCTTTTTCTATTTCAGTTGAGCAAGACAATTATTTAACTTGACTATATGTTGTGATTTTAGGACAAGAAACTAATTTAAAAACCACATACAGAATACAATTGTGGATGCAATTGGCGAGATGTCGTTCATTGTGGTGTTCTTGGGGGGAGGCCTTTGTTCAGCAGTGGACGTCATCCGGCTGATGATGATGATACAGAATATATTTTACAATTTCTAATTATTCTGAGATACCACTTACTAATTTCTGTCCCAGAAGTATTATTATTGGGTGGTACTTTTTATTTGGTTAGTTAAAATATTTACAATACTATAAAAACTAAGCCTACACAATCGAAAGAAAAATTATATACTAAATAAAACTAAGAACTAAAATAAGGCGTCAAAAAATTCACCCACGTCGCTGTCGACTGGGAGTGTGCCCAAAAGGCTGGCAGCATTGCCACTTTGAATGGCAAGTATATTGATAATTCATACAAAAATACATATAAACTGAATAAAAATCTTATAGAGGCAATTGAAATAAGTGCAGTAACACTAAACCCACAATATTCAGTATAAAAGCATATAATTCAAAGTGCACGTTACATAATACATAACACGCACTGACATTAAAGTTACTAACTTACATTTCATTTTCTCACGGTCTCATCCTAGATAATTGGTTTGTCCTTTCACTGTATTTGAATAGCATTTCCTACTCTCAGTTACGTAGAGTACTACAAATAGTAGTATTCTGAAGTTTAAAACACATTTGTAGAATTTTTTAGTTCTGTTGTAAAAATGATGGTGTTATCTGTCAAAAAACTTTTTTTTTTACTGCCGTGATTTAAAGTTTTGTATTATATCTACAGATTGTATAGTGAACTACTGTTTAATCGGAAAAAGAACTCCAGTACTTAATAGTCAGTAGAAAAGAAAAGACAGCGTTTGAGATCAAAATTGAAAAGAGAGTAGTTTTTTCTTTCATAATGTAATATTTAGTTAGTAAACTTTTATCTATAGCTAGGCAAATGGTCAAAGGTCACAAACCTAGTTCGTCCCACCATCTCTTCTCATTTCAACCAAGTAGTATACAGTAACAAATGTTCAGATAAATACCCAGACAGTTTCATAATTAACTAACCGGTTTTAACATTCGTAAATAACTAAAGTCAAATAGTTATATCTTGCACCACAGATTACTTAAGCTAACTTAACAACACAATCTAACTGACATACTCAGAGACTTGATTACTAAAATAGTTAACTATTATCCATTTAATTAAAACAACCAATCTTCAAAAAGTTTTTTTTTTTTTTTTAATCCGGACAACATCACGCACCTTGCTCTGGACCCAAAGTAAGTAGCTGAAGAACTTGTGTTATGGAATTCAGAAATAACGAAGGTACCAAAAACACCCAGACCCGAGGCAATGTAGAAATGTGATTTTCTACATTGACCCGTCCCGGGATCGAACCCGGGACCTCAGAGCTAGCGATACCTTGAAACCGGTGCGTACGCCACTCGACCACAGAGGTCGTCAAAGTAAGTTTGCATGAAAATAACAAATCTTAAAGTAACCAATAATGTTTTAAGTACGACAGTTACTATCGCTACGTTAAATTTCTAGAATATAAAGTAAACTCTGAACTTTTAGTTCCTTGTCCCATCTAAGTTATTACTTAACGTCTAAGTTATAAAAATGGCGGATATCATTCTCCAGTGACATTTACTTGACCATTCACTAAGTTATGCAAGTCGTTACCACATAGATTGATTACTATAGAATATAGTTCCATAATATATGCTGTATATAGGTAGGCTATTTGTAGGCTTTTTGCAATGTTGCTCAAAAGTGTAGGTTGTAAAATATCGAAAAGTCGAATAAAAAATCTAGGTTTTTGTGCCTCGAAATCTTTGGTAAATTTGGAGTTCTAGTTGCTATAACAACTGTGCATTGGGTAATAAAAAAAAAACCTGAGTTAATTCATCGGATAAACGCAAGAAAAAATTATATTTAAAGAATGCGTGTTTTTTCCTGCTACAAAACCTTACCCAGAAAAACAATTTCTACTAACTGGACTATTAAATCGATAGCAAGAAATATTAACAGTAATTTTCCTTAATAAGCTGAAAGAGCTTTTAGCAGAAATCATCTGAAACGCGAATTATATACAGTTCAAAAGGCAAGACTTTTAACCTGTCTGAGTTTTATACACAGCGGGTGGTGTTACACAGTTAATGTGCTATATTTTTTTATAAACTACAGAAAAAATACACGTGTCTTTACTAAAAAAGAGGCAGTGATAGAATGACGAACTCTGTGGTCGAGTGGGTTTTACGTTTTCGCTAGCTCAGGTCACAATCCTCTGAGTCTTCTGAGGGTCCAATCCCCTTAAGGGTCAATATAGAAATCGACTTTTTAACATAGTTGCGGTTCTGAGTTTTTATGGTAAGTACTATGTCTCTTAATCCATAAAACAAGTGCTTTCGCTTATTACTTTCGTTCTGAACAATGTATGTAACGTCGTCCATATTTATTTACTTATTTTTAAAACTTGTGTAAATTGAGTATTTGTACGGTTTAATATTATTTTATCGTACAATTATTCATAAATGTTTATTTGAGATTTATAAGGATAAAAATCAAAGGCGTTACTGATGGATAATAAGTGCCGAATTAACTTGTATATTATCATTTAGCAACGGTGAGTTTTAGTTGCATAATTAATAACAAAATGCAATGTATCTAACTTTCGTGTAGATAAATAAATGATTAAGAGATATTTTCAAAACGCGATGTTTAAACAATACGAAAGCTCTTGAATGATATCTGTAGTTGAGTACAAATCTAGCTAGATAGTTCCAAAACAATTGCATGTGTTGAAACTGTTCAAAACAAATACGATTTTAGTAAATTATTATATAATAAATTATAACATATTATGTACCCAATAAAAATAAACAGCTGAAGTAATTTCCTTCTCTCTATTACAGAGAAACTCCTCCATCTATCTTCATACCTTTTTAAGGCTTTGATCGTATTTGTAATTTACTAAGTAAACTACTGTAACCAGGTCATATTTCACAGAGAATATAATAAACACTGAAACAACTCACACTCAAATTTGTTTTTATATGCATTTTTATTGCATTACAGATTTCCTAACTTGTCTGAGCCAATACTGTTTTGACAGATCTTTGTTAACTCTTTGCAACGGATTTATAAAGTTTATATTTTTAAATGTATTGCAATATTTTAATTAGTTAAAATTCTAGTATTTAATTTAGTACTTATGATGAAATTTTTCATTCATCTTTTTATTTATGCCGATGTATTCTGACTCAGACTCAGACATTCTGACTCTAGGCGGCCCCGTACACGAGTGCACTCGTATCACGACCGACAGGGAAGGATGGCGTCGCATCGTGAAGCGGATTACGGCTGGCCGCAACCAGAGTACTTAGTCTTGATGACCACGACCGCTCTGTCAAGAGCGAACCGGAAAAGAAGAAGAATTCTGACTCAAAATATATGTTAGACATGGTTATCCATTAACCTTTCAGACAGTTACAGGTTGGTATCATAATATCATCATCATCTGTCTAGTCCTTTTCCAAACTATGTTGGGGTTGGCTTCCAGTTTGGTATCATAATATATCTATAGAATAACAATATATTTGTTTTTTTTTCTTTCTTCTTGAAATAGGTAGAGGCATTTTCCCATCAGTGGGATATTTACAACTGATATTAGTACTATTATTCTTCTTCCTAGCCTTTCCCAAACTATGTATGAGTTGGCTTCCAATCTCGCGGATATAGCTCAACAACAGTACACTACTGCCTATCTGACCTCATAACCGGCTTTTACATAGTATAATTATACTATACTATTATCTTAACTTGCATAAATACTAACAAGGTAGACTACCTACTACCTAGGTACCTAGGTGCTGGAAGGTAGTGCCGGTTGCAGTAAGGTGTAGCCGGGGAGTCAACTTGCACTTTTATTTATTATGTAGGTCGACGAAAGAAAGTTTCTTCAGATGCAAAACAAACCTTAAATCTATCGATACAAGTGAAAGCACGACACAGCCTTAAGTAAATACAGGTCCCTTCGGCAAAAGCCTTAAGGCGCTTTTGTATAAGGTATGAATGTAATTATTGTCTTTAGAAATTACAGATACATTATTTAATTTAAAAGGTGTATCTTATAGGTTTTATTATAAACTAAGATACGTAGTCATATTACCACCTTTCACCGTGTTGCAAACATGTGCTAAATGATCACAAATGTCTTAAGTTCTTCTAAAACCTTGGCATTATTAAGGCTCTATTGCAAAAGTTAATCTGTAATACTTATGTAAGTTAGGTTAGTTAATATTTTTATATGAACTTAATGTAGAGTTTGGGTAATCGCTCTGACATCGTTTCGTTGCAGTGTTTTAACGTATTTGTAATGCGTATTGATTAACATAATTAACTTTTTCTTTAGTTTTTGTTCATAATCATAAAAAAATTGCAATACACCTTTTGTATACATTTTTTTTGGACAAAAGTCTAAGAATAAAAATCTAGTTTTAAGTTTTCTGCCGTTTGCTACTGACATTCAAGTGGTAAGTTAATGATATTTATATATTATACAGATATACTGACCTTTATTCAATAGACAATATATAAATACAATACCTGTTCTAGAACTGGCCAGAAAAGCGGAAGTCTAGACTTAAAAGTTCAGATTGCAAACGCGTTGATGTCTTTTATATTGAAGTTACAAATTGAAACTTATATTGAAACTTATTTCATTATTTCACGCAAAAACCTCAATTTTAGTCTGTAAGAATAATATAAAATATCTCAATTATATCTCTGACACACTTTTGTATAGTTACAGTAGATTAAATGTATATGTCCCAAATAAAATCAACGAAAATTATGAAACCTTTTTTTACGATCATTTAAGCTTTTCTCAAAAGGACAGCTAGAACTAATTAAATGTTGACACAAAAAATTCACATTTGACATTTATAATAAAAAGCTTACCTTGACATGTAACTAGAGTGGAGCTTAGCAATAGAGCGGCGACCACGACAATACTCGAACGCATCCTGTTAAAGTTTCTGTCACATTTATATAACCTGGGCTGCAGCATTATCACAGCACTACAAATTAATCAACATAAAAAAAAGTTTTTATACACAGCACTTTTTTTTCACAATATTTTTCTATTTTTATCGTTTTTTTTTTGTAATTAGAACGCCATTGCGTTTGTATGCGCGGGCGCAGCGGTACCGTTGTTCGGTTGTGAGATGAGTTGTCGTGGTGGTCCGTGAGGGGGCACTGTCGGCGCTAGACTGGCGGCCTGCGCGTGCGCACCGCTACCGACGGTTTCTTCTCTGTTAACTTCTTGCTTGTATGGACAGGGGTGGGCAACGTTTGTAGAGCTTTAAGTTTGTTGATTAAAGGCTTTAGTAGCAAATTTTAAAGGTTTATTAATAAGTATTTATTCGAAAAATATTTTTTATATGTTCCACTTTCCTTTTTCAAGAAGCTCCTTCACAAAAAGTTGAAATGGACTCCATTTCAACTTTTTGTGAGGACTGTTAGCTAACAATCCTTGTTTAATGGCTGAATTGATCAAATCTGATTTTTTTTAAAATACGCAATAACTATCATCTATAACATATATGTCTATTACATGTGATATGAATTGGCAGGACAGGCAATTATGGATAACCACTTCAAACTAAATAATTTCTTTCAACAAAATTTCAATTCAACTCAATTTCTTCTAATGTATGTAAAAGTACCATCAGCTCTACATAATATTATTACAATCTCCACTATTCAAAAAATAATAATTATAAACCTTTATTGACTTCAACCGAAGGTTTTGAACCGCTGGGGCCGAACCCACTTCACTTTCAAACTCGGTCGTGGCTCGCGGACGTGGCGCGTGAGTATCACCCAAATGGACACGGCACGCACTTTCCGCGCCATAGGTTCCGGGTTCGACCCCCGTGTGGGGTACACTCAATAAGTTAACTTTGTGACAGTTTTATGTAGGATAGTCTGAAAATAGGTCAAAGTTTTGATGTTTTACTTTTTTATTGAAGTATTAAATATCACTAAGTATTAAATACACTTATTTATTGGGTTCCATATTAAAGTAAATACAATAATTATTGATGTATAAAAATCTCTTTCTTGTTCATTAAAAAAACACATTATACATCTTACTTATCAGTGTTACATAGAAATCGAAATATATGTCGGAGAGTGTAAAGAGGAGCGTCAAGGTTAAACCGCCTTGGGCGTATTCGGGATCAGATGTTGGCAGCACCGTGCGAGCAGTCAAATTTGGCAGAGTGTGGTTGGACATCGGGTGGAATGCACGAGAAGCTAACAGAGGAAACCGATTCGCCGCGTTCCTTGAATAGATTCACTATGAAAGGGAGCTGAACAGACGGAGAGCTGAGCAACAACGACCGCCCGCCATCCCGATTCGATATATATTTTTTATATAAATTGACGTAGGTAATGCCATGCGAATTAGTGTAGTTTCCTTTTTTTATGCCGGGTGAAAATCTCATGAATTTATCCCACGTCGCGGGCACTACGTGGAGATATGTCGGACTTGCACCGAACAGAAATCCCCGGTCCTGTCCTCGCCTTTGCTGGAGCCGCGGGATCGCTAAGCATTCTCAACGCAGCTTCGGCAGGCGACGGTCCTTTAAGCACTCCTTCTAGAGGTATGGGTGTAAAGTGCCCACCTATCATTCCGAGTACGAAGCTCCGGGGCCTGTCAGCTGATCGGGTGACGAGTTGCCCTCCCCGTTACCCGCAGGCGCAGGCCCAGGCCTCAGGGTGGTCTGAGTCATTAGTGTAGTTCATAACACGATGCTAATTTTCAGCCATGTCTACTCCCTAACTTATTTACTATTTTTTAAAATGTACATAATAATATTGACTATCAAGAAAACAAGAACTTTTACGTTTAGATGTTCAGCCTCTCCTCCCCGGCGCTCAACGCGATCAGACGTATCACTCACTCTTTGTCGTTTTAAATAATATTTATTTGGCGGACATTTAAATTTCAACCTAATACTAGTGTAACAGAGTTAAAATTGATTTAACTCGCGTAATTACCACGCACCGAAGTCCTGACCACGTTACATAGTATACGCAAAATTTTTAGAAGCTATGTCACGGTCACCACTAAAAGATACATATGGATCACAACCAGAACTTTATCGTATGGATGAACTGGAATTTGTCTCATCAAGAAAACGAAAAGCTAACCCGGACTCAGAAGATATTTCCCAATTACGCTGTGACATTCAAAAAATGTTTGATAGTTTAAAGAAAGATCAAGATATGAAGTTTTCAGTTTTGCAAGAAACTATAAAAGAGCTGTCAATGAAAAACGATGAATGTAATAAGTCAAACCTACTGCTACAAAAAACTCTCGAAGAAATTACTATGAGCAACAAAGATCTAAGGCAAAAGTACGAAAATATAATGTTGAAAAACCAAGAAGCGCACAATAAAATAAGTTATCTAGAAGACCAATTGGAGGATCTACAAAGGAAACAACGTGAAACTACTATAGAAATAAAAAACGTACCAGCTATAGAAAATGAAAATATAATGAAAGTTATAACCCAACTACATGACACTATTGCCATACCTGTTCAACCTGAAGAAATCCGCCAAGCATACAGGAGAAAAACTGATCAAAACTCACTGTTAATTGTTGAATACCAATCTGTATCAATGCGATCAGCTGTACTGCGCGCTACTAAAACATTTAACAAAAACAATGGAGACAACAAGCTTAATACCAAGACTTTACAATTGGCTGGAGACAAAAAACCTATCTATATTGCCGAAGCTTTGACACCAACTGCCAGGAAATTACACTACCTATCAAGAGAATTCAAAAAGAAGCATAATTACAAGTTCTGCTGGGTATCCAACGGAAGAGTGTTCCTGAAAAAAGGTGAAGGACAACCAGCAATTCTGATCAAAACGGAAGAACAAATTCAAGGTATTGCCGATAAAATTAATAGTTACCCCATGGAAAAATGACTAGTCTTTACAGTTATATCTTTGTCTTACTTGTTTACTCAATCTCTAAGCGTATATTTTTGTTCCATTACTTTTTATAATTTTAGTCTTAGTTTTCGATTATTCTCAGTTAACGTATTTCACACAAATACACATTACTATTCACAATTTACAAACTCACACATCAACTTTACATACACCCCCTTAACATTAATTGAGTATTGTGGCAGAGTTCTGAAATATCTGCAGTGTGCTACTGGCCGAAATCATTATAATTTTTATCCCCACAACCAATATGGATGACATAATAACAATTTCTAAAGATATTGAAAACACTATAACGGCCGGTAGCGCGCGGAAGGTAGATGTTCCAGAGGACTGCAAAATATTAATAGAGAAACCCAACACATACAAAATACTAACACAAAACGTAAGGAGTTTAAACCATAATTTCGATGATCTTCAAGTTTTACTTAATCGCCTCAATATTAAATTTGATTTTATAATACTGACTGAATGCTGACTATCAAAGGTCACAACAATACCTCAGCTGCCACTTTACCGGCACTTTGCGACTGCTAAAGTAAGAAACCAAAATGATGGTATAGTTGTCTACTATAATGAAAATCTTAACTTAAACGTAACCGAACCTGCCAGTGATAATGATGAAATTAATTGTTTACTAGCGACACTAAAGAAAGACCTTGCTATTGTCTCAATATACAGATCACCCAGATACCGAAATCTTGACAATTTCTTGACTGCTTTGGATAACGTTCTAGACACGGTGAAAGTTTATAAAAACATCATCCTAATAGGTGATATAAATATAAATATACTGGACAACACTAACACAAACTGTTCTCATTACATGGATTTACTTACATCTTACGGATTACTCGCGTCGCATAATCTTCCAACAAGAGAGAAAACTTGTCTGGACCATTGCTTCATTAAATCTACAAATTCATGTCAAACAGTAGTTTGCGACTCTACGGTTACTGATCACTCGAGCGTTATCGTGTCTATAAGCAAAAGTTCGAAAACAAAACCCAAACAGTTAAAAATGCAGAAGAAAACGGATTACGTTGCGGTTATCAATGATCTAAAACAAATTGATTGGTCCGAAAAGTTATCAACTGATGATCCCAATACAATGACTAACACCTTCCTATTGACAATAATGGATTCTATCAAACAACATACCAAACTTCAAAAAACTACTCGAAGGAAACGTTTACTCAGACCCTGGATTACGGTAGGGCTATTACGTTGTATGAGAAATAGGGATAAAATGCATCAAAGACTTCGCAATGACCCAGATAATAACATATTAAAACTAACCTATAAACGGTACCGGAACACGTGCAACAATTTAATTAAAACATTAAAAAATAATTATCTAAAATCAGAAATAAATGCCTATAGGAATAATATAAAAAAACAATGGAGCCTTATTAAAGATGTATGTAATTTGAACAAAACTAAGAATCACAATGATGACCTTTTACTAATAAAACAAGATCCAGCTGACTCTATCAATTTTGTTAATAGTTATTTTGCAAACGTGGGCCGTCACTTGGCGAATGAAATTATAAATAAAACGAATTTTAAAACTTATAACTCTTTCCAGAAGGTAACTGCCTCTGACTCTTTTGTTCTCTTGCAAACAGATATAAATGAAATCAAAAACATCATTCTGAACCTAAAACAGTCAAGCGCAAGTGGTTGGGATGAAATTCCTACGTCCCTTCTAAAAATGGGTATTGACGTGTTTGCTCCACCTATAACTAAGATTTGCAACCTGTGTATTAGTAGAGGTATATTTCCAGATGCACTTAAGAAATCTATAATAATCCCTATCTATAAAGCGGGAGTAAAGGACTGCGTCTCAAATTATAGACCCATTTCATTATTACCGTCTCTCTCAAAGATTTTTGAAAAGATAATTAACACAAGGCTAATAACCTATCTTGAATCAAAGAATCTTCTCTCAGGAAATCAGTACGGTTTCAGGAAAAATAAATCGACTGATCACGCTATTGTAATGTTGACTTCTTATGTAGTCGATAAATTGGACCGAAAAGAAAAGTGCATTGGTATATTTTTGGACTTGGCCAAGGCCTTTGATACGGTCTCTGTGCCATTTCTCTTATCTAAATTAGAAAACATGGGAATTCGGGGCATAACTCTTAAATTATTTACGGATTACATGTCAAATAGAAAACAGTGTGTCAAAATTAATAACAAGCTTAGTTCAACTGAAGATGTTACATTTGGTGTACCTCAAGGGAGTATATTGGGCCCCACTCTCTTCCTCATTTATATAAATGAGTTATGTAACTTGAATCTTAAACAGGGTCAAATAATAACATATGCTGACGACACGGTACTTTTATTCAGCGCTAAAACCTGGAAAGACGTAAATGATTTGGCAAACGAAGGTTTCAATCTTGTAGTAAACTGGCTGAACTCTAACCTTCTGACGCTCAATGTACTTAAAACTAAATATGTATCATTTAGCATCAAAAACAACAGTCAACCCCCAAGTAATTCCATAGAAATTAAAGCTCATACATGCTCTCCATCTGACATCTGCTCTTGTACCTCTCTTACCAATACTGCTTCAATTAAATATTTAGGTCTAACTCTTGATCAAAATTTAAACTGGAAAGAGCACATACTAAACCTGACCTCGAGAATTCGGAAACTAATTTATATCTTCAGAAATGTACGTCACTTTTGTCCTCCTAAAGTTATTTTAGCAGTATATACGGCCTTATGTCAATCCGTACTTACGTATGGCATAACAGCGTGGGGTGGAGCATCTAAGACTACTATGATCACTGTTGAACGTGCTCAACGGGCAGTGCTCAAAGTGATGAGCTTTAAGAAATTTAGACATCCTACCCAATCGCTGTATTCAGAATTATCAGTATTATCAGTAAGAAAATTATTCATGAAAAATATTTTGTTAATACAACATAAAAAGCGACCGGATCATACCACAAGACGTAGAAAAGATTTAGTTTATAACGTTCCCAGCTATCAAACAAATTTCGCCCAAAAATTTATAAATTTTCTTGGACCATATACGTACAACAGAATATCAAAATTTACCAAACTTTGCAATCTCACAAAACATACATGTAATATCGAAATAGACAAACTTCTAAAGAAATTAAATTACGAAGATGTTGAAAATATTTTGCAAACATTATCATAAATACTCAATACTCACTAGACTTGCACATACACAATACTAAATCAATAAATCCACCCATGACTTAAATCACTACATAAAAAAAAAAAAAAAACATCTCACACAAATAACACGTCCAAAACGCAACTTCATCACATCTCACAATTACACTACACAATATTACTGAGAAAATTTATTTATAAAATACTAATTAACTAATCAGTGTTTATACTAACTAGTCTTTGTTACATATAAAATTATTTAATCAATAGCATAATTATTGTTTTTGTACCATTTCACACACATTTATCTGAGAATCTTACATATACTTAAATTATTTTTAACTTACCCACAGAAAAGTTCATATTCTGGATACACTTAAAATTAAAGCACCGTCATTTAAATAATGTGATTCCAATGCTTGGTCATGTTTACAATTATCTACAGTAAAATGTTAGTGCAACTTTTTAACAAACTGATGAGTACTTTGTGCATAATAAATGTTGCCGGGAATGGGAAGGACTGTTCTACCGTGATACAGTGTTCACTAGTACGGAGGACAGTGTAACTAATTCTTAGATAACCTTTATTACCTACATAGGAAATAGAAATTGTAAGTACTATTATTTTTGCTAAGTAACACAAATAGCATTTTCTTTCTGTTTGTTTATTTAGTCACTAAATTGTAGGATTAAGACCTGTAATTATGTTGTAATAAGGGTGTAAATTTTATCTGTAATAAAGACATTTTTTTTTTTTTTTTTTTTTTTTTTTTTTTGTTTCGAGAACGCCCATGACTTCTTGTGAAGGGTGGTTTTACTTGTACGAAATTGTCAACATAAATCAAGGCTAAGTTTTGAAAATAAATTACAAGTTTTTTGTGTGATTTGTTATTGAAAACTATATTTAGTTTATTTTAAAATATTGATACGAGTTTGTCACTGAATAACTACTTGTTACACATTTCTGAATCTCCTGCATTGAACTGTCCATTTTAGGGTAACAACTTTTATGACTGGTTTAGATTATGCGAGAAAAATCGTACAAATTGCAGTACATTGCCGTCTATAATAGATCACTATACAACATACAGTGCAAGTGGCGCAGTGTACAGCAACCCGCACGATATTCCTCGCATCGTCTAAACCAGGCCTAACTCTCTACTCTCAAGCAAATAAATATATTTAATACTATATTCAAACACATTACTGTCAATTTGTATAACCTATGCAATCAAAACGAAAAGTATTGTTATTGCAATTTTATTTTATTTACTGCCTATCCCCTTGATTAAGGGGATTTTTGTACCTAATATTTTAAATAAAATAATCGAATGAAGATATGAAATTTTTGTTTCACTATACATATTATGTCTTAAAATTTTGACTTGATTATTCACTATTTAGAACCTCTATTTCCAGGATCGACTCATGCGTCAAAACCTCAAAGAGGTTTTGACGCATTCGCAAGAGGAACTTAATTAAAGTCATTTAAATTACTGGATTAGTGGATTCAGTGTTTGTGAAATTCCTGCGCATCCAACGATGAAGTGACTTTAATTGGTTTCTTAGATTTACGCGAATGTTAGACATTGAAATAAAACTAATTTTTAACGATTTTTTCGCGGTTTTAATTTTAGGTTTAGTTCCCGACGTTTCGACACCTTTGCAGGTATCATGGTCACGGGCAGACTGAGATGGCGTTCGTCTTGACAGAAGATGTTGCTCGTTCTACCTTCATATTTTAACTAATTATTTGAGTGCCGACCTACGCAATATGAGCTCACTGTGTCTTGATGTCTTGCAGCGAAACGTCGGGACCTAAACCTAAAATCAAAACCGCGAAAAAATCCTTAAAAAGTAGTTTTATTTCAATGACTTCAACTGTTTAAAATCCTCAGCTACCTTGGTTCAGCCGCCACTTCATCAATATCATGGTATATCAATATAAGTGGACCGCCATTACTCCTAATCTGTGAAGTGGACACGCTCAACCGACGCACCATAACCAACACAAGCTATACTTCTCAAGGTTCCGGGTACCATAGAGACTGTTGTTCCGGGTTCCCGCCATAATGACTGTTCCAGATGGTCACCTGGTCGCAGCCGAGACGGTATACTCCGGAAAATGGTCATTACATGGCCAAGAACAACATACCATACGTTTTAATTTAACTACATTTTAGTTTAGGATATAGTCTGAGGTTGTATGTGCGGAAAACTAATTCCTCCGTACTGCGCAGGAATTAGTTTTAAATGGTTCATTTATGGATCCGAAGTAGAGCAAGAGGACGCCAATAGGGCATTAGGTAAACGTACGACGGAAAAACTAATCCTAAATAATTATACGCAGAATGAAAAAAAAAAACTTTACTTCAGCTAAGGATTTAAAGTAAATGTGAAGTTAAAATGCATATAGAAACTTAAAAATGCATTCTATCCAGATAAAGCGCTTGGTACAATTTCAAATACTTATTTTCCAGAGAGTTACCAAGGAACAATAATAATATTTAGCAGTTCTAGAAAAAATATGTAAGGTATTAGAATATAAATTGTTTACTAGATTAAACACATTGTTCAGTAGGTGTATATGACCTTTATCTAGCAGGTTCTTTAGAAATAGGTGGAGAGGTAGTGGTACATTTCCATTTTACATAATTAAGTACTCTAAAAAGCCAAGATTAAGTAAAATGAGGCTTTTAACATAAATACCTGAATTAATCTTTAAATTATCCCTTGACAAGACATTTTATTTGCAAATCGTATGTCAAACAGTTAATTATATTGTTCATTCAGGTCATTTAACACTACACTTGTAATTGAGAACCAATGTATTATCCACGGAACAAAAAAAACAAGTGGAAGTGCAATACGCCAAAATTACTATAGGAACCGCTGTCGCCAAACTCACACAAATAATCCGATAATAACATATGCACTACAACGAAATAATCCGTATGATTGGTAGTTTTAAATTTTGACAAAATTAGCCTACATCACAGAAAAAAAATAAACCCTGACGTTCTAAAAATAAGGTTAATTTTGCATTAGCAACAATACGTATTTACGGTCTACAGTACACTAAATTCGATTGACGAGTTAGTTTTGCTACTTGACCATAGATGGCGATATATAATCAATATAAGCAATTATCAACATAATTGCTTTTGACATACGGTTGACAATGGCGTGACTCTAATGCTACTCGGCCAAGGACACACCACGTATTACATTTAAATTCTTTGTCGATATCGATAGATACCCGATTTTTGTTCAAATACGATAAATAGGACTCGTTGGGAGTATATTTATTTATTTGTTACATAAACCGCTGTACATTTTAAACCATTTAATAGACACACAAGACTGACAGACGGATAGGTAAAGGGTCATGCCCAAGTTTCATAGTGAGTTTGGTCCAGAGTGCACACTTATGATATGATGTCTTAAATTTAATATAGATTGTCAACATGTAATTAAAGGAGGAATCAGATAAATAAAACTTCGGGTTTTATAGTAAAAATTCGTCTTTAATATTCCGCATATGTTGAAATTCTCATGATTCTCGTGAATTAAATGGACTTTTTGCCGTGAAACTTGAAGAAAGGAAGTGCAGTGTCAATTTCACGAGTTTTCATCTATCCACCGGTGGATGAATCAGGATTTAGCTTGCCGGCCGGCCTCCCACAACGCAAGGACGCACTCTCTATCCATTCCTCTTTCATGCTTGTGACTTCGGGAAACCTGAAACAAATTTTTAATGAAGGTTAGAAAATTCTATTACCTTCTGTTTGTAACACTCTGTGTGTAAAGTCTCAGTCATTAATAAATTATGTTACTATTTAAAACATTGATTATATTTTTGCTTTATACCACTTAAACGACCATAAATTTACTTAATATAAATTTCGTGTATGAATTAAGGCGACCTCATACCTATATTGTAATGCAAAACGAAATAAATAAAAATAACTGTTTGGGTAAAGATAGTTATACCGTATATCGACATCAATCGACAAAATCAATTTTCGACTTCATTTATTCTTGACGTAAAGACAAATGTGTTTTAAATTAGATGTATTCATACGCCTACTGATTAACGAAGTTTTAAATGACTGATTATAATGGTTTAAACGCAAAATAATAAGGCTTGTAACATTATTTTAAACACTGTTTAGGATTATGTCATGTTCTTCATTTAAGAAAATGGCTGTTCCGTTTAAAGTTCCTTAGAAATATTAACTTTTCCGAAAAATGTACCTATACTCGAAAGATGACTTAACGACAATGCTGCCCTCTAGTTTACAAATGCAAACATTGTAATGCAGGTCTTGATATAGTCAGAAAAATGCTACATAGATGGCGCTTACCGAAGTTTTATATCAATGAGTACCACAAAGTATCCAACAGATGGCGCTTTCACTATTTATGACGCGCAGTCTAACATCTGTCAACGTAATCTTTCATCATTGAACGAAAATAGATGGCGCTTATACTACCTACTCTGGTTGTACAAACCAAGCGATAGGTGGCGTTATTAGTTTTCAACTGACTTTTAGAAGTTAGCTTTTATGCAAAACTGACAAAAGTATACATTTGCATATATTTTTAAAGTAGTTTTTTATTCGTCTATTATTGTGTAGTTTCTTGTCACTAAACAAGCGTAGCGTCAATCCTCGATCCATGAAATCTGATCAGTCATGGCAAATTGCTTGAAGCTACTCAAATCTTGAATAGGTACCAATCACGGTAATCGGTTGAAATTATTGAGTTGCAGCCGCATTTTGTTCACACGGTGCAAAGGAGGTAAATACACTTTTTTATTTTCTTTTATATAAGACGTTCAAAATAAAGTAAAACAAATAAACATTGAATAGGAGCAGAATGTAAGGAAGTTAGAAAATCTCAAAGGGAAAGAAAATATACTAAGTTGTTTTAAATGCCAGGTACGGATGTAAAGGTATAAGCAACACTTAGGGCTTGCTTGCTACTAATTAACAGTCGTGATGGTGAAAGTCAATAAAATTCCAAACAAACATTACCGATTACAAATCTACTATGACCTACACACTATTCAAATCTACGATACTACCATGCGTTATGTTATATCAATAAAAACAATATCAAACGTACACGCTACAATTTATGACCAATTGGCCAATCAATCATTCTTTTCACACAGCACGCGCGACTCGCTAATCAAAATCGTAAAATAAGATACAACTGCCCATCTAGAAGCCATAAAACGAAGAAATTCACATGCAGCATTGAATAATTCCAATTTTAAACAACGAATGATGGGCTCAAACTCGTTTTGGTGGCAACCAATTATTCAGTCAAAATTCACTCATTGATCGGTGGAACGGTGGCAGAATGGTTGCGTGTCGTTGCATTTCGAGAATCGAGAATATCTTACCATAAATATGGACGCTGACGATTTCGCGCGAATCGAAGCTGTCAAAGTTATGGAGCTGTTAAGAAGTTATATTTTTAACCGTACTAATTAAGGACGCGTGTGTATTTAAATGATATGTTCTGTAAATAAATTGTATGTCTGTCACATAGTTAATTTAAGCGATGGACAATAAATTAGATGAATTAAATATGCTGTCAATGTGTCGTAAAGTGAACACCTGTAACGGATTGGCTGATAAAACTGCACTTGCACTATGTACATAGTCTTGGGGATAGGTAAACGAGTTGTCAGCCCTATCTAAAATACTTTCACTTATTGGACTTTTATTACACGAGAAGGTAAAGCAGCTGGATCCATGTCTGCCTATTTTAATAGCAGTTTAATGCAGGATTTTACATAACTTGATGTAGAAACTTTTTGATTAAGACGCTTACCGATGCAAAGACAACCGGCATTTTAGACTAAGTAGATTGTTTATATCTTCCTTAGTTACAAAAGTCGATTTGTTAACAAGAAAAACTTGCAAAAAAGAGTATGTAAGAGGATTTTTTTGCAGTTAGCCTGGGGCCCAAGTCTGCTATTTACACTGGGTTCAATGTCTTCATAGTGGCGTGCCAGCAGAGCCATTTTCGAAAAATTGGTATTCTACTAAACGTCAAAACGTCAAAATTGCGCATTGGAACGATTCGGTTCAATGTTCAACGACTGTGACCAATAGTTCATACATTTGGTACAAATTGTAATGCGCAATTTTGACGTTTTGACGTTTAGTAGAATACCAATTTTCCGAAAATGGCTCTGCTGGCACGCCACTATGAAGAAATTGAACCGAGTGTAAATAGCAGACTTGGGCCCCTGAGCGCAGGCTTTGACTGCTTCACCGGACTTTCATGTAAGAGGAGAGTTATACCCAGAAGTGGGCACATCTTACATATATTTTCTTGTCTATTCCGTTTCTTGTATATAAAATGAAACGGTCATTGATCACTACGCTTTTTAACACGTGAGCTAGCTTTCCGTTCCCATTAAATATCAAATCGAAACAAGTGTGGAGGGATCGTAACGAGTGGAAAAAAGTGGTCTCTGCGTACCCCTACAAGGGAAAGTGTGATTATAATGTATGTATGTAATAAATAACAAAATCCAACTAATCAAAGCTTCTTAATCTTAACAAATAAGTGTAACGTGTCAGCAAATACTCAAGTTAAAGCTAGTTAGCTGAGTTATGTGTCACGTGGTCGCGACAGATTATAATCGCGGGTAATGCGAGCCGCCGGCGGCTAATGAAATCATTGTCGGTTCGCCCGTAAGGCTGGCTGTGAACTGGGGCCCAAGTCCGCTATTTACACTCGGTTCAATGTCGTCATAGTGTCGTGCCAGTGTCACCGTCAAATGAGCCAAATTTTCGTATTCAGATAAGCCAACAACATCGTGGCATCGTCGTGGGTTCAGTGGGCAATGTGGTGTTGTCAATTAAAATTAAAAATAAAAGTATCAACCATTTTGTAAATATTAATAGGCAACACCAGTTGTCACTAATTATTACTAATCGTTTCTTACGTTGCAAAAAATTGTATTAAATGGTTTTTGAATACTAATTAATTGTAAAAGCGCATAAAATATGTCATTACTATTAAAAAATTGTAAATAAGGATATTTATATGTAAAAAAGGAAAGTTTTTGTTCAAATTGACACAATGTCTATGAAAAACAAACGTTAACCATAGACATCAGCCATTTATGTGACAAATTTTAAGTGCGCCAAAATTAAATTTAAAAAATTGTAAAATTTTATGACTGGTTATAAACCAGTCTTATAATTAATATAATTTTATGGGTTTCTTACAGAAATAAATAATTTAAGTTGTAATTTAAATAAAAACTGATTTATTTTCAATTCTAATATACGGGGTTTTACAAAAACAAGTATACTGCCTTATTCAATGTCTTATTTGCGCAGTTACAAAATTCCATTCCTATGGAGAAGAACAGGCAAGAAACTTTATAAGTGTCACCCAAATTAAAACTAGTTAAATTATCTTACTCACACGATTTAATTTATTTGACATAATTATATTATATAATTCCCACATACACAAACTTAAGTATGTATAAACAGAAAACAAATCAATATCAAATGGATTACAATATTTTAAGTAAGCTAAGATGTATTACAGTAGTTGAAAAAAGAGAAAACAGTTAACTATGTTGATGCATTCACAAGAAAAGAAAAATCACAAATTTTCTGGTATGAGAAAATGTAAACACTGCATATATTAACATACTCATATTATAACCACATATTGTATCCTATTTCAAGACCGATAACATATACATTGTATTTAACGTTTGTTTGTTGCTTTGCAACGTGAGGTGCGTGTCACAAGTGAGCATCTAAAACCAGAAAATATTGGTAAATAATAATTGTCTTATTTCAGCTGCCCACAAAGTAGTTTTGTATTTATATTCTTCAATCTTTTTTAATTTATTATTAATAGTCTTCTTTCAGGTGGCTACTAATTAGTTTTTTAATTTTATCTTCATCTAATCTTTGGAACTGCAGTCAAAATAATAAAGTGGGCACCGCAAAACATCTGAAAACAGAATTTACTCATTAGTTTTTGAATATCATGTCTACTAATTCTTAACTCATCTTTGAAACTATATTATATTTTTTTTTACAGATGCTCATAGTTAACCATTATCACCCTTTATAAATTTATAAATATAATATTCAGGATTGTGACTATCAAATAAGTACATTGGTTAACTTTATTTGTTTCAGCCCACAGCCTATTTGCAAGTGCCTGTTTTAAGGTTCATCCCCTACATAGGTCCATGTTGACACTGGGGTTATGTGGATCTGAGTATCCAAATACTTTTTAATAAAAAGCAAGATGTAGATAATAAAAAAATATATATATTAAATACCTGGTGCTGTCGCTCCCTTTCAGCATTGGTCTCCTCAGCTGTGAAAGGTATTACAGAGACTCGGTGTCTTTTGGCAATGTTATGCTGAACACTGCATCACATGCACGCATCGTTAATTCCCCTGCTGTAATAGGGCTACATTGCACAGTGCATGCCACAAGCAAACATCTGAAAACAATTTTTTTTTTATTTACACTCAAGGTTATATTAGAAAGATAGCTTAAATCAATATGTGTCCATTGTATTACCTGAAACTTGTATTTAGTAGTCCAATGCAGCGTTCCACTAGGTTTCTTGTGGCCACATGTCGCATATAATAATTATTCTCAGAAGTTCCTTCTGCTGAGCCTGATATAGCAGTCAACACATCATTTAAAGCATCTGTCACTTGATTCACTGAAGAATGATTGCCTAACCAAAGTTTGGAATGAGCCCGTCGCGTAAAAAAGCGACCGCAATAAGTACCTGTAATAAATATACAATAAATATACGTACATGTAAAATATGAAACACTACTTTTGAAGACAATTTGAAGGCAATGTAACAAATTTACACATGTACATCGTGTTCCACAAATATCTGTAATTACTATATATCAAGCTAATGAATGGTTTTCTATTCATCAGCAGTTATTAGGATATTATCTTTACTAACCTTATGAGGAGGCGAGATAGCGTCAGCTCGTCGATGTATCTTTAAGTGAGGAGTTAACTCGGACACTAACTGAGTAACTTGATCTTTCTTCTCTTTGTTTTTATGTCTCGCGAGACAGAAACCACATGGAGCCTCAACATGTCACGGAATTACTTGACGACGCTGATGATTTCGGCGTTGACGGTCACGTAAATTGGCGAACAACAATAATAAAACAACAACAACTTTTGCAAGTACGTTGTTTTTGCAAAATGGCGAGTTTTCGTTGAGTTTGACGTTTATCGTCGTGGTTCAACTGCTGTCAAAAAATAGCGGAATACGAAATTTGTACCAAATGTATGAACTATTGGTCACAGTCGTTGAACATTGAACCGAATCGTTCCAATGCGCAATTTTGACGTTTTGACGTTTAGTAGAATACCAATTTGCCGAAAATGGCTCTGCTGGCACGCCACTATGAAGACATTGAATGGAGTGTAAATAGCAGACTTGGGCCCCTGTAGACTTGTGTTGTCGATGTCCACTTGTCGCGTTGATTATAGGCACGGTGAACAGATGGGTTTATATTTTAGAGGTTTATTTTTTCGATAAATTATTTTATGGTGTATGAAATATGTTTAATTGATCTTATACTTGTGGTTCTGCCTGCCCTGGTGTCCGTTATCTCAGTCTTTTTCTTTTCTTGGGATCTAAACTTGCCTTATACATATTATGTACCAAGTTTCATCGATTTATTTAGCTTTATTGAGCTGTCGGAGTTTTTTTGCACTCATTTAGAATCAAAATAAAAACGCCTTACAATAAAGCTAGTTCTGTTAATCATATTATTGACAAACTGTTTTTTATCACAGAAATAGTAAAGACTGACTTCGTTCTTATATCAATGGGTTTTATACTAGGTATCGAGATATCTACTTTGTCCACACCGGAACCCCAATTTTACATAACCCTGTGTAAAAATCGCTGACTCGCTACCCCCCAAAAGCATAGGGCTCTTGACCTATTAACCGTATCCTTAATCATAATCAATAGTACTTAAGTTCGTGCCAATTATTTCTAAGCACGATAAAAAATTTAGCGGTTTTTTTTAACAAAAATTCAGTTTAGTACAGCATTAAATCTCTAATTTTTTGCATGGTTTGTTTACCACATAACCTTATAGGGGATTAAGTGAGATAATTTCTCTATTGTTAATTATCATAGCATAACTAAAGCAATTTTCAATAATTCGCGGTATCGTATTTCTGACTATTAGTTACACTCCCGGACACTTAAAATGAGCTATAACGCCTATAACGTAATATTATGTCGTATTGTTACATATTGGTATATTTAAAGCATAGTTCAACTATACCTAATTTCAAAATTTTAAATAAAACAAACATCCGAATTGAGAACCTCCTCCTTTTTTTATGTCGGTTAGAAAGAAGTCCCAAATGTATAAAAATACAGAATGACCCAATTCATCGTGTAGATATTTGACACAATCACCGTGTAAAGTTGAGTAAATGTAATGTCAAATTCGTTAGGCAAGCCACAGATAGCATATTAAAACTGACAGGGCAACGATACTGTATACAGGCCCCTTTATTACCCATTCAGCCTATTCTGTTGCCTACTTGCTCTATAGAATATGGATAACTCTTTGATTTACGACTCGAGTTTCATTTCAATTCTATTATCTCTGACGGATTACAATGGACAGACAGTACGGATTAGCTTCTTATTTACTTAATCTTCAAAAGTATTTTTTTTAGCACAAGAATTTTTATGGTACCGAAAGTTGATATATATTTTTATGGTATTTACCCTAGTGCATTTTTTTGTCTTTCATCCTTGCCATGTCTTAAGAAAGACAAAGAAATTCGCACTAAATAGTCTTTAGTTCTGTTCTAAATGATCTAACAAAACATATGCGAAAGTTTATAAGGATGAAATAAAGATGAAAGAACAATGGCAGAATTTGGTCTGGACTTTTTTTGGCGTCCATAGATTTTATAAATGTTAATCAAATTTAATAAATTTTCTACGATTTTTCAATTATTCATTCCTTCTTGTAAAAGCCGGAGTTATTTTTATGTTTTTAAAAGCTCATAAAATGATGTTCGGATTAGGTACCTACATTCGACATGTTACCATTAAAATAGTGGTGTGAGTCTGTGTAATTAAACGAATGATCGATATAATCGACTGATCGATCGTCCCGTGTAAAGTTCGTTTTGTTTTTAACATAATATTGAAATTATCTATTCTTTCGTCTTTAATCAATGACATATTTGAAGAAATACTCCTACTTTTAAATCCAATTAATAATGGATCAAAATATCAGAGGATCGTTTCAGTTTCGTATCGATTCTCAAAAAAAAACGAATCTAAAAGTGCAGCGCTACTTTTGTCTTGGACAGTGAATGTTATCTGTGGTTGTCTGTCAAGTCAAGACGCTACAGAACTACCCTCCTTATTATATTTCTCTATGCTACAGAATCCTTCCGCGTTTACTATCTCGGTTGTGTTTTATTTACATTTAGTTTATATTTGGCTTTCTATTTATTTTTACCCTACCTGGACTGTTTATGGACTGATTGATACTGCCTTGTGTGGCTAGTGCGTGCCCTTAGGACTCCGATATTGCTTTTGCGTGAGCATAAGCTAATTTTACTTTGCTTCGATTGTGCCTATATTGAATTGGTTTTTTTGGTGTAAACCCATAACAATAACTATGGTAGATTACGATAGAGATCATCGTCGCACGCGCATTTTATGTGTAATGATGATAATGAGATGAGGAATGAAATAAATAATTAATTATTTGCCCTAACATAGTTTTATTGCTTACGGGGCAAGTGTATTTTTTTAATACGCGCTCAGCTTTCTTAAACATTCTTATTCTCACTTAGACCACATCACATTTTCATTTCCTTAGGACATAATTTCGATCTGCGTTTTTTTTTATAGATATAATTGACGTTAATTCATAACCTAAATAATAAAATTCTAACACCGAAATCTTTTTTTTCCGGCTTTCCCAAATGAAAATAGTCTCATTTAAAGATTCTGGAGCTAACGCCAAATCTTTTAAGATATTTTTCATTAGGGGACGCTTCAATTTGACCCCAGACAATTCTTAGTATGGAGACCTGCCATTGTTCTTTAGTTTAGGCTCTATTTGATAATTAGTAAAAACCTTTTGTATCAAAATACCTCAAGATCTTTCTCCATATATTTAAAGATAAAGATATTTCTCCAATAGTATTGGAAAATAGACCGACTAAAACCAACGTGAGCTTCTTTCAAAGATAAAAGAAAGAAGGTTTGAACTTATCCATGCCTTTCCTGATTCCCGAAGTACCAACATTACCAGGAAATTAACCAATGAGGTCGGTAGCAATACCGAAAGTTAATAAGGTGGTTAAGTTAAATATTTAAAATACTAGAGAACTAGCCGTCACTCCAAGTTCTGTATCACTTTACCGATATATATTATAAATGGGCTATTAGCAGCTCTCTAGGTTATAAACTATCTTTGTGCAAAATTTTGTCAATATCTGTTAACCCCTTCTGGCGTGAAGGAGTAACAAACAAACGAACACCCATCTATCGTCAGATAACTTTCACATTTATACTAAGGTATAGGATACGTATGTACCCTGATAGACAGGTACCAGTCTTACATCAAATAAATCGAGTTAAAGCTTGCACACTAAAGTCTAAACAATTATTTTATTGTGTAGGTGGGTAGCGCACCTAGATAGATTACTTGGTACCTAGATACGAACAGCAGTAAAATTGTAATCGAATGGAATTACGTACAGCTAGTACCTAAGTTAGTGCCAGTCATAAAATTATCAATTAAATATTAATGAATGAATAAATGTGGACGAATTCACCTAAAGTCAGTGGCCAAATTTCGTTATGACACATAATTAGAGACATCGAAAGTACCATAAAAATCCTGTCTCGAATGTAGAAAATACGAATTCGGCGTTGATCCGTCCGGGGATCCAACCTGGGACCGCAGAACTGGCGTCAACTCGCAACAGCCGGTGTGTATGTCGCAGACAAATAGTATAATTTGGCATTTTACATACGGCGTCGTCAGTTTAAAAACGTGTGCGGTTATGTAATATGCCGTAGGCAAAATGACAACTCATTCAATCGTTATAACGCGACGTTTGTGTTATTTTAGGGTGACCATGCTCATTAAAATCTCGAGACAAATTTTGAATTACATACGTCGTCGCTCGCTTCGCTCGCTCTGTTGCAAGGTCACAATATCTAACCTAACCTAACCTATTGATCTCTGTCACAAAGTCGAACCTAATCAAGCAATGGATTTCTGGGCCTATGAATTTTTGAATATTCGATCAAATACATTTTTTTTTGACCAAAAATACTCCGCAGGAGTCCTTCACGACCCAGAGTTTATGGATACCTTAGCATTTTTGACGTGCCGGATAACCTCAAAAACTAAATACTTCAATTTGCCTAGGCATTATGTATATGGTGTTTAAATTTTCGATGAAACGTTGTGGCATATTATAAAGTGACTCGGCAATATACATTTTGCCTTCGGGATATTACATAACCGCAAACGTTTTTAAACTGACGACGCCGTATGTAAACACGCAGATTATACTATTTGTCTGCGACATGTACACTACTCGACTATAGAGGTCGTCAAAGATTAAATAGGTAGGTACCTAGGTAGAACAGTAAGTAACTCTAGAAATCTGCAGATATGATGATAGACATTAAATAGATAGGGCACATAAAAACGACATCATAGGTACCTACATTGGGTTTTTTTTTTACTTAAGTATAATGACGGTAAACTACCTTTTAAGTAAGTAGGTACCTAGAAGTTGCCTACGCAAAGTAGCAGGACAAGAACTAAAGACGTTATAATAAATACTTTGTAAAAACTAACATTTCACACCAACCTAAAAATAAATGAAACTTCAATTAAATTAACACATAACGGTGCCGATTCTCTTGTACACCGAACTAAACTAAACTAAAACTAAAATTTCTTATTTTTAGTTAGTTGGTTATAGTAAGTTATTCTGAAAACAAGATTCACTAAATTTAAATTACAGTTTTGACACAACTAAAATCGAGTTTGACATTCGTTAAGTTGAGTTGGCCATAGACCAAGATGGCAGTAGACCATAGACACAAGCTGAGTGAAAGTGAACGAAATGATCTGAATTGCAAAAAAACCTGAGTAAAATCGAATAATTATTTAAAATTTGTCTATTAGTAATCATTAATGAAGTTCAGGGAGCATAATGATGGCGTAAAACTTTATAACTGTTTATATTTATTTTTTAGTTTTTACTATCTGTGACCATAGTAATCCTGCTAGGGTTGTAAATCGAAAATAATTTAGAACTTTGGCGATACTTTTTCGGTTTTTAATAAGAAAATTACCTATAATTTTATTAAAATCAACGTTACTGCCGTTTAAATAGAAAAACAGGTAGCATGATTTATCCTGCTATTTATTTTAGATAATTAAAGCTAGTTAGAGCTTTATTGAGAGCGGCTCCATACCGGACTGGCGTATTCGCCAGCCGAGTAGCAGAGTGCCATCCCCGTTGTCCGTAGGACGTGTGGTGATGCTCTCCTCTTGGTAGAGGTTAACCGCCTCAGGGTGTTGTTTCTTGCATGCACTTTCATTTTGGTGTTTATGCAGTTTTATTGATAAAACGTTTAATTACGCACACAATTAATTACGCACAACGTTGGCCGAGTCCTGATAATATCGATTACGAGTGTAAAAAATCGATCTCGCAAAAACGGTTTGCGGATGTAGCAGTAATGACAGAAATTCAGGAATTAGGATTTAGGGTTGAAGAACAAGAAAATATTAACGAGAATATGAGAATATCAAATGTAATGTTTTGCAAGTTACTTTCAAATGACCTTCAACAATATTCTGGGAATAAACGTTTAATCATGATGCAAAAAATTATAAAGCCCTAAAAAATTATGAATAAAATTGTGTATTAAAAATATTATTTAAATAATTTAGTTAAGAGTATTTAAAATATATTTTTAAATTTCTCCTCTGTCATTTGGAATGGGTTGGATTGGTCTCGCAATCTTTCCAATTTAATTCTTTCTTGTATTTGTCTAAAAAATAGTTAAAAATAAATAAGTTTGTATTAGTTTATTACACAGAACCTAGAAGTAGGTTTGATTACGAGAAGTGGATTTATCCACTTCTTTTCCATTAATGTAGAAAGGGCATAGATTTTGAGTACAAAAATCCCTTGTAAGTTTACATGAATGCATTTTGTATTGTATCTTAATAAAATAACACTAAATTTACCTTTCTGCCGCATCAACAACAGCTGCAATCACATAAGCTTCCATAATTAACTCAAAATCATAAAAAGAATCGAAAAATACAACAGAGAGGTGCTTTAAAAATTTTAGTTCATGACAACTAATTTTATTCCACACCTTTTTAATCGCGATTAAAAATAGTCTGATTTAGTTTGACAATCGAAATTTTAGGTGAAAAACGTCAATTTCAGAATAGCAAAATTGTCATTTTCATTAAATTGAATAACTTAGTGCTGTCAAACTATAATTTATTTAAGTAACGTCACTTTAGTTAATTTCAGAATGGGAAACGTCGTCTGACAGGAACAAACTAAATTTTAGTGATTTTTAGTCTAGTTTAGAGAAATTTGTGACAAGAGAATCGGCACCAACATCTATCAAACAGGTAGGTACAACACTAGTTGTTTGAACTTATTTGTACAACTCAAGTGTAAAACTGACTAAAGACACGCATTCAACTATTTATAAAGACTACAGGATTCCTAGGTTACTAAAGAGATGCAATGACAGGTTTATATTACAAGATAGCACTTCTAAACTAGATTCAAGCGTTACACGCAAGTAAATAGGTTAAGAAATAATTAGAAACTAGTTTAACGTAAGTCCTAATTCGGTGAATAAAGGGTAGGTATCTAAAACAGTAGGCATAAGTCATAACCCACCCACACAAACCCGCTATACATAATATACACCTAACAACAAATATACCTACTCGTATTTCGCAAAGCAAACAAATTTATCCCCAAAACTAAAACTATCACGCTCCATTCATAGCCCCCATTCACAACGTGAAGCCCGCCAAAACTATCAGTGTTGCCAAAATAACAAGCTGAATCACACAAAACAAACTATCAACATTAGCGATCATTATAATTTTATTTAGCCTCTGGCGAAACTGAGGCGTAAGGATTCAAGATGAGAAAAAAATGAACCCCTTCCGCAAAGAATTTAGGAGTGCCCGCGACTGGGACCGAATCCGACTTGCTCGTTATAAATTTTGTGTAAGATAACAATGCGTACGTGTGGGTGTGTGGTACAGTCGCTGACGAGTATAGTTACGGCACGCAATAACGCTAACAAGCGTGCAAGCGAGAAGTAAACAATCTTGTGTAGCGTTGTCCCGCTTCCCCCGCCGGCAACATGGCGCGCTGACTCGGGCGCAGGCTCGAATCGTATCGCCTGCCCACTCAAGGTTCGCTGACTGCCGTTCTTTTGTTTTTAATGTTGCCGTGTGGGAATTTTTCCCCAGACTGGTGTAGTTTAGTAATTATTACATTAAAAATAAATTATCACCATTTGGGTTATTATTTTGGCGTGTTTATTTTAAAAGCTTCTTCCATTTTTTTAACACAAAACTTTTTTTAGTTAATGTCACTTGTTGCAAATTTTACTTCTGTACAAATAAAGAAAATGATGAATACTACTAGGATTATTACTTTTTTGGCTAAAACTATATTTCTAAACAGATTTTCGTACGTATAAATTAACGTAACTAGTAATTCTATATTAAATCGACTATCTACTGATGTATTAAAATAAAAATTCAACATTCTTACATAACTCTCTAGCTAAACTAAATGCGCTATAGATATACAACTAGGTAAATTAACAATATACAAGTTTTATTTATCACTGCTTAAACTTGTTTATTATAGGTAAAATGTCTTAAATAAACAAACAGTAAATCAATCATATTTGTTAAATTAAAGAAAACGTACGTCTGTTAAATACAAAATGTGTGGAGAGTGTTGTAATTATTTCGGGAACCCTGGACCGCAGACGAAAACAGCGTCAAGCCGAGGACCTGCTCAAACCGAACGTCTGCATACCGATCGTTGGTTTTTTATAAGCGCGCGTCGGTGCACGCGGCGTGTCGCTGTGTGAGTGGGAGTGCGCCAGTGTGCGTGCGGCTCGTTCTCGCGCGCGCCGCGCTCCATTGTTGTGTGCAGTAGACTCGCGACTCTCGGCCTGCCGCGGCCCGTTTCACGCGCTCGCCGACCACGACTAAAACTGCCGGCGATAAACAAAATAATGACCAGTGTACCACATTACGTGCATCGCGAGTGCAACAAGCGACAACAGTGTGTGATAACGAGTATGTAATGTGCGTGTTGTGTCAAACGGTGTGCGTTTTTCGACGTGTTTTGGAGTTTGGAGGCGCGTGGAGAGCGCAATGCACGTCGTGTTTAGGTATGTGCTGACCGATTAATTATGGCCCATCAGTGAGGGGTCGCTGGCCTGCAATTTCGCCACTGAGATCGTTTAGTGTATTTTTATAATCGGTGACAGATTTCGCGGCGGCACGGTGCGACCACGGCGTGTGGCGAGCCGTGCTATTTACACGACTGTTTTCGTTTACATATACAGAACTGGCTGGCGTCAACGTTTTCTAGTCACATCCGTCGTTCCTTGTGGTGGTTTATGTGCATTTGGCGCCGTCGGTGTGTTATCAGTCCTCGGGAAGTGTGTCGAGTAATTTATAACGTAATTAATACGTTATCGGTGACGGTGAAGCGATGAAGCCGCGTGAGTTGTGAACTTTGCATCCAATTGTGACCACCAGGAGTTGGACCCTTACAACATGCTTATACGACTCTCCAAATCCGCTCATTACCGAATTACACCCGCCAGACAAAATCAGAGAATGATACATTCTTTTCCGAAGTTTAAAAAGCATGTAAGATAAAGTACAATGTCCATCTAATCATTTGTAGGTAGGTAGCGCAGATAAAAATACTAACTGACTGCTATTTCAGCCTGATTTCAATATCTTTATATCCTTAACTTTTAAAACGATAAACAAACATCTCATTAGTAATCTAGACGTTAATATTGTCAAACTTTTCAAGACAAGGTTACTATTGCCAACCTTCCAAAACAAATATTAGGGTAAATGGTACTGTTGTCGTACATATTAAGAAATGATAGAAAATTGACAGGAACGCGAGCATTTGTAACTTGTAAGTTTTGTTTTATTAAATACACGCAAGTTTTATTTATTTATGTAAGATATAATTTTAGTATAGTTTTAAGTGTTTGTTGTTATATAAGATTTAGGTACCTATTGAATTGTAAACAAACTTTTGTAATAATACAATAAACATCGGTTTATTAAAGTACCTACAAATTGAAAACAATTATCGTTTTTTTAGTACTTCCTTCATAGTTATGTATGGATAAGTATTAATTTAGTAAATAACCATGCCGATACCCCGGCTTAGTTGCAAAGTTTATGAAAACTTTTTATATGTCGGTAAGTAGGTACCGTTTAAAACTATAAATACTATATTAGATAAAGGTTAGTTTTTCAAAGAACCAGGAACGTAAATGGTGTTTTTAATTAGAGGTCAAACAAAAAAGTAGTTGACAGAACCACAAAGCCCTATTTATCTCACTATAAAAAGAAGTTTCCCCTTAGCGACAAGTTACTAAAATAATGCTTGTTAACTTAATACATTTCATCATTTTTAAATGGCATGATATACCTACGATACGATAAACTTGTTTCTACAGAAACTATTAATTAACTTTACTATGTCTGGCGGAATTATTGAAATGTTCATTGCAGTACTAAAATGACAAGTCATGAGGAACAAAGTTGATAATTGTAATGCCATTTATTTTTTATTATCAACGGGACCCCAATAAATAACAAAATAGCCCTACAAATGTGCACAAACGCACCTGCTTAATAAAAAAGGACATCCCTTAATAAAAACAAAGTTTATTATAACGAAATTATACAAATTACGAGGTTATTAAAGTCCAAAAATTTATGATAGCACTATATCGACTGACACCGGAGCGGTAATCCGATAGCAGGTTTTGTTGGCTTATGTGTCAAAAAATAAGTACTATTTACTTTGTAGTTTCTTGTTATCTTATAATCCCTTAAGTTCTAATCTAGCTAAATCATTTTTTATGAATCTTTTTAAGGAGCGCTATAATAAATAAACGGAATATTTTTACTAAACAGTGCGAAGTAGAACATTGCGACAAAATTTGTATCAGCAAGAGAAACATGCCCATTTTCTTTGCATGACATCAGCCCCTGGCCACTTTTATCACTGTTAAGATACCTATAGGAAGTATTGAACCTTTAAGGCCAAAAATTTCGTTAAGTTAGTGGATTTAAACAGGTTTATCGAAACCAAAAATACGCACAAAATCCTTGTCTCATTCAGACTAAATCTCCGCCGCTGCTGCGACCATTTCTCAACGCCGTGTCCGTTCCAAACCAAAAAGAATAATATTTATAACCCCTTTATACTTTTTTGAGAAAAAATATATTTAAATTTTTCCTTTTTTTATGGCTCGCGGTTAAACGCGACATCTCGGGGTCACCAGCGGCCGGTATAAAACCATACTTTTTGCTTTTGACGTTTTTAGTGTCCTATAGTCACTTTATTCGCATCTAAAGGATTTTACGTGAAGATAGACTTTATTATTGAACAATATTATTATTATTTGTGCTTTAAAAATGTCACGATTCGGTAGCAATTTAAAATTAAGCAGACATCGACGTTGTATAGTTGTGCACGGGAAAGAGATCTAAACACTTATTCTCAGAAGCGAACAATCGTCTTATTTTGGTCGTTATCTCAAATGAATTATTCATATAATCGCATTTCCTACGCTCGAGGAGTATTATTGGATCTATTTTTATTTATTGTTATATCTGAACGTCGATTTTGTCGCTATAAAATCTTTGATTTACTAGATAATAGTTTAACGACAGTATAGAATATAATTGGCAGTAGCAGAGTAATATTTCAGCGGACAAGTGAATTACATTCAAGTTTTCGTCAATCCTTACTTATATCATTGAGATCTGTGATCTTTTAACAATTTAACTTTTTAGTGCTTATTTTTACAAACTCATGATCTACTAAACTTGTTTCGCTTTAACAAAAACAAGTTACAATTCGGGTTTTCCTCAATGAATTAAAAAAATACTTTTATATATTTTTAAACAAAGCCAGTCGCATTTACAGAGACAGCTATTAAACGCGTGCGGCTTGCTATGAGAACCTGCGCGAGAGTTGAGAATGTTAATGCGCTCGTGTTGTTCGTTGAGCACACGCGGAATACTGAATGCGTTTACAAATATACTGTGTAACTAATATAACCCACCATAAAATAAAATTTTCAATGACGTTTGGAACAATTCTTAAATTCATGATCTAAACGTGTCTAGTTTTGAAATTGCTAAGTTCCTAGTTGGTATAAACAACGTTTTAACTTGCTGGTCAAATAAATAAACTAAGGTTATATTCCTAAAAAATCCTTTGCTGTTTGATAGGTACCTAATACATTTCACTGAAATTTTGACTTTTTAGAGTAGGTATATTTACGGCTTCCAGTACAAATTTCTGTCTTAAACTTATAAATATGAAGCCTATGAACAACGTGGTCTTTGTCACCTTTATAATAAACTCCATGTGTCATTACTTTAATTTGAAGACATGTGCATGTTTGAAGTTATGACAATTCTTAAGTAAGGTTTATACGATATGAAATAGACCACAACTACCACAAGGCATACAAATGAAATAACCATCAAAGTTAATTGGGAAATATAATTATGCACAAACACACTTGACTTGAATATTTGAATAGTTGTACAGCCGACAACTTATTTTTCACCCTACAAAAAAGTCCCAGTCGTACCAAACGCACGAACTCACTACAAAACGTTTAACGACCCATAAGCGCGGGTCTTCTACATTTCAAATTTCCATTCTTTGGAATTCAAATCGTTGCGATCGGATAGTTTGTTATTGGAATTCAAATTGATTTCGATATGTCATCGAGTGAGATTTCATGGTAGGCCGTTAATCTCAGTTTATGATTACCATACGGTCCACGTATTCGTTCTTTGTACCCCGTCATGTAATGCCTGACCTGTAAGTGCGTGGAATTCTAGACTGATTGTAGCCTCCATTCATAGTGGAAAGTCGTTCGCAATTTAAACATGTACATAGTGACGTGAATACCATAAATAAAAGATGATTAATGCCATTCAGCTAGGTTTTTCGGCCTTTTTGGTTCGATAGCGAAACGGACAGGTCTCACAACTGTTTATTCTGATTATCTTATTTTATCATCATTAGTCTTTTAATGGCTCTGTAATTAAGGAAGAAAAAGTAATAAAAATAAAACATACATGGTGATTTCTACCGTGACGGTATAAATTTTGTCTCCGGAGACCGTAATGAGCATTTCCTAGAACTGCCAGAGATTCTACGATTCGTCCAAAAAAGACTAGAAAAAAATTATGAATGCATTTGTGAAATTCTCTTATAGTTCTTATTGTAAGGCTTTAAAGTTCAAAATATTTCTCCAACCAGTTTTTTGTGACTAACAAATTTGTTCGACGAAAGTCCGCGCCAATTTTTTTTCGTCAAGGGTGAAACGGCGTCCTTTTCTTTCTATTATTTGCGGAACATGATATATTTAAGTATTTAAAAAGGTCATAATTACTCCAATAATATATTGAAACTTAATATTCCTACATATAGGTAATATATTTGATTGCATTATCTAAATTACGTATAATACGTGTAAAGTCCCTTATATTTTGAAATTATATTCAAATCCGCTTACAATCTATGAGTAATCAGATTTTTCATTGCATTATTAACCATTTCATAAATGTTGATAATTTGGTCTGATTAGAAGCATTGACGATTTGACTTGGAAAAGTATTGAAATATTATTTAGTTACATATACCAATTCACGTACGTTTGATTAGGTACATGTAGAATTAATTCATCTTTCTGTTTTAATTACAATCACTCAGGATTAGTTTGTTGGGATATTGCAGTTGCAATCTATATTATGTGTTCTTTAATTTAAGAGCCTAGCTCTTGTCGCTGCAGCTCCTTCCATTTCTTCCCATCGAGTGCCAATTCCTGAACTTTCTTATATGTCACAACAACACGTAATATTATGCATACTTATATTATTGATAATAAGATTGATGACCAGCAGTCTTGTCTGTAATATAGCTAGTTCTTGATGTCTTTAAAACTCCAATATTTTGCTGAATTACCCTTTTATCTGACCTCTTTTTCACCAAACTTAGTCTTCATCGCGTGTCTGTGAGAACTAATATTATTTTTTAACGTTTTCTTAATAGGTATTCCACTTAATTAAATTTTAATGGCGTCCTTTTAAATGGACTTCTCGACTGATCTCGTTTTTTGTCATAACAATACATATGTTCCTTAAAACATGTGAGTTTTAGTACCAACAGAGTTTTTGATCGTTGTATGGAGAATATTAGATTTGCATTCAATATTATTGAAGGAGCACAATTGCAAGTATAGCGGTTTGTTTTATTTTAAGTCGTAATTGATTATTCCAGTAGTGTATGAAACAGTCTAAAGTAGTGAGGAAGCATGATCGTATTTTACGTTGACAGTTTAAGCGTTGATTCCCGAACGGATGTACACGGGTTCAAATCCGGCCACCTCATATTCTTCTTGTGAAACGTCGCGTTGGTTTCCAACTTAATTGGAATGTTTAAAATGGTAGTGTATTTATATTTCACGACCAATTACGTATTAAATTTTCTCAAGAGAACTTCAGCAAAAAAAAGGTTAAAGTGTGAAAATAAATAGTCATGTTTAAATATATTAGCTACAGCTATCTTATCCATAAAATTAATATTCGCGGCAACCACACGCTAACTTCCAAACAAGTATTGCCTAAGTTTTGTCCTGCCAAAGAAAAAAGTTCCTTTTGACTACCCAATTACTTACGCGCAGTCAACCCTCCGAATTCCGACGCATTATATTCTCGTATAGTACAATAATAATCGTTTTTCCCAACAAGCTCACGCACATCTCCTTTGTAACCGGTTTTATTTCCAACAAACTGACCAAAGGATATTAAACCTTAAAGTTATGGACACACACTTGGTTTTCCAAAAACCGGGCCCGTATAACTTATCTCCCAAAATACTGTTTTGACTGTAGGTATGTTCATTGACTTTTTTGGGTTATTTTGAGTTATCTTTTACGGTATTAATGTATGTGTCAAAATGCAAGGAGCGTACCGTTTTAGATAAGGCCGTATCAAAATGTGTATAATTATATTTAATTACTTCTAACGGGAAAGGTGAAATGCTATCTTTTAAACGATCCTTTCTACCTGTTTACTTATTCTATGTGGTTTTTCTTATCCCAAGTAATGCATAGTTTTCGATAGCGTATCCGCCTTAAACGATAACATGCATATTAAATGAATGCCTCTCCCAGATGATTCACAAACAAACAAACATTTTGTAGACCATCGTAGTGTAGATAATTAATCAGCTTTCGATAAAACAACAAAATTGGTTATACCGTAATTTGCGGTCTGATATGAGAACCCACATAATAACTATTTAACATTAAGCACAACAAATAGGTGAAGTAATTCATAATGAATTTATTTAAATCAACAAACTGGTTTTATTATTAACCAGATAAATTATTTAATTACAGAACAATATATCAAAACAAAAACGACACCTTGAGCCCATGACGATAGCCGCGGGCGAAATGCTGTTTAGCGTTTTACGACAGCCAATTTCAAAAGTCTTGTTCTAAAGGAAAAAAGGGTATAATAAAAGTATTTTACATTCGGTCGGGTTACCGAGTGTCTGCGAGGGTCCAGGCTTGAAGAGCACGGTAATTGGCCCCCGCTACTGGGTTTAATAGGCCGCTAACAAATGTGGTGTGAATTGGCGGGGCTGGCGAATTCTGCGATTTAGAATCGAGTTAATCCATTAAAAAAGAAAAAAGGCTGACACGAGACTAACCTTTGCCTGACGAGACAAATAAAAAAAAAGGCAACTGACAGTTCAAACGTCAATGTCACTTTCTTAATTTGATTAGATCACGTTTTATTTTAATACCGCCATAATGTTGCAATGTTAAATGATTCTTTTATAGTTAGGACACTAAATAGAGTCTAAACAAGGCTTCATTCAAGGCAAGCCTACCTGCCCAGCTACGGCTTAACGGACTACAAGGACGGAACAAAAAAAAAGTGAAAATGGCACCCATTGTTTCTGGGACACCATTAAATTTTATGTGTTATTATTTATTACCCTTTGTTCTAATGTTTGCTTTTTGTTTATAGAAAAAACATATTTTTGACTATGAATCAGTTTTAAAATAAACGTTCTAATATTTTTGAATATGTAAATAGATAGTAAATTCTTTAGTATTACTTAGTTGTTTAGAGAACGGACGTTATATTGACCTTAGCAATGAAATTTGAAAAATAAAAGCAATTTAAAATGATGATGCGTGAAATTTGACACTTCGCAATAAAATGTTCGAAACTATCGAATTATGAGTATCATATTAAACAAATCGGCAATTTAACAACAAACCCCATATTAAATTATCATAACACTTCAAAACCGAATTCAAATCTAAACGTAATAACAACATTATGTGTATAATTTCTATTTAATTAATTGACACACATTAATTTGTAATGACACCCATTTGTCAACGATTTGATGTGAATTTCCATTAATATAATATTTAGTTTGTTAATTTAATTACCTAAAATCACTTTTTGTTATTGATAGCCATTTGTATAAAAACTTTGCTAATAGTAGACGTACGCGTAAAAGTATTATAAAAAAGATAGTTTATTTTTTAATTTTCACGCACTTTTAAACTGGTAATTAATGAAATTAGTAACTTGGTGAAAAAAAATGAAGCTGTTGTATGTAAGTACATAAATTAAGTTAAATAAACTAAAAAATATATTATTTTTTAGTGTCTTGTATTAGTTTTAATACGGAAGAAAAAGAAATTACTAAAAAGTTTTTAAAAGTACAATCACTGCCAATTATTTATGAGAAATAGCCACATAAAAAAAGAATTTTGGTAGAATCTACTCGTGATCAGAGGGCTGGTTTGTTCCTTGCACAGAGAATCGGCATAGCCATTCAACGTGGCAATGCAGCCAGCCTTCTGGGCACGTTCCCCGCCATTGACAAGGATGACGATGAGTTCTTTGACGCTGTTTAGTTTTTATTTATGTAAGTTTTAATTTTAGTATAGTTAGAGTTTGTTCTTATATTAGATTTAATTGTGTATTAAAAATAAAGTTTATAAAAAAAGTATTTTAAATTTTTAATGCATTTAAAATAACATGTCTAGTTATTAGTAATTTTGGAGTGTTTAATATTAAATTCAGTTTAATAAAAACTGTCTGATTAATTAGAAAAATGGCGTGGTGTGCCCACCAATAGTCACTGGTCACACAATAAGGCGGTACAAAGCAATCCGATGTAGGCGGTGGCTTTATACCACTATAGGTATGTTGAGGAAAAACGTAGGTATTATCGCTATAGAAAACTGTAGGTATACGACTCAAAGGAAAATGGGATATTTACTGTGAACTTTGTTTGGCGGTGTAAACGAAAAATAAGGTATTTTTAGGACTTATTACATTTTTTTCCTAAAGTAACTATTGTTAATGTTATTTTTCTGAACAATAAATCTGTTTAAAGGTTCTTTGTGATATAAATAACTTACTACACTTTTTTGCCTTGCCTCTAGTTTAAACTTTAAGTAAAATCATGTAAAAACTTTGTCTACATTCGAGTGAACAATTTTATATATCCATTATCCGTTTTAATAGATTGTAACACGATCTCATTATTTTTGATAGCCAACAAATCAATCTAGGACAACAAAACATAGTTTTCAACGCAACATTTACGCTAACACAGTTTCTCATACAACTAAATCATTAAAGTATAATGAAGTAGTGTGGTTGGCTAGCGTGACTGCACCGTGTATGCCTAATTAAATAATCGCTATTGTAAACCCACACTTACTTATGTAAATAAAAATGTTTGCGGACTTCGGACTATGAAATAATTTTATTTAAGTTTTTTTTTCATTTATTACACTTTTTATTGCGACTGTACTCCTTTTTAATTCTTCTACCCGTCTTTCAATGTTCATTTCTTTATCATTTTCATTTCAACATCCTTTAATGTATTTCTTTCCTTGTATTCTTATAAATTCCGTAATATTTTATCATTATCATATTATTATTATTAGTTCCATATTAAGGTCAACCAAAAACAGATGTCAAAATTCATATAATGAATTTTGACATCTGTTTTTGGTTAGACCACCCTTAACTTGAGGATGACAGCCACAAAAAGAATTAAAAATCAAAACTGTAAGTTGTGAACTTTCTTAATAGTTAAGTGACTTTCGAAAACTTTTGTTTGATGATGTGAAAATAATATAATCAAGTGATATTAAAAGGGTGTTTACCACTAATACGTTTTTACTGCCGCGATATTACGTGATTAGTTCATACAAGTTTGTGTTAAGATTTTTACGATCGCCGTATATCAAATATCACTCTTTATTACACACAGATACGAAGATAACGTTTCCTGTAGCTTTATGATTTTATTAAAAAAAAATGTTCAAAGGAATTATTTTTGTTCCCACAGTTATGTAATAAGTGCGTTTGTAGTCGGCTCATGAAACCTAGGTACTAAAGCTAGCCCTTAGTGTCCAGTTATACAAGTCAACCATCAATTCCCTGCCCACTATTTTTAAAAATCGTTTGTACGTGACCCAATGTAATCCGAGTCCAACACATGCTACTGTATTCACTTGAAATTGGGGCTGCATTACCAATTTAAAATGACCTAACAAACCAAATATATTGTTAAGACATAAGGGTCATTATCGCTTGGCGTTTTTGAGGAGGAAGAAGGAATGTGACGAATTTGTAACGCGATACTAAACGCATGCCTGTGTCAATGCTTTCTTTAAAAAAAACTAACACGTGTTCTCGGTCCGTGGGTTTAAATATGGAGTTTTGATTAGCATACGATGTTATCTTCCTAATTTATTTGTGTCTAACGAATTATGATTTGAATTATATGGTTATATATTCTTTACATAGATATTAAATGGTATAATACATGAGGTCAGAATTTACATAATCTAGTGTTAACAAAAAAACAAAGTTGCATTTTATAGTCGTAGGCGTTAGCGTCGATTGAAAAATATGGTCATCTGCATAAAATACTCTTGCACTAATTGAATGTATGAAAGACATATGAATGCGATTAGTCGTACAATTAGTCAACAAATCGCAAGATCGCATCGTCGAGACGTCTGCCTACAGACTCATTAATTTGTCTGACGTACTGCCAAACAGACTTAAAATAACTTGGACGTTTTCTTAGTAATATGCTAAATTTAATTACGTATATTTACCTATATGCAAATAGTCTTCTATTTAACAAAAAATAGTGGAATAAGTCTTATACTTATTTTCTCTTGTATAACAAAGTCCGCTGAATTAGTAAATAAGTTACCCCGTGATCACTAATCGATAATAGGTAATTTAATAAAAAAAAATGATTTCCTTAAAAACTGATAAAAAGAGAACAAAAAAATCTCTACTTAAATTAATTGTAACATTATTCTGAAAGAAGCTTTTAAGTGCATCTTATTTTAACCCGTCAATAAAGACAGCATTTTTGTTTACCTTCTAGAATTAACCAGTCTCCATATTCTCAACTATAACTAACCACACTTACCCACCAACAAAACAAAAAAGTATTAAACACATAATTTTTCGAAGTAATCACAATAATTTCAAAAGAAATGTTTAAAACGCATCTCAGTTGCATTTCAAACACATTGTAGCTGCATTCATGTATTTGCATATTAAGTACTTAGGAACGCGTCTGCAGATCAGACAAGTTCTAGAAATATCGGTATTTATATACTGGTAAATGCTGCGATAATAACAGAATATGTTTTTATTTGTTTAGTGTGTATAAAATGTAGATATAACTACTGAATAGTTAACGAGTATAAAATAAAATCTGCGTAGTCTTTAGCTTATTAAACTTTTTCCAAAAAATGTTCAGGTCGGTATCTAGTCTAAGGTTATAATTTTGCATACTTAAATAATAATATCAATCCACGCATTAAATTTACGTGTTTCGTGTATTAAAAATCAAATATTCTAATAATAATAAATAAATAATCCAGCTTATAGACGTCCCACTGCTGGGCACAGGCCTCTTCCCATGTAGAGAAGGCACAAGCATTGATCACCACGCTTGCTCAATTTTCGGATTGGCGATTCATATTCAAATTACAATGCCAATAATAGCCAAGTAACTTGTACATTTTATTTTTATATTTTTAGTACCATTCGTAGTAGCTAATAACTATTGAAGTAAATATAGGGAAAGTTTTGTACCGTGTAAAATAATTATAGCCCGTCGAACAGTTAACTGTGGATCGTTAAACAAAAGCTATTCATACATAAACAGTATATAACCGTGTGTTATCTTTCAGCATCTTTTATGTTGTAAAAGATAAAAGCTGTAAGCACAGTGATCATTGGAAAGTTTCAAATAATAATTTTAACTACCAAGTATTAAAAGCTTTTGTAAAGTGTTTTCAATTGTCATATAAACACTAGAAATAATAAAATTAAGAAAAGATATTAATTTATAGCTTTATTACATTATTATTGTTGTCTACAACAGTGGCTTTATCTTGAGATTACTACTATTCCTATATGGTTAGTTAAGCTACTTGATCACCCATTTTTAATTGACCTTTTATCTATTTGAGGTATTGTGGTTCAGGGTTTATGTAATACTCAGTGCTGATTGATAGCATCTAGAATTGTTCATACTTTTTAGTCTAGTCAATAGTAATAATCGCCAATCCGCAGAGAGCAAGCGTGGTGATCAATGCTCGGCTATTCTCTATAACAGGTCTGTGCCCAGCAGTGAGATGTATACCGGTTTGTTATGTATTTTATTATTATTGTAATAAAGCTTTAGTTTATATATTTTCTGTAATAATTTCGGAAGGATCTTGAAAATACTTTTCATCAAAAGTTTTTGATTTCATTCGTAAAGTGCAAACTTTCGTAATGTATACCAATGTTTGAGCGTTTCAGTGCACCAGGGTTACAGTCAGAAAAACAAAAGACAATAATTAAAATACATTTAAATTGACGTCTGTCTGTATTGACCGAAATAATAAATATGAGTCATATTAAACGATTGCGTCACTACAAAACTAATTCGGTATATAGACTTTGGATTAGCCGTACAAATTTGGATTAGCATTTAACGAAGTTAATTCAATATTAGCTGATTAACAGCCATAAATATGAAAGTAATTAATTGCATTTGCGCGTATTTAAGTCACTGATAAATGCATATTGGCGTTGAAACAACATGAAAAGAAATAACAATCTATTAAATAAGTCTCATTCTTTTTGGACTTTATGTCAAATCATGTTTGAGTCACTAATCACTTTACTTATACACATATATTTTTTTCTTGAATAGAGGTAGTCCTGAAAGGTTCGGAATGACATAATTTTTGGGAGACGATTAAAATCTTCTGTTCTGATAAAAAATGTACGTAGGTACTTAAGATTATTGCATACTAAACTCGCATATAGGTACCTAACCAGTTTATTTTTTTTACGTCATTGTATTGTGAGAATACTCCTTAATAGCATGTTTAAAAACGTGACGATCTCTGTTTTTTAAGATCGTTACGAGTTTTTTAATTATTTTTGTAATTATTATGTAATTTAGGTTTATTTGTGACTTGTAGAGTCACTTCGTTATCTGAACATAAAAAACAACAATTTACAAATTAACGTAGTTTACAAAATATATCATCTTTTAACCTTTACTTATCGTAAAACCGTAAACACAATAACACAAAATTTTGCCAAGACTTGCTTCGACCTCAAAATCGATTGTAGAAAAAAAAATCCTCTTGCAATTTTGTTGGAGTTTAAAACAAAAGGATTGTAAGTTTGAAATGGACACGGATGAAGCATAAAAACTAGGCATATGTTTATATGTCTACGAATATACATAACAGAAACTCGGGCGCGCCTCGGTGTGACATCGACAGTATGGTTTCACATAGCGAAATCGTAAAAGACGACATAAAAACGATACCTAAACAGGATCCTATTACACGTACCGAGATGTTGCCATTCCGTTTAACTGTTACCGTCGGTTTTATACTCCGGGTTATATCCTATTTACTGACATGTTGAGTTTTGTTGAAATTACATTTTGTTGTCTGTTTTATGACCAAGCGATTTATATATTCGTAATATTCCTTACACTGTTAATTCTTAGTGTTTTTGTCTCGTAACACCATAAAATTGGACGTGGCTTCGACTATTTTGAACGCACGTTTACGGCGAAAGTGTTTTATTTTAATACTTGGAACAGTTCTATTTCTAAAACACTAAGTTAGTTCGAGAAACTACAATAGAGTATGAAATAAGAATTCGTAATGCGCATTGATAAAATGCTTTTTGAAAAAAGAACAAAGGAACGTTTTAATCCGTCGTGACATCACAGTAATACCAACTTAACAAACCGTCTTGGTATTTCTTAGCGCTAAGTAGGCAGAATGAATTTCTATAGGCAAGAAAGTATTAAATATTTCCTTATACGCACACACATTGTTGAACGCACACATAAAGGATTGTCAACAATCAGACCACATCTACATAAGCCATAATGTTTGCATTGTGTACCAAGTGTACCGCCGCACTAATGAATGCGAGTCCGATGTCGATTATCGTACCGAGCGATATCGACTCAAGAATCGATTAGAATCGCTACGGAATATATGAATTTTTCATAAACTATCGAGTAATTGGTTAAAACATGTTTGTGTTATGTATTAGGCACGGTAGATTGATTGGCTGGCAAAAAACTGTTGAGGGGTTTGAACTTGTATAGTTCCGCAGCAGAACTAATATAAATCAACGTATTTTCTGTTTCAAATTAGTAAGACTTCAAATCAACCGGTTATTATAAATATTTATCAATACTCCTGTGGAATCTGTCTTTCTTTAACATGTAAAAAGTCTTCACAAAAAGTTGACTGCGATCACAGGGTTCTGTAGGCGTCCGAAATCACAACGCATTGCGTAAAAAAAAATGAAATATTTAAATCAAGAACACGACACTCCATTTTTAATTTTATAGTCGTATGACGTTAAAAGTAAATGTGAAAAATAATAGTTTTATTTTTCGGCCAGTCACTCTTGTTGTCATTACTTTTTTGCTAGTCAGGTGCAATATGACATCTAGTATATTATATCCCGTGTATTCTTTTCTTTTTCGTAAGTGGAATGGACGCGTGATATTATGCATGTTTCAATCATAATAATATTATAGTTGTCAGCTTTTTACCGACCACTCTTAGTTACCGTAGTCACCGCAATGGTTTCTTTATGGTCAGCGTTTTTATCGAAATCAGATACACGGTACGTCATGGATATTTCACAGAATACAATATCTATGTATCAAACGTATGTATAATTCAAGTAGGTAAATTATAAGTAGCACATTCCAACACAGATTTTTTGTGCAGTTAACACCGATTAACAAAAATTACACGATAATGACATTCAGAATAATGTTACACCATGTTTATTTACTTGTCACACTAATTAATTAATCTGTTTGCAACGATAAGTAATCGCAATTAGTAATTGGCCATCAAAAGTCTAAAAACCTTTTTTAATCCGTACCAAAAGTTTCTAGTTTTTTTTTGTGAGTTGTACAGGGGTGAAAAACATTTTCCAGAGCTGTGTGGGGTTGACAGAATGTTTTTTTAATTCACGCGGGAAAGTTTTGCGTTATCAAACTCAAATGATGTCAACTCCGGCCTTTTAACTAAAAATGTGTGTGTAATGTATTTAATGGTATTAAAGATGTAAGAATGTGGTGTTGGACTTAGTAAGTATCAATAAAATTAGCATATTTTATTGATAAAATACAGTGAAAGTGTTAATAGTTACTAGTATATTTGAGCTACCATTTTGTCCACTTCGAACATTTTACCATGGCATAAGTAGTTTTTGATGTTGATAATTTTGACATTCTCATGTAATTTAAGTACTAACAGGTTTGAGTTATAATAAATACTTATGATTATTGTAATTGTATAATAATTTATGATCCGCTATATATTTTGGTGCAGTTGGGTCAATTTAAACGAGTTAGTTTCCTAAAATTGTTTGCTGTAAAACACTACTGTTTCTACACAACATTTAATACTTAAATAATTTAAAATGGTTCTTACATTTATGTAACAAGATAAAGAAATCTGCTATTATCGGTGCGAACGTCGTTTCATTTGATAAAAACTTCAGGTTTGCTGATAATATATAAATAAACAATGCTATGTTTTTACGAAGATTTTGTATCCGTGTTACATTCCTTACTTAAAGAGGAATACCACTTGAAGACTCTAGTTAGTAGAAAATAATTCAACCTATGGATAAAATAAATAATAATACTTTATTAAAGCTAATCTAGTACATATCTGGAATTTATGATACCTAATTTATAATCTCTAATTCCTAGAATTATAGTCGAATTAATAAAAATACTTGAAAAGTAAATTAACAAATATTTAGATTAAACATCATAAAACTAGTATTTTAATTGCTTTATGTAGTACTATTAAGTGTATAATCGTTAAATCTCAGAATAATATACGTTAGTCTTGAATTTTATAAAATGTAGATTAACAAATTAAGATTTAATTATCATGATTTTGAGGTAATTAATTTATTATTGTATGTTTATTTATGTTGTTTGTGTTTATAGGCTTAAACCGCCTTTATGTATTTATTACATAAGCTGATAAAGTATGATATAGTGAATTCCAAAATTATATTATAGATTTGAAGAAGTTAATATTTGGAAATTGACAATTTTTTTTATGTTTATCAGCAATAGTCCACACGACCTTAAAATTTCAAGTCACGACTTATAGGATCTCAAGTAAATCGTAAGTCGTCAAACTTTATAGTTTGATCTAGTATTAACTCTATTTCTACCTAGTACAAATCTTATAGAGATCCCTCCAAAAGCGTCTGGACTCTGAATAAAGTCATTCAACTCAGATTTAGGAACTTGAGTGATTTAGCCAAAATAAATCCAAGATCCATATTTCATTTCTACACGTATGGCAGTTTCTCACAAAAACATTTAAAATTTGCCTTTTCCCAATTTTCAGAATTGGGAAAAGACGAGAGCCATCATTCGATAATCTCATCCCAACTTTTTTCTATTCCCCTCCAATTTGTACCAACGGAAAAAACTTAACATTAATATTTAAACTTAAAGTAACAATGTATATTTCTATTTGATTTGTAACCCTACACGATATTGTCATGCATAGCTCATGTGAGGCGTGTCCGTCGCCATTATTCATAACGCCTCACACCTCACATACCTGACAAATGCAAGCCGCGTGCGCAACAAACTCATGCGCGTATGCGTGCGCATGTGATCTGTATCCTGGTGAAATGGATTATGGAATTGATGTCTTACTTATTGATGGTTCACAAATCAATACTGCATATTGCATATAGGTAGCTAGTTGCTTTTGTGTCTTTCCCACTATGAAGCAAAGATTTTTCTCTCCTTTTTTTTTCTCTGTACATGGTGTTCTTTTTTTTAGTAAAGAATTTTAGTTCTAGTAAAAGCAATACTTGAATGTTATATTAGATAGGTATGTCATATAGTATGTAAAAGCAATCTTGTTATATGCTAGTTTGTGATTATTTGCATTTACGTCAATTCTGACGTCGCATAGGCCGGTCATAGGATAATGAACTTGGGTGACTTGATTAAAAAGTATAGAAGAGTTCATTGATTAGTTTTGGCTACTTACGCAATATTTCATAACAAGCCGTATGTTTTGACTAGACATTTCATCTACTGTAAACAACACTTTCGCGATGCCTTTGACAATGAAGTCTGTTATGGTAGTTTTATTTAAACACTAATCTAGTATTGTACTTGCCGTATACCAGTTTTAAAAGGTGTTGCATGACTAATATAGGAACAGATTGATTCTTTCTGGAAGCCTTGATGATTGGTAGAGATCTTTGCAGTTAGCCTGAGCGCAGGCTTTGACTGCTTCACCATACTTTAAGATGATACTTAGATCATTTATTCTGGTTCTGTCCCGACATTTTCATATATGTATTTTCATATACATACATATATGAAAATTTTTGTTGTGTCTAGAATACCAAGACTTGATTCAGCGTTCCAAAAAGGGTTGAAAGGAAAAGAGGACTCTTGTTTTAGTTGTTTCTGATTAAAATATTCCACACGGCGTTTTGGGCGATCTAGTCACTGGAAGGAACTGTATAAAACCATTCATATAGCTTGAAAAGTTTTATGAGGAAAGAGGAGAAAGAAGGAAAGAAGAAATTCATAGACAGACTTGATCAATCATCGACAGACATAGCAGTTTTTATTACTCTCAGTCTGATAGTAGCCACGTTTGAGTCACGGTCCTCGATAACCCTAGGTCAAACGATCTAGTAAATAAGTATAGGCCAAACAAGTCACTTTTATATTAATACTAAACGTTATTTATTTAGATTCTAATAATAAGCTTATTAAGTGATAACAGCGGGTGAATATCAAGAGAGAGATTAGAAGATGTATTATTAAAGCTGAGAATAAAAATAAAATTAGAATGACAGAATTTATTGAATGGGACATTGTAAAGATTATTTAACGCATATTAGTTGACGAAGTATCATGTTTCAATTTATAAAAAAAAATAAAACTATTAAGGCTGCATGAACAGATTCCTTTGCCTAAATTCCACATCAACTTCTTTGAAAACACTGAAATTGACAGGGCGTTATTTTACGTTATAAAATAGTAAGGACTTAATCTGGAACGTATTTTATTTTTATACTTTTCGAAGCTGTCAAAAAGCAGGCTCTACAAAAATCCTTTTTATAGTAATATAAGTACAAAACTTACGTATCACCAATACAATAATATTACATCAAATTGAATATTCAATACGTTTCCTAGTATTATTTAACATGCTACACCGAGTATCGATTAAGAATCATACGGAACATCTTTACTGAACCATGATGGGTACTCGGTACTAATATCGTCGTTATTGTAATTCCGAGTATAGTTTATTAAATAGGTAATTTATATGAATATACGTACTTGATACGGCGTACTTCCGAGGTCGACACTATTAAAGAGCAATAAATACTTCATAATAATATCTTTATTCTTTAGATTAATGCCGATAAGTAAAATTAAATTTTGCGTTATACGACTTGTGAGAATTGAAATTTTGCTTTTCTTAACCGACTTCTAAAAAAAGGGGTTCTGAATTTTTTGTATTGTTTTTTGTTCTGAATTGTGTATCTTTACATATTTACTTGATTTGTTCCTTACTCAATATTTCCCGAAGAGTTTTCTTAGCGTCACTTGGCTCGCATCCAAGAGTGCTTGTTGACGTCCACTTGACAAGGAGCTTGACCTAAAAGATGTGTCACACGGCGATACAGCCGCTATTCTTACCAACCTATTGCTAACCTACCACACCTATTATCAACCTTAGCGTCATACAAATAAGAGCTATCAAACTGCAGTATAAAAGTTTGTTTTATATTTAGTTACTTCTAATTAGTGGCTTACTGCTTCTAAATTGTATGGCATCATAATTCAACCTAGACCTTGATTAAGAATCTAACCACGCTCCGCTATTCAAATGTCACTAATGAGTGTCTTTCTTCTTTACAGATGCAACCCAACACAAAATATAACGGAACACCTCAACCTTAGGCATTTTAAGTTTAACCTGACAAAAGTTATCTGTGATCTCATTTAGTTTAGTAAAAAACAATCGCCTAAATTAGTTACAAATAAGTGTAAAAAAGAACATTAATTAGACTGAAGAAACAAATGTCAAAATCCGGCGCGAAGGACCGTGAAGTTTGAATTTGGAAACAGACAAAATGGCGGTTCAGTGAGTGGTCATGGATGACAGATAGTGGATAGGTTAGTTGAGGATGGGATAATGGAAGTTGGGGCGTTGGGTTCGTGAAAATGCCGCATGCTCATTCGAGTTCGGCGGCGAGCTCGGGTGGCGACGACCTGGGCTCCACTGATGAGGTCAAGGTCTTTAAGGACGAGGGAGACGGAGAAGACGAGAAACGAAGCTCAGAGAATTTGCTGGAGGAGAAATCCAGTCTAATCGATTGGACGGAAAGTGAGGTGAGTGACTTTCAACTTTATTTTCATTACAATAAACATTTACTTTGTTTGTAACAATACTTGACGTATTTTATTACGTCCACCTTACAAAACAATTCTTACTTATATCGCAATTCCATATTCAAATTATTCGAATTCAGCTCAACATGAAACAATCCCATTTTAAATTATAAAAAAAAACCACTTCATATTTCAATCTCATTCCAAAATATTTAAATTCGTAAAGAAAAAAGCGTTCTCAAGAAATAATTTGAATATCGAACAAAAGGAATTAAAATGGCCGACGTGATCACGATTACGTCATAATGGCCGGTGATTGGGAAACACGGTAACACGTAATTCGGTGCCGGTACTTCATTACCGATGCACATGGGGCATGTATTTCAACCAACTATATCGGTGAACCATATTAACCGTTCTGATGTGGTATTAACAATTACAAAGATACAATTTGAATTGAATATTTAGATCATTTTTGTGAAAAATTTGACCAGCTATTGTTATCTTCGAAGATCCTGTATCTGTGACGTCAGTATGTAGAATTCGTTATTTAACTAATTAAAAACAAACAAGTGAAAAACGTACAATAATAATTAGCATGGGCTGACGCCATATGGTCTACTCCAAACACTATACTTACTGCACAATTAATGTCACAGTTAATTCCCATACTTTTTTTGTATTGAATATAAATGCGCATTATAATGATATAGTGTAGATACAAACAAAAGGTTTGTTATCATTTACGTAAGCTTCCAAGAAATGTACGTAATCAAATCTTTTTCGTATTACTTCACATAAAAGATACACATCTGATAACAGCTTATTGTTGTATTTATTATTCACATTATTTATCTTTTTAATGCGAACATTATGTATATTTATCACTCCACTTGATTCCCAACGCATGTAATTATAAGTCCCGTATGACTGAAGTTGGATACGGTTTATGAGTAGAGTAATAACATTCATTGCGGCCTGTGTAGGGTATAATTGAGAACTAATTCTTAAATAGACAGCAATGGATGTTGTGCCAATTCTAAAACGCTGAACGTTTTGTTCAAACATTTAAGTACGACTAACCAATCTATTTAAAATTAAAATATTCTAAACAGCTACCTAAACACATAAGGCATGTCACTTAAAAGTTACGAGACTGTTTAAAAAACCAACAGGTATCTAGGTGGTCTCGCTAATACAATTATTTACAAGAAACTGTCGTTAATTAATTGTTTGTGGTACAAGTTGACTTCACGCGGCGCCCGGATTTGCCCGACATGTCAGTCTATACACGGTAACAGCAGGTGCCAAACTCAGGTAGATCTCTATTGAGCATATTCCCCGTATTAGTACCACAATGCATTCAAATAGCATCACAATATATTCAACTGCACAGCATTCTATTCACGCAAACAAACTGCGGCAGCTCCCACAATTAATTCACACTGAAATATCGATCTTATTATGCACGTTTCAACGTTCATAATGGCCAGTGTAAACCGTAAAGTTATGTTTGTTATTCTCCCGATACATTCTGCACTATTTGTGCATTTACACGATTTCACACCTCCCAACATGTCCGATTTTATTATGATACCCCGATCTGTGTATTGTGCAAGCGCGTTAAGAGTTCCCATTTATTTATGTTTTAATGGAACGATTAAACGTATGAAGCACTATGCACCTCCCTTAACGATCGTTTCGTATCACTCACGATAAGGTCCGCTTCACGCTATTAAATAACATCGTAAAGCACGACTTTTTCACCTACGAAAACGTGAGAGTCTTAAATATTCATAAGTTGACGGGCGGTAAATGAACTCATTATTGTACAATTCGATGCGTAGATTAACATCGCGGTCGTAATGAGTCAACCACTCAATTAACTATAGCGCTACCACGAACAAAGTGAGATAGCGTCGAGATGCGCAGATAGACATGTCTTTATAATCGCAAATTGCCCGTAAAACAAACAAAAACAACGTGGAGAACCGAGACGAAACAACATCCAAAACATCAATTGTTAAGGGGGCGCCGTCAAAACCCATACAGGTACCGACCGTTTCCGAAAATCATAAAATATTGTATTCCGAACCGACATAAATTACTTTATTCATTGTATTATTTCCGAAAACTCTATTATTCGCTAGACGGGTCCCGTACAATGACTTCTACCTGCGTTCAGGTATTTCTTATAATAAACACAAACTCCCACTGCTTTTGTCGAATTTACCTGTCGACCGGTGAGGCGAGGGTGTGCAAACATGACCGAACACCTACGAACAGACGAAAATACTTGATGCAGCATCCTTGTCACTGCGGTATTGTGCGTCACCAGTGCGAGAGAGATGCGTGAATGATTTGTACAAGATTCCCAACGCCTTACAATCACGGATGGTATAAATATTGGATTATACTTAGGTGCAATTCTCGTGTATGTCATAATAGCATCGATTATCGTACGTGATGCCATTACAATACACATTGTACGAACAATTTTCGTTCGACGTTTCGATTTCTTTTAGATTACAGACTCTGTGTTCGTGAATTGGATTTGATGCGAGATTTTTTACGCCTGCTTGCCCCTTATACGTGTATAAGGCTTTAATAATGATTTTGTTTATTTGTACTATTGATTGTTGGGATGTTATTTTATTATCCTCAAGTTATGAAAGTTGTATAGGGATTAAACCTTGTAAGGAAAAAAGGAATGTAGGTACATGTAATAAGATTTCTTTATCATGTACGACTACGCACGCAAAAGTTCTCAGATATTTACCTATAAACGGCAGTCTAATCCATTCCAGAAAATTGCTGCCTTTTAACTGCATCCAATATTTTAAATTGACCATTTAACCACTTTTTAGCCCTTTTAAAGTGTATGTTACTTGATGAGGCTGACATTCAAGATGCCTTTCACTAGGCTCTAGAAAAAGTCAATGGCTTAGCGATTTCCGTTGTGGTCAGCTCTGGTATCAAATGGTCTGGGCTACATAACTGCCCATCTACAGATGTGTGGGGTTTCCGTTCAAGTCGCTCATGTAACTAGATTCATGTTTATGTTGAACACATTAATTCGTTCGGAAGTAATAAAACCGTTGTTGTAATGGTTTTGTTAGATTGTTATTTAAAACTCATTTCATCGTTTCTTAGAACATTTTCTTGTGACTTGTTGCAAGACATGTCTTATAATTTCTAATCAAACATGCAACTTCATTTCTTTTCCCATCTCAGAATACGAGTACAAGCCAAACTAACCTCACTACAATAAACAAAATACGAACAATGTTTTTTTTTTGAAATGAGAAAATTTACTAATACCCATTAAGAATCTAAAATCAAATATTCTAAATTCAATATCTCCCTACCCTCAAATCAGATAGCCAAGTAACAAAGTAGCATGCATCTATATTTAGCGAACAACGCGTTCTTGTCCGTCCGTCCGCTTCCGTCGGCCATTCCTGCTCCATACTCAATGTGTTCTTGCGAATATTCCGCATTTTATGGTCCCACTTGTCGCTAAACATGTTAGCCTGGTACCTTGTTTTTAGCGTAAGGAACTTGGGTTACGTAAAAAGGATATCCGAAGCTAATATAAATACTAAGACTAATTTGAATCCCATGCCTACAAAATTCTAGATACAGAATTCTGCCAATTATAATTTGCTTCCCAAACAGCAAGTAGTCTAATTTAACATTATTAATAAATTTCATAACTAATATAGCCAGAAATGATGCAATAGAAAACTTTACAAAACAAAACAACAAATAAGTTAATATTGTTAGAACCAAAAATCCAAATAATCAACTAACCAAACCAAAAGCTTTCTCGGTAAAGCAAAAAAACTTTTGCAACCCCATAAAATCGAATTTCAGTCGCTTGCAAAACTGCTCCCAGTCCCAGTTTTAATAACGGCTCCATTATAAATAATTTAATCAGCGTATTGGCTATGGCATACACCACATGTGCCGACAAATTAAAATTTATAACACTATAAACCACTCTACGGTTTTAATGACTCCTTAACTCAACAAATCCTTATATTAATTCGGCCTTGTGGGTATATTTAGATGATTAGTCTTCATTAATTCTTCTGTGGTGGACATTAACATAGAACTAGACTGCGTATCTATATTTTAAGGAATTGTTTCTATCAAATTCTTCGTTCGTCTCAATCTGAGGAACAATGAAATTAAAAAAACCATAATTCGTAGGCACCTTTAGATAGTTTTCGTCTTTTAATCTCACCAGATTCACTGGAATATCATCATATTTTCCTACGTAACACATTTACAGGCGATTTGGTTTCTCTTGACGAAATTGACATCTACAATCAACAATAATAAATAGTTTATTCTTCAAACATTTGAAACAACTGAACTGAACTACCATAAGCTTAACCAAATCTTTGTATAAAATTAGTCTCAAAGCTTACGAGCTGCGACTTTCAACTGGCAATAAGACAGCTCGCATGAATAATCATGAACAAAGCTTGGAGCGAGTTTATTGAATTAACGATGCAATATGCAATCACCTGGCAGAGATCAGCCAGATAACAAATAAAACGTATATGATGGAAACCGTCACAATATTATGATTGAAACTCATCTACAATTCAATGATATCTTTAAGGTCTGTTCATAAGTCGGCGATTAATACTAACTAATTACTTATTTATGTAATCTGAAAAGGATCTACTGTTTTTGTGTTTCCTATCCCCAAACTCACATCTTCTGCAAACCCTACTGTTTTGTATATTTGGCCAGTGTATTTTTCTGCCATTCATCCTTTCCCATAACTCGTCATCCCGAACTTGTTTTGTTGTCATCATAAGTTTACCAATTTATCTTTCCTTTTTCACTCTTCCTCTGCATGGTATTAACCACATATTGTCCTACATGGCTTTTTGCTTTTGTAACTTACGTTTTATTAGTATATCCTAACGGTTAACTGGTGTTAGGTAGTTTTTATTACCCCGTTGGGAAAAAAACCCGTTTTGCATTTTTATCTTACTGTCTATTCATTTAACACCCCAACTGTTATTCTGGCTTGCTGTTTTGTTCTTATGATGAAGTGAATCTGTATTCAGTTGCCTTTCCAAACCATTTTTGCTAACCTATAGGTAACTGTTTACTAAAGTCTTTTCCCTTCAGAGTGAGCATTTATCAAAGGCCGCCAGCGATTTAAGATGATAAAATATATAGTTAGTTTTTTCTTCTCTTGACATTAAGAATAATACGGTATTAAATATAAACACGCAACCTTGTTAAGAAGATGATTCGTAAAACTAGCCTTCACTTTTTTTTACTTCCCAGACTTGAGTAAGTTTTTACTCTGTAATTATTTGTCTTCATGTCAGCATGCTCGTTTAGTGAATGGGATTTAAATTAATGTAAGCTACAATTATGTGTTATTGTTGTTTAAAAATACCATGTTATTGTAAGTGGTATTTTTATTTATTTATTTATTTATTGAATTTGGCTCTTCAACAATGTGTACACTGTTACATACAAAAAAAAGAAAAACAATTTAAACTTAAGTCTAAGTGCCCCATTACTTAAAGAAGAGCACTACATGCACTATATTACGCGTCTAAACAGCCAATATAACCTTGATAAAACAAAAAAAAAAAAATAGAATAAAAACATGACTAACATTAAAACAGAAAATCCAAAATACGAAAGTAGTACAAACACAGAATTACACTTATTTATGCTAGTTACTATGGTAAAATATGATTATGCTTAAAATATATTTTTATTACAGGCACAGATGTATGGAATAGGTCGATGTCTTCATCGTTTTCTTTGTATACAGCATACATTCTATACAGTGGGCAATGCTTCCTTAAATTTGTTTTGCATTTTGGCATGAAAAATAGCTTCCTATTCGACTGTCTTGGTAGGTTACGTGGCATATGGAAGGACACTTTATTGAGCAACTCAGGACAGTCCAAAGAACCCGTTACTAGTTTTTTAAGAAAAATTAAATCCAACATGTTCCTTCGTTTCTCTAGCGAGACAATTCCAAAATATTGTAATCTTTCCCTGTATGATTTGAGACTTTTACCCATATTGCAATGATAAGTCAGATGCCATAAAAACCTCTTCTGCAATCTCTCGATACGCTGTATGTGCACATTATATTGAGGGGACCAAACTACACTACAATATTCTAGGTGACTTCTGACTAGGGAGTTAAACATAATTTTTTTGGTATTTACCTTTTTAAAGGATTTGCACTCTCTCATGACGAAACCAAGTATTTTTGTTGCCTTTAGTATGATTCTGTCTAAATGCTCAACGAAACTTAGCTTTCTGTCAAATTGGACACCCAGGTCTCGTATTGATTCCACTTCTTCAAGTAGTTGACCGTTAAAGTTGTATGATGTGGGTGTTACCAATTTTTTTTTAGTAAACTTGATGTGCTTGCATTTTTTGATATTTAAATACATCCTGTTGTGCTCACACCACTTACTCAGTCTATCTAAATCGTCCTGAAATTGGACCGAATCAGCAGGCTTTCTAATTTCTTTAATGGCTTTAAGGTCGTCAGCGAAAAGATAAATATTACAGTTCTTAAAGCACTTGAAAATGTCATTGATGAAAAGGATAAATAAATATGGTCCTACATGAGATCCCTGCGGAATTCCTGAGGTGGCTGTGTATGAGTCTGAGTTGCTGCCATTCATCACAACCCTAAGCGTCCGCTTTGACAGATATGACGAGAACCAACTCAGCAAGGGATCCGACACACCATAGATTTTCAGCTTTTCAACTAGCAAATTGTGATCAACCGTGTCAAATGCCTTGCTGAAGTCGGTGTAGACTGCATCAACCTGAATACGCGCATCAACCGCTTCAATAATACTTTCAGCATAGGTCACCAAATTTGTAGCAGTTGATTTACCTTTCATAAACCCATATTGGTTATCTATTATAAGTTGTGACATATGACTGGACAATACAGGACATATAAGTGCTTCAAAAACTTTTGCTAGTACAGAAAGAATAGCTATAGGCCTATAATTAGTCACATCAGACTGATCACCGCTCTTGAATACAGGTACGATTCGAGTCTCCTTCCATATGCTCGGAAAAATACCCTGACGTAACGAACTGTTGAATAATATACTCAAAGGTAGCGCCAGACTATCAGATAACTTGTGTAACAGCAAGGAAGGTATATTATCAGGTCCAGCGCCCTTGTTAACATCTAATTTTTGTAATTGTTTAAGGATCTGATCTTGTGAGATTGTCAGTTGGTTTAAAATATTATTACTCAAGCAGCTATGTACGCGTATATGCTCATCGCTTTGATCAGCGCGATATACTTTAGAAAAGTGAGTTGCGAAATAGTTACAAATTTCTTTAATGTTGTCGGAACTGTTCACACCGTCTGTCATAGAGCTGTATTTTTTAACTTATCGAGCATACTCTGTGATGCCTAACTGCAGGTGGAACTATACCAGCTATACTTACATTTAAAAAGTATAATGTATATTTTTCATATCAAAGATAAACATAGTAATACAATATGATATGTACACACAACGAAAAAAGCGTAACATTAATCCAACTCTTTTTAATCCAAGGCGCCTATTTTTTGTCTCCACCCATTACAAAGATTATGCCTATAAACGCAGCTTCATATAGTCTATGAGCCAAAGTAATAAAGTTAATCAGAACCGGCTATAAAACAATGATAACTTGTAACAACCGGTCACTATAAACAATACATGAAACGTACAGTCCACCCCACGTCAGTGTTATCGAAGTGCGAAATGAAACCTTACTGTCTTAAAATAAAGTCACTGATGTTGTTGCAAAAGTGTGTTTGACTGTACAGGTACACAACAAATATTGATAAGTTGGTTTATATGGAGGTACTAAAATCTTAACAAATACTGCATAGTTCTTAGATCGAGCTATGTGATCTGTAGATGCTATTTATATAAATAGTTGAGATATTAAATGCTTTAAAAATATTAATTAGACATTCCTAAACTTTGCCCTATGTAATGCTTTTATCATTTCAATTTCCTTATGTAATTTTAAAGCTCCTATAATAACTTTATGTATTCAAAATTTATACGTAACGCTATTAAATACTCTATTCATCGAATTGTAATACCGAAATCTTCATCTATTTTGACGTACATTAATGATCAGTGGAAATTCAATCAACAGAATGTGATACTTGCCTACGATACGATTGAATCATTAAATTTTCATAAACCTGATATGTAAACTGCAAATTTCATCAAATTCTCCGTTGAATGTTATCATTTTACATTGAACTAACCACTCAATTATTCAGTTGATTTTGTGTATTAGGTTCTGGTACTTTTCGTAGCACCTAATTTTGGAAGCAAATTTCCGAATCTTCCAAAATGCATTTAGCATTCCTTTCAAGATTTCTGTCTGTGTTTATTAGATCGGAAGATTGAAGATTATTCACGTCAAGTTGTCAGTCGTCAATGTATTGTTGTGAATAAGGCTTTACTTGTTATTAATTTCTCGAGCCATATCGGTTATTGCGTGGGAGATAAACTTGCCTACTTCCTAATTACGGTAGAATGATAGGTGTTATGCACGTGGGCTGTTGCATTGGCCTGCATAGCTGTATCTGGTAGACGAGGATATGATCGGTTTTGGTACTCTTAGATCTATATTTAGAAAACCCTTGGATTCCCACGATGACCTTGTAACTTCAATCAATCAATCAATCAATCAATCAATCTTTATTTGTGAACACAGGTACAAATAGGTCTTATACAAAAATACATATAATCGAGCTCTGAGTTCTACCAAAGAAATTGGTGTACAAATAATAATGGTTATTTAAAAATGCCGTATTCAATTTATATAAACCAAAGAAATACCTATTCAATTAATTACATAAGCATAAATTATTCTACTATTATATTATTATTATACAATGTGTTACATTTTATATATAACTAAGTTATGTTTTATCATTTAAAAATTCGTCTATAGAGTAATACGTCTTATCTAATAAAAACACATACAATTTACCCCTGAACTTGCGGGTATTATCTTCATTCCTTATGCATTTAGGTAATTTATTATAAATCTTTGGAGCCATTACAAAGATACTGTTTTTGTATAGAGTTGTATTAGATCCTACTATTTGCATCCGGTCACAGCGGCGCTGACTAGTTACTCGAGCAAATTTATCTGGATTATTTTTTACAAACATACATGTTTCAAAGATGTACAACGATGGCATTGTTAAGATTTTTGAGCTTTTAAAAAATGGTTTGCAACTGTCTGTTGTCTGTAAATTATATATAGCTCTAATGCACCTTTTTTGGCACTTAAATACTGTATCTTTACGAGTAGCATTGCCCCAAAATATAAATTCAGAAAGCATTTCTAGAATTTCAGTTTGCAATTGCGACATTTGATATTTATTAGTTGGACTGTTTTCATCAGTAAACCTAAGAGAATTTACGTCTTTAAACCTTTTTTTTCTGTACCCGTTAAATCAACGCTAAGGCCTTCCCATTCTACCGCTTTGTGTGGTACATTGTTATTTCCTGCCACTTTTTCGAGAGTAAATCCAATTCCATCTCATTTTCTGCTTTATACGTCCTTATTTCCATACTAACAAAATCATCATTTAAATCTCATTCCACTTTAATTCCTTTAAAGTTCATCCACCTGATTAAAGTTTACGATTTTAGTTACGAGATAAAGTGAGGATACACGAACCGCTAACTAATTCAACAGCACTTTAAATTACTAACTTTTATCCGAAGCGATTCGAAGATCTGCAAACACATAGCTTCTGCATTCTTAGTAGGATTTTCAAGATAACTAAGGTCCTAATATGCATTTAGAACGAATACTAAATGTGTTCACTTTAAGTAAGAATAAAAATGGCTGTTTTGTCTTCTGGATAGTACAAGCCGACTATTGATGATGACCTAACAAGCACGCAAGCAATTAGTCGAAATGCCACCAAATCTGCAGCAACATCATTTTTCATATCTTCATTTGACAATGCTATGATATTTTCACTCTCCTGCTTAATATTCAGTCCATTCACTCCATAAACTAGAATCTAATCTGAAACAGTCTGCGTTGTAATAACAAGCAATGAACCATCATTTGTCATACATAACATTGTCCTGTAAGTTCACATCGACATGACACATCTAGTTTGTCGTACATCCGTTCCCCTCGTACAACATCACCTTCTCGAATGCATTAGTTAAGCGAGTTTTGTGCATTTGTGTTCAGCCATTTGTTGCTATTTACGATCGCGCCGTGTTTCCGCCTGCTCCTAACATTCAATATGGTAATGATGGCTCTGTGAGGTCTCCCTGTGTTATGCCTGCTTTATGTTGCTGTTGCTATGTTTAGCACTACAGTTTTACTTCTTAAAATGCACATTTTTTACTTCCAAGAAACTTATATGAAGCCTATATGCTGTCAAGTACATACATTGTCAATTCCATTAATCATGTCGATTTTATATCAGACAGGTTTTCTAATTAGACATACTAATGAGGTAGAACGAATTATCTAACGATGTGTTGAAAGATGTCGTTAGAATTTGATTAGATTAAAATTGATACTCCACTTTATAGCAGCCATAAACTATCAGAAAAAAATATAATATTCAAATAAAAATCTGCGCTTAGAAAGTAACCGGTGTTATCATCAAATCAATAATGTACTGCCCAATATCCGTGATAAGGTATCAGCTGCGTTCGTACAACCCTGAACAAAGAGCACAGAATAAAATGTTACAGTAGCATCGATTGTGCGTACTGCGCGTTCGTCCGCGCGACGTGTGGACATTACCTTATCTGTGGCGACCACAAATGTTTGGGCTGTCGCGTTATCGGTACACGGGTTGTCAGCCTTGCTCGGATTATTGGGGATAATGGGTCCGATGTCAATATATTGATAGTAGATACTACAAATATGGACGCGTAAGGCAGGGACATCATTGGAATCAATCTTCGGACTATTGCACGCTTAGGTCCAGAGGATATTTTTAGGATTCGTTTTCAGAAATCCTTTGTGGTGTTGCAAGTATTCTGTAAAATAGCACGGTGCGTTATTTGGATTAGTCGTGTTCGGTGACGGTTTCAGAGTATCCGGTCGACACATTTTGTTCTGCATACGTTCAGGTTTATGAACCTTAAGCTGGTTCCCCTCTTGACCGCTCCAGTGCTTTTGATCAGATCGGATCTTCAAGATACTATCAATCACGTAGTCGCCTCACACGACACCTACTGGATATGAAGTTTTATCTATAGTTACCGCGATTAGGCGGGAAAGCTTACTTGTGTAGCTGGATAAACTAGTTTTATTTAATCTCAGTTTAAACCTTTTATTTCTATATGGTGGGGACAAAAAGTTTGGTTAGGATCTTGGCGTACTTTGTTAATGGAGTTTTCATATTAAATGCATCTTATTAGGAAAGTCAACTTTAGAAAACATAACATCACATTTTCTCAACGTGATCATCGGAAAAATATGCAAGAAACGCTAGACACGAAAATATTTTCGTGATATTTTTAATTTTTAAAATTTTCTTCAAAGGTCGCATCGTTAAAAGATTTATGAACTCAGCGATCGATCTTTCAAATACTTTCATGATTACACATGAAGTCTTAGTAAGCTTATTCGAGAATGTTCTTAAGAGATGTGTGGGAGGCTGTGGCCCTCACCAGCTAAGCTTAGCAGATCTGGACACAACAAAACTAAAGCAGCTCCTTTGATCCCAATTTATGTTCACCCACCATCGTAAATACAAAAATAATAACGATTAAACTACCCAAACTAAAATCATAGTGTTTTCACTGTTAACTGTTGTCTATAATCGTTATTTAGTTATTTTTAACTGTTCTTTGTTCGACGTTAGTCATAAAATTCGGTACATTGTTTTACTAACCCGTAAAAACGCTTTTATTGTTCTCTAAAAGTTGTTTTATATTGTCTAATGACGGACGGACATTGTGATTTAAAAATAGTTAGTTGAAAAGCTTAGGAATTTAATCTGAAAGTTACTCTAAACTCTTGGTTATCACGGACCGATAATTATTAAAGTTTCTTACTCAAACAATGAGTAAACTTATAATTAGTAATAGTTACTAGTTTCAATCATAATCGTATTTGAGGGACTCACTAACCATTCAACATTCTTATATCTTGCTCAAAATATTACAATATTCTTCGATAATATCAAACAGAAATCCAGTTAAAAAAAAACCGTTTAACAGTTTCAGAACTAAAACAATAAAGCTGCCAAAAACAACAGTTTTTTCCACAACACTGGCTCGATTAAGACGTTAAATCGATATAGTAGATAATGAAGCTTACTTAATCCTGAAAAACATTGGATTAATGTAAATAAACCGCACAATTAATCTAGTTTTACTATGTATATTTAATTTTACGATAGTTAACATGGCAGGTTGTTTTGTAAATGTATTTATTGTGATTGCCTGGTTTTGTTTTTATGTTACTTTCTTGCTAGATGATGCAGATGGTACTAATTATACAAAATAGTATTTCTTGTAATACCATACCGAAATATTTATTACAGAATGGTATTTTTAGGAATCAATTTAGAAACCTACATGAAAAAAATCCGCAAAAACTTTTAAAATATAAACAATATTTTCGTGCTGCAATGAATGAAATATCTATGCATAGAAATATTTGTCCTCAAATATTTAAATCTAGGTTAGTACGGTTTTGTAGGACATTTTTTATAGCCATGTTCTGTAAAATTATTTTCAATAAAAACCATATCATACCATCGGCTATATATTTTTTGTTGAGGCTTAACGTTTTAAATATTTATTTCGAGATTCCAGTAAGTATATTCATCTTTAATATTTCTGTTCAATATCAGCCTAACCTAACTAATTTAAACAGTAATGCACGGAGTAACCAGCAAAAAGTTCTAATAACTACTACTTATCTATGCAATAAGCAATTGTTTAAAACTAACTGTACATAACAACATCATCTACTGAATGTCAGGGTTCAATTGCGATATTCTAATGTCTAGGCTGGATTTAAGTCTATAAAACTACGATTATTACAATTATGTTTTATTGTGCTGGGTTGTTAAGTCATCTTCACCTAAAAAATACTAAAATCTTGCGAGATATTGAAACGTATATAAAATGTTTGAAGCAATAATAATTACAACCCGTATTTATAATTTTCCCTTTATCAAACAAATCGAGCAGATATACTGGCACAGATGAAAGAATTACTTGGTCTCCTTCTTAAGGACCTGTTCTAGCTTGAGAGAGACAATTGGAAACATCGGAAAAACCTTTACCCTGCAGTGGTACATCTCATACTAGTCTTCTCTTTTCCGTATCGATTGTGTTTTGTTTTTATATGACAAAGTCAGCTCTTACAGATGAGCTACCTTCGTCCAGTTTGAGATCCCTTTTAAGTTCTTACAGATTTTAGTATCTTCTGGGTATATTGGACAAACCAGCAGGCTAGTACTAATAATAACCTATACTCCAGGACCGCCGCTTCGAAGGTAATAAAACATCACGAACCATAAAATGATTCCACGTGTGTTGAGCGCGTGATTTGAAATGGTATGTTTGGTGGTACGGGGAGTATTATGGACGGAATTTGTCGTCATAGATAGAGAGAGAGAAATGGATGGGTATTGTCTCATCAGTATCAAATTACCTAGATTTGGAAGTCGAGTAAGTTTTCTAATACCAGTGTTACATGGTGATTTTCTGGATATAAAGCAAAGCATGTTTGTGAGTCCAAAATGTCTTGAACTATCGCCTGAAACAGCTAATGAGGCAGTGAAAACATTTGAATACTATATATCTAATGCTTCATAATGGCCTAGATCAAACATCAGTCAGCCATTAAATACCTCCAAGACATAACTCAGTCAAATTCGTCGGATAAACTATCACCATATCATACAGTAATACTAATTCATCATTCCATGAAATTGTAACGTCGACTCCCTTATCTATGGATCCGTATGCGCAAGCGCATTAGCCAGTGTTACTTTACGCTCACATAAATCGCCGGGCCTAGTCAATTATGCGTACTATAGTTATTTTTGGATGTTTAATTGCCGTGCCCATGCGCAGACGTCGTTTAAAAGACGCCATAGGGATTTTTAAATACCCACACCAATTACTGTTTATTTTACAATGAAAACTAAATCCGTTTAATTACTATGTTTCCTACTATTTGAAATTTATTTGACAGCTAATTTAAGATTGTGGTCGTATTGAATATTCATGGGAACAATAGATTCGGTCATGTATATTCATGAAGGTTTTCTGTAGTAATGCTTTTTTATTAAGAAATAAACAATCTTAAGTGTTTCACTTAAAGGTAACAGAGACAACTCTCTAGGTGGTTCCTTCTTGATAAGTTATAAGCTAGATTCTAGATTTTTGTAATAAAAAAATGTATTTGGTGACTGACGATAAAAGTGATTTAGTTCTAGCAAAGCAAAATCATTGTTTATGAATTATATCATCACACTATCTATAAGTGTAATAAATCAAAACCGATTTTTTGATTGACGGAAGGAACTTGGCTAGTCAGCTTTCTCTATTTAAAAACTCAAGGACACACAAGAACAAGATCTAGAATAACTAAAACGATATATCGATGCGTAAATCGATTTTGATTCACGTAACGAATCGATTATCCAATGTCGATATTTAATTCATTTTATGTTCACACGGTATTCCGTGTTCCATATTTGTATTCTAAAAAAGAATTAACGTCAGAATGTGGCCAGTGTTAAACCGACTACATAAATGAAAATAGAATAAAATAAAGCTCATTTGCTGTGACAAAACAAAAGTTTTATCTAAATACGTTTACGAGCATGGCGGCTTAGCGAGCCAAGTTGAATTCTTCAAATATTAGCTCCCGTGAGTAATCTTCAAGCTTACACGTTTCGGGTGTCGTCAGAGCTAACTGTGGTATTTTATGTTTAAATGCCGACGTTATCATACTTTTTCAGTTTATAATGGCGCCCTGACCAAACTCCAGAGTTACGAAATGGTTTTGTTTACGCGTTTAAGGAAGAATGTTAAGTTAAAATGTTGTCTAGTTTTACGCATCTACCTTTTAAAACACTACTAAAAATGTTTGATGGATAAAAGGGATTAGTACAGTAGTGCACTTTATTAAGGTATTTTTGAAATTAATTTTGTTACATATTTACGCAAAAAGCCCGATTTTAAAGCGGAATTTAATAAAAACGCGAAATTAAAATCACATTCCATTTTAACCGCGCTAAAAATATTTAGCATTCTTGTAATATTTGCGCGCCACATTTCATTCAATCCATTATCACTAGTAAGTTCGAAACAATTTTGAATTTCGAACATGAAATTCCCGCCAAGTATACAGCCGACCCGACCCGTTGACTCATGGTTCCGAACAAATGTTATCTGTCTTCTTTTGTTTGTTTCTCGAATATCATACTGGGAGAGCCGCCATTTTAAGTTGGTCTTCCCTTCCCCGCGTTTCGCTTACACAACAGTCCCGTTAAGACGAATCCCTGTAATAACCCACAGCTCAACAAAAACTGGTACTTTATTCCTCTTGTTATTAGTATTACGTCTCGGTTTAGAAATGGAATGATTCTTTTCGTCGTGTTTTTAGTTCGTAGTTATTTTTAAACATTTCACAGAGGGTCAAACTTAATTTTTAACCGTCCTCATGTTCCTAGTATGTTATCCGAACATTTATTAAATTAAATTGAACGTGTGATCAATTTACATTACATCGTAAACTTATTTCTTTATCATCACACCGTAGTTACTTAGTGCTATTTTAATTTAAACTTACAACCAGGCGCTAATGTCTATCTGCCAGTTAATGGGATCGCGTAAATTTTCATAGTGATATCACAGGTGAAGCGTTTATCTAATAATTGGATGGGTGCTCATTTGCGATAAAACTCGGCTTAGCTATAAATCTCCGTTTCTAAATGGGTAATGTTAGCTTGTAATGTGAGAGCTGTTTGCATGACTTCAGAGAAGTAATCAGCATCTTATGTTCATATAAAGATTCTTGAATATTGATCGGTTGTAAGTATTGTGTTTAGAATCCGTTCATTAAAGTTATGTGAGGAATGTTATTTTGCAATATAAAGTTAAATATGACGACATGTGTGACGAAAAAATCGAGCCGATTCTCATGGTGTTCTTCAAGTCAAGCACTAAAAAAACCACTTAAATAAGCCTTTAAATGTTACCTAAGTCAACTAAAGTGTTTTTACGTGCTCATCTGTGCACCCAATATGGATAAACCTACGTTTATCATATTCCAATAAATTAAAACTCATCTATAGTCGATAAGAAACAATTAATATTTATTACCGAGATAACAAAGTATGGAGACGGCATTCGGTAATGTTAAAAGATTCATTCTTCTATACAAGGGCTCTTTAAAAATGTCACCCATGATCTCATATGGGTTTATCATTTATTTTCACATTTTTATGTGAAGATGATACGGTATAAGTATTTCATTCATAGATATTATGAATAGAGTAAAACATCTTTAATTTTGACTATGAATTGTTGATATTTTCTGTTGCTCTTGTAATCTGTATTTTACTTGAGAATTCATTCTTCGTTTATGTAAGATTTATTGATCTAGGAACTTTCAGCTGTCCATGTAATATAAAGGAAAACATAACAATATAAAGTTATAATAAAAACAACAATTTCCTATATGTTACAAGTCTCAGACTCGGGTAATAAACCATTCAATTTTAACGAACTCCTACCAAAACTGCCTATTGTTATGACACTCATACTTCAAGACAACTTACAAGGTAAAATTAAAAATGAAATATAGGGCAAGTTAAATTAATTTGGGTTTGTAACTGTACTACTAACTGAAGAAAAATGCTTTTACCTTCGATCATAACAAAGGTCAGAGATGAGACCAAGAGATCTAAGCTAAGCTAACTTTGTACTTGAGCTATCAAAACTTCGTTCACACAACAAAAAAAAAAAGTCCGTGAAGTTTGCTTAGCTATTGGTGTAGATTATGCTTCCATATGATCACAGTTTTTGGCTATTTCAGACGATTATATCCAAGTTATCAATCTTCTTAGCACGTCGATCAATGATATTCGTATATTAAAAAAATGTTGGATAGGCTCAGTCAGTTAAAAGGTCAGGATTATCAGTATCGTTGTACAGGTCCTCACGTGTGTACAGTTGGTAAGACAGGATGGGCAGCTTATCAAGTGACTATATAATGATGAAAGTTCTCTTAAAGCAATAGTAAGACGTCTTTTATGAACCAGCTACATAAGATGCAGAAGAATTCAAATAGCTATAGTATACGTTGATAGGACTAAGACACCTACAAGTCAGCTGATATAAGCTACCAATTTGCTAGGAAATTAGTTACATGAAGCTAGCGATTAAGGTCAGTTTAGCATTTAGGTAGCAAACCGCATACGTTTGCGATTTGAGTAGCCAATAGACGTTAATAACAACTGTGTGTGTAAAGATAAAGATAGAAATAGGATAGGAATATTCTTATGAGGTGTTACTTACTTACTAAAATATGGTAGATACAGTACCTTGAACTTTGCTAGAACAACCAAACTGGCCTTGGATAAATGATCCCTGAGTATAAAGTTTATGAAAAAAAAAACACAATTCAACCCATTGCAAAGGTTCCTAGTTCCATGAAATCGTAGTACCGGAGCCAGTGAACAAAAATTCAACTTTATTTCAATAAATATTTAAAAATACTGGCTAGCATTTTAACACAGTCAAACCATTAGGTAGATGTATAAAATGTTTTTTTTTTGCATCTCTGACGCACTACCACTTTGACGCACTTAGCATTTAATAGCCATTGACAATCACATGTCATTACCAACTGGCCCATTCTGTTGTGCATAAATTGAAATTTAATTAATTTATTATGCAAATGTACGCAAAGGGCACTTTTGCACTTCATTTTACTAAGATACTTATGTGTTGGGTAGTGTTTTACATTTTTAAGTAAATTTTATTGCTTTTTAATGTTGCGATAGTGTTAAATGGTTTCTTTGTTTCGTAATATGCTACTGTATATGTATTTATTTCATTACCTGTACAAGTACAAACATAAATTAAAAATACAACATTTTAATTATTTACCAAGTTTTTACTGCATAGTCTAAAGACAAGAAACAATATTATATGTTGATTTTACATTTAAGTTTCTTATGCTTTTTGAAGATTCATTAGACACAAATAAAAACGCTTTAAAATATTGGCCAACATTCCGACACGATAAAATGGTCATCGGAGTCAATTTTATCAAAATTCACAGCGGGGTGCTTTTCTATGTTAGAATCGTAATAATTCGTGAACATTTAAAACGTCATTCATATTAAACTCTCACATTCTGGTTATTTAACAAATGTGAATTTTATTTATTAAAAAGTTCAGTTGGTCGTTTTCATGTCAGTATGTTATGTTGAGGTTATCCACTAACTAGCTGTTTCGAAAACGAAGATTGATTGTAGCGATTTATCCGTGTCTTTCGATGTATGAGTAGTTTTATGTTTTATAAATAAATATGGTGTGGATGAAGTATGTGTCTTGACTGTCTGACTCCCAGACTTTCTACGCCAGATGATGAAAATGTTTATTGAAAATGGATTGAAAATATGAAATTAAAAGTATATTAAACAGTTTCTATAAAGTACAATAGATGAATTCTAATCAAATCTCAAAACAATTCAATAGAACAAAACATTAAATGTTAGAACTTTAACACGGAATTCGGCATTAATTAACAAATTTATTCGAAACCTCGTGCTCAGTCTCATAAACTTAGAAGATACGATTGGTTTTTATAATATAAACGAGATTTTTATAATAAAAACTGAGAATAAACCGATATACACAACACCTGCTCCATCAAACACGAACGATGATCATTATGTTAATGCTCCTAAAATTCAAGCTCAGCTTACCAAGTAAAAAGAAACCTTAACCGGAACGCAATTTGATCCATACTCTTTTAGACGATGAGCTCTCGAGCTACAGAAAAAACTGACCGTGTCGAAACGAAGCGAGTATCGAACAGGCGCCAATTATGCCAAATGAGCGCTTATTCCGTGCACCATAAATCGATATCACGCTATACGTGGAGTAACAGTTACGCCCTTAAAGGATTCGTCTCGATAAACTGTACACCGAATTGTATTTATACAATAAAGGACCTTGTTATGAAAGCTGAAAGTGTCAGAATTACGTAACGGTGGAAGCGTCTGTTACGCCCTGTTAAAACGCCCTTCGCACTAACAAGACGGACAGAGATGAATCGATGTGGTTTTTGTTGGTGCGAGTGGGGTGGAAGATAAACAGAACTCTTGAAAAACACTTGTGAGATAACAAAGGCTGGCTTCCACGAAGACGTCCAATAATTTGTCTTTTTAATTTTACGGCGGACTGCCATAGCTTTTAAATATATATTTTTTCTTTCTCCTCGACCTCGGTCAGGTCCATTAGGTCGAGAGGCTGCGTATTGGGGAACTCATTATGACCACTCTTTCGCTGTGAAAATTCTTTTATGACTTATTGTTTCTATAGCCTTGCACTCGAACGAACTACATAAGTGTAATTTAAAAACCTGTAGCTTAGTTTTGTTCGTTGGCTGTGTTAAGTTCAGTCGTTACCATAGCGAGTACGACAACGTTCTTCTTTTTCGTGCAGCCTCCATAAAAAGGGAAGAAATACTTTACAAATAAAAAAATAAATGAAAAAACGTGTCGTAATATAATAAGTAATATGAAATAAAACCCGAACTAAGCACAATAAAAATGAAACGGACGTAAAAGGAATCGAAACCAGTTCTGGCGTACCAGCGGTTTAGTTGTAAAAAAGCTCGTTCCATATAATATAACCCATTACAACCCCGAGAATCACTGTTCGGCCAATCGTCGTGAGGAATTCGAAAATGGAACGCAAGTTCGATTTTTAATTGTTTCGGATGAATTTTATGCCATTACAGCCAGTGTTTTGTTACGAATTAAACGGATTTATTTGTTTCAATTTGAATAAAGAATCTTTTTTGGTATAAAACTATGATCAAGACGATTTTATCGTACGATATTATTTGATCCTAATCTTATTTAAGTATTTTCTTATATCGCAGAAGAATTCTAACAAGTTATCTAATAAGATAAATATCTGATCATATAGAATAGACAGTCAGAAAATACCTAATAAATTGTTCTACATACTGGTACACTCAGCAAAAACAGTACTGTACTTTAACCCGTAGCCTGATGGGAAAAAATCCGACATGGGGTATAAGTGGACCCCATTTGGAGCGTGTCCGGAACCTGTTAATGAGCGATTAGTGCTGCCAGTTGCGTATAATACCGTACTAATAGTTGGGGCGTGGGTAATAGAGGGTTAAAATATTAGGGATGATTTTTATTGATACATTTTTGGTTAGACGCGTGTTCACGTAATTAGGACAAGTACGTGACCAATCTAGGAAAAAAAAACTTTTTTAAAGACGGGTGAATTCTGAGAATAAATAAATAAATAAATAAATAAATGCGGACAACATCACATACATTGCTCTGAACCCAAAGTAAGTAGCTAAAGCACTTGTGTTATGGAATTCAGAAACAACGAAGGTACCACAAACACCCAGACCCGGGACAATGTAGGAAAGTTGATTTCTACATTGACCCGTCCGGGGATCGAACCCGGGACCTCAGAGCTAGCGACACCTTGAAACCGGTGCGTACGCCACTCGACCACGGAGGCCGTCAAAGAATAAAAATATCTGAGTCTCAATATCTCACCAATAAATAGCTCTATAACAAAATTTACAACTTAAAACTGTCTCGTCTAATATTCGATTCTAATAACGTCCAATATAAAAGTTTTTTCATCACTTACACCCCTATTGTGTGAGGGAATCCCGTGGTTACACATCGCTTCCATGTAGTAGATTTGCTTTAAGACCACCCACGCTTGGACCTACTAACGAAACTCGAACCTCACTATTTTATTTATGAATTTATTGTTGAAGTAACCGAGTTCAACTCGTGCTTATTAAAAACGTGATAAATTATCTTCGAGGTGTGGTTAAAGTGAGATTGTGGTTCGTAGGAGGCGTTTTGTTGTGGTCAGAAATTATTTTTATAATTAACGTTTAAGTGGTTTTTGTTGCATTTGTTTTGACTAGATACTTTTTTCTCACTGTAATCAAAAATAGCCTTATTTATTGATTTATAAAATATTTTACAAATACTAAGAATAAATATAAAACACACAATGTATTCAAAAGATAATAATACTAGTAAAACTTGTCTAGTGAGTAAAAAAGTTATGAGTCATTGCAAAAAATATTGTTTTACCAACTGAGCTTATCTTTTAGTTACAAAACAATCTGTTTTTTCTTCTAAAAAAAAATACGATACTTTAAATATAGATTTAAAAAAAAGCTCCTAGACTAACAATTAGCTCTTCGACTATAAAACTGACAGTAATGACTGATGAGAATGGTGCGACTAAACTAAAGTTCTAACATCTAATATAACAAGAATACGGACTAACAAGACTAACAGGGAAAATAAAAGCTATGCGTGATGCACACACGGCCGGTTGCGCAGGCGCAGGTACCGACAGCAGCCGACTAAATTATGTAATTATCTCTTTAGTTTAATCAGGCGAGTGTTTAAAATATAATGTTACTATCATTAAATAAGTAATTGCGAATTTGTTTACTGATTCGTGATAATTACAGTGGAACTTGTTTTTGTGATAATTTATCTTTCACCTCAAATATCTCAGTCGTTTTATGTAAGACTTTAGGTTTAAATATAATTTTAATATTAAGTGCTTGTCTTACTGAAACGTGTGATTTATATTATTAGAATATAAATCGCTAAGATTGATAACATCTGTCCATCTTGTTACTAAAATATATTATATTATATCATAACCGAAAATGTTGTATCAATGTAGAATGAAGTTACACCTACTATTTTTAAAGATGTTTTTTTGTAAATTTTTTTTAGAGCTTAGACATTTTTTGTTGAAATAATGCTAGTTTTTTTTAACAAAAATTGTCCCAACGATTCGACACCTTTGCAGGCATCATGGTCACGGGCAGACTGTCAAAACTTCGAGACCTAAAATCCAAAACAACCGCGACAAAATCCGTAGAATCTAGTTTTATTTAAATATCTAACATTCGCGTCAACTTAAGAAACCAATTTTTGTTGGTTACATAATAATAATTCATCTTTATTTGCTGACCGTACCCCAAAAATCCAGAGAAAAGAATATTTGCTCAGGCCGGGTGACGGCGCAAACGCGTGTGGCCAACACCGGTAGCGTTAGCAAACAAACTTGTTGACCGTACATTGTGGAATGCTGTGTTTGAGGTACTACCTGTAATAGATCGGACGACATCGGTTCTTCATGTTTCCGGTGGGTATAACGTTGGATGGAGGTACTAAGATAACATATAGTAGATAGTATTAGAAATGGTTTAAAAAATACATTTTTTTCCCCCTATAAAGCACGTGTTCGGAAGGTTTTTCAATGTTGTCGTTGGTAAATCAGAAGTCAGTGATGACAGTATTTTGGGTATTGATTTATCATTAATTTATCATGGCTAAATTGACGGGCAAATGATGTATTGAAAGAGGAATTAATTCTCCTCTTTTACTTTACCATATTGGCTGCACATTCTCTCTATACATTGAGAAGAGAGCCTTGTCCTGCAGTAGGTCATATTATAATCTAAATATATCAAAATGATGTCATCAACTGCAGATACATCACATACACAACCTCAACATACAGTCAACCACATTAACTCATACACGAAACGCCTTTATCTCAAAGCAATAAGATCGATTTTTTTGTTGTTTGTATGACTTATGTGGTCCTTCGTAAACACCAACATACAGTCAACCGCACAACACTTACATTGCAAACCCCTTTATGGCAAAGCAGTAAGGTCGATTTTATTAATTGTTTTGTGACTTATGTGGACCTTCGTATAATAAATATGAACCAAATTCCTGACACATTAGAGACAGGTTGGCTGTGACTTGCATATACTGTATGTATTTACTTATGTTATAATAGTCAGTCATTCCATGCAAGATGAATCGTGAAACACGAATTTTTAGATACGGCAATTAATTGATTTTGTTATTGAGCGAGGAATTTTATGTTTTAGACGTAATCTTTAAATATCACTATGGGCTAATAAATATCAACACAATATTTAGAAGTTCGTCGCTGCACTTTTCATAATTTCCAATCTCGTTTCAAACAGCGTCTTTTCCTGTACCTTTTTTTACAATCATCACAACAAAAGTTATTCATATTTCCGAAATAATACAATTTATGCAATATTCTCAATGTAACAAAGAAAATGTACCAAGTCTGCTCAAGTACCACATCCACAACTTACACGATCCTTGCCCGTGACGTTATCCGTTCGCCAGTCATGCGCCCTAACGAACGAGTCCGCTTTTTATACGCACCTACATAAATTCATTTGTTTGTTTTGTCCGTCCGTTCGTAATACTGTTTTGGTAGGAATTTATAGGTTTCCCATTTATTTACAAAGTTTTCCTTTTAATTGAAAGGGATTTCTATGGCTTTTTTCTTTTCAAGATTTTTATTATACAACTGCTTTGGGGAAAATTTCCGCTGTAAATTGTTTTGGGGATAGTATTGTTATAGGTACAATTAAGTATGAATAGACGATAATTGTGTGTAACATTATTTATATAACATAGAAACTGTTAATGCAATAGGATATTGTAATGAACACCGAGGTCATTGAACTATTGTATAGTAGCTACGAACGTCTTATAGGCAATGTAAAAGCTATGAATAATTATACACTGTTTGGTGTTATGTTACATTTAGAAGAAGAAAAAATAAACTTCGTCTAACCTATCTGGTGACAGGCAGTGTTACCAAGTAGGGCCAAATAACAAAAACAAAAAAAACAGCTATGTAGACGACACTCACTTTTTTCTGGTTTCCAAAGTAGAAACTCACATTATTTTTCAGTTTCACATCTACTTGCAAAATGACTATTTTTTGCTCATAACTTCGATGTTATGTGTTAAATAAAAAATCAACCTTTTTGGTGAACATCTAACTTACTTTACTCAATTATTTGTGGGTCGTTGTAGTGCGCATTTAGTTTCCATTCACCTCTTCTACTCGTCATCTCATCATTGACTCTTTATTCAACTTAGTTTACTATACATCATAGTATACAAGTCTGCTATCTGACCTCCACAACCCAATTAATGAGGAACACCGGTATCTTAAGGTTATTCTGTGTCTGCCTGATTATCCAGAAAGATTGTCCTCGTCCTTTCCAAGAAATAGTCCGTAACATCGTCTGTCTTTAGTTTATCTGCGATGATGATAGATTCTACCGTATAATGAGGCTTAATTATCTTCCAAAATGATGATTTGTAGGATTGTAGGACAGTTTAAGTTTTATTGTCATGTGTATCATCATCTCCCAGCTCTGTTCCCAATGATTGTCATATGTTTAATCGCAATAATTACTGCTGTGTTCTACAAAGGGTTATTATACTAGTTTTTACCTAAATTTTTACTTTTAGTACAAGTCCCAGTTATATATCGTTTGCATATTCTCTTAAATCGATCCAAAATGACTTCTTCGTCTCGTTCATATTTGCTCTTTATTGAGTACAAAGATTTGAAGGACCGAACTATTACAACTTTAACCACGTATAAGTCAATAAAATAATAATAAAATGGTCATAACTATTATATGATATGCACTCCACATATTTGACGTAATAAATTCAGAACATGTCTAATAAATGCTTTTAGGACGACAGTGGCGCCACCTCGGCGGTTACCGAAGTAATTTCGATGCATTTGACGACAACGATTCTAACCACGAATGTAATGATTAATAGTCGATCGATTTTGATGACGTTGTCAGAATAAACGAGGTATGATGGCTGGCGACAAAGTTGTTATGGGCTGAAGAATGTATTTCTTATTCGTTTAGAGTACCTTAAGGTCTAGAGAGTACTTTGTAGTCTAGAATGATCTTTCAGAGATCGGGGCCTGAATGAAAATGGTTTTGATCACGTAGAAATAGTGCCATACGTCTTGGTAGCTATGTTTTTAACGCAAAAGTTGCGTCTTTTATGAAGATATGAATATAGAAAAGATGTCTTAACAATGGAGTCTATTTTGTTATATGATTAGACTTGACCACGAAACATATGTCACAAGATATATACTGTTAAAAAGATCCTATTTTTTATCCCTAAAAAGGGTATATGGTACAAGAAATGTACGAGAAAAAAAAAAAAACATATGCACAAAGTCATGAAAAATCTTAGTATTAAAGAACCAAGGTTTTTTCTTAAGGAATAAATATTAATTTCTACATCTTAAGGGTTAGTTTTTTTGTTCTGCGTCTGAGCACTTGTGTTGGTTTGAGTGTGCTGTTAGTGAAATTACTGAAACTGCCACTTGAACGTACTGTGGGACTGAGTGCTTTGTAACTTGTATATTTTTATAGAGCTGTATAATTTTAAGTAAAGCATTTATTTTTAATGGTGACCGATGACTTGTTTCTTTCGTAAATAAAGAGTTGACAGTGTGACATGCAATGAACAATCAAAGGTTTAAATAAACATAGATGTTTTAAAAAGTAAATTGGTAATGTATAGGCGTATTAATCGACTTATAGAGTAAACAAACACAAAAGTATTTGTATCATCTTTTCTAATGAATTCAGTATCAAACCACATGAATCCCACTGCATTTGAAATGTAAGGCAAATACTATGTAAAAAAACAATAAATACGACACAAATATTTTACCTCAAAACCTTTTATCATATTTCTTGGTTCCCAAAACTTTTTTGTTACCATATCTGATGGTCTGGTCTCAACTCGGGATTAAGATAGTAACTGTTTGGTCGTCAACAATCTGTGTGCAGCCTTATCTCGACATGGCCCATATCTTTTCAAACCATAATATTTGGCCACTTTGGATTTTAGATACTTTTGAGATTTGACAAATATGTATTTTGGTTGACTTGTTGCGTTTTTGCCTTTATTTTATTATCATTTATTATGGGTACAAGGTACATCCTAGGAATCATAAAATGTCCAACAAAACTATAATTTAATTATTTTATATTAATGGTAGGATAGCCCATGCTCGTATGTTATGTGCCAATATTATGTTGTCTAAGTTTATGACCATAAAGTAGTTATATAGGTACAACCTTAACTTTAAGATCACTTTAAGTATCCTTAGAATGAATTTCTTTTAATTCTCCATTAAAACATAAGTAAATTATAAACAAACATTACAATAAAAAAAAAAACATTTTATTTGTCATACAGGTACCAGGTACCTATCTCAATTAAATCGAAATCAATTTGGTTTTAAAACCTACCCACAATTCCCACAAAAAAAAAAGTCGAAACCAATAGATAAAATCACTGTCCTCAAAATTTTACGCCTCTTATCTTTTCTTTTTTTGTTTATTAAACAAATAAAAGGTAAACAAAATGCCCATCCGGTGTCTTTGTGGCATTTCACTATTGTGGCATTTGTGGGCAAATCAGAGAAATCTGCTTGAGACGAAGCATTGATCTGGAACTATTGTTGAAGACAAGTGGGGGTCATTAGTTGTGAGGCACTTGTTAAGTCTTTATTTTGCTCGATTTCTCTTTAATTTGAGTCCTTGAGGGTTTTCGGACATTTTGGTCATTGTTCGTCGAAGATCTTCGATAGGCAGACCAACCTGTGTCGTGACAATATGATCTTAAATGCCCATGTTTTGACATCTGGATACACGGCAGTTTTTCAGCCAAGTTCGTATTAATAAAAAGCCGCCATCCAAAATCCTAAATAAGCTGTAAATACTAAAAACATATTTTAAATGAAGTTCAATTCGTTAATAATAGCGAGTAATTTTAAAAGCTATTGATCTGGCCACCGACTGGCCATCATTAAAGAAATATTAACAGCCAATTAGCGAGATAATTTATTTAGAACTTCGTGGCAAGTCGGGTCTATAAATCATTTACAAATGGACCTGGTTTCCTGTCCTTCAGTTTTTTGCTATGAAAAAATGGCTTTGTCTTACTTTTTTTAGACCTTAGTCGTATAACGTATGAAGAATGTGGACACGGCGATAAATGTATGTTAACTTCACGCTTGCTTTCGTAAAAGAGGTGTAGTTATTCAAGACATACATTAAGTGTTATAGCGAGCAAGTCCGGGTCAAGGGTATGTAGAAAAAAAAATAAAAATTATTGGACAATAAAGTCTAAAATATGAAAAAATAAAGTGTAGGTTAGGTTAGGTTAGTTAATGCATATCATAATATGATCTATCGATGATTAGAAACTAAATAAAAGTAAAGGAGGCATAATCATTCTGGTTCAGTACCACTTCGTAAATCTCCAAAGCACATAAAGATTCATAGAAGATAAAATCGCAAAAGAATTTATATAGAATTGCTAAACCGGATATTATGACGCAGATCTGCGGTTATCCTTTGTGGTTCATAATACTAATCATCGTTTTAAATTATTGAGAATATCCGAGAACTTCAGTGTAATATTAATAATGAAAAAACTTTCGTCAACTTGGCTAAAATGTTCAAGGATACTTTTCTTCTTTCCTGCTACGAAATTGGAATCGAAAGATCCACTAAACTCTTTACCATTTCAGTTTAAATATTCAGGCTATATTACTTTAATATCGAACTTCCTTTATACCCTCAACTCGTTAATTCATATCTAAAAAGTTCTGAGTAAAACCATAAAATTACGACTTAATTTTTTTATGACCACACTGGACACGAAAATTCGACCGGTCATAATGAGGGGAAACTAACAGTTATCCTAACAAGGTTTTTAATACCGAAACCATGTACCACGTGGTATCAGTTCCCGAACGGTGCACGAGCCAGGCGCCATAAATACAGGCCTCGTCTGCGCGGGCGCAGGTACGCCCGCCAAACGAGATCGTTCCTTTTTTAAAAAAACGTCGTCCACACTCTTGAATTTTAAACCTAATTTTTAACGCCTTAACGCCGCTTTTTGTGCATACGACTTTCAAAGTCATTTTCATAATTCACTTTGGGCTTTCTCGCTTCTGAAATAAAGTTCCTTTTTGGGAGCGAGTGTTCGAAACTATTGGGGCTTAAACAGTTCGAATTTATATTCTAATTTGGTAGGTGTAAGGTCGTTTTTTGTTTGTTGGTTGGAGGTGAGGTTTTTTCTCGCCATACAAGATTTTGGTTGTTTTAGGTTGTTTTTTGTGACAGCACGAGAGGAACGGGCGCTCTACGGTGGGTGTTTTGCGGGGTCACCGAGGATAATAACTGTAAATTATCGTCTTTTGCTTTATTGAAATTCGTTCGGACGTTTTCTAATGGGAATATTTTTAGTTGAACTCAAAAGTAAATTGGAAAGTTGGGTTGATACCTTAACTCTGTATTTTTTGTTTTAACTTATATATTTTTAAACCAATGGAAAAGACGAAGTTGCTGTGTTTGTAAAATCTGTCCTCGTGAACATGTTTCTAAAGTCTTAAAATTAGCCTAAGCTATACAGATTCTAATCTCACTAGTGACTACTGAAGTCCAGCTGACCTAAACCAGCAAAGACTCCTATGAAACAAAATAATGTTGATACTAACTTTATATACTTAAACTGAATTCCCTGAATACATACCTAACATATTCCTCTATAATACACTATTACCTATGTAGTACATACTCAGAATTAACTAACCACTCTCAACTAAGACCAGTGGGGACCTCAAACGGCTAACGTCACACCATAACGCCTCAAATTGTAGTCATTAGGATTAGCCGCACAAACACCGGATATCCGGTCGTTATTACCCGGGTAATGAAATGGCCGAGATTCACGCAGAACCGGGTATAAACAGCCTGTTAATAAGGGTTTATGCTTGATTGATGTGAAGAAACTGCATTTGCTAATTACTGATGGCTTGGCTTTGAGATTTGATTCTCCTTGGCAGCCTTTGTGTTGGTTCTGTTGTCTTAGTAAGACATCTTCATTGTTTAGTATCCTACATACATGGTGAGAAATCCGCACATAAATCCAGGCATCGATACTAATATTACAAATGTAAAAGAAACTCTGTCTGTTACACTTTCTCGGCTAAACTGCTGAAGGGATTTTTATGAAACTTGTTATAGAGAGAGCTTGTATCACAAAAAAGGACAAAACCTATAGGATACTTTTTTTCCGATATAACCATCATCCGCGGAAATGGCGCAGAAGAAATTAGTATTTTTATAAATTAAACTAGATGTCTCATATCAACCGACAATGATGATTCACAAAACACTAAACAAAATAACACACATAACCTTTTATATTTCAGATGAATTGATATATCTAAAGGTCAGGTAATAATAAATAGTTGGCAAATACTTTACCTTTTCGACTTTAATTTAATCTAGATATCCATATCAGTCTAAATGTCGACTATTTCCAGTAACTAAATATTTGGCAGATATACGTTGATATAATCTATTTGGACATCCGTGCCAAATGACAAAAAACTCACAAAAACAATCTTAGAATTTTAAGTAAAGTAAAATTTTGTAGTATTAAAACATTTGTTAATATTACTCCGATTCTCAGAAAATCCAATACAAAAGCGTACAAATCGAACGTTTATTAGATACTTGGCTATATAAACGATATATTGCTAGCAAGCCCCAATGGACAAACATTCAGAGTAAACTTTCAACACCAATCGTTTGATAGAAATCCGGAATCAAACGGCAGCTAGACAATCGAGATCCTCAATCAAACGGTGTGAGCGAGACAGCGGTACTAAACCTATAAGTGTGAGAGAGATAGCTGCAGTTTACTCAGCTCGGCCTCAACCGCCGGTGCTAATGATACGGGAGGGGTTCTAATTGCGTGTGAACAAACAAACGATGTGATAATACCTACTTTGTATAACGTTTTAAAGCTGTATAAAACTCTTTTACTAACATTTTCATCGTTCTAAAACTATATTTTCTACTCAAATTATAGTTATCTAACCATTCTTACGCGATGACGTCATAAATGCTACTTCCATCTACCACTATTTATCTTTCGAACGATTCGTGACCGAAAACGGAGGATGCGGAGAAAAAAAAGTAAAAAGGCAAAGATCCCTCGGTTCCAAGAAGTGGACTTGTTAGTATCACCATTTATTACACCACGGGTACTGAAACGATATTAAATGGTACCAAATTGAAAAGTCAATTATTTGGTTATCATTTTAAAATGGTTATAAGAATATTAATTATTATGAGACTATAAAACAACCGTTGCACTGAATTGCATGCATGTTCGTGTAATGGAAAAAATGACTTGAAGCAACTAATTTTTGTAATGCATTCACGACAACATCATTGTCACGACTCTGAAGGAACTAAAAATTAAGTGTACTAAGAAAAATGAGAAACAAACTAAAAATAAATTTGTTATAAATAAATGAATGAAAGTTCGATCTTTCAATGTCATTTGTCAATGAATCAGTTTTTATTTCAATGAGAGGAACATGTTATTATTGTGATATGTTTTTAAATAATTACACTGTACGCTCGACGGCACGTCACTAGTGACATCGACAAACGAAATTCGACTTTAGACCTTTGAAATAAGGTTGGTGTTGAGATCAGTGTTTTTGGTGGATTGTACAACATGTGATGACAGGTTGACAGGTGGATTTCTGTACTCAAGAAACATATTTTTGGTATCATATCACTGTCGCCATTACCAATGTCTCGTACACGTAATTAGGTACTAAGAACAGATACCAAACTTCGGATACCAATTAACATATCAGATAAACACTACTTTGTTGGGTTTAATTTCATAACGAGAGATGTGCTTGAATTTTAAATGCATTTTATATCGACTCGAGAAATAAAATCGATTTCGTGATCAGATTAATTCGAATCGGAATCATTACATTTTTATGAGGCTATGTTATCGCAGGCTTTTTATCTGAGAACCTTACGTCAAATATTTTCGTGTGAGACTTAATTATGCATTTTTAATGTGATATAACATGCTTAGTTATATTTGAATAACTTTGCTTGTTGTTAAAATGGTTTCCGTTCAACGATTTTCATTGAGTGCGCACTTACGTAACTCTTATTGACTTTTCGCGATGCACTAGATTATGACGCCTACATGTTCTGATAAGATATCAGTGAAATGGATTCGTGTATAGGTACGGACCTAGATAACTCCCTATTTGCTATAGCATCGATCACTGCTGTCCAAGGATTAAGATATTGGGACTTAAAGATTAGCAACACAATATAACTTATTTATAAAATCCAAAAACACATCCATAATTTCCACTACACCATGTCAGTGATGTCAGGTAGCGATTTTAAAGATTTCGTCCTCAGATAATATTCGAATTACAAGCAAATGATTTTAATTTGAATCAGATATAAAAATAACACGTCCGATAATGATCGATAGATTTTATCGATAAAATTTAATGTGAAAGTCGATTATTCAAAATTCTTTATCGATATTCGTATCTAGTTAAAATCAGGCCAACACTAACGGTAGCCGTGCAGAAGTTTATTTTTGTTAAGTCACTAATTACAAAAACATGTAATAGATATTCTAATGAACTAAGTGCAGATAAATAATAAATTGTGACGATTATAGGAATTATTTTTAATTTAAATTACTTGAAGAATATCGTTTTATTTTTGGATCAGTTATCTTTAAAATTATTTATTTAGTGCTCTTGTTATCTAGTTTTGAAACTTACCTACTTATACCAGTATCATATAATAAACTTTTCATATAATTTTAATATAATTTTGATCTTTGGAGTTATAATAACTAAGTGTACAGACATTCTTATTTACCAAATATAAACTAGTGGAGAAATGTTTCGAGTGTAATAATAATATGGTTAAACTTTTCACAGAGGGAATTTCAACGCTTATAAAAACTTTAATTAAGATCAAGAGTAAATACTTTTAATGAATTCCTTTAACAGAGTTAATATATTATTCTGTTAGGGGTAGTGTAACCACTATAACTAACTAGTAATAAAGGATACATATAGCAGACACACTCCTAGAATACTAACTAGCAAGAAATAAAGTATAATGGACGACCAAATCGAAACGTCCTTAATTTAATGTAATACTACATGTGTCGCAAAGGTGCTTATTTTTTGCTATTTACAAATGTCATTTGATAGTAGTAATTAAAAGAGACTCTTAAAAGGGTCTTAATTGCATATTATCTAAGTTACACACACGACATGTGTCTGAAAAAGAAAAAAAAGGCGTATGTTGACAGTGTAAGTTAAGGCGGTGTCGTGCAAACCTTCGCCTTATTCGCTTTTATTAAAAACAAACATTTTCATTAACATTATGTTTATTAAAACTCATTACAATTTCATATTCGCGTGACATCTTTTTTTTTAAAGTCACACCGAATTTCTTGTTTACAACTCAAAGTAATGCGACTTTTTCAAACCATACATCTATTAATTATTATATGTATGGGCATTCCCAAAAACGATTTGATGTACAAAACTTCAAGAATTTGAACAAAAACTGCTCTTTAATTAACTGAATCGTTGTATTTAAAATGTTATTCATATCAGGTGTATGTCAAACGTAATTAATAAAGGGTAGTTGTATATTTTTTTATTCAGTCATCCAACTAAGTTTGTAACGATACGGTGACCAATTACCTATCCTTAAAGGGCCTTAATTGCTTTTATCATTCGATCTAGATGTCGCTAGCGAGACGAATGTCAAACAAACCTGACTGACTCTTGTATTTTTTATTTTAAAGAAATATTTATTGATATAGTTTCAATGGGACGTTATTTTATTATTCTTTTGTTTTCTGGCTGTTCTAACGATGGTAGGATTTAATTTTACTATGTAAAGTGTTATTTGTCTATTGTTGGTTTTTTAACTATGTTTTGTGTTTGATGCGAAGAACCCAACTCGTTTGTTAAGACATACAGCGATGAATATTTATTAATTAAAAGTTTAGTTATCACATCTAAATAAACACTAAAATTTTATTAAACATCTATTCCCTAAGAACAAACCACACAAGAATAATTTTATATCAATAATTAAACGTGTTTTGACACGTATTTGACGTGTCCCAAAAACAGGTTTGTAACAAGAATTTAATCAACACTTTGGGCACAAAAAGTGGAACTTAATTCAGGGTTGGTACGCCTAAGTAATTGATATAAGGGAAATTCTTTGTAGGGTCAGGTTGTAATTGGTTGCCTCGGGCTGGACGGCCCACTGCCCGGTTAAAGGCAACCAGGGTTGTCACACACGAGAATAATTGAAGTTAAATTTACATGTTTATTGTGTTTTGATGAGGTATTTATCATAATTTGACATTTTGCTGTAATAGCTGGTGATGATGCCTATTAAGATTATGTTACATTTTTAGCACTAAATTGAGTATAATTTCATCCATTAATTATTGATTTATTATTATATAATGCACAGTAAAACACGAACAGGTTATTTAAGTCATAAAACATCTACTACACCATTCATTCAAAATAAAATCTTATTTCAAAACATACGTACAACCCTAGAAATCACATCCGTCGGTATTCTGTAAATACATTTACTATATTAACGATTATTTCTCATATATATGTCGTCTGGCAGCCATGACGGTCTCGGACAACCATTAAAACACTTGTAAGAATCATCGGGTGTCAATGTTATCGCATACAACCTTCATTTTGGTACATTGGAATATTTTCGGCTGTTTTATGATCAATGGGTCAGGTTTAAAGAATATAGTTTTATAATGTGTGGCTTTTTGACCTCTTTAGTAGGTTTTATATGAGATATTCTATCAATAAAATTCAGACAAATCTGGAATCCGAACATAGCTTAGGCGAAGGCTGTACAGAAGAGTATTTTTTTTTTAATGAAATTTCGAAGTCCCCTAAATCATTAAACTATAGTTTCCCTGTATATACAGTTACATAAACAACTCATTTAAACAAATATGGTCAATGGCAAATAAATATTTGTTCCGTGCTATGGTCAAACTAGCGACCTTCTTTCAAAAAGACAACCGCTTAGTCACTAAGCTAATACGATTCAGTACTTAATTATACTGTCTCCAGTGACATAGTCTGTTATAATGACTACCATAAAAATATTCCATTAAAAATGTGAATCCAATTAAGCCATAGAATTTTACCGCGACTAAAAAACGGTTACTTCTTAAGGTCAAACGACAATACAAAATGTCGTATAGTCAATAATTTTTCACTTAGACTCCACAATAGTCAATAATTTTCACTTAAAAAATGACATTTGATACTAAGAGCCCCAAACAATTCGAGCATGTGTTATCACACGTAAAAATTACCGGTAAACGGGAAATCAGTTACCCTTGATTTGGGGTAAACACGTACGAGTGGGGTAAACTGATTCCGACTCATCCAATTACGACCCTCTACTAACAGATACGTAAGGAACTATTCTGGTGATTAATCGATATTGAAAGTCGAGTGGTTTTGTGTAATGTTGGGAGTGAGCGTTAATTGTGTTTGATTACAGGATTAAATATGTTTAATCCTCCAAAGTAGTATGTTTGACTTAAAGGTATAATTTGTTAAAAACCTCACAAGCTCTGATTTACGTTCGATATGAAGTGGATGCAATAAGCTCAACTATTATGTAAGTTGAGAATGTGACTGGGAAATACAGATTTCAACCCATCTTAAAACACCAATATATCATAGTCAAATCTTAACAAGTAATGAACGCTAAATATGAACATGAGAATGCTACCAACTGCTCATGAAACAACAATTTGTTTGCCAACAGTGATATAATAATTACAATGTAATAGTCATTAGCAGATCAATATCCAACTGTGTGTCTACATAGCTTGCATTAAAATATCGCATGCCAATTATAATATTGTTCTAAGATAGATGTCGATAATTTATCGATCGCTCGAAAATACTTTATCTACTACTTCTACAATAGTCCCCCAATATCTAAGGTGTAATGATTTGAACGGTCTATTGGCTCCCAAACTTGGCAGATTGAGGATATCACGGCATTCCAGTTTATACAAACGGAAATACCTTCTTTTTATGGGGATAGATAATCATGTGATTGGATCTTATAGAGATTATCTGTAACTAGTTTATGTTATAATGTTGGTATGGGAATCTTAGTGTGGTGGCTTTTAGATTAGGAGTTTTACGATAATTTAATGTTTTGGAGTAAGCTGTATGTTGTGTTAATTGCTTATCAAGCTTTTGAGGAAATCAAATTTAAAGATGCTGTTGGTTGTCTTTTGTACTTTAAAACCGCACCTAATTTTTATGCGAAAAAGGTTTTAAAGATTGTAGTATATACCATTAAACCGACCAAAAATATGTTTTAGTCGGAATATGTGAATGTGTATTAAAGTTTAAGTATGCCTTACTTGGCTTGATATACTAAACGATTTTTTTTTCATGTACCTAATTTTATTTTAACCAACTTCTAGAAAAAGGAGGAGGTTCTCGATTCGGATATTTGTATTTTTAATGTTTTTTGGTTTTTTGAGCATGGTGTACAACCATGTTTGTTACCAAAACGTATCTTAAAGTGATTTGTTTTGTTTCAGGAGAAGTCCGCAGAGCATTATCCCGGTAAACTATCGGTTAAATCGGACTTAAGTCCTGTATTTGGTGAGTACCTTTAATTATAATATCAAATAATAACTTTAAATAGTGATAATGTTAGATTAAATAGCGTAGTATCAAGTCCCTTCTATTTACTGTAGATCTAGTATTTAGAGAATCTTTTAATCGTCTAACAATATTCATAACATAACACACCTTTATCTATTCTTAAAAGTACATAAAACTATTTTAATATAGGAGACATTGCACCATAGCATAAAGTTACAATGTAAAGAAACTTACACTTAAATAAAAATAGGGATTAAGTCATCAGCTAACCCATAAAAAAGATGGTAATAAAATACATCTTGGACAGATGTATTTTGCAAAATATGTCAAAAAGGATTTTTTACGAGAGCTCTCATAATATTTATTTTAGCACCCTTAGCAAATCATTTTATTCTTCCTTTCATTTGTATGCCACCTTTTTCGATATACCTATTGTAGGTATTACGTATTTACTTGCCTAAATAAAACTTTATAATATACATAACAACATAACTAATTTATAGAAGCAAAATATTAACACCTGAACAAAACCATATCGAATTATAACACGTCCGTCTTACAAGTGCAGTGCCTTAATCGATAAACGATCATCGATTTAATTATAGTTTTATCACATCGAAATCGATAAATCAGGATGTCATTAGTTATATAGCATTATGTTTTAGTTAATCGTGATTTACGATGAGAATAGATTTGAAGTTTTTGTTAGTTGTTAAACCTGATTGTGCTGTGTATGTTTTAACTTAAAGTTTAATTCAACGGTTTTCAATGGCATGTGGAAGTTTGGAAGTGCAATTTTTTTTTTCTTTTTATTAGCCTACTGTTGATTCCACTGCTGGGCAAAGGCCTCATCTGTCTTCTTCCAAACCTCTCTGTTTTTGGCGATTTCTGTCCACTTGCGCCTCGCGTAACTGACTAGATCATCACACCACCTTCGCCGCAAATAAATTAAGAAATTTAATTGGAGGCCTTAAAGTAAAGTAGTGATAATAAACATTCGTTCAAGCCTGTCCTACTAGTTAACATTAGAAGTTTTTTCTATTCACATTTTTTTAAAGGGTTCTTTAAACTTTTCCCTCCAATCATCCTCATAAATAAACCCATATTTACACCCAAAACCTTCCATGTACTCGATAATCGATCTGATCCATAAATCGTTCGGTCTAGTGATGTGAAATTGATTTCGTACGAACTATAAGGCGGGAATTACGTAGACTTAATGCTGTATCTCGCCCGGAGCCATTAACTTGGAATTATGTATGTTTTATCGCCAGCTTATAATCATCTGTCACTATCGTTACAATATTTTCGTATAATTTTATCTTGTACCACCTTTGTAGGGTTGGGGTTTATCGATAGAAATTTGTAAGCAATTTGTTACCTTCGCGTTTATTATCCTAAGCTCTTTAATGTATTCAGTATAAACGAAAGTGTTTGGCCTATTTTGAAAGGAATGCATTTCATTTTCACACTATTACACTAGTTCTGCGTTTACATGTAAATATTAAAGCGTTATTTCACAAACATGTTTACAAAAAGATTAATTCACGCAACAACATCAAACCTCAATTTAAAACTTGTTAACACCTATTGTAAATTCGTAACATATGCCATTACAGATGTCTCAGTACATAAGGTATATCTTGCATCAAGCGCGATAACGGGACATTACCATCAATCATAACAGCATAATCTCCTGACATCACTAATACCATTCATCGATAACTTTTCTCACGTGCATATCGACGTCCGTCCATCACTAGTCTTACCTCGTTATTTGTTGTTATTAGTGTTGTTTTTTTTCGTTATTTTTTCCTCGGGATGTTTTCGAGAAACCGGTTACAGGTTCTAATCTGATCAGCTTGCCACGACCCTACCTTCGTAAACCAGTAAAGGAGTATAATGAAATGACGTACAATAAAAAATGTTGGATTGTTATAGTGTTTTCGAGTTTACTGCCTTTTCTGTGTGATAGGTTTCATATATTAGTGTGGTAAGTTTAATAATAATAAATGTTAAAACTAAGCTTGTTGATTTACGCTTATTTATTAAATATCGTCAATAGTCAGGCAAATACAGGTAGCGAAATTTAAAAAAAAATGGCTTAGCGACAAATTCGCAAATTAGGAGTAACACTAACACTGCTCAATTTATAAATTAAATCAGACACATGATTTTACTATATTAAATGATTTACGAGTGTCGAATGCATTAAATTCTCAAATAAAATTATAATCAGTGCTAATCCAATAGTAATAGGATAATCGCTTGTTATTTCATTATTTCAATACATAGAATGTCCAGTAATAGAGCAATAAATTAGCTAACCGTATTTTACTGTCAGAAATCCAGGGTTTAAATCAAATTAATTGGACATAACAGTGTCAAATATGCGGTAATCAGGCTGATGCTAATAAACATTATTTTATGATATTATAATTATAATATAACATTGTATATTTTGATATGGATACTTAATTTAATAAAGTGAATGTACCGATAAATTAGATTTTCAATCAAAAGTCGTCCGAGGTGTAAGGGTTCCGTAGATTTTTAAATAAAAAAAGTGCATTTTGCGAAATTATTCAGAAAATCTATTTTATGTCTTAAATATCTCACCCATTATACTAACAAAACTAACATGGCATTAAAAACGAAAAAAAAAAAACTTGATCTGTTTTAAGATAGGTGGCGAGTCAACCCTGACTTGTACAGCAAGTCTGGTTTTAGGCGATGCGGGGCAAACTTTCAGAACTCGGGAGATGCATTTGCCCTGCAATAGGATAGCCTGAAAAAAGGCTAATCACAACACTTTTCTTTTATTCGTATATAATGACGTATAAATCAACATCACGCATTTCCCTAGTAGTAATCAGAAAAGATTCCACTGGTAACAACCCCATAATACATCTACTAAGATAGAATGTCAAAGTTGAGAATAGTGTTAGCCCGCCAACTATTTAAGTACAGTTGACTTCAATTTACTAGTAATGATGATCCGCGAAAATAGACCTTAATGACTTGACATAAAGATGTTGATACCAAATTTTTGGTGATAGATAAATGAAATTAATATTGCGGCATAAACAGGGAAAAATAAATAAAAAGACTGTAAGAGAGAAAATAATGTAAGTTATTCATTCAAAACCAATGCCAGGAATTGGGCCAAGCAATGTTCTGAAGAATTGTAGAGCTACTGAAATCAGTTAAGGAAATGAATAACAAACGAACTAGGTACTTCACTTTATAATAAAAGTATCTTTCTAACTAGGTAGACTTTTCTCGATGAATCATACAACATATTAAGTAATATTTTATTTTCACCAATGACAAGTACTATGTTAGTTATCCTGAGACTCATATTCGATGCGTGATTCTCATTATTTACGGATTTACACTACCAGAAAAATGCAGAACAATAAATATCTTATTACCTTTTAGTTAACGACTGTACATCCAGAATGACCGGCATATCCGACATGAATACACAGCATCTCTGAGATGCCACGATCTCTGGCGCCCGGTTAAATCATCTCGAGATACGGTTATCTCGGCGTATTGCCAGTTCGTACCGAAAAGAATTGGTGTTGTATCGACGGATATATTGGCTGTAGATTGAATATATCATGAGCTATGTAACTTAAGGGAATAGGATATTCATTTCATTTAAAGCCTGAACTGTCCCACTGCAGGGCAAAGGCCTCCCATCCTTATTTCCACGTATAGGATATGTCTGTTAAGCTTTCACGTCTAAACCACTATACTTCGTATATGGTTTGAATCCCAAGATTGGGCATAGGTTTTTCTGCTCAAAACTGAATCGCGAGCGAAGCCATAGGCGATTGTTAGTAAAAATATACATCTGAAAAGCTGTAATAGTTTTTAAACAATAGACAATTTGGTTCATTTCAAACTTTATGTCTTATGGGTGAACTTTTGTGATGTTTGTTTATGTATTAAAATGTTAAATCGTAGACTGACATAACTATACGAACATGTATGTAGAAATATCCTACGGAAACCACAATCAAAATCAAAATCGAAAATTTTATAGCCATAAAAATCTAATTGAAACTATAAATTAGTTTTACCTAATTACATAGATAAGCTGCCAAAGTAGTTTAAAACTGATCATTAATACTTCATATCCGTATATTACTATTAAATAAGTGATGATATGTTGTTACATAAATAAAGCTTAGTTATTATTTAAGCTGTTTTCTTGTTCAATAGAATTTTAGAGAATGTTTTCTGTTTATCTCTTTTTAAACGTTAGTAGATAAATAAGACCATGATGTCATCTTACAACTCCTTGGTGTTTCATTAAGTTAAAATCAGTATATTTTGTTACTTAGAAACTATGGCCACATACAGAAAGAAGAAACCATATATCTATTTAAAAAAAAAACATTTTAATGTGCAAGACGCCGTATTTGTTTCACCATGAGGAATCTGATTGGAATCTGAAAAATCGAAAGGATACAAAGAAGTTTTATTAGATTTAAATCAATATTTCGTACTAACGACACTAAAACCAAGAATTTCGGTCTAGTAATGTAACATATACGTTTGTATGTTTTTGAGAATAAGCATGTATGTTGTTTGTAAATCTGTCGCGTTGTTTCACATAAAATGGCCGGTTCAAAGGCTTTCAAACAGTTCGTGTAAACAAATTGTAGGAATATTATAGGCAGTAACATTGAAGATTTTAGTATTTTGTGTTGACCATTTTATTGGTCTTTACTTGGCACCTACAAATTATTGAATCTGGTTTGTTTCGGATAATTAACGCTACTACTTGTTTGATAATGCAAGTATTCTACGAAGGAAATAGTTAAGAAGATTCCTAAAATGAAAATACTTGCTTAAATAAAACATAACATAACATATCATCACGCCTGTATCCCCGAAGGGGTAGGCAGAGGTGTACCAATGTACACCCACAGTTCGCCGATATGTTTAGGTCCCATGTCATAGGGGGCGAGCCTATTGCCACTAACCGGGCACAAATCCAAACTCCGACCTGCTACTGAGAATTTCATAGAAAGTAACACTTTGGTCGACTCGGGAATCGAACCCAAGACCTCCAGCGTAGCAGTCGCGCTTAGCACCACTAGGCCAACGAGGCAGTCTTAAATAGAGTATTTTTTTATAACTCATGTTTACTACGAAACTATTAGTCCCCCGTGGTGTTCTGAAATTCTTACATTTAATGAAATGATCAACCTTTAACTTCGGTACAAGAAAAACAGCCTACAAATTAGTAAACATGAAACAAACGAATTGTAGCAAAACTAGTTTTTCCGTTACTTATCACTACCCTTATCTTCCATCCCTTTCTTACAAGTGCTTCACATTAGCCTATCTCTTTCACACACTCAATTTGCGCGTACCCCGAGTATAACATATCATATAGTAGTGTTAATAAAGATTTGCAATAACCGACCTTAGTGCCTTAAAATAAGGGTGTTTTGAATGTTGAGAGTTACTTGTGCTGTGTGGTTACCTGTACCTGTATTTTGTGTCATTATATCCAAGTTCTAATTGGAACTTGATATGCGTACACAATTAGAGTCTCATCGTTTTGGATTAACGAGCTTTTTACACTTGCATCTGTTTGTGGTGTTGGTTATAAGCTGAAGCGGGTAGCGTATGTAAATGAAAAGGAAACAAGTGAAAACAAATATTGTGTTCGAATGACTTATAAGAATGTTAACTTAGTAGTAATATAGTTAAGTAAACCTTTGGTTGACATTGTACAGGTCAGCTTAACTTAAAAAGAGTTGAATAAATCAGATATGGATTCAGATTGATCATTTATTTATTAGATTTTATATATAGTCAGATGAATAATACTTGGCAGTGGGTATGATTACACTGAAAAGGCAGAAATACTACTTATTTTTGAGTATAATTGCAAAAGATACTACTAGTAGTTCGAAGTCAAAGTCAGAATATCTTATTCCAAGACAGGTTTAAAATGAAAAATTTGCAACATATTTTAAATATACTAAAATCGCTACCTCCTCTGATTTGCACACAGGTGTTGATGATATTAAAACACATTTAGAGTTCCTTAGCCGCGATACAAAATTATAATTTGTTTCGCCGACACTTCATACTTATTACACCGTGTTTGTGCTTCGATGTGAAACATTTTTTATGTCATATCACATTAAAGCCGCCATTTTTATTTCATTTTTGTCAATTGACAGATGTAAAGTGTTAATTTGTTTATGTATTACATTATTGAGGTTGGGATTGCGTAAGATTCTTGAAAAATCTTTTGGGAAAGATATATTAATTTTTGTTAAATACTTGACTTATTTAATTAAGTATTCATGATAATATTGGTATAGAATGTATTGAGCATTTTTTTATACCTGCTTGATATTGCAAACATGAGATAAATATCATAAAGATTATCGCCTCACCCCATTTTGGCAGGACCCACTCCGTTGCGAACACAATAAATGACATGTCAGAACAGCTTCCATTTGTAATCATAATGCACTTTACCCATTATTTACTTGCTCCACTTGACCTCACTTACTTTTATCACCCGTTCAATATGTCTCCTTCAAAGTTATCTACAACAAAGGCATTACGTGTAATGCGTCTTGCCTCGTAACATTACTTAATATCATACCTTATTAATACAGAACCCAAACATTAACACCTACGTTATTAATAAGTAAAACTCGTTTTTTACTCGACCGTTTTTGTCAGGCATTGGTTAGTAGGTAAGCACCAGTTGTCATCAATCACTGGGAGGAAAAAGTCGCCTTTTGTTTTAAATTAAAAGTAAGAAATTAAATTAGGTTTTTTAAAGGTTCGGTGTACATCTTAATATGTTATGCCAATTACCGCATAGTTATAGAAGGCTGCTCGACATTTTTGTATAAATATGGAATTGATCCAATAAAGAAGTTGTGGCTTAAGAATGTTCGTAAATAGCATCACGCTTGTGATCCAGAACGAGTTAGGTAAAGGTGCAATTATATTCAAAGAACTACTTAAAAGCTAGTTCTGTTCAGTTAATATGGTAGGATGAAATTAAACATAAGTACACTGTAATATGTTTAAACTATAAAAGTAATTATTGTGTATGTTTACCGATAAATAATAGGATATTTCTGTTTTTAATCTTTCGCTGCCAGCTGAACTGAGAATTAGTGGTACGTATCTTTTCTATTTCAATTCAAGATTTGTTTTGTTTTCTTGCAAGTTTTTTGCTTCATTCCGAAATCAATGCTCCAGTTTTTTTATTACCGATTTTTATATTGTTTTACTTTTACGCCTACACGTATGGTCATTTAAGGTCATGTTCTCAAAAGTTTTGACCACCCAAGAATGGTAAAGAGATTCGGAAGGAATCTAACAGCTTTAAAAGTTCAGAAGCTCACAATACTTTTAAAAACAGGTACAGGTAATGACAATTTATTGCATGTTCAATTTGTGTTTGCTTGAAAATCCCATATTTTATTCAACATAACCGAACTGAATTAAACGCATCCTTGTACATCTGATTCATAACCACTACAGTGACCACACACTAGTTATGCAAGTTTATGATACTGAAGGTAAAATAAATACAACACCCTATAATTGTGGTCACCACAAAAACCCTCCTATAGCAGGTAGCTAAGTTTTTATACATTTTCTTAAGGCTAGTCCGTGAATCATTTTGCTTGAATATGTATAGTTAACAGTGATGGATCGTCAGTGCATTCGTCATGTGAATGCTATGTAAATTTAGAATCAGAATTTTAAAGTTAGTGCTTATTTTTACTTCGCGTTCTTTACTTGGGAATAAAGAATTAAAGAAATTCGCTGTAACTGTATGTTTAACATACCACACACATTACACTTTAGAAAACTTAATTAAGAGATCCAAATACAGTTGAAAGGTCTGCTCTTTTGCGGAAAGAATGTCCGCTGAATTTAATACAAAAAAGTTTTAATTTAATACATAATAGTGCATACCTTAAACATGCTTCGTCACCTGCGAAGACCACCAGCGTGTACAATAAAAAAGAGTCCTAAATATAAAAATAGTAAAGTTATTCAGAGTAAGTTAAGTTATACCATAAGTAGTGAAACTGTATCACTTTTTGCTTTGCTCACCTGTCAGGTCCAGACTCCAGCTTACTGCCAGCTTGCTAGTTCTAGGTAACGATGTATTTTTGTGATACCTGTTCTTTCCCAATTACTAAAGGACAAAGAAATACTCATTTAATGCTTTGTGCTCTTGAACAGAGTAATTTTAGTTCCATGCATAGAGATATATGGAAAAAGTATCCATTCGCCAGGTCGATCAATGATCGTCAATTCTTCTTTAAAGATTTCTAATCAGTAAGTATATTTTTTTGGTTGGAGGAAACTTTTCATCGACAGAATCTTTATATCTAAGAAAAATTATAACTACTATCATCGTTAGTTAGTACAACTAAAGATGCCCATTTTCACACATTCATTTTTGTAATATTTGTAACCAGAATCTTCATATTTAAGAACTAACTAAGGATATTTTTTGTAATATTTTTAACTCGTTTTAAAAGGTTGCGGATAACCTAATATTCAAGTTAATAAACTTATATCTATTTTTATGATCGAAGTATATTACGCCATTGGTGTATATTGTTAAATAAAACGCCTGCCATAGATAAGATTTCGATAATATAATGAATCGGATACAATCGATTGTTATCATTGTTCCTTGAAATCGATTGTTGATCTGGTTGTTATCGATACCATTTGCATAAACATGGTTAATATCGGTGTGATCTAGCTAAATAAAAATATTGAAGGCCTTTGTTTACGGCTCCCTGGAGTTAGAATCTAGATTTTTCTTTGATTTTGCCCCTGAAGAAATGTATCTAAATTGGTCTTATTATTGGTGAAGTTAAGTATTAAAAAAGTTTAGTATAGAATGTTTATAGTTAACATAAGAAGGATATCATTAGTATCACTAAAAGCGCTAGCGATTCAAGTTTTTCTTGCTACGAGAATAGGTGGGTACTGAACCGTACTGTGACCTAAAGAAAAATAACTAAGTGTTTTCTCTTATTTCCATTCCGCGTATAACTATTCAACCTGGCCTTCTAAATCAAAACAAAGCATACAAAATCATCACAACCTTAGAGTATAAATAAATAAACTAGTACTTCTTGCATGTATACCATAAGGTCCCAACAAATTAGGTAACTAAACCCAAAACCGTGAACACACGAAACCAGTAGCTCGTAATTTCACTACACGAATACATAGAAAAACTATGTTTTGTAGATACTACATATTACACGGTGTTCGTTGGCTGTGGGTCAATATTTGTGTAGGTCCGGACCCACCGCGGGATTCTTGGAAACGTGCTTACACACTTTATTGAGTAAGGATGAATTTATGGGAGATGCTTTCCGGATTTCGATGGTTCTCGGTTTACAAATCACCTAAGGTGTCTCATTTATTTATTAATAACCTTTTATCCGAGGGTGGTATTTGAAGGCATAATTATACAGTGCAATGATTACTAATCTAAAAGAAGGTCGTTCGGAGACAACACAAAAGTTTTGCCTCAAATTATTCTAGTCTAATTTAAATACCATTTCTAATGTTCTTTAGAGAGTAACTAAAATAAATTCATATTCATAAGTTTGGAAATGCGACATTAAAGAAAAACCCTTACTTAGATATGTTAATATTACAAAATTTAACTATTTCTACGCTTAACGAAACATTACGATTTACTGTTTTACAATTGATCTATGTAAATCGTTAGAGTAAAATAATATAGTAAGAAATCGTGTGTAAATCAAGAAGGTTGTGCTCATTGTAGTTTTTATATTATAATGTTCTTTGTTTTTATCGATGGATTGACTAATTGAGGTATAATTTATTGCACGCGTTTTTGTTTAGTACCTGATTAACATATTTGAGCAGTTTGGAGGTGTCGTTATTACAAAAATCAATGATTTATTATTATTGTGCTTCTTTGATATTTAATTTTCATTAATCAGTGTTAAGATGGTTAAGGTTAGATGTAGAGGTCATGGTGCTGATCTCATAAACGTAACCTTAGATCTACATTAGTTTTAATTGTTGCTTTATTTTATAATATTTTTAGGACTAAACAAGCTGTTTTTTTTATTATACCATTGAAAAGGTGTCCGGACAAATTCTGTGGTTTGTCAACGATCGTTTGAAAACATTATAATTTTAAAAATATATCTGATTAACGCATACAAAAAGGAGTGGCAACAATCAGCTAACCATAGAAACCTGTGGAAGGAGGAAAGGGGGGCCTTTGCCCTGCAGTGGGACAGATCAGGCTGTAAATAATAATAAATAAATAAATAATTTGATAGTAATGCATTTTAAATAGGCTATTTATTGTATTTGAAAAAGTATCATCGGCTTTTTACAAACATTATGATATTTATATAAATAAAGATTAATTCGGTTGTAAAGTACAGAAATATTCGCAGAAAACTATTTATAATCAGTATGATTAATTATCATATCGGAAGAAATACCTTTTTATCGGGTAGATAATAGTTTTTTTACGTAGAAATACTCCTTGACTGACATTTGTATAATGAGGATCCTTATTGGATGTTTTCTGAAGATTTAATTGGTGGATGACGTGACTAGATTCACATTAACTTGTAAAAATAAATGGGTTTTGTATAATAAAAATATTGCCTATTTCAATAGAGTAAGAAAAATATAGGTTGGAATAAATAAAGTTGCATACTATTTTTGGACTTTTGTTGTGCAATTCTGATCAAACATAGTACAGTTTATTTGCTATTGATTAATGATACAGATAGTTGAGCAGACTGATTAACACACATTTTTATTTCTCTAAAAAAAGAACAACCTATAAAACATTCAAATAAAGTCATTAAAACGGTAAACCGTAAAGAAATAAAGCAATTTCCTGACCTAAAGCTTGAATAGTAAAACAAAGTGCAAACTATTACAGGAACCAGCTACGGCACTCATCAGAATAATTCTCCGCACTAACTAAATTGCCTACAAATTGAAAAGGCGTGGGGAGTCCCTATTCTGAACCTTGAATGTGCGTTACGGTGCTCTGTTGTACTGAGTTTCAACTTGTAGACTGACTTATTTTGATTTTTTGCTCCACATACCTATAAAATTAGAAATAATGTAGAATTAAACAGTTTGAAATTACATAAACCATACCGTACCTTCCTTTTACTAAGTGGACTAATTCGGTTAATTGGGGGAGGCCAATGTCCAGCTGTGGACAGCAACAGGCCGAGATGATGATGATGAAGTCGGTTAATATATCAGTCGTTTTAGTATCTCTAGATTTTCAATAAAAGCATTACTTCCTTCCATACTTTTAAGTTAACAATTACTTATATCTCACATTATCTGGAACAGGAAATCATAAATTAAACTCGTAGGACAAGTAATTTAATTATTAACAAAAGTAAATATTTAATCGAACTAGTATCTTACAATTCGTCAAGCCCATTAAACCACAATTTACATACATATCTACACCACACGCACTCTTAATGAAAAGCACTGAATAACACCGACTGGTCTGCGCATGACAGCTAAAGACAAGATATTGTGCTATAACCTAACTAGTTTACTGCGCTATTTAGCTGTGCTATTAACACTTTATCATCTGCACACCAGTTTAGTGTCTTTTGAATATTTTAAGAGTAACAACCCGTTAAGCTTTAACAGAAGCTTGCATCTTGGAAGCTAAACATTTAATATTTTAACAACAACATGCTTGTATTAGTTGAAACATAAAACTAGTTCTAATATTAGTCAATAGTTAAGTTATATTTTACTCAAATAACACCGAAAAGGACACTATCTTGATATCTATCAAATACTGTCAAAACACTGTCAGTCCACCCTTCGCAGAAAAGTAAAAAAAAATGACACTAATCTCCACTGGCTGAAATATAATACACAATTTAAAACTTTAAAGCGTTCCAAATTCAAAAATCTCTCAACATTTTGACGTAAGTGACATAAGCCGCGTCCATTTTGTTTTTATCAGAATACGGACGCAAATATGTAACTGACAATAACGTACAGTCCGTAAAAATATTATAGTAACAATAAAAGTAATAAAATTTTGATTGCGTCGATAATTGTTTTTGTATTGGATTGTAAACACTGTGGTGTTAGAATGCTTAACCATTGAGATTCTTTAAGTTTTATTTTGATACGACTCGTTGACATTCTTGTTGAAATTCTTAATGTAAATTAACACCTTCCGATTGCAAAGATCAGAAAATTAAACGTACATACATTAGTATTAATATTGTTGATTATTTAAATAACTATAAATTTAATACTCTGAGAATAAACGACAAATGTTATAAGTTTAAATATGTATATCTTTGCGATTGTAGCTCCCAAATGAATGCACCGTTTTTTTTAAAGGCTTATTTTTTTGCAGTGTGTTACTTAAAGGCTTATATTGATGATTATTCTGAGTTACTAAATGTGTGATAGATTTTTGAAATCTATCCTTCATCTTACATTTTCTTTGAAATACAAACCTAGCCACAAAAATCAAAACTCTATCGAGTGTAGTCGTAGACATTCGTCTGCGCGCGCAATTACGTTAGAAAATTACTTCTCGTCGCGGTGTAATTTGTTCGTAGACACGCCCCATACAGTCTGCTACCATGTTTTGTTGGCTGACTGTACTTTCTGAGTTTACTCGGTTTTATATGAAGAGAAATTGGGAGGATTAGGTTTTAGAATTAAAAATATAATGTACAGCAGTCATAGTGCAGGGGTTGGTTTGACGTGGCACAAGATAGAGACATGTGGAAGGAATTGGGGGAGGCCTTTGCCCAGCAGTGGGACACTACAGGCTAAATAAAAAAAAATATATATAAAATATAATGAGCCAAGTTTACGGTTCTGTTCACTAGCAATTTTAACAAGAAATAGCCTATTAACTATTTCAATAAATTATTATTAGAATTGGAAATACATACACATACATTGCTCTGAAACGCAAGTGAGTAAAACACTAGTGTTATGGCATCAGAGACAAGGAAGGTACCATAAAATATTACAGCTTTTTTACCAGCTTAAAATAACAATAAAAACAAATACTTTACTTTTAGAAGTTTCTTATCGTTTATTTTAAGTATAATTATTAATAATATTCTTATTCAGTTAGCAATAATGTATAATCAGCTGAATGTGACCTTTGACATCCACAAATTACTATCACGAGAGGTCAAAATACTTAAGTATTCATGTCTTAATTTTTTGATAACGTATTGTATTTAATTACTTTCTACATCAAAACAAATCGTCAACATTATAAACTCTACATTTTTTTTTCCAACACTGGACAGTGTTGGGAAAAAACTTCCCAATGGCCTCCCCAATTTCTCGCACATGAAATTAATTAATTAAATAAAAAAGACTTTGCTCATTGTCATTTCGACATAAGTTAACGAGTTGCAAAGTCACTACATATTTCAGTTATAATTCCCAAACAGTAAAAAATTATATCATAAAATCGAAAAAGCAACGTTAACAGGAATTTAATTAAAATAAATCACTCTGATAGCATCGATTTCAATAAGCAGTTTGCATAACACAAAACATTTTAATTTGTGCGTGTTATAATAAAGGTTATCTCGTATAATTAAAACGTGGGACGCTGTTAAACAATCGCTTCGTATCGGAACCGCTAGACCGTTTCAAGGGAACTTTTACCTTAAAATTAGTGTTAATTTAATAAGATAAAATGTTAGTAAAATTACAATCGGGAATGGTGTTTCAAACATTTAAAAAATAGTCTTAAAATTAAATGAAAATATGTGATTACATGGATTAAACTGTGTTTACAAATTGGTGATTTTTACAGACATAATATAGGACTACGAGCAATAAAGAAACATAGTTACATTCCTGAAAAAAACAATGTGTCTTGTGAATGACTTTTTTTACCTTGATGAAAATTTGGCATTACCCTTTCTTTTCACTTCTTTCGCTCAAGATGTTATTGTGACAATAATATACATGTAATTAATGAACCTATCTATATTTCCAGGTAAATTTGAACCACATCCTGCAGCCGGCTTCAATATGGGGTACCTGATGGCGCCTTACCCCTACCCCAACGGTGGGGCACACCCCCTGCCCGTCTCAATGGTAAGTTTCTAAATTTAAAGATTTTCTATTAAAATAAATTATATAAAAATGTTTTAGTGTAGGACGACAACGGGTGTTGTCACCCTAGACTTTTGTTTTAGCTGTAGGACGAGAACTGGTGGCTTCACCTTAGACTTTGTGATTCTAATTTTGGATGGATGAAAAATATTTAATGATGGCTTATGTGACACTAAGAAGGAACTTTTATTTACAAGCTCGATATAGGATCATGGGATCATTACTTATAGCAAATACTTTGCATGGAATTGCAAGGTACCAAAGAGTTCACCATTTGCTCTATCCAAGCTTTATATTTCCCTACATTTCATTTATTCCATGTTTACTTTCAGTTTAAAATATAATTACACTACATCTGTAATTGTCTTAAAAGTTGTCGTGTTTATTTGTATTGTCGCTTGACGTGCTGGGGTTCGAACCCTCGAAACTAATGTTTGTTCGTCCAGATTATCCTTTATTTGTCTAGTCTACAGACTTGTACTGTTTTACTAAAGTATTATAAGTATATCATACTTGTCTGTGCTATATAATTTCATCTTTAATGATTTGTATCTTCAAATTATTTAGTTCAGTACATGTAATGTAGTTTTTTTGATATCACACATGGTTAAACGCTTTTTAGACTACGCTTTATTCAAAGTTAACTAGCTATCTTGCTAGTCAGTTATAAGACAGCGTGGCTGAAGCCACTTTTACTGTCTGTCCTTACTCTTGTAACTAGGCGTAGTCGAATAAGCACTTTAGAGTACCTATTTAGCGTTGAACACACAAACGTTTGTATAGCATATTATATTGTTGCAAAGACTAAAAGTACAAAAATCCCCAAAATCAGACATAAACCACAATTTTCTTCAAACTACGTGTCAAAATTATCAAAATCTTATCAAAAAGATACACATTATCGTTGAGATTACAGCAACACATGCGATATGATCTAAAGATATATTATATTAAGAATTTTCTTATCATTTCTATCGCTTGTCATAGCTTGTGATTGTCGTATAATGTACGTTGTAACGCTGCTGGTATTGTTTGGTTTGTGTATTTTTTTTAATAACGGAATTTATTTCAATTCTAGTTGATATTCTGTCACTTCTCAGTGTTTTCTTTTTACTATATCTTGACCAATTTTGAAAAAATCAGTTGTCTTGGTATGTTGATCAATGGCACAGAAGTTTGGTTTTCTTATCTGCCAGTATTTTTTAAAGAGTAGTAGAGTACTAGGCGGTTAAGAGTTTCATCTAATCTCTACTATACAGTTAAATAGTGGATAGGATGGGTACATTATCATAAGAATATTGGCTTTGAGAGTGATTTACTAAATATCTCGGATGACATTTATGGGTTATCTTATGTATAAATTATGTTATTACTATAAATCAAATCTATGACTGACTATGACTGTCAGTCATACAAAAACAAACAATTAAAATCTTGTAATTAAACTCGATCTAACATCTATGACTTATAACCAGCGCCATCTACCAACAAAACATTATTTATTTACAGAACCAAACAAGACTGATCTAAGATGGTCTTCTACAGTAATATAATCGTCCGTGATACTATTTTTATTGGAATATTTCCTCGTAATAACCACACCACGTGTCGGGATCGAACCCGGGACGCGCCGGAAACGGTAACACAAACAGTTTTTATTTCTGACTTCATCCTGCTATACAGTACACCACACAACACCAGACCAGTAAACAATTTAAATCGTCTTTATTCCAAAGGGTTAAGGTACATTTTGTTAGTTAGTTGTGAGTACTTGTGCAGTGGGGTGTACAATCGGGGAAATAACCATATTACACATTAATATTTTATTCGTTTCCTTTGTTTGGTGGGTTTAAGTTATTATTGTCTTTGTTGATATATTCAGGTGGTTTATAAAGGTTATAGGATATATTGAAGATTTATGAAAACCGTGTCGTAATTTAGGGTGTGTGGAAACAGAGGAAGAAAACGAGAAAACCATATACAGTTATAAAATTATGATAATAAGATAAAAAGATTCTTAATTTATAGGTAAGAGAATGTCTCTTTATAAATAGGGTAGTATAGAGAGCTACAGATTTTTCCATTATACGCCACAAACATACTCTTGAAATATTTACCATTGTACAAAGTAAATACCAGGCTCACATTCGAAAAATTTTAATTAAAAAAGAAAACAGAATCACCCTCGCAAACGAAAAGAATTTATTCCAATTTAAAATGACCGAATGGAAAGCTTTAAAAATCGTAGGTGAAGCGTCGAGCGGCGAACGTCAATATCGTTCAATACCTAAGGCCAGTACGCATGCACGGAGCGCCATTCAAATCCTTTGGAACGCTAAGAAACGAAAAAAGAATCCGCCGCGAAAATATGAAACTCGCAACGCAACAGGTGGACATACAACCGTCTCATTCTTTTCTATGAGATTTTAAGTTTCGTCTCTGTTGTACGGAAGCCGCCCCTACGGTCGCCGCCCCCGCTTGGGCGGGAAATTTAAATGAAGGAGGGGTAGGGATGGAAATGCTTTTCTTTTTGCTCGCGGGGTGTATTTTAGGGCTTTTGTCTGGGTGAATGCGGCCGGCAATTTCGGGGTCGCTTGCGTTCGTTCCGTCTCGGGATTTGAAAATCGAATATTTTATTTTTTAAATTCAATTCAAGCGTTCCTTTATCGAACGTGTTTGAATGAGGCATTTAAATATAAATTTCGAATCGAATGGTTACTGGCCGTTAAGGTTTCTTTCAGTTAAAAGCAATTTAATCGTTACTTACAAAAATTAAATGTCGTTGTTTAATATCTCGCGTCCATCCGCAGACCTCTTAAGATAAAACGAAGTGATATTATTATATTTTAGTATTACTGTCACGTACCTTAAAACGGACAGAAAACCTCATTACCATATCAGCTCATGGAAACCTGTAGGACATGCGTTTAGGAACGTCGTCGTTGGGAATAAGAGTATCACCATTTTAATGTCGCTTGGAGAGTACGTTACTAACTACAGCGTCTAAAGTACCACTGATTCATAATAGTTTCATTTCTTTCACATTTTCTTATTTCTGTATGAAAATTGAGAAGAATAGTAATCCTGATTAAAGGCAATAACAAAAGGTTTTATTTTATCAAAACTTACCTAGATATTATTGGCAGTTATTCAGTTAGTAATTTTACATAGGACAAATCAATGTTGCTATATTACTATGAAATAATATAGCTCATCTAAAATATGTATTTCATCTAATTGGTCACTTATATCCATCTATTCAATTCAGTTAACAAAATAGGTTAATCATTAAAACAAAATCCTTCGACCATAAAATAAATTCTTAAAATCAACAGCAAACAATAATCGTTTAATAACTAGTAGAACATTACAATTGCAATAAATACAGTAATTTTCCGTCGCCAACGATTGAATTGCACGGCGATAAGGTTAATTAATTGCGTGTATTAATTATGCCGTTGTCTGCCTTATCGAAAGCCCTTATGTTTTAAAAGATACTTATTATGATGTCGTGATAAAGTGGAAATTTTAAAATGGAAAGCAGTAATCCTGCATTTGTGGTCTCTTGCCTATGCTTGGTATTATTGCTTGAAAATTGTAGTTTAAAATATTTGTTACATAGCTGGCTGATTCTAGTGCTTTTGGCTGTGGGTATTCTGGACTGGCTACAAGTTTTTCTACTTTGGAATATATATTTTTTTACAGAACGACGTTTATCCGTCGGCATTGTTTCAGTTGTAGATAATTTTGTGCTTACTATCCTAGACATATTAGTAGGACTTCTTTCATATGGTCTATTTTGAAGGGCTAAAGTATCCTTAAATTACTAACCATAAGTTATGCGTCATTTGATTTTTTGAATTTTTACATTTTTTTTTCTAATTTTTCTTTTTCACCACTACTGGACTTCTAAGAGCCCAGACTTCCATCCCGGTTTTATTTTTCAACAGTTCTCCTCAAGAGCATCCTGCCATCCTAATTTAGGCTTTCCTTCAAACATAAAAAAGTTTCCATCCACCACTTCTTACTATACTAACCTCTTATACCAACGTTATCTTACAACATAATAGTGTCCCACCAATCTCCACGACGTATCTTGAGCACGGAGCCGCGTGAGGGACGCTCACCTAACTCTTGATGTGCACTCAGATTGTGAGTTACTGTTATATGTAAGCTTTGGATTTGGTGGGAAGGGATCTAGGTTTGTATTCCAGTTAGAAGAGTTTCCTAAAAAAAAAGGATTCATGAAGGAAGAAGCCATCATTGATATGAGCAGATGAATAGTACGAAAATAGAGTATATAATATGTGAAAATTTGTCCGTCCGCTTTCGTCCCTTACTTACTGCAGTTTCTTGATTTCAAATTAGTCTATGTCTGAAATCAAAATTACATACCTAATTGATTTTGTACGAAAAAATAATATTTGGGGAAAAAGATGGCTCCGATGTAACTGAATTTTGAAAAATTTACCACCAATATAATGAGCGCATCCAATACATACCGGATCTATCGACGGCTGCTTCCAACGGATTTCCCTAATCAATGAACTCATAAGACCATTAAAAAGAACATCCCTGCCGGTCCCCAATTCGTCTCCAATACCGTCCATAATTCCGCCCGGGAAAATCATTACACACGCCCCGGTAATTCGGGTTTCGAGAGACTACCCGACCCCCATACACCCCTCTACCCTACCCACGCTGCATCTCATTTTCAAATACTATACTAAGGCGCGATTTCTATACACCCGATCAACTGCAAGCCGAACGAATATAAACTCTATATCCTACCGCCAAAGTGCATTTTCCTCCGCTAACAACACAAAGTAGTCATGCCAATTGTAACTCTGTTGACTGGGCGCTAGAGTTAGAATTTCTTTGTGTTTTCTTCGGTCGGCGCGTACGGATTTCGCCTCAATTCGCCGCGTGGGATGGGGAACGTTTTCCACTGAATAATAGAGGGGAGATTTCCTTCTATTTTTTCGTGAATTTTTTATTTAAGAAAGGGATAAGATTTTAATGTGGGCGCTCCGTGCTTTTATTACTCGCGATTGTGAGATATGTCCCTATTGTTGGAGCTCTTAATGCGTATGGGGTTTCCGCTCAAAGTATTTTGTATGAGACCTACCGACGGAGATATGTCTTTAATGATGTTTTACTTTATATCTGTTGCTTTATCCGCTGCCACTTCGCTGTTTCAAGGATTGCTTCCATTGTGTGGCTTCCCCAGTTTGTTAATCTTTGGAATTAAATGGAGGAAATATTTTACGTTATTTTGCTTTTACATTGTTCACGACAACAATTGATTCAAAAACGGGTCAGAGGTTTAACACTCGACGATTCAGCTCCTAAACTAAGATGAATGTAAACTTGTGTTTGTCTAGGTCGTAAGCCATAACCAGCTCATCCGATCAATCAAGCTGTCACTCGTCTAATAAGTATTCCGCCCACAGTCGGGCCAGCCGGAAGCTAGGCCACATTCCCCGGCGCCGCCTGCCCTTGAACCTAACTCGATATTCGATACCATCGTATTTTAGTATAGCTTTTGAATAGATTCATATCACTGTACTGTTTTTGTCTGTATTAAGTATAGTTTCAATGGAAAACATATTGGTCGTGTAGTCATCATTCATCGATCATTCAAGACTATTTGGTATCTTATATATCTTAAAAAATAAAACCATTCTGTGCTTAGAATATAATTGCGATCCATACTTTAAAAGATGTCAACTGACTTAAACTAGTCCTGTTATAATTAAGCTAGACTGTTTTTTATTGGTTAGGGCTCGAATCCTTTCCGTATTAAGGTACTATATTATACAATGTACAATACATATAACAGGATATACTTCCCATATACAAATACATCCTTTCCTCATTTCTAAGCGACAATCAATATTTCTTTGAGAACCGCCGCCGATCGTTATCAACTATATTCAATTGTTTATTGTTTATATTGTTTGATTAGGCTACGCCTTGACGCTCATGTATTGAAATCCGATTCCAAGGTTAAGTACTCGTCACAATCCACTTAACATGACTTAACTAATTCGAATCATACGTTCATTGTATTTAGAAGTTTTCGTCCTTATTTTAGGACGCATTACATAAGATATTGCAGAGAACACAATCTTCTCATATAAGTAAAAAACTTATATTTGTTGTAATTCCATATCTTTTTTTGGATTCTTAAACTCACACAATTAATAAACAACATCATATATCCTACGGTAATGTAACAAGGATTTTGAACTATCAACGTCAATGATTTCTCTACCTAAGTTCACTTACTGCAGTTTCAAATGCAAAGCTCTATACACCAGCCTTCCTTTAAAATCAACAGAAATAGAACAAACCAACATTACCACGCTGTTTCCCGCGACACATCGGCACAGCTTTAAGGAGACTTAGTAAAACTGAACCACGTTTCTAACTCTTAAAACTTGTATACAATACTTACCGCGGGGTAGTTAACGTTTAAAGGACCCGTTTACTAACACGCTCACTCCGCCATTTTATTGTTAAAACGTATTAACACTTGTAAGAAATTTTAATGTTAGCGGCGTAGAAAACGCAAACTTTCTATTACCTCAGCAATCCTTTAACCACAATATATGGAAGTATGTACTCGTGCCCATGGGATCTACTCATACAAAGTTGTTCATTGTGGATACTCCCCCGTAGTTCAATATTCAACTACCCACTATAAAATAATCAAACACTACAAGGGTTGGGGTGTCATCACTCCCGAGCCTGCGGGGCAGGGGGGGAGGGGGTGGACAGTAATACTTTTAAAAGCGTCATCCAGTCGGCACCCTCTCTGAGAGCTTTGTCGGATATCTCATTGTGCGTACAGTCGCATAGAGAAGTCGTTTCGCAACAACAGTGCGACGGATGCCTTTTTTCGTAGAAAAAAAATGGTGTCAATTTTTGAAACCCGAATGTTTTCAAATCGTCGTGACTTGACGTCACTGTTTACCAGTTTTTTAATAATCGCACCATTTACAGTTTAATGTTTTTTTAACCAGTTTGCATTGTAAATTTTATATATTTTGTTAAACAATTCTCGGTAAAGCTATCAAAAATTTTAAGTGCGCTCCGTTTAATGAAACGTAAAATACACAGTGTTTTGATATGAAAACTGTATTCAATATCACTTAAATTCCTGAATATTTTTTGTCGAACTATTTACATTTTCATTTGAAGCGAATATTTTGAACTATCGTACTACCGGACAAATGTAGCAGAACTCTAGCTGCGTTATTCTGTTATGTGCCCGACGTAGCAATTATACTGTCTCGTAACACAAAGCGATATAAAGGAGCTGCATATATTTTCAATAAGATCTAGAATTCTAGATTCTCAGTCCCAGTGGATGGTAATTGCCTAGAAAGTCCTATTTCCATCCCCTTACCCCACCTGTTTCATTCCGCCCGGCGCCACCCTCCCCCAGTCTGGTCTAGATTTTAGATTCGAGACCTAATCTCGTTGCCAATGGGATTGGGAGAGAATGTGTACGTTTTCATTATTACTTCGCTTATTTTGTTTTCTTTGGTACTAGACTGGAGTAATGGAATCGATGTCTATGTTTTGTATTTGACTTATATTGTTCTTTATTTAGTTTGTTCTAGCATATTCATTACTTGTTTCTGTATCAAAGTTTCTGATAGAAAATTGGTATTCTTTAAAATCTATACTTTTACCCGGTATTGACGTCAGTTTGTTGATTTGTTCTCATCAATATACCAGAATTATCCTTAACCATAGAAAAGCGTAGTTATGACCGTTTTCTTTAACACATGATGGATGATACATCATTATTTCATGTGAAGCCGAGATTTTAAAGTCGCGACCATACGTTTGCACTCCCATTGTCTTCTACCCCAAGTTCCATAAACTTTCATTAGTAATAAACATTAGCATGTAAATACTTTTGTTATGTTGGTACTGTGCGGTTTAAGAGCTTGGCAAAGCCGGGTTATGACCACTTCGAAACTCATTCCTCATGTTTTAAAAATACATAATTTATCTTCTGTCATGCTTTTTCCACTAAATAATAATCTGAATTACTGACAGTTTTGCGAATTTAAATGCGATTACGATCTACCTAAATTGATAAAAAGTGATGATATATTCATTATACAAGAAAACTCAATAAAAAATTGGCCATTATCAATAACCACTTAGCGGATTAACCCTATCCCACCCCTAATAACTCTTAAGCGAGCGTCCAATTTCACACCGACTGTTACTGTATGAAAATATTAAATCCAATTTACAAACTTACCCTTCAACTAACCCTCCGATTATCCATACAAAAAAACATGAATTATGACTATTATAACCTCTCAAAAACCATTGTGCGGTATTAATCGGCAATTCGTTATAAATACGCACTGTGGGCCACCCCGCCTATTTAAGCAAACAAAAAATGTGAATATGATTTTCTGGCAGGTTAAATCTATTTAAGGGGGATTAAGTTATGAGTAATATTTCTATTTGTAAGGGGCATTTAACGAGCTATTTGACGCCTTTTGGCATCGCGTGCGGTTCGCGGGGCGCCATTCAACGAGATAACCCATAATTATGATCCATCTTACCACTATAGCGGTTTATAAATGTTTGTTTTCGTGACAGGTGAATTATAATCATTGGTGCGATGATTAAATGATCGCCCCGTTTGATGCGGCTTTTTCATTTCACTGTTTTATTTTACGCTAGTTTTAATTTTATGGTTTCATATCGCTTTACGTTACGATCGGATCATGATTTATTTTTGTTTTAATCATACGCTTGCACTGTGACATTATTTTTGTATTTTTACACGTGAATATTTATGAGTTTTGCTCGGATCAATGTTGATCTATGTACATTAAATATGTACCCTGTGTTGTCGTATACCTATTAATTTCCATCGAATCCAAAATCAAAGGCTCAGTGGTCCCTGAGGGCCGGCTGGTCTAATGTGCCCATTCCCTGGACAAAGCGGATTATTTTCGATGTTGTCATATCTCAGACCTATTAACATAATGTGGTGACGTGATTCCCTTGTTTAGGTTTTTTGTCTACTTTTTTCCAAGTTGTCAAACTGTGTGGTCTCATAGATATTATGTTTTGACGCAAGTTGTTTCATGTTTCTAAGAAGGCGTGACTGGCTTCGTTAGCGTGTTGTGGGATTATTTTACGTCATGCGAGATATAATGTGAAGTCACTTTACCAGTAATAATATTGTTTACTTGTTTATGGGGTTAAATTACAGTTTCTGTTTGACTAAACTGCACCTAAACGTTACAATTTCATTTTTCCACTTAAAGCGAAATTATAAAAACGATTACCGACCCCCTTTCGTTTGTCCACAAAATACTCAATTACGCAAACAAGTCAAAGAAAACACGAGTTAAAAAAATAGCAAAGTGCACCGACAATATTGTAAAAGTGAAAGAAAACACAACACACCATTACCTTGGTCGCAGTTGCTAAACAAGCCAAGTTTTCCCACAAAACGTGGGTTTAGCGTTAATATTTCAAGTGTATTGTCTGAGTAATTGCTCGCCCCGCGAAATAACCTAATGGGCGTACTTTGAACGCAATGAAAAAAAATCGATTCACCCATATTTGTTGTTAATTATAGTCGGTTGAGCCGTCTTTCCGCTTCTGCTGGTTCGAATACGATTTAAGACCCTCCCTGGTCCAATTACAGAGTTCTCAAAAGTCCCCCTCTTACCCTCCCCCTCTCATTTTTAGATCGAGCCTCGTTTTAATGACCTCTCGAGTTCCCGATGTTCATTTGTCGCGAGGGTTTTTGCGTACGATTATTTCACTTTTTCTTTTTTTGCCCGTAACGATTGGAGACTGAAGCACTGTGGTGGAACGCACTCGAGACCTTAGAAAATATTATAATATATTTGAGTTTAATTTGACGTCTAACGTTGCAATATTTGAAACACTTGGATATAGAAATGTTTTGACGATTGTCAAGAGCGCACTAACAAAGGATTTTGCGAGGAATTTAATTACTTCTGGTAGGACTTTCCTTTTGTTCGCTTCGCGGTGGTCCATTTACTCTTGAAAACAAGGTAAAAATAAAAAATACAAAGTATCTTCCTGCTATGTTATATCAATCTTTGATCTACGTTTCTGCACACAGATAACAATATGACCTGATCGAACATCGACTAGGTTCACTTCGATGTCAACATTTTAAACACACATAAAATTGACAAACAAATCGTAGTTTAAAAAAGCGCCCCATATTAAAATTGTGTCCCCATTAGTTCCATAGTTCGCTTCGACGAGGGGGCCTCTTTTGTCCATGTTTGGAATCCTGTAATTTTCTATGATTCTGCAGTTTGCCCCGGTTTGCAGTAATTGTGTAGGGACCGATATTAATTCTGAATTACTCCCTTTGCAGCCCTTTGTGTGCTATTTTTAATCTTCGCTAATATTGCCGTTGATTGTACAAATGATTACTAATGGTTCAATCGTATTGACTTTTTAGTTATGGATTTTTCTCTGGGTTTTACTTACCATATTTATCATACATACTTAGAATATCAGGGATATATTAATGTTTCAGAAGAGGTACGTTTTTATATGAAAATTATAAATACTGGCGGAGCTAAGAATTCTTATATTGTATGAATTAACATTAACTCGTCTAAACAAATACAAAAATACTATTGATTACAAACCAAACAAAATTTGCTCTTGACACAAGATGAGTAAACACAGACAGACATACAAAACACAAATACTGATCTTCATATACAAACAAAATCTACATTGTGAACTGTCCACGCTGTACCTTCCCAGGCCGGACAAATTAACTAATGCATCTAAACAATCAAAAACAACCTCTAATTGCTACAAAATAAGGGCGAAAGCTGTTATCTCCCTGTCGTGTACCACACGGATTTTTAAAACGACATTTTAGAACACGACTACACGACATGTGTCATCACATGATGTCAATGCTAGGATTATGATAACCATCGTACGCATGCCATCTAGCATGGGGAATCGCCCTTCGCGATCTCCAAAAAACATTTACAACAAAACGACTTATCATCCCAAACTCCCAATCAAAACTAAACTTTAAACCATTACAATAGAGTTGAAGATCATTTAACTTTTGTGGAGAATTTGTTAAGGGTGATCTCGAAAAGACAATTTAACCCTAAAAAACGAAGCATGGACATTAATCCTCATGTAATATCGCAAATTTGTCATCGGGCTGCATAGGGCCCATCTGTTAGACAATACGCAATTCGATTTGCTGCTATTAGTGATCCGAGAATAATGGCCGTCAGATTGAATGGATAAAGACAATGTCCCGAATTTTTTGCCCACCTGTCATTTTGGACAAAAGTGGTTGTGTATTTTAGATATATTTTTAAATCATAATTTCGAGGGCTCTACTTTCTAACTGCAGATTTTTAAGGCCTGATACAGGTTTTTTTTTTTTTTCATTTTGTAATAGATACTTGGTGCTTCACAGTTATCAATCTAGTTGAATACTTTCATAATAAAAAATACAATATTTCACGTTTATCAATTTCTGTAGAACTAATACTTGCCCCTTACGTCCCAAACCCTTTCAATCACATAAATCTTTTATTAAACTTTAAATATTCAAAGGTATCATGCCTACAAAGTAACCCCTATGAGTCAATAATAACACCCTAAATATGAAACGCTTAATAAAATCCGCATATACCATTTCGTTGAAGCGGTAATAAATTGACCTTTTTGACGTCTTATTCAGAAAACTCAACGATTCACGTGTCACTGTCAGTAGTGGAGGGTTAGCGTGTTCCATACAAGCCTGTCAAGTGTGAGCTTAGTTGATGTTAGGGTTCTGCAGCTAATGCAACTTATATGCGGTTTTGGAATTGGCAGAAACCCTAAACAAACGAAAATTAAATAACAAGGAAAATGTTGTTATTTGTTTTATGACTATTTTATTTAGCAACATACTGTTTACATAAGTTTAGTATATTCTATTTACTACTATATTATTTCTCGTTATAATAGAATCTGTAAAAAATGAGGCTCTAGGAGCTTCTCATCTAATTTAAGGAATCATCAACAGATACCATTGTCTTGTTATTTTGCAGTAAATGCCGAAAAAATAATTAGTATTTAGTTACCCCTTTTTGATACGGAACCCTAATTTAGATTATCAATAGCCACGTGTTGTCTTCAGGTGACATGAACCGGGACATCCCTAATTGTTTTGTCGACTATACTAGGGATGTTTTAATAAATATCTGTCTGTCATACGCATATTAAAAGACTGAACAATATTTGATATATTGTTATAAATAATGTATTTAAACAACTGCATAGTAATATCAATCAATGGTTACATAATTTATGAAATATCAATGCAAATCTAGGCAATCTACTTTGTACCACCTTATAAAGAATTTTCCAATTAACAAATACAATAGTGAATGTCTACATAAATATTATTCAATGATTTATTACATTTCATTGGTATATAGACATTGTTACATAGTTTTTTTTTAAACTACGCATTTATATCTAGCTGCATGAGTTTCTACACACACTAACACCATTACTTGCTACTAATACTTTATAATAGTTAAAAAGCAACATAACAATAACTTAGTCAAATGACAATTTATTTAAAGCTATTCGCACACTATGTCGCTTACAGGCGCGTGCCATAGACGCAACACGACGGGCGTGAACGTATCGCGTCTATTAAGCTCTCGTTTTAGATAACGCACTTTGAAATGGACCGTATTATTCTTTGTATTGACATGAATTAATAGTCATATAGAAATAACTCAGGTACGGCTGTTTAGATATTACTGAGTAACCAAGCATGAGAGTAAGCACTAACTAGATCAAAGTTTTGATGACTTAAATAAAAATAATTCAATTTTATACTAACTTCTTAGGTTCGTTGATATACAAAGATTGCTAATATAAATTTTATCTAAAACTTAAGATCATTAGTTTTACCTAAGAATGAACTTTTCCCTGTTCCTATTAGTATGCCTTTGACACAAACATAAAATACAGTGCAAAGTAATAAAATCAATATAAACCTGTATTCAGCCGCTGGTAGTCGCGTGCCGCGGACAGACGCGATAGGCGTGAGCGCATCGCGCGTAATGCGTGAACCGGTACAGTGCACATGTCCCTTTATATTATGTTGGAAAATTCTTGTTTTGATATTTGCGTCAATGTTGTGGATGTAACTCCACAACATTCATGCATAATTGCAGATTTTAAGTACATGTGCATTGCATTGATAATTCGATGATACGTTTACTTAAGTAGGTTTCGTTGTTCAATTTATTTAAGATGTAATTCTGTTATTTAGATAATTTATTGTTGAGAAATAGATCAATTTTAAGATCAAATAAAAAAAAATGTTGCTGCCTACTTATTGACATCTCATCTGTCTGAAATGCATAAATAAATAGAAAATAACTACCCAATGAAGTAGTCATCAATGTTATATGATCAGAAATAATTGTAAAAAAATCCTTAAAAACAAAGCACATAAAAAAAGCTCCGTTTCCCGCGTGTCCGCGACGGGGGCGATTGGCGTGAGCGAATTGTTTGCACCGGGCGCCGAGCCCGCGGCACGTGTCACTCAACCTAAGTGGACATGTTGTAAAGCTACATAGCTTGAAAGATCGATGTCAATACGAAAACAGTTGGGTTCAGAATTGTACAATAACAATAATATGTGTTGGACCCTCAGATCACATCAAACAAGGGAGATTTGCTATCCTTGTAATTTTAGTATGCGTACCCGATGTCGCCACTTTTCACACATTTATATTTGTACACGCCCAAACGAATATCTCAACAGCGCACACACAAACATAAAAGTCAACGTGATTTGCCGCAAACACAACAATATCATTGTTACTGTTAACTCACACAAATCAATGCTCCAATCACGGCATTTTTCACACACGCTAATGATGGGAAAAATTGGTCGATAAAATATTTATCGATGAAACAGACAACAAAGTATGGTTCATCGAATAAATAAAAAAATATTATATAGTCGGTATTATTCGGTATTGATATATCTATTTGACTTGAAAAATTAAACAAATGAGTAGGTAGATTACTCTACACTTATATTAACGAGCTGAAGGGTTTGTTTGAATGCGCTTATCCCAGGATAAATCGGACCTATGTCAAAATTAGAAAGGTAAAGTATTTTATACCTGAGCGTAAAAGACTATGTATGTACCACGAGCAAACCCAGGGCGCACTGCTAATCAAACTAATATTACAAAAGCGAAAGATTGTGAATATGTGTGTTTGTTACTTCTTCATGCTCAGATGGCTGTACCAACTTTGATAAAGTTGAATTTTTGCTAAAAAACTGACACCGTCGTATCTCTAAAACTACAGAACCGATTTTAATAAAGCTTGCAGCATTCCCTAAGTTGAATAATACCTTTTCTTAGAAGTCGGTTACAATATGTACTAATGTACCTTCGCCTAAACGTAACAAATACTTTTCTGAAAACCATACTAAAATTGGTTTAGCCGAACACGAGATAATCTCGCAATAGCATACATATAATAATAATAATAATCCATTTATTTCAGGCATCAAGGCCTATATAAATATAAACAATACTCTACTTAATACAACTTAATAATACTACATATAAATACATACTACCTACATAATTAACTAATACTAATGTACACGAAGTGTCGGCGTCGTGTTTCGCTGACATATACATACGGGTCGAACTGAGAACCACCTTTTTTGAAGACGGTTAAAGTTAAATAAACAACTAAAACATTAAAACACACGCTTTAACACTATATCGATACATTGTTTTATCGTTACGACAGATCACTCGTGAAACTACATCACTATTTTACGGCCGTGTACAGCGGAGGTACCACGCGAATGACATTACATTTTGAATTTGTGAGTATTGGTGACGCACGCATCCATTGCGCCATGGAGCGGAACGAATAATTGAATGATACTTACTTAGCAAGCAATGTATTTATTATTACGCTAAGGATGAATTGTCACTTAATGTCATTTATGTTATAATTAATTTCTATTTTTGTGGTTTTATAGCAGAAATATGTAAATATTGTAATACTTACACATGAAATGAGATTCCATCTTTCACGTAGTTCACTTTTTTGCTTGTATTTTTGCAAACAACAACAGAACAACTCGGCATTTTGGCAAAAATCGAGAGATGTGACGCGAGCGTGTAGGTACTTTTGACTGGCGGCAAAAATCGGTATCAAGTGCAAATTGAGCCAGATGCGTACGCACGTGCCGGGGCGCTATAACATATCTCCCTTGTTTGATGTGATCTGAGGTTGGACCTCTTCTTTTGAAGATATCCCGTGAATATACAGACATAATTATAATATAGAACAATTATAATACAGAAGAATAGACATAGTTAACATTTTTCTTTAAGTCCATAATAGAAATAAGGGGTTGAACTGTGTGTATTTATCATCGATTCTTACGAATTAATTTGCATCTATATTTTTAATCCTGTTTAGTTTGCATCGTCCTTTTTTATCATTGTGTCTGCTGTCTTCTCCTGCCAGTATTCACATAATATTTCCTCATATTTAACTCATCCTAATCTCTTATAAAACATTACTTAATGGACGTTAAGATAAAGACATTACAATGCAAATTTTCTAGGTAGGTTTTTTAGATATTGTGTGATGTACGATGTGCGTGTAGCCTCCAAAAACTGTGGGACTTTTTTACATATATTAGTGTGAAATTTATTTGCAAATCAATTAAACTACGCATAATCGAACCGAGAGAGCATTAACATTTATCTACTATATCTAATTGCATCACAGGAAGTGTGTATTTATAGATTGTCTTAACATATTATATGTTAATGACCTGTTTGGTGATTGACCTTCTGTGAAATCTAGGAATCTTAATCTCTTATTATAAAAAAGTTAGTGCATTTATTCAAAGTTAGGTACATGAAAATTTGTCAGTTTGAACATTCATTAATATCGGTCATGTTTTAAAGGCAAGATAAAAAATTATAATGTTTCAAGAAACAGAAGGCAACTGATATATTTCTAAATACTTACAGTTAATAAATAATTTATACCAAGACAAAGAAACATGCTTATAATCATGTTTCTCACATAATGGGCAAAGTGGGAATCGAAACCGCGACTTCTGGTTTATTGAAACCTCTATCTATAGAATATTTTTAAAGTACATAATTTTGACAAACCAGCAAAACAATCTAATCGCGAACAGGAATCAGACACCAGAGGAAGTTAACACAAGTTGAGTCTAGCCAGTATAGGTATAGCTGCGAGCGCGTCCGGCCGCCAAAACTAGTCTAATGCCGCTGGAATATTAAATACTTCCGTCTTCACCTATTATTAATACATTACTTTTTTCGATAGCGAACTGTGTGGTCTGTTTATTTGATAATTTTATTTTGATTGGTTAAGGAGTATGAGCATCGACGTAAGATATGCATAGACTGCTACTATCGCTCGGTTCCCCTTGTGCCAAGCGAGAGCAGTTTTTAGTCTGATCCTAGTACATTTCGTTTTTCATTTAAGTTAATTTTCGCGCAACGAGAAACTTGCATAAGAAAATATCGATGGCTTTGACATTGTTAGGATAATATTAGTGTTTTAGATAGATTTTTTAAAACGGCAAGCTCCGTCTTCGTACATAATTCACGACAACACTTGTTTACACTAGTGCTTACGGTTTAAACTCTGATAGGCTCACTCTATAGTTTCAAATGCAACCTCGTTGAGTATGAGTTGTTTATTTAAGTTTTTAAATGTCGTCATGACGGTAAAACATTTTTAGTTGTAAGCAGTAATTGCTCAGCCTTAGTAGGGAAATAAATTATGTTAAAAAAGGTTTTTTTCTTAATTACTAGGTATATCGATGAAACTTTACCGAATCTGCAGCTTATTCTATCTATCTATCTATCCCTTTAAAATTACTTTTATTTCAACTTATTTAGATGTATTGGCATTAAAGGTATATGAACTCGGGTAATATTAAATAGTTTTATAAATATAACCTCTATGTATTTATATTGCTTCCTATTACATATTTGTATAGATACAAAAGCGATATTAGCTAAGCAAATAATTTAATAAGAAGTTTACATCAAAAATCTACCACCCAAATCATACCCAGTATCTGAAACGTCATTGAACGTATCATAACAGTAAATAAGATAATACTATTCAGAAATAAACACGCAGTAAGCTACCAATTAAAAAGGAATGTTTATATTATATCAATTAAAAGTAATTTACGTTGTGTTATACTGATTTATCTGTAGATAAACATCTGTCAGATATCAATCGTAATAAGTTAGACTCACGGTCGCCACGGTATTTACCTGTATCTTTGTAACTATCTGTAGATATTAAAATACGCGATATGGGCTCAGTTAAAATGAATAATAAAGTTTGGTTTGAAATATCAAAACAAGTGATAAGAGAAATAGGTTTTCTAAAAGGATTTATTTAGATTGCTCAATAACATATATAGCTTAACTAAATACTAAAAATGACAGGAATGATTTAACTTCTAAAACATTTTCTGTAGTTCTTTTAAAATCTGTTACATCATTCTTATTTACACTAGACATGCTCAGGATCAGGTTAAGCAACTTTAGTATAAATCTTTAAAAAATCTTTACCTTTTTATTCATGGCAATTATTCGGATAAAGCCAGTTCTAGACAAATCAGCGTTAACGCGTCAAAAGCAATTATCTACAAAAAATCAACTTTAAAAACCATTGCCATTAACTAAAAAAGAAAAAATAAACCGTATAAGAGAAGCTAATAACAAATTACCTTCACTTCAAAACGTTTAAGCTGAAACGCGAATCTAAAGTAGAACAAAGCTTGCATCCCTAGTCACCTAGTTTTAAGTCAAAGCGTCACCCAGTTCTTTTACCTTGCGCCTTATTACCTACATCTAGATTTAAGAACTTACAGTCTAGACAGACCGAGTTGCGCCTGAATTTTTGATGCCGACGTCGACGGCTTTTAGCGGCAACGGCTTGGGATTTAGAAACGAGGCGACACGTGAATTGTGAATGTGATGCACTATCGGGGATTTGTTTTACCTATTTTTTAAGCTGCACGCGGATCAAAGGTTTTCCGTATTCGAGACTAGAATTCTTCTAAAAAATATTGCAAATGATTTCGCAGAAAACGCCGCGTGTGTTCCCCACAAAAACATTTGATTTAATGCTTCGTATCACCACAGCTTTAATGAAAATTCATCATGAATTATAATTAATATTTAATAACAAAAAGTTTAACGCTCGATTACTCTCGTTATCTTTCTAATGTGCAGCCACCCTTTAACAAAGTCGGATACCGATCGCTAGTTACTCGTGCGTACGAAAAAATCGCGCGATTATCGCTATCTTTACATTCAACACATAACCTTACATTAGCAAACTGTTATAACGGCTCATTATGCGATAAATAATCACGATTAATATTCACAGGCGGCAGCCATATTGCGTATCGCGGTAGCATCGCCCCGCCCACTTTTGATATTAGAATTAATTTAATTCGCAAGAAACGACGCCTTAACGGACTCGCGGCACGAACAACGCCACTAGATCTCCGCGCTAATGAATTGTAACCTTTATTTTGTTCGTAGTAAAACTCCAACAAAGTATCCATTTAAAATGGGCGCATTGTCAGGTAATTGCACGTACGACCGATCATCGCCTCTTTAAATGAGTAAATAGAAATTAATAATTGCTGGTTTTTACGACGGAGGTTCTACTTATAAATTGCAGTTTTCCGCCCCCTCAGATACCATAAACGTTTTTTAGTAACTGTTGACGAGCTGACATTCAGATCGCAAAAAATACAGACGAATCGAAAAGTTATTATCGTTAATTATATTTATAGGTTTATCGGCCAGTTTAGTTTGGTATCGGTCATAAATGTCATAATCGTAAAATTTAAATGGACAATAAAAATAATGCTAATACGAAATGAGTTCTCAAGTATTCGTAAATAAACTCTGATCAAGGAACTAGGGTGACCACAGTTTACGTTACGAAAACGCAGATGTAATAAAATGCTAGATCTGTATACATAAAAACAGCTATAAGCGACTGCTTCTAAAGTTATTGCACCCGACCAAGATACCATCTTACACGAGCTACGTGGTATCCGTCTCTTTAAAACGTTTTAATATTTATTCAAATATTATATATGTAATTATTATGTAAATGTTTCAACTTAAAGAACATTATATTCCGTTTATGGCCCATTTTCTGTGCTATTCTGTCAGAAAATTTACTAATAATATATTAAGTACAAAAAACAGACTACAGAAGTAATTTAGCATAATTACGTATTATATTCTCAATATAAATCAGTGTTTATCTTTATAGTACATTAAAACGTATGACGTATGAAACTCGAGCGTCTATTAAAAAAGTATAACGACTAGAATAAATCTAAAAAAAATATTATCCAGTCTTACGTAAATTAATTTCGTAACCGTCGTAACATCTGGTATATTATATCTAAACCGAGACATTTTCAAGCTAAGCAAAAAATCCAATGGAGCTTCTTATCACAGAGTAAGCTTTGGAGCTGAGCTTAGTGAAACAAAAAAAACCGAGATTAAATCTGAGATAAAGCGACGGATTTTTAAAGTCATTGTTGAAAAACAAATGCCATTTATGTAACTCTTGAGAGAGATAAACGATCTTTGTTTTTAAGATATGGCTGAGAAGTTTTCGAGTTGGGTTCCTTAGTATCGTTGACTCGTTATTTAAGTACTCTTGAGCTAACTGATTTTGTTAGTAATTGATGATGAATTGATGTCATTCTTTTTCCTGCTTTGAATATACTTGTATCTAGTTAACGATAAAAAAATAAAAACTTTTTTATTTACAATTTCTGATCTATAACAGTTACGAATTTAACCAATACGTGGCTTGTTTAACAACCAAAATAAAACATCGCTTATCAAAATAAATAAAGCTTGCAAAAACAAATAATATCAATAACATAACAAAATATTAGTTCTTTTCTGACTGAACCAGTATTTGATGAAAAACCGTAAATGTTCAATGTAAAGCTTAAAATTCCATATTTATTGAAAATGTTTGTTTTGGCTTCATAACAATAAAAGTGAAAGTTAAATCGTTCAGCGTAAACTATTTAATTTATTGAATAAAATACACGTAATCCTTTTCATTAATTTGCTGCGGTTAACTGTATAATTACAGCCAATAAAATTATTTATAAATTTGCCTTATTAGTAGGACTTTTGCATTTCATTTAAATGAGGATTATGTTTTAAATGATTTTATGTGACAAATAAATTGTTATTTTTGGTGATTTTGAGTACTCGTCATTGTACATTTCGGTTGTAAACATTCGATATACACGTCATATCTACATTTGCCTTCCAATATTTGTCACGATACTGACGATTTCGTCGTGATCTAAATTGCAGTGCACCTATTGCACATTTCTGTGTCGAAACCATAAAGCTATCCATCCAATTTGTCTGCGACGAACATATATCTGGACTTGTATGTGCGTCGAAAGATCTATGTAAAACTGAGCTGTAAACAAAGATGAAATGATAACTTGAGTGTAGGTACGTACTCGTATTTCCAAAATTTTAACTAATGTTTTTCCTGTGTTTGTTTCAGGTACGTATCCGAGTGTATAGTATAGTAAGTAGTGTGACCACAGGTCTGCATAAAGAGCCTTGTCCCGGCTAATGCGTCCGCATTGCAATGAGCGGCGCGTCCGCGCGACGTGACGGTCTCTCGCCTACAGAGGGCGTTGTAATCTCGACTATGTAATCAAATTGCTAATGCAGCGCGCAGTTTTTGTAGGCTTTTCGCAGTTTACCTCGTTTCACAGGATATGACATGTTCAACTGGTGAAACACTCGTAAAACTTTGAGTGTCTGTCTTTCACATTTTTGTTCACCCACGCGAAATCGTAGCTTGTTTTACACACAATTTTCTTGTTTACAACAACATTTAAACGTTTAAAACAACTGGTAACACTAAAAGTAACGTTCGGTAATAAAATTTACAATCACGCAATACGTCTTTCACAAAGTTGGGTGTAACACGAAAAATAAATATAGTCTAATAAAAATACAAAAAAGGGTCAAAGGTTAAACGTTAGACGCGAGAACATCAAAGAAAAATGCTTTGAATAGATTACTAAAATGCAAATTGGTAGATAATGTCGTAATACGTCGTTTCACATGACGCGGCCGCCGCGAATGTTTTATTTATACCGAGGGGAAACGAGCGAATTAATACGTGACCCACAGGAATGAGAGGACGCTTTCCAATAACGTACCTACACTGTTATTACACATTTTAAAATGTTTATTATGAGGAAAAGTTTTCCTTTCGCTCATGTAAAAATTTTTATACGCATTCTAAGATAGGTAATCTTTTTTTGACCATACAAAGCTTTAGTCTTTTGGTCTTTTTTCCATGGGGTTAGTAGTTAACTTGTAATACATTTCTAGCAAATCAAAAACCTATAAAATCCGTTTTCGTTTTTCTTCTGTTTCCAGGAGGACTGATTTTTTATGTGTCCTGTAAAGAAAGAAGACACGCTGTTCAGCTTCCCAGCATCTCTAATTTATCTTCTTTATAAGTTTTACACGCCGTAGGTTACGAACAGAACACTTGAGTAGAATATTCCACTACTAAAGAATTAAACAAAAATACACAGCCGTTCTTCCAAATAATGGGACCTGTTAAAACATATGTTTGCATCTCAAAGCACCCGGAGTTCCGTACACCTGTGTCAACGTTGTTTAACAAAAAACAGACAAAATATTAGTAGGTGTACATTACCATGTCAAAGGGCGCAATTGGGCGGACCGTCTCAAAACTCCCGCAAACGTGGACATCCTACTCAACACTTTCGTCACTCATAACTTTCAAAATCAAATTAAAAATTTATTGCAAAAGTAATTTAAAAAATTGTCGTTCACGGATCAGTACTCCGACAAATTAAGATGTCTCGAACAGTAGTAATTTCTAAACGTCTATCATTTAACTAGAAAACAAAGCTAAGCGTCGGTTACCCAGCTTTCGCTTACAGACGCCGGCGGCGGCAACTTCAAAGGGATCCCGACTCCCCCTCCCCCTGTCGCGCCCACCCCCCTGCCCCGAGGCGCGCTGTTGACGACCGCGTTTGTTCATTGCGGTGGCACTATGTATTTGGGAAACGGATCAGTGTGTGTTAACCTTAAACCCGCGTGTTGCCTGTGACAATTTACGTAATCATATTTTTGGCAGGCTTTTCTCATTTCTTCAGGCGTTAGGCGGATTTTTGTATTTTTACACCAACATTTTTACCATATATTTTTTTCACAAAATCCTCTCTCTTATAAATTGTATTTCAAACTACCCACACACTTTTAAAATTTTATCCTTAAAATATTAAAAAAGAATAGTACCCACATTCAAAAATTTTTGTCCCGACCATGGCCACCGGCATAGAAAACCTTTAAAACTTAGAAATAACAATAATCCTGAACAAACAATGAACCGGAGCGTGCACACGAATTTTAAATGACAATGAACGAGACGTTTCCAAAGTGAAGTGCGAGTGGGATAGAAATTGTAAACTACCCTCCCTATGCACGTGTCCACATGGCTATGAATATTGATATGTCTCATTATACTAAGTTTGCATTCAATGACGACGTTCAGTACTGAAAGTTTTCTAGTTATTTCCATCTTTTCTATGCTCGAAGCTTCTAATAAAAGAGGCAACCAACTTTATAAAAAAAAATAGTCTCATTTTATTTTCAAGAAACGCATTCACTCTTGTTTAACGTCAAAAACAGGTGTCACAAAACGATTACATCCTGAAACAGTTAATAATGTTTAATTACCGTAGTATCCTAAATAACATGTCACTATTTAGCCCCAATGCATGACAATAATTCGAGTGATTTATTCAATATCACGCGCGGCCCCACGTTGGGCGCCAATGCGTTTCACTAATTGGTGGTTACATCGTAATTGGACGAGCCGGTTAGAAGAATTACTGTAATCGTCGCGTGCGGTCGTCCTTTGGGTAATGAGGCGAACATTGTTATAGAAAAAGAAATTCTTTTGTGAAATAACGAGGGCTTAAGATGTATTTAGTTGTTTGAAGGGTTTGATTGCTTTATTTTATCGTTGGTGTACGTATAATAAAGAAGAAATAGTGGATCAATTACGTTCTATAAGAATATATTTTTACATCTTTCAGTAAAATTGACAAATTAATTTATTGGTTCTCAGAATTATCTACGCAAAATGATATGAAAAAAATCCGCAATTATTCCTCAGTTTATAAATATCAGATTTCAATACAGAATTATGTCATTGCAGTAGGGTAAAATCATTTAACACAATGACAAGAAATCTATTTGTATAAAATGAGGGTAGTTCTAGTGTGCAACACTCGTACTTTATTTAGTTAATTAATAAGACCAAATTCAAACAAATCTGAGTATTATTGATACACTCAATGCTTAGGGACGCGGATTTGTGGTAGGGTTGTCACTTTCACATTTTTCCGAAAGTATTTTTTTTTTATTTATTAACATACGTTATGGCAACTTTCCTTAAGAAACTTATATTCTTCATTACATATTATTCATAAACAAAACATAATAATGACACAATTTACATTCCAGAAAAAAACAATTGTCAATCAAGTCACACGTTTCTCAACCAATCAAATATGTATAATACTTACATCCTAAATTATCTTCATCCCGTCAAAAGCTTAACTTCAAAACAATCAAAATTCATTTTACACAATCACAGAAAAACTAAATAAAAATTCCGGTCACGCGCAAGTCGCAGCCCTGCAGAGTGAAGGGTCCAGGTTCGATCCCTATTGTGTTACCACTTGTTTTTTAATACGAGGGTAGTTTCTATTATTTCCCATTGTGCCCACTTGGTGTTTTCGTACCATGACATCCACTTCGCATTGTTGGGAACTGAATGTTCGCTTCCACGACATTTCGGTTTATTAATTTGCTGATTTAGGGTCAAGAGATTATGATATGGTATCCCATTGTGGGTATGTTTGATTTATTAATGGTGGAATTATGGTTTATGTAGTTGTGTAAATGATTATGATGTTATTTAATCGTTTAGTTTGTTTAGCATTTAAATCATACAGTGATTTTAAATTGTGTGGTAGCCCTGAAAACGATCGCTTCTGAAATAAACTGGGAATCTTTAAAGTGTTATATGATGTGTAAATTAAATTATTATGTATTGCGAGTGATATCATGTCTGCACTTAAAATAACATACTAGTGCGAACTTTGTAATAATCTATCAAACCGATACGTACTTTCTTATAAAATCTAATAACAGTGACATCTTGACCCCTCACTATCTTAAGAACCAATATCTCGCTTCAACACCTATGTTTTGTGTAAACAATCTTCCACACACACTATAATAAACCTTAACTTTTCTGACATAAAGTACTTTTTTGGCTTTCCACGTTTCCCCCAGTTTTCTTACTTTATTTGCAGTTCGGAAAGGCGAAGATCTGACCCCTGGTCGACTTCCGTCAACGACGCCATTACTCAACCCTCATTTCCGTTTCCAATCCGGAATTTAGGCCCATTAGGCTTTGTTAGAGGAACATTACCTTAGTTTCTATTATACCTTAACATAAAAAGAAAAATCATATGTGGATTGTGGGATAAGAAAAGTAATGAAAAAATATTTTCATTTCTTCGCAGTGTTGACCTAATTATTACAGAATTAAAAAACGCACAGCACACGTCCTCCCCAGGCGCATCGCAAGCTTCAAGTGAGACGCATTTTTAATTAAACGCCACCGGAAGCCGCCATGTTGCCGCGCATCCGCTGCCGCCATCTTGCGGCACCCGTTTGACAAATTGGAACGCCAGAGTGACGCGCAATTTTCCCGCCTATTGTTCGCTTTTTACCGCGCAACAAAATGAAAAGTCGCGTTCCATTTCTATTTTTTTTTTTTTCGAAAATGCAACGGTCCGGCAATGTAGTGCGGTTTATTTTTGTATTACTGTGGGTGTTCGTTTCTCGCTATTTTAATTTAGACAGTTTGTGGTTGAATTTGATTGGTAACACTTTTTTCACACTCGTAACTACAGTAATTTTGTGGAAAATAATTATAGAGTAAACTGTTACCGTATGGTGCATGTTATATCTCTTATTTTGCTACACTCGAACTTCAAATCTTATCTTCATCTCATGCTTCTTTAAGCATGCAAAAGTGGGACATTTGCCCCTTTTCTTACTTTCTATTTAAGAACTTTATTTACAGTTTTCGATTTGACACAGCGTATTCTGAGAAAATAAATCTGTACGTTTCCTAAAGCTATTAAAAGCTGCTAAACTCGTACCTACGCATAGAAACTTGTGTTTGTATGTATACGGAACACACCTCAATTCCCAATAAAAGGGCTATTCAAATCACAAACGCTCTTATAGTAAAATGTATTCCCAAAACTTACGTAAAAACGGGCACACCTTTCAAACACCAATATTGAACAATAAATAAACATTTCGCAGCTTCCCATTACGGAACCATAAACAATTTAGGAAAATTTAAAAAAGCTCTACGTAAAGTTAACAAATCGTTATTCTACTAACGTTGGACATTGGGCTAGGAACAATCCTAACTAGTTACCGTTTATACGCCCCGCCTCATTAAACCGGGCGGCGAGATCAAAGGAGTCCGAAATACGCGTGCCGCAGACCTACGCCTATCGTAGAATTGGAATTTTTCATATATTTTCTTTGATGACACATATTGTGCGGTGAAAGAATTAATTCGACGAAAATTATATGAGCTCACTCAGATGTGAGATTGGGATTTGTCTAAATATTTTATGAAGGTAATTTGTTGATGTAAATAAGACAAGGTTTTAAATACTCCTCATATTATTCTGAGAAAAATCTTGATCTGTGATAAACACTTTATAAACCAAACAGTTTATTACAATTAGTCCGAAAAATCTAATAGATTTAAAATACAATACACTAAAGCGTCAAATAAAGTCGGTGTTAAAACAGGAGAGTATTACAAAATTGAAATAGAACTAACAACAATGTTATTTTAAAATGGCTGCATTTTTGGTCTGGCACTGCCTAACGGAATAGAAAATATGAATGACATAGCCCATCACTTTTACAGTGTGAAAATGTTTTTTTAACTGCATCCGTTATTTACATTTGTATTTTTCACCTTTTCATATTTAGGTATTGCATTTTTACGGGTTTTAAAAACGATTTTGCCCTTTGTTTGCGTTTTGTTAACACCTTTGGTTTTTGAGCTTTTTAGTTTATTTGTGTATTTATCTAAAGTTAGATAAATAAATAACTCAGTTAAAGCCATAGTATTTAAGTGTGATTTGTTTTAAATAATCTACACAAAAGTAGTTTTATTTAAATAATCTAGCTCAATTTTAATTCAGTTTTAGTGGGTCGAAATAAAACATTTATTTTTTGGGTTCGAATTTAAAATCCGAGTCTATACATTTCCTAAGTCCAATGCGCCAGAAAACAGTATGGTCATGAAAGAAGAGATTTATACCAGTGTCGACGCGCGCCGTTTTATTATCATATCGCCATTCTGGGGTGAGCAGTGTGCAAGGAATTCAAGTATCGATGACTTTCCTTTTCTAAAGAAGGAATAGGTTAGATTGATTGTTTGTCCATGTGTGAGCTTGAGGGGTTAAAACAATGGAGAAGGGTCAATGCATTGTTTAGATTTTCATTGTGTGGTAAAAATAGGATAAGGACAAAGACTTCAACATTGTTATCATTATAACTATCTATTAATGCGAATACCTGTAACAAGAAATTAACTTATACTCTGACTACTAATTTTATATTTTTTCACTTCTGAACGTAGTTTATCAGTATCATCGAAAAACATCACAAATCATTAAAATACTTCTATTTTCTCATACATATTAACAGTCAAAAATATTAATTTCCCTTATCGATGTAATAAAAACATTTCCCATTCGAACAGTTTATAGCTATCGTGTCCCTATTAACTTGTAGAATCATAAATTCTTGAGTACTGTCATATTATACGATTATATATTATGCACCGACAATGTTAATGCTATATCAGGGATTGATTGGACCTAATTGGGTCGTTACGTTGAAGAATAATGACCAATTAGTAGATTAAGAGCAGTTTAGGTCGAACCAACAAGGTTACAACGATTTTAATTTATTCGGAAGATTGGATAGAATTAGAGTAGAGGTCCCAGATATGACCCTTGTGGAACACCACAGAAAATGTAACTTAAAGAATGAACGGATTCTTACTCGACATTTCAAACAGTAGTGCAATGGTATCCGTCATCTTACCGTTGCGATTTATATTTTAAATTTATAAAAGCTTTGGAAATAAAGTAGGTAACTATGTAGCTAAGAAAGACAAATGCCTTTCTGGAAGCAAAACTCGTATAGTAATCAAGTACTTACTACTAATAAAAGCAGTCCAATCTTTTAACTATGGACACATCATCCATAAAATTAATCTTAGCAGTTACTAAAAGAAGCGGCTGGGTTCCAGTTTTTATTACGTGCCTATAAAACTCGAGAGGTCGTAATCTTGTCTCGTCTGAAACGAGACTTTGTTCTACAGAACAAAATAACTTACACCTTGCTGAACTGGAGCGAATTGCTCAATTTTTGTTATAAAGTAAGAGTGGTAGGTATAAATTGATTATATTTGACAAATATAATAATTTACTTAAGTATCATAATGTATGAGTTGAAAGTGATAGATTTAATGTTCACCGATATTTTAATTAAACAAAATTAAGAGTTCCAATAACTTAAAACGGCATTATGAAAGCTTAATATTGTCGTCGTAAAACTCTTTAATATCCTTCTCATTTCTCAGTAATTTAGTGGAATGGATCAAAACTAATACCGATGGCTTCTGTCCGCACATTTTATTTTTACAAATGGTTTCAGCATCATTTGCTTGTATATCATTCGTTGAAACACATTCCGTACCGCGGAACGGTCGCCCATCAATTTCATAGTTTGACATTTTTATGCATATTTAAAAATTTGCTTTGAAGAGCCACTCTGTAGATTTATGTTTGATGCGAGACATAGAGACACAAAGTTTATCCGATTGAATTAATACCACCATTTGGGTCGTAAATAATATTAACTTATTAATAAACCTAAAAAACAAACGACAAAGTAGGATGTCAACTGATTTTGACCGAAATTAAATTAAAAGTTTGAAATCGTAAAAACTTAAGTTCATTACAAGACCAGTAATAATTCATTGGGTTTCGACGGTCACTAGCTTTTTTATTTATTTTCACAAGCATCGTCCATGATTTATATTTAATTATTAACTTACATACAATAGGTACTTCAGTTTTATTATATTGTGTTGTATATTGAATTTTAAACAGTCCTTTTTTTGTTTTTACTTCCACAATAATTCGATGTGTTTTCGACGGTCTAGCAAATGATTACTTTACGAGTGTCCGTTTAGTTTTAGTTGACACAGTTTCTACTCTATTAATCTCTTTCAATGTTATGGGTAATATTTTGTTAGATCTTTGAGATGATCGTGTGTCTCCCACAATTTTGGGTACCGTCTAATGATTTAGCGCTACGCTACATACCCTGGCATACTGAATCGCTTATTTTTGCTCTTTCTAATAATCACATTTATTTGAAAGTTTATTGTGGGCGGTTTATTTTAGCGGTGGAAATTGTGATTTATTTATATGTATTCTCTTTGTGACTGGTTTTGTGTCGGTCGTTAAAATTGATACATCTCTGTCTATTGGATGGAATAGAAATGAATATAGCATCATTAAAAACAATGAAACCTATTTGTTTCGTACCTTACTTTCCTTGATTTCGTATATTTTTCTTAATGATCGTTAACTCTTGAAATGCCATTTACATTCAATCGGTCTGCTTAATTAGTGTAGTGTTGTCTTAATCTAAGTATAGTAACACAAAGTTGTGGAATAATTTTGTTTAACTTTCAACAGTTTAAAGGGATTCTTATCTTAGTGATTTATACGTTTCCAGAGAAAACAACTTAATCGTGGTTATCGTGGCGTTTAGCGTAGTTTTTACGGTTTTACTTATATAAAAAAATAAGCTTTTAAGTTCTTTTTGAGGAAATAGTTTATATTCATTTGGTTTGACTATCAAATAGGATGTTACAATCCATTATTTGTACTAACGACTTCACTTTAATCCGACTATTTGCAAAACGGACATCGTGTATTGAAGTTTAGCGCAAGCCTTTTAGCTAGTAACTTAATAGTGTTACCAGCGATACATTAACCAACGTTTCGGGGAAACCTGTCCGTCATCCGTCAGTCGCAACGAACAAAGCTTTTCCCTGCAATTTAATTAATATTTGAAGCTTTATGTTTGAAGTTTCAATAAATAAGCTTTCCGTCTGTTTTGTCCTTTTGGAGAATATCTACGATATGATCCGTTTTCCGTCCATATTTGACTCCTGGTCTGAGATATTGGGCCTGACTCATGCCGTTCACCTGACCCTTTGTTCCTTATATGGCCAACAGGGTCTTATTACAAACGCACTACTCAAAATCATGATAGTTTTAAGTGATTTACTTAAGTCGAAATGGAATACGCAAATGGGTGACGCAATTGGTAATAAGCCTGCTTGTGTTGTCTGTATTATTGTAAAGGTACTTGAATTTAAGCTCTAAGGTTTATGTCTAAGGACTGTCGGTGAGATAGTCATCTTTGTCATTTTGCAGTTCTCAAGCTTTTGTTTAATGAAAAAGTGAATTGCTAATTCTCTTATAGTTCAATAGCTACTTACGTGTTTAAAAATATTGTTAAAGATATTGATGAAATTAGGTATTATTTTAACTTAGGGAAAATAACTTCGTTTTGTCCAAGAGAAGTTCTAGCTGTTATAGTTTTGAAGCGATACTATTAACAATATATAGGACGGAACACTTATGCAGCGGGATGTTAAACAACTGTTCTTCATTTACGTTTAACTCGAAATCGTTATTTATTTTACTAACGAGTAACACTAGTAGGCGAATCGTGTTTACGCTATACAATACGAACGTTACGCAATTTGTAACAGGGAGGGGGACACACTTCAAAGGGCTTGCCGACAAAGCGCTAAATAAGATGAAAAAATAAATATATATATACTTTCTCAAACGACAATGGACAGGGAAATTCTCCTTTGGAAATTCTCGAATTTTCCGCCGTTTTTCTTTTATTTTTTTGGTGGAATTGCGTCGATGCATGTACTGGGGCTCCATAGTTTTCGCGCCGAATCTTTTGTCGTTCATTTAACACGTTTTTCGGGTAAATCCGGGCTTTGTTCGTTGTGACGTAGACAGTACTATATACCTCTATGTATATAGTGAAGGCTTCAGAACTGAAAAGAGTTTTTGTTCTCGAAATATGCGTTCGACATATTTTTAATTGAAGATTGCTTTGTTTTGTGAGAACTAAAGGTTTTATTTTCTTTTATAGAATGCTTCTGTAGTCTTCATATATTCATAAAATTGTGCAAGGATATTTTAAGCCTTTGCATCCACAATGAAAATTTCATTATGACGCATTATGATGTGATAAAAAATATATTTAGGTATTGCAATTAATAAAATAATCTTTTGATTTAAAATCAATTATCTAATTTTTGGATACGTTTTTTTACCTACGTAATAGCGGAAGCGAATATAAATTAAATTTTCATGTTTTGATTACAATCGAGGCATATCTTTCCATCGACATACCACTTAGAGATTTAATAAATAATGAATTATACTACTGATTGCATTGCTTTTTGGAAATCTTTATTTTATTCGTATTTATTTTTCTCCCCATGCTGTGATCAAACCTGCACATGCTTTGGCATATTGACCCCTGTCCATTGAACTATAAAAATATCCAAAAATTTATTACGTTGTTATTTCCCACTCATAAATTGGTTTCTTTGTCTTTCCGATTTTTTGGACCAAAAAAACTCAACTAATTCGTCCAGCACTGGGACTCTTAAGTATTAAAAACCAGACATCGATAGATCACATCACTAGCAACTAGCTACAATATTCAATAACATGAGTATGCGCACGAGTGGCACTTCACATCGCGGACGGATCACTTGTTATCAGCGTTATCAGTTAATCCGACGCTCCGACAGACTCATTACACTTGTACATATACTGGTGACCGCATTTATGTATCTTATATGAATATACGTATATATATATAACTTTGATTATCGAGCCATGCAAAAAAAAAAAGATTTTTTGATCACTAGTTTTCATAATAGTGGAAAGACACATCATCTAATAATTTAAAATAACAAAACACTGCACCTTCTTTTTTTTGGTGTCGCCTAAGTCGGGTAGTAAATATTTCCTTAGTTGTATGTGACGTGTTTATATCATTTGATAAATTTTAAGAATGTCCTCGTGATTTTCAACGCTCTTATTTATAAAAATAGCGAGTTATTTGATCCTTTGTAATAAAAAACATATCTCTAATACAACATTATATCATTATTAGTACATATTAGTTAATTAATGTCGTTATTTATAATAATAAACTTAAATTGAAACAACTAACTTGTTTCTTTCAAAACCTAAAGCGTATCACTAAAACTAGGTCTTCAAATCTAAATAAGAAATCACCAAACCAGTTTTAATATTTCATAATCAATGACCTCTATTCATATTATTATAAAACAAAATTAATTTCGAAGTTATTCGCATTCTGTAATAAAATTACAGCGTTATCTACTAAATTATCTATTAATTAAGAATCTATTTTATTAGTTCAATATGCAAATCATTTAGCTCGAAAAATATTATTTATTGGTTCGTTTCTTATGATTTGTATTATTTCACGAACTTTTAATAGGTCAGCAAGTAGTGGAAAAGGCAATTAGGGACGAGACATAAAATAACAATAACTTTTCAGTAAAATTAAAAATAGCAGAGACATTTTTAATTTTGCAAAGTGACATTTATAAAAGAAACATTTACACAATTTCCCTGTTCTTCACGTGTCGCCAATCAAAGGCATTGAAAGGTCAATATTGTTTTACAAGTAACATTTACGATACTCCCTTCCGGCAAAACACGAAGCTACAATAATTAATTACGCTTCAATACACAACTAATAATAGACCACCAAAAATAGGAGCAATATTAATTAACTAATGCGAAAAACGTCATAGCGGGGAACCGACATAAATCTTTGCAATTATCAAATTCTCGGTGCCATCCTCATCTGCATACACACACACGAGCAGCGTACGCACGCGCGTCGGCAAGATCAAAGAGAACGCGACCCCTTTGTAGGTGCCGCGGTCGCGTGCTGTCTTTTTCCTGGCTCCGCTAGGTGGCGTTAGGGAGAACGGGTGCGAGCGAGACGGTCGTCAGCTGATTACAACGCTTGCTACGTGAATATTTCACCTCGTTACCCAGTCTTGTTTGTGTTAGACGTAGTGATGGGACACTTGTATCGATGATCTTGCGATAACTGATTCTGTATTCTAATGAGTGACTTATGAGTTGTAATACGTGTTATAAATTATGTATGTGTATCGTTGTCCTTATATGATTTGAATGATTTTGCGTACAATTGATGGCTCTGAATCACTACAATACACATTGGCTGTATAATTTGAAATTGTATTTGATATTAATAGATGAATATAATGAGGCACGAAACAATTTGATTCTCCTAATTAATTTACTTATGTATATTTATGTTATGCATTTATATTTTACCCACCAAATTAATCCGTGATATAATTGCCTTAGGCAACCCCATTCCCAACCCTACCCCTAAATTACAAATAGCAAAATAAATAACACGTTTTTTCTTCTCTCAACAGTTTATCGACAGCGGCATCGACCGTGTCCCATCACTACAGGTACAGCCCAGCTCCCAGTAGGCAAGACGGGGATCTGCCGATATCGATGCTTGTAATTAAAATAGACTTATTGCGTCTCAGCTATGTTTGCTACGCCATACTATGGGACGTAGCTATGGGAGACTTGTAGATCTGACGTGGGAAATACATGACTCATGAGACTTTTAATAGCGTTTTTTAATTAGATAAATAGGTGACATTGTAGGTATATGTGTCTAGGACAATGACTTGCAGTTTTTTGATAAAACAATGATTAATAAAATAAATAAATTGTTGTTTTAGTTTGATGTTAGTATTATGCTAAGGTTTTGGAGAAAAGATCATCAGTGGCTACAATTAATGGTTTATGGTACTTAAAAGAGTTTTTTACTTTAAAGACTTTGAATAATTTCTAGTCTACATTTTACGGGGTGGTTTAATAGTAGAATTCGCTGTAATTCTAATTAGTTTATATGATTATAATTTAAGAAGAGTCGAGATAAGTCTATTTATAATTAACATTAAAGTTTCTGGTTTTGCGTAGCGTGTGCGGTTTGACCTTTAAATGTTTATGTGAATTTAAGTCTAGTTTCGTATAATCAGTGGGCGGGAAGATTTGAAGCACTTACTTGGACTAATTAAGGTTTTGATAATAACAGTATTGTCAAAATCTTAATTAGTCTAAAGCTACTCAAATTACCTTTCCATTAATATCAATAGGAATACCACTAACTTTAACCACTATTTTTATTCAAACCACAATAATACAAAAGAATAATAAAATAAAAACCCAAGTCAAAGGAAAGAGCCTCGTTAAGACAGATAATTCCATACAATCGTACTAGTATAAAGAGAATATCTGTATTAACCGGTATTAACCCTGAAATGACAGGGTGCGGTCCCAACGACCCCGCATTAATATTTTACAGGAAAATGACATCGTCAACCAACGGCTCTGCGCATTACTTTTTCCTTTTGATGTTCGCTCATGTCTGAAGGCAATATAATTTTGTTTATTTCCATTTAAACTCGATGGGTTTGGTTCGATATGACTTTTTTATGGGTAATTTTATTGAGTTTTAACAAGGTTTTTTTACTCTACTAATATGAAATTTAATTGGAGTAAAGCTATTAAAAAATAATGCAAAAAATATATCCTATTGCATTCTTGTTACATTTGGAAGCTTAGTTTTCCTAGCGCATACGTTTATATTTTTCTTTACAATACCTAAATCCAATCGTACAAAATCTAACGCAAAATCCATTTCCACAAAAACCCATTGGCATTTCAATGAACACAGCAAAAAACGCCGTTGATTTTAAAATTGTACGGTACCTGTCACGGTTGATCGGGCCGATCGGGCAACCCGTCAACCTGACGTGTGTTACCGTAATGATAACCTGCACATTACTAACTTGACAGCCATCAACCTGCAGTTACATTAATAAAGGCGTTTGAGGGGTTGCAATCACGGCATCTCTATTAGTTAGTGTTTTATGACAACCTGCACTTAAGGATAGGTTTTACTACTAAACGGTGATAATTTAGGTAATCTTAAATGTAATAATTTGAGAAAAAGCAGTATTAATTTAATTTTATTCATCTTTAATTTGAATTTCGTGAAAAAGCTTTGTACTTGGGTGGACGTTAGAAACAGTTTTTAGAAATATGACTTATTTATCGGCTTTCAAGTTAAATCATTTAATAATTTAAGCAAAACGTTTTCATTCTAAACTTAACAATTACAGTTAATCTATTGTTAGAAAGCTATAGCCATGAAAGCTCACAGGAAATTCCATAAAACACATTTATTGCTTTACCAAGTAATACCGTTATTACCTGAAAAAATACATAAGAGTACCGTATACTCAGGAAAAATACATTAAATGCGCGAACGATACATTTTCAACCCCTACGGTGCCGGCGTAAGGTCTGAAAGACCCCGGGGGTGAATTTTCGCTAAACAATGCATACATTTATATTTCCTTTGAAGTGGCGCCGCGGGCTCACGTCATCTGCAGGGTTAACCAGCAACCTGTTTATTACACGTGGAAAATTGAATCCGGGCTTGATGTTTTTACAATTTCTAAACCGTTTTATGGACATAACGTTTTAGTTTACATGTTTTGTATATGGTATTTAATTAGTAATTACAAACGCTTATGAAATAATTATAGATAAGTGGGGCCCTTAAATGAGTGAACTAGCAAAAAAAATACTTTAACGCAAAATAATCGTGTATTTCAATTTAAAGCTTAAACGTACTCCTACCAGTAAATATAGTCATGATAACAGATATAATTTTGATGAAAACTCTATTTGCCAGCATCTATCTAAATACTCTAACATAGACCTAGTCAGATCAGCAAAAATAATGATGATTGAACATGATTAGTGCGTGCGGATTACTTGATAGAGTCAATTATGGGCCATGGACCACTCATTACAGGCCTAACAGAGATAACCTGTCTTACGCATGATCTTTGACCTCTGCGCATCATTAAACATGTATTTAACTGACTTAGAATCTTTGAATACCAGTACTGTATAAAAAATCGTCGAAATGTATTTTTCTATTTATCTTATACATATAATCTCTTTTTCGGTCTCTCTCTGCCTGTGTGCTCATTTGCTTTATTTACAACTTGGTTACTTATGTGTATTTTATAACAAGGCATAACCACGGTGACTTTAAAAAAATGGTCCTAATTTCAGGCTTCCTGTTATATTTATCAAATTTTTCATCTTTAGCTAACTTAATGAAATCGATTTAGATATCATTACCAAGAATGATAACATAAAAAATCAATACTAAAAAAATGTTGCAGATGTCCCACCAATCCCTAATCATACAAATTACTTTATCACGAGAATCTATAAAAGCAACACTTAAAAATTCAACCCTCCCCCCGCTCGGGTCCAATCGACCCCCGTACACAGCCGACAACCCAGTATTAACCCTTTGACGTGTCGTGTGCTTTAATTGCCCCCTTGTCCGTGTTTATTAAACGTCTCGGACAACACTATTTGTCATGTTAGGTTGTTCCCATGGACTTATTCTGTAAAAAAAATATAGGACAGTTGACAATTATTTTTTTTTGGTTAATTTAAGGAACTAGATCTCTATATGCATCTTAATCATACTAATAAGTTAAGCTTTAAGTTAGCATATAAGTAATATGCCAAAAATTGTAATGTGGTGAGTCGTTCAAGGAACAATTACCCACTAAATGAAATACACATCTACAATTTCGTTTCTAGTTTGAAATACGGTTTCGAATGTATTTTTTTTTGTCAACCCTTTCCATAATTGTCATCCACAATTAATTATCATATCCTTAATCCGTCTATTAATTACCTTTCACCCTTTCTTTTGCAATAAAAATGAGGCAATTTACCGATCATTAAATTCTAACCTTTGCCCCAATAATTATTGGTAATTTACCGGTAATTTCAGAATACCAAGACAATCGTTGGTAATTTGACGACACTTTTCATAATCATACGTGTTCCGATTAGAGTTGTTAACCCCCCCTGTCTAGGGGTAATAACAACTTGCTATCCATTCTAATAAGCTAAACACTAAAGACTTTAAACGTATTGCCCGACATTTTAATTTATACGTTTTCAGCCTGTCATTGGGTCTTTCTATAATTTTGTTTTGTATATTAAAGCAATTTATTTATTAAGATATCATAAAGGCTTGTAATTAGTTCGCTTCTTATAGTAGAATATAAATATTTACTGTCTATTTACCTACATGAATGAAGTAGGCGTTTAAATATTCATCACGTTTATTTCTTCTACTTTAAAATTATTTGTCTTCACCCCATTATTATACATAACAGTATAAGTCACTACAACATAATAATATATTGGTTAATACTTCATACCTCATAAACACTACATCCAAATTTCGCGCGCCCAACGGAAATACTCAACATAACTCGTCATTTAGAAAAGGACAGCACATCCCCATAATCCACAAGTGCTTGAACAGAGTAAGCGCTAGTAACCCTGATCTTCCTTGAGATTGTCGTTCCAGTTTGGTTACGTTCGATACGGACGAGTGATTGGATACTTGAGAAATTACTAAATAACTGAATTACTAAGATAATGTCAGAATTAAGTCATTTGGATACTTGATTGTTTTACCTCAGGCTGTTTTCACGAACACGCTACTGGTTACAAATTTGATGCCCCGGAGACAAATATGTGTACATAAACGGATTTTTTTAACTGGCTAATGATTTTTAGCTTTTCCAACTGGTAGAAAAACAAGACAACATATACCTAAAAAAATGATACTCAATGAAATTAAGCAAACACAGCAATTTTATTAGGACATAAATCTGTAGAGGCCTAAAGCAGATGTTTTTATTTCATTAGACCTACGAGAGTCTAAAATATACAAACCTTTTTTACTTTTGCCTCAATAAAGTACCAGCTTTCCTTCTAATCATTAAATCTAAACACTTCCATTCAACTATCTAGCACAACTGTCATTTATTTCATGTTTTCAATTTGCTAAGCTTAAATTAAACTGTCCTTAACGAGAAGAACACAACTTTACACGATTAGTGAAGTAGACAATTGTCGAAGCTGATTTAATTTTAAATAGGAACTTCTTCCTATCTATTCTCAACTTTATTCTTTAAGCCATAGAGTTGATATTAACTTGTTTGTTAATTTTAAGTGCGTGTTATCCTGGCTCGTCATTGACGCACTGCAAAATGTTTTACATAGTGAAAGCTTGCAGTGGGACATAAACAAATGTGAATGTGTCCCTGTGACCCGGCATTATTGCCGTTCCGATCCGATCCGTGCCGTGTCCTGCCGGATGTGTGTGCCGTGACGGTTTTGTTTCTTACTTATTAAGCTTTACCGTAGATACATCTTAGATTTGTTTTAAGAAGATCCTAGATTTGATTTATTAAATCAGTTTCGAACTTTGTTATTGAAAATTATGCCAAAAAGTATCATAAACACTTATGACACCTAGGTCCAATATATATTTTAATTAGTCATTATCTTTATCTGGGATTTCCGACTTAAGATATATTTAAGACCTTATTAACCTTTAGATACTAATTATCTTAATTAGAATATTAAGAAAAATTATTTAGGTGCGGCAAATTTTATCGACGATTTTATTTGTTATTTTTAGCTGCAATATGGCTTTTTGATTGCAACAGATCTTACAAAAATCAGAATATATTTGTATGTTTAATCTGTTTTCCATACTGTTAGCATGACTCAGTGCCCAATGACTCAGTGGTTAAGTGCACACGATAGCAGATTGAGATTGATGTTCCCAGCTTCACTTTTTGTTCTAAATTAAATTATTCGTGGAATCGGTGACAAAATGCCCACTTCGTATAAATGTTTTATTTGCGATTTAAATAGCATTACTCTGAGAGTTAAGTTATGTGAAAAGGACTATTATTGCGAATCTAATTTCGTATGCAGTTCAATTTTAGTGCATCCCACACACGTTTGCGAAATGCTTACTGAAAGGAAACTTTAAATTATGCAGGAATAACCAAAATATCATTAATGTTATTACGAAAGTAGTTTTGTTTTTAAACAACGTTTTGTCTATAATAAAAATAGGTCAAAATACAAATAAAGTCCTGAACATAGAAAATAGTACTTATATAATAATAATGTAAAGTAGGTATATTAAAATCTGCAAATATGATAATAATTTCTAAGAAAAGTCAAAGCCAATGACAACTTATCTCAGAATAAACTAGAGCTTTTGTCATGTATAATAAAATCTGCTTAACGTAAGCTTTAAATCGGATTAAGACTAATAAGTCCCTGGAAATACTCTGTACAGGAAACTAGTATTTCTTTACAGAATACATAAGAATCCCATTTTTTTTTCATATAATAAAGTAATCCTTTCATTCACAACACTTAACTTCTTTACATGACATGCGCAATCCAAAAAATCTTGTTTTTTGCTCACATTAAGCTAAAAAATATGATACCATTTACAACATAACTTCATTACATACGCAATCCAAAAAACTTCCCCATTTTTAATACTGTTACTGTAATCAACCCATCTTAAAATCGATTGAAACTAAAACAAAGGCAAAGCCCCTATGAACCCTTGTGAATATTTGCTGGGAAAACGGAGGCTATTTCAATTTCCCCGTGAAAGCCTCCGCTTGTACGTCAAAAACATAATTGGCATGCCCTTCACTGCCAATGAGAGGTCTAAAGTGGCTAGATGTGGCACGGTTTAGCTAAAAGCGTGGTTGGGACAAACTAGTGTTGTTTTGAGTGGATCTTTGTAATTGACAATTTGAAGGAAATAGAGCCGAGATCTATTGAAAGATTGGAGGGATGATTTTGCCCAGTTGGGTAGCACTGGCTAGTCTAGTAATACTTCAATATTTAAGTAATTTAACAAGCATGTCTAAAATATTTTAAACCAGAATATAAATAGGAAGTTTTAATTAACATTTTTTTGCAACAAAAAAATATCGTATTGTAATATACTTTTACAAAACATAAAACTACTTTTTATAATTCAAACAAGGTTTCTTTTGAGTACCGTATTTTCTGGTCTAATATAATTAAAATGGTAAACTAGTATTTTACCTAAGAAATGTAAATTAAAAAATGAGTATTTCTAACTCTGTCTAACTGCAATTATTTTCTAAAGAATCTTGTTGTTAAAAGTATGTTATTATTGTAGATTTTAATTAAAATGCATGTTTCTAACGCTACAGAACTCCGTAATAATATATTTTTAGTAATTATCAACTTGTTTTCTTATTATGCATAGAACTTAGGTTATTTTATTTCTATTCATTTTTATATATCTTTTAATTAACATACTCACGGTTGTCTTGCGTAGAGGAGGTGCAGTTTTAATTAAGAAAACTATGAAATGAGGATTAATGTTAGCGTTGAATAAAAAACTAGTTTTTGTTTTAGTCGTCCTTTACTTTTTAATAGCAAGCTATGTCCAAGTTATGTTCTACGGTGAAGGCGAGCGAATTGTCGTAGCTAGTTTTTAGAGAACGGTTAAAAAGCTTTTTGTTACATAATTAATTTGAGCTTCAGAGATTATTTAATTAATAACTTTCAGCAGTTTGAACAATTCAAACATTAACTTAAATATACTACGAATAGACATAAAAGAAGCTTAAATAAGACCTTAAAAAAAAACGAAAACTTTAAGAAATTCCAAAAAAGTTCAACCAAACAAGCACGCACCAAGTATTTAAAACTCTTGTTCAAAATGCAAATGAAACATGCCACATCCAGGTTCTATATATTATGCGTATACATAGGTTTCGTCGCTCTCGGAAAAGGTCAATAACCCCCAGCCTCCCTTATCCACCCTCCAATATTCAGATTTGAATATTGTGCCCCTCAAATTTCACCGTTAGATTTTCTTGAAACGAATCGCTTGGCAAAAGAAATATAAAGAAAAAGTTTTTGCGAATACTTTTTTACTTTTTCCCGGAAATTAGGGAGGCTTTTCACTTTAATTAGGGACTATTGTGTAGTTTTGGCTTTTTGTATTATGTTATAGTTACATCATTTTGTAGCTAAAATCTTTTTTGATATAGAAAACTGAAAATGTACATTGACATTTATAGCTTCGGCCACATAGTACAAACATTTTGATAGTTGAACATAGGTGAAAATCGAAAATAAAAAATAATTACTAATCGAAAATACAAAATTTTGAGAAGCTGCTCCTAGTTTGGATAATATTTTTACCCTATGATAAACACAATCCAATATGTTTCTATCGTTCCAAAACCACTATTTAATATACAAAATAACATCTTACATCTTACAAAACAAATTCATATCGTATTTTCGTGGATAATCTTTTCCTCATATCAAATTCCAAGGAAAAGTAGATAGGTACGTAAATATGTGCAGCCTCCCTCGTTATATGGTTCCGGTTCGCATCCGGCTTGAGACCGAACCGGAAATGGATAGGGAATAACCTCTAATCCGGTCTAGAACGGTATTTCACTAACTGGGCTTTTCAGCAGATATTTTAAAGGCTTAGATGTGTACTTAGTATGCAGGCTCTCTTTCTTAGGTCTTATTAGAGTTGTTCTTAATAGTTTTATGCGATTTTCTTTTGTTTCTTTTTTAATTTAAGTTAAAGAATAGAAACAAAACATCCGCGTCCTTTTGTTTTAAGGAAGCACATTCTCGAGTCCAACAAAAGTTATACGAAAAAAGTTAAATAGCTAAGATCTAAAACTAGACCAAAACTTCCAAGGTCGGTGGTCGGCGTGACGCAGACAGCGGCAGCGCCACCCCTCACCCACACCGGCGCAGGACACGTGTACGATCACCCTACACATGGTTGCCATGGCAACACAGCATCCTACTTCCACGCCCACTACCCCGGGGGCGAACTCTCAAGATATTACGCCCTACTTCGTTCGCATTGGTGAACTAAAGGGGTGTATGTATGCTGCGTCTGTGTGCGTCAGTTAGGTTACTGTTGTGACCTGGCGGAATTCGCCAATTCCATTTTAAAATCCGTTGACATATACTTCTTCGTAACAGATCCCGATGAAAGTACCGAATTAAAAGTTAACTAGCTAAGCACGCGTGTACCGGCTCAGCTAGTGAATGCAAACCGAGCACTCAACTTTATTCGCAACATTCACCGTCCGCTCGTTAACAAACCTATTCAAATTTGAAGTATTAGTCGATTGAGGCAACATTTCTCGCGTCCTATCGCCACGAGTTCCAATTAGCGACTGCGGCTTGTCGCTCGAGTGCCGGTGACGTCACGCCGAGCTTTCATGCGGCTTCAATAACTACCCACTCAACGATTTCTTCAATAGCTGGCCACTCCACCTGGCCTTCATTAGGGACCTTCTCAATGTATACGCAGAACTGAAAAGATGCCTACTAATTTAAAAAACGCAAGTTTTAACAAGAAAAGTTGTTTAGCTAATAACGCCCGGCGGTCGCTGTGCGCTAAGTATTTAATAGCGCTATCTAATTGCGTGATATAATTTTGAATGATTACCGTCTGTCAGCGGAACAAAGCGCGCGAGCACTCTTTTGTTTCTACCGGTCGCGCCATAGACAAATCTTATTATGGAAATATTTTCAAATTAAGAACGCGCTGCTCCCGCATTATGCGTCTCGACTGTCATCATTGTCTATGGTTTCTTTTTGTTCGTTGCTCGCATGTCGAGGTTTTTCGACCACCGTTTCGGTTATTTTTTTCTTTTTTTAAACTGTCCCGAGCGTGAATGGAGGTCTTTGTTTGTTCGTGTTTTATTATTAATTAGTGGGGCTTCTTTGTTCGTGGTAATTATTGTCTTAATAAGCAGTTCCTGCTCTTCGAATATAGACGAGCGAAGGGATTGTCAGCCCTTTTAGTTTTAAATTGCTTGGAATTGTGCGTTTAGAGTACGTTTTCAGTAAGTGCTTTTACAAGCGCAGTTGTTTTTGTATAAACGATTAATCAAGCTATGAGATCGTATGAATACACGTGGCTATAAATGTGTCGACGTTCATAATTATTCTAGTAATTTACTGCTTTGAACACGCAACGTAGGTAAATCTTACCACATTAGCTTTTAGAACTTACTAACTGTTAATCCATTACCATCAAACATTTTACACAGCTCGTTAACATTTCTCACCATCTCCAAAAGCCATATTCACAAAGACAGTCATCATAACCTCACTTTGTAACAAAAAAATAACTTGAAATTAAATAACGTCTACGTGTACTGTCGTTTATATCGCATAATAAAGTGGTGAAAAGAATTCCCAGTTTAATTAGAGGTGAGATACTCTGGCTCGGAAGTGCGACGCCTCAATGGCCCTCGTTGGGCGCCATTTTGCATAATTGGGCGACGGCGAGGGTAGAACGAAATTTATACGTTCCAGGCGCCAATTTACTTGCTAATGACGCGTCGTCTTCCCATAGAGTAGTTGTCGGGTTTTTGTTAGCTTGGAACTTTGTTTTTTTAGGGTTGTGTGAAAGGTTTTGTACTTTTTTTTCGGACTGAAAAGAAACGTTGGATTTTTCGGTGTCTGTAAACATGACGCCGGTGTCTTTTTATGTTGCTAAATAGAGTTTTTCAGGATCGAGATTTTACTTTTTTTGTTTAGATAGTTTAACATCTATTTGTTTAATATTTATTATTTTAAAAATGAAATTTTAAACAGTAGTTTCCAAGCTTCCATTGTTTATTTGATATCAATCTATAGACTGGCTTCCGCGTCGTTTTAAACCTTTTTCTTTGTTTTAGGATACTTTTATATTCACTTTAAATTGCAATTATAAGCTTGATTACACATAATTTAAAGTTTAAGTTAATTTAAGCGGTTTTTAGGTGTTTATAACTTACACATCTTTCAGATACTTGTTATTGTTTTAACTTTTATATTAAAATAACCTCTCATTGTTACAGACGGGCAAGATGGGCTTGCCGGCAGGAGGCAGCCTGTCGCTGTTCTGCCCGGGCGAGCTCGGCCAGCCGCCGCCTGCGCACATGGGCATACCCCCGCCCTACCAGCTCGACTCGAAACTAGGTGAGTTAATAAATCATAATTATATAGATATACAAAAATATATGTTGGTACTTGATGAGCCTATAGGTATGTGTACTTAGGAAGAGCTTACGTCATGTAAATCCAAGTAATTTGAAACCGTAAATTATTTTAAAAGATTTGAATTATGTCCTAAATCGTATTTCTGTTATTTTTCGATTAACTAGCTTTAAGTTTTGTATAATGTGTCCGCTAATTATTGGTTTTATCTGGTTTTAATATTAATGCGTGAATAGTAAGCAACTTAATAAACGACTTATAGTAAAAGTTTTCTGCAACAGTTAAAATATATATACAGGGTGTCCGGTAAATAATCCGACAAACTATGGTGGCTGATACCTTAGGTCAGGCCCTATCAAATGAACGCAACATATGTTCGCCGAAAAGTTACAGGTTTCGAGTTACAATCGATTTTCGAAAATTTTAGAATTTTCTACCTTGCATTAGACTTTTCCATTTTTCTTGCTGATACATAGCTTTCGTAATACTTTTTGTGCATCAAATTAATCTTGAATAGTTATTCTATCCTTTGATAAGTCTCATATTTATCTAAAAGAAGAATATATTGGCGATAACGCCATTTGTTTTACAATTTTTACTTTCGGTTTTTCTTAGTGCTCAACTTTGAACTGCAGTGATGAAAAATAAATGTATGTAGGATTTTTGTACAACAATCTTAAAAACTTGCTTGAATATTGGTGATTTTGGGAATGTACAATACTTGCATATTTTCTTTACAAAATTTGACAAAATAAGCTGCTGAAGTACACCGGGGCCTATTTTTTGAAATATTACTAATGTAAATCTGAGTAAAAATGCGGCGTAACTTAACGCGGATCGTTATGGTCCAGTGTAATAAGTTATTTTTTTCTAGCGATTAACTAGTGACACGAAATAATTGTGGTCAATTTCAATTTGGAAAATATAAAAAAAAAAAATGCTCGTTTAAATTTATACAATGATACGGAACCCGTTAAGTGCAGATGAATTGGGCGTCTAAAACTAGCTATTTCAGTGTTGTTGCATGAAAAATAAGGTGTTATAAAATCGATTTATCTAGTACGAAAATACTGAAGGTTAAGGTAACTTTACACTAAACCATGTTTTAATCTGGCATAGAGAGTTAATGGCGAGAAGAAAATACCTCATTTAATTGTACAATGACGATCAGCGTTAAGTTACGTATCATTTTTACTCAGATTTACATTAGTAATATTTCAAAAAATAGGCCCGTGTGTACTTCAGCAGCTTATTTTGTCAAAATTTGTAAAGAAAATATGCAAGTATTGTACCTGCCCAAAATCACCAATATTCAAGCAAGTTTTTAAGATTGTTGTACAAAAATCCTACATACATTTATTTTTCACCACTGCAGTTCAAAGTTGAGCATTAAGAAAAACCGAAAGTGAAAATTGTAAAACGAATGGCGTTATCGCCAATATATTCTTATTTTAGATAAATATGAGACTTATCAAAGGATAGAGTAACTATACAAGATTAATTTGATGCACAAAAAGTATTACGAAAGCTATGTATCAGCAAGGAAAATGGAAAAGTCTGATGCAAGGTAGAAAATTCTAAAATTTTCGTAAATCGATTGTAACTCGAAACCTGTAACTTTTCGGCGAACAAATGTTGCGTTCATTTGATAGGGCCTGACCTAAGTTATCAGCCACCACAGTTTGTCGGATTATTTACCGGACACCCTGTATACAGCTAAATCTAATTAGGTAGAGAAATACCTAAATTCTATATAATTAGACTACCAAGTGACTGGACTGTCTATTAGGAATAAGAAATAAAATAATGTGAGGGTTGGTGTTGCTTTTTTGCAACTAAATCAGTGATATCCAGGTTCATGTCGCTACTAAGTTGTAATCTCAAATCAGATTACCATTTATGTATGGTCCAGAGCTGACATTGCGGACCCCCAGGGGTCTGTGGACCACAGGTTGGGAAACATTGGTCTAGACTGAGCTAACATGTTACAGCGGCAGGGCTGGCGCGGACACCCATGTACCCGTTCCCGGGGGGGACCTACCCCTACCCGATGCTGAGTCCCGAGATGTCGCAGGTCGCGGCTTCATGGTGAGTTGTGTATTTATATTTAGCTGTTGGTATTGTTTGGTTAAGCTTTAGGGTGGGTACTGACCACTGTTACAATATAAGCATTCGTGCAGTGGTGACGTGGAAAAGAAATGCTTGTTTTGACGTGCTGACTACATGAAATATCGTTTTGTATTATGTTACATTCCGCCTCGTAATAGCCGACCTTTATATTATGATGAACCCAAAAAATGTATATTCCAATATTCAAAGATCACCTAAGATTTCTGATCATAAGTGTCAATGACAAATATTGCTTGAGTAAAGCTGCGATTACCTTATGGTTTAATGTAAAGAGAGCTTTTTCTATTTCCTACCGCTTTAACTGTGAAACAGTAGATTATAATTGAAAAGGGGAAACAACACACACTTACTAACCCTTTTCTTCAATTTCAATTACTTACTGCAGTGGAGCAGACTTTTAGATAAGCATTTTCTGATTGCACCTTGTTCCTTCATAAGGACAAAAAATAATACTACCTTATGTATGGTTTCCAGGCTAATAAAATCCTCCTTATTCATAGGACATAGTCAGATCTTTCTAGTAAAAAAATAAAGATAATTACACCATTTGAAACTCAAGAACTGGTGCACTGTTTTTCATAATCTATGATTTCTTCGATTCGTCTCCACCGAGTTCAGCATGTAAAACTTTACACATCTGGATATTTTTTCTCCCATTTTCTTTCGTGAACCTCTTTACCTTTGCTAGGTATATAATAATATGTTCGTTTTCCAGGCACACCCCAAGCATGTACCCCATATCGTCGGCGGCCAGCGGCTTCAGGAGTCCTTACCCCACGACGCTGCCTATCTCAAGTTCTAGTCTATCGAGGTATGGTATCATTAGGTACATCGCTGTTTACTATACCTTCGTAATTTAACTGCTTCTTTGTTCGTTATCCTATATTTTTGGAACCACACTTGATGGGAAAGACAATCGGTAGTGTCATTTCCACGCTTAGGTCAAAATTCGTCAATTTGTTGAAAAAAGAAATCCTTTACAGGACTAGAAGAATAGTAAAAGGGGCAAGGGGCCTTTGCCTTGCAGTGGGACAGAAAAGGCCAAATAAAATGAGCGTGTTATAGTCAAAACATATTTCTATAGTAAAATCAAACCAGTCTACTTAACATGGTGGTATTAGACGATAAACGACTGTAATTGGAGATGTCCAAAAAAGTTAACGAGAACAAACCCGAAAATGTCTTCTCTATTACTTTAACTAGAAACAATCTAATTACAATCAGGAATAATTCCTTTAAACCAAAAAAAACGGATAACGAATAAAAGAAGCAGCATCAACGTACCCCACTATCCATCCTCACAGTTACCTCTCTCGCAGTGAACTGTACCGGTTCTCCCCAACGCTGGGCGGCGGGCTGGGCCTGGGCTTGGGGCCCGCGCTCGTCCCCCCGCCCCCCTCGAAGTCGGACCTCGACTCACACCACTCGCGGTATGCACGGTAAGTCACAAATTCGTGGAACTGCTTTTATTTTCAGGATGTTGATTCTTCATTTGTTTTGAGTCTATAGTTACATAGTGAGCTTAGATTTGATTTAGATCAATAGTAGAGTCACAGACTTACTCACAGATCTTTGGTCAATAGTAGAGTAGTCAGTGTTAAAAGAGAATAGACCATTAAAGGGAAGTTACTTTGTGATGTCAATGAAATTATTACATAAAATAATTATGATTTTGACAAGCAAGCCCAATGATGGGTTATAGAGGGCTGAAAATGATGGTGATAAATCTACTATGATGACGATCCCACAGTTGTTAGTTCGTCGTGTATTTTTAAATAACTTACACTAGGTAGCTTAGATCACAATAGTATGTAGGTATATTTATATGATTTTTTTTCGGTTTACTCACGTTTTTGGCCTTGGAGGACCAAAAAACTTGCAAGAAATCCGTGAGAAAATTCTTCCTTCAAGTTAACATTTATAACATTTTTCAATTGTATTTGTTACCCAATCATGTTTGATTCATGGTGCATCCCAACAAATAAATTGTTTGTGCAATTTCTCAGCGATTTGTCTTATGGTTTATACGTTGCGGTACTGAATACAGATGTTGTGATTAAACCCAAATGTTTTGAGGCACTTCGTTACTGATTTCTAAGAATACTCAAAAATTCAATTCGTTTAAAAAATTAGATGTTTTTTTATTACCAAACTTGAGTACCACATTAATAAATATCGGGCTAACAATATTATACATAAAATATGTCTAGATCTGGTATTTTTTGTCTATTTTCTAGTGAGACATATATTCTGCCATAAAACAGATAAAAAAAGAGACTGAAATATAATGCCATAGCTATGGTTTTTTTAATCAGAGTATCGATTGAACATTTACCGTAAGATATTTTAAGCTTCATACCTAACATCTAAAAAAAAACATTAAGTTATTTTTTTAGCTCGTCACGCTTAACATTTTTAGCTGTAACCAAAGCATAAAACAATTATAATAACAGTATAACAAAACGTTTCAATCAGCTGCACGAACGTCACGGGTCACACCCTTCTAATCTGAGATCGTATCATAGCGATGTTATCGTTTGCGCTATAATACTACTAAACTGCCCGCCCCCTTTCGATGGATTCGAGATAGCGCGCGTTTAGGGGTGGCGAACACATGTCCTGATAAGTTTATTTATTTTTGTAGTAGGGTAGGTTAGGTTTTATTGGGCTTAGATTTTATACGGTAATATTTGACCTAGTATGAAGTTTGTCATATGCACACTAATGTAAATAAGATAAAATATTTCTGCCAGTTGTGCTGTAGAAATTAATGAAAAGCTCGGGTCATGGGGTCCGAGTGCACGAAATCTCTTTAAAGAACTTTCTAAACGTTTGGTAGACTCTACTCTAGATCAGAGGGCTGGTTTGTTCGAGAATCGGCATAGCCATTCGACGCGGCAATGCTACCAGCCTTCTATGCACGTTTCCTGCCATTGACAAGGATGACGATTAGTCTTTTAGATTAGTCTTTTAGACCGTTGGATTACTAAAGTTTATTAGTATTCAAAACTATTTAAACCTAAACCCAAAACTATTTAAACTATTTAATATAAAGAAAAAAAATCTGAACTTTAATATACAGTCCATCTTTAAATAACGTTTTTACATCCACACCCTTTACGCAGAAGTTCGATTCAAGCATACCCTTAAAATAATCTCGTATTCTTCCATTTAAAACATGCAAATTACACATTAAGAAAAACATAAATTAATTGTGAATCACACAAAAAGGGTGTCTTTTGCATAAGTTATCCAAGTAAGTCTTGTAACTGTTGTAACCAGGTTCAATGCATGAGAACATCAGTCAAAACGTTACTTGTAATGTGTGGTCACACTGTATGCGAGAAAGTGGTAATAAGCTTTAGTTTCATATTTTTGTAATGCGTTTTAATTTTGTCGTCGATTGAGTGCCAAGGGAAGGACATTTTTATAAGTTAAAATTTGGATTATGTAATGATATATTAATAGTAACAGAAATTGTGATTTCAAAACCATTGCATTGACAAAAGTTAAGTATTAAACAAAAAAAAATCATTTTTAGAATAAACATATCACCCAACTATAAAGCTTTATTTTCATTAATGTATTAATTATAATATTTTCATTATTAAAATTCAAACTAATCTTACAAAAAATCACGCTTCACAATTCAATATACTTAAAAAAACATCAAAATAAAACAGTAACCCGCTCACACTGCCACCGCGCATAAAAGTCCAGGTACAATCATGTAAATAAGTCTTGGAGAAATTTAATTAAGATGATATATGAGTACCTCGGCTAACGGGCCCCGTCACTGGTACAGTCGCCGAAACAAGTGAGATCTGTAGATACAGCTTCTTTACTTTAAGATGGATTGCTGGTAGGTTTCTGCAAGATTGATTGCGTAGGAAATAAGGTTTTAGGTTTTTTTAACCGACTTTAAAAGGAGGAGTTTTTTGATAATATTTTTTAGGTTGTTTCTTGCGCGATGACTCTGACGTTTGTGAGAAAGGTGGTTCCATATAAATAATTATTTTTCTAAAATGTACAATGTAAACAATAATTTATATTATTACATTCTGCATATTTTTAGAACATTTTTATCTTGAATTTCACTTCGAAGAAAAATACAACAGTTTAAAAGTACCACCGTCCTCCAGATATCTTATAAAAATCTTTCAATATCATTTCTTATCTAAGATATAAACAAGAATATATATTTATACTCGTGGATCAATAACTTGCATTTCAAGATTTTACCTCAAGCCGAACACCTGTCAACATTTAATTATCAGCTGATAACTAGATAAATTGAGATACGCTAACTATCAATATCTATGACACATCCACACCTTACTAACATCTGCGAATAAAATTAATTATAAAATGCAAAACATTCTGGTCCTTCGGTACGAAAAGGACCAAAAAAATTGCAAATATTGTTAAGGTAATCAACATTTTTATCTGTTTAATTATTTGTAATTAATAAGTGAGATCTAAGTAGTTAATAGTTTTTTATTGGTAGCTTGTTTGATATGTTATCTAAACGATCTCTTTTAATTAATATGTTTTATTCGCTTCCGTTTTTGTCGTTTAATTATAAATGCATTGCTGAATAGTGTAAAGAAACTCAACACTAAAAGAAATATATTTTTTTATACTTAAATAGTTTTACAGTAGATTTAATTACGAACACGAATGATATAATTAACCTCAGATAAAATAATAATTTTCTTTAATAACATAAACATTACAGCGTACTTGCTGGATAGTGCAAAAAAAAACAAAAAAAATATATTTTATTACACCAAAATAGTTTCACAGTAGATTTCATTACACATACGAATGATATAATCAACATCAGATAAACTAATTATATTCTTAAATCAACATTGACGCAGCATACTTGTCATGTCGACGGTACATAACACATAATTACCGCGCGCGCGCCGAATACCTCGTTTGGGTTGCGCCTGCGCATTGTGCCCAGATTTTCTTTCTCTTTTTATATCTTTCCCCATTTTTAAACCGTAGGAAGTCGTATATTACTGGCTAGTTTAAATTCGGAACTAATTTGGTGCATTAAAACTTTTATACTGGACATATAAACACAGTTATATGTCACTGACAATGTATTTTATTAACTCTATTTATACAGTTTTAGAATAACGAAGTCAGGAAGTCGTTTTTTATTCGGGTTCTGCTTTATTTTTGAGGTTGCAGTCATATTTAAACGCTTGATTGGATTAACTCGACAAGTCTTCGTATCCGCGGAAGTGTGAAGACTTGAAATTTATATTAATTAGTCTTATTTATCGGTTTTATTTAGATGTTTGAATAAATATAAAAACATCCTTTATCTGTTAGCTATCTGTATAGAAACAGTTAGGTTTTTTAATACTTAACTCATCCGTTTAAGACTATCTTGTTTCCATATTAGGAGAATCATGAGAAAGGTCAGTCGTTTAGCGGATAACAACTAATTTGTTTTATTTTAACTCCGGTTTGTATAACTTTAGATTAAGATAAACCAAGTTTAAGTATCTAAATCTACTGTTCCGTGTATTGCCAAAATTAAATGCTTTTTGGAATAAAACTATGTGGTTATTTTAGACTGTTTTTTTGGGTCTAACAACTATTTTACAGCCCATAAATTGTGGATCATATAAGGTCCAAGTTACAAACAAAAAATACAAACTGAGAGATAAAATTAGTTTTTTTTTGTTTTTGGAATAACGCCGTCTACCTATATGTTTGGTTATTTAAGATTGTGTTTTTTGGACTAACTGCTATTTAGGAGCATATAAATAGTAGCTCATGATAATCTAACTTACAAACAAACAATACAAAATAACAAGTTAATATAATAATTCTCAATTACAGTCTGAGAAGCAACGATACTTGATACTTTAGGGCCTCTGGACTGACATGTGAAACTGTCGCTTGCTGAATATCACGCCTTTGCCTTTCACTAAATGGACAGAGAAGTACACAAAAAACATTATAAAACATAGTCAAATTACACCGATCGGTTGGAAAAGATGTCACTGATAACAGCGAATAATAATCTTCGTTCTTCTTAAAAAAAAAAATTGAATAAAATATATCACTTTTTCTGTAGCCAAACATAGTACCAAAACTGGTGTATGGTAGCAAAAATTAATACTGCTTATCCATATTTTTGCAAAACGTAAAAAATCACAACATTTATAGTAATCTAATTCACCAATTAATTAAAATATTATAAATCCAAGCATAAAAAATACCATCACTAATACAGAAAAAAAAACCATATAAACTGTAGCACCAAAACGCAATTAAAATCACCAAGCAATTACCATTAATAATAAGATAAACATTACAATTTTAAAATCACTATGCCCGTTAGTGTTCGTGTAGGGATCTGCGCGCGCGCCGGAAACGCCGCGTCTATTTCCAACCGGACGTACACTGTTTATTGTCGTCTGTCTGGCTGGGTGTCGTTAACACCTAAACTAGTTATTAACATATTGATCCTACAACTGTGGATGTAGTTTTGTGAATGGGTTGCGGGAGAGTCGGGAAAACAAGTTAATTGCGGCTTTAGAATTAGGTGGTAACTGATTTGTTAGTTTTAGAGATATTTTTGTCTTAATTGTTGTGGATGAATCGTTTATTTGTCAAACAGGTAGATTTTTAGGTTTCTGATAGACGTGTTCCAAAAGCAATTTTTGGTTTTTACGACAGCGCTCATAATTAATAAATCACCATCATTTTTTTTTTACACTATACTATTTATTTTAATTACCAATTACTAAATACAAATGCTGTATCTTCCAGGTCACTTGAGAAGGGCAGCAGCAGCTCATCAAGTGACAAGCCGTCAGATAGCTCAGCGAACACGAACAATAAGGAACAAAACAAGAAACCACATATAAAGAAACCTCTCAACGCTTTCATGTTATACATGAAGGAAATGAGGGCGAAAGTCGTCGCGGAGTGTACCCTCAAGGAGTCAGCAGCCATCAACCAAATCCTCGGCCGACGGGTGAGTTCCAATTCCAAAAACTTCTAAAAATAACGCTCATTTAATTCCAAATACAAAATAATTCGTTATTCAACAGTCAAATTCAAAATTCGAAACTAATAACTCTAATTTGAAATGATTCGATTAAAAATTTATTCTAAATTTGAAATTTTTAAAATAACATTTTTATTTATTTTGAAATGTATTTTGTGTAGGTTTTTGTTGACGCTACTCGTGATCCCAATGTAGAATGCTGTCGAATGGAGTTTAATATGTTTTACGAAACTTTGACTCACTAATAACAAGTTATGGAAAGTTATTCCTGCTATCATATGAGTAATGTTTATGTAAGTGTTGTGTAAATAAAACCAACCTTACATGCGATACAATTATTTGAATGCGATAAACAACTTGCTATTAATTCCATTCAGAAGTCGGTATTAATACAAGCAACCGATTTGAATGGAGCCAAGTTTATATGGATGTCAATCAATCCAGTCTTATTAAGACTTCAATTAATCAATTATATGGTGTCTATCATCGTTAGCACTAGCATAGCAACGTTTATTCAACAGTAGAATACATTGGGATTGCAAAACATTGCTTACATGACGTCATCTGATGATAATTAACAAAGATTTTAATAAAGGGTGTCAACAACCTCAGTTATAGTAATTAGTGTCCCTGATCAGCTGTCGCCATGTAAGTAATATCGATACCCGTAAAATGTGATAAATGTTTCTTTGAACATATTGGAGAGCTTGTTAATCTTGTTAGGAATACGATTGGTCACGGCTCGCCTTGCTTAGCCTGCATTATGGAAGACAATGCGGCCGTCCTATCTCACATCAAATAGATGGATCGAATAATAAATAGCTGACCCTAACGCTACCGAGAATCAAACCCGTTACAAATTCCGAGAACGCAATCTCATTCCTAACAAGAGTAACAATGTGTTTATACAAAAATTGAGTCGTGGCACATGGCGACTGGTAACCCAATATCCTGGTATCATAATACGCAGTGGCATTCGTTGAGCCGCGAGGAACAAGCAAAGTACTATGAGAAAGCGAGACAAGAGCGACAGCTCCATATGCAGCTGTACCCCGGGTGGAGCGCCCGGGACAACTACGGTTACGGCTCCAAAAAGAAAAAGCGGAAAAAGGACCGCAGTCCCGCTGAGCTGGGAGGTACTGGCGCTAGCAGCGTCGTGTGGGCTCTTGTCACGACGCTTGTACATGCTTACCCGACGGTCCCGCACCCCACTAACACCGGAGAGCCGGCCGGTCCGGTCCGGTCCGGCCCCGCACTAACGCCAGCATCCGCCCCCTCCCGTGTGTGTGTGCCTGTGCGCGAGTGTGCGCGTGTGTGTCGGTCGCCGGCGGCGCCCCGTGCTAGAAAAGCGGCTGGGCCGTCGCTGGAGCCCTTACGTGTTGCGTGTTCTGTGTACTGTAGTCGTCCAGTGAACGTGTACCGTACACCCTACACCCCCGATCGGAAACTATATTGGTTTGTTAAATGTCTAGACGAGACGCGTGAACCGACCGCAGAATAGGTTCTGTGAGGAACATCACAATTGGCCATTCTCATTCTGTAGGAGACTAAATTTGTTAGTGGACGTCGCCGCTCGCTGCGGCTGTTTTTCTAGCACGTGTAGGTCGCGGACGTACTGGTCGAGCGGTCGAGTCCACCGTCCAAGTGCATTTCTCTGTTTTGTTTCCATATTGCGGCGTGTTCACGATACAGTGGCATGCACTCGGCCGCGAGGAGCAAGCCAAGTATTACGAGCTGGCGCGCCGTGAACGCCAGCTGCACATGCAACTCTATCCCGATTGGTCGTCTAGGGCTAATACGCAAAGGGGCAAGAAGAGGAAACGAAAACAGGAGACAACCGATGGAGGTACTGCCTTTCACTCCGTCGACGAGCGTCCCTCCCCCTCCCCCCTCCGATATCCCCCCCGATCCTGCGAGCCCGATCCCGGTCAGCGTGTCGCACGAAGTCGGTCACGACGCGAACACATGTCCCGGAGCCGCCGACGTCCCGCCTCAATACGATGCAAGCATCGGCTCATTAAAAAAATGAGGTCAATTAACGAAGGATTAAGTCCGGAGACGTCGGTAGCTTCACTTCCCTGCCCCCCTCCTTCCTCCTACCCCCCTCTGCCCTCCCGCAGCCCCCTCCCGCGAGAGTTCAATTGCTTTGAACTCCGCTCCGAGCGGACCGAGCGACATAGTAATATTGTCTTGGTTGAAGGGGTACGAGGTTGTAGACATATACAAGTATTTTTGTTTATTTAATATTTATCGCATTTATTTATTTGATTTTAAACGCTATAAGTATTATGAGAGAGAACCCTAAGCAAGTCCTTCGAAGGTTGTCCCGGTTTTATGCTTTCCGTTTTGCTCCTGTGTGCGATAGGGAGCGTGCATGTTAAAGCAAGTCAATATTTGGATACCTGAGTAATTGCTTTGCAGGGCGAGTAGTTTGATATCGGAAGAGGCTGGGACAGCCTTCTCTTGTGCGTAGTGTCGGCGGTCCGACGTCGGCGAGGACGCCTCGGGACGGCTGCTGATGCTTCTGTGTCTGCGGTGCAATGATACTGGCCAAATAAAGTCACAAATATTTATTTTGATTCCGGAGAACCTATTCTGCTTCAATTTGCTTATAGACGTCATGTTTATTTGTTATTATTTCCGACAATAGCGTAGATTAGCATTTATTTTGTTCAAAGTTTATGCGTGTAGTATTATTTTTTAAAACCAATGTTTTTTCCGTTGATCCCTTTCTTTTGTCCCATCCCGCCCTGCATGCTACTAACAGTATGGAGACTGCATGACACGCTTCTTGGTAGATAGTCCTAGCGGTATGTTTGAGCGCTTCCGATATGATTTCCGGTAAATTATTTTACGCATCCGATAACGCTGCATTCATTTTGATTTAAAGACGAATTAATTTACTCGACATCATATTATTTTAACTGATTTGCAATGATGATTAATAGTTTTGTTTTGCTACTTTATGGATCTGTTTATGTTTTTAGTTTGGAACTAAAGGATGTATTCTAAAACATGTTTATGTGAAACTTTCAGGAAATAATTTGAAGAAATGTCGAGCGAGATACGGTCTCGACCAACAGAATCAATGGTGCAAACCTTGCAGGTAGGTTCGCAACTTTTTCCTTTATTTTCTTTTCGCTTGTGCAAAATTGACTCTTGGTCGTACTCGCCGGTAGTAGAATGCCGGCGGGTAACTTAATACATTATTGTTTCTATGTGGAAAGACTTGGCTGTCTTATGTGACACACCAAGATTAGCCCGGTCACTATTATTTTTCATTATTTTATCTAAGAAATAAGAAATTATGTAGTTTTAATTTATTTTATGTTTTTAAGATAAGTAAATTAAGGATTTATTACGGCGAAGCAGCTAATTCAGAAAATGTGTCTTTTCACAAAGAAATAACTATAGTTCAGTGAGAATAGATTTTTTTGAAAGTAGCCGAGGTTTTGTTAGATGCATAGGGGAGTCATCAGGCAAGAGGAAGGGCAATCATCTGTCGAAAGCTTTCAAAAAAATCTTGACACATTTTCTGAATCGGCTCGCTTGGTTGTTGTTGTGTTGATGAGGTACATGTTTACTTATCCAAATGTTTTCTCCACTCATGATTGCCGCTTCTCACGGACCCGGAACTGCTGGCACTATTGGTGACTCGTTTCTGATATTATTTCATTATATTTTGTTGAATTTTTTCGCCTCACGCCACTTGACTCGATGTTTTATTTAACGCTTTTGTTTCTAACCTTTATACCTTTCCATCTTTTCATCTAACTATTTGAACTTGTCTTTAAATATGTGATTGTTTCCTTAATGGTTGGTTGGTATGGTATCCGTGTTTCGGCTGGGCTGGCAGCCCCGAGTCAAGTAGCGTGGTGGTGTCGGGCCTGGGCTTGCTGCGAGCCGAGCAGGCCAGCTCGCTGCCCGCTCCGGCCTTGCTGAGTCCGCAGGAGCCCACCTACGTTAACCTCTAGTGCCGGCGCGCCGCCGACGACGCAACGGTTGGTGACTGATGACGAATGTGTGTTTTGTAGTTTGCGTTTCTACGTGTGTCGCCATTTTTTTTTATATCGTTTTAATTGCATATCGATGTTACCACAAACAGTTCTAGTTACTGAAGTGCTTAAATCTTATTGATTAAGCCACATCTTACGCAAAAAGAGATTGAAAATCCGTTGAAATCTATTGGTTTCCCTTAACTTTTTCAAATTGTTAAGAGTGACTGAAGACATATTTTAAAACAGAGTTCCTCAATTTCTGATAGAATGATTTACATAAAGATTCCTTCGTGATTTTAATTACTTATGTTAATACCTAGTTTGAATTGGTTTTTAGTATTATCGTCAGCTATTACATAAGCTTTGATAAAATTTTATATGGAATATCCTAACAAGAACTACTGGGTAAGTAGACGTTTTGTGGTAACATCGTATATAAGTTTAATTTTCGTTCGCTATTAGAGTGCATTATAAGAGTTTATTTATATCGAGACGATGCCTGTATGTTAGATGGAATGATTCATGTTGTCGTAGGTAGTCGTTTGCTTTTTTTTCGAAAATGTTTTTTTTATTTAACAGTTGTTTTTCAGCATGAGTGTTCGATGTCTTCCAGTGTTTTAATATAATTTAACACGTTTTCAGCATGTTATAACTGTTTTACGTTTTTCTTGTCAAGTAGGTTAGAATAGCTTTTGTTGTTTTACGGACTGTTTCGGAAATTCACTAAAAGTGTCAACAGAATCTCGTATTGAAGTTTAACAGATGTCCATTTATTTGAGTAATTTGTATTTGTAATTTATTTTGTGTAGTTTAATGTTTTATTATTTTTGTATTTCTTGAAACTTTTATTGTTCGTATTCTTACTCAAACAAGTGGACGGTACAGGCTGTAACATTATTTTCTTTTTATATTTGTCTGTAAATTTTTTAGACAACGATTTAATAGTAAGTGTCTAGATTCAATATTTCTTTTGCGTTTATAATTAAACAAGAATAATTTTAGTTATGAATTGGTCTGTGTGCCACTCCACTAAGCCTTATATTTTGAGCATTTTGTAGTAGCAGTTACAGCCTGTACATAATGTTCAAACGAAACGGTCCCTACCGTCTGCCACTCCCGATTTCTAAGTATATCCCCCTTCAGGCGGAAGAAGAAGTGCGTGCGCTACATGGAGGCGCTGGCGGCGGCGGGCGTGGGGGGCGCGGGGGGCGCGGCGGGGGCGCGCTCGCCCTGCTCTGACTCCGACGTGAAGCTGGAGGAGCTGTCGGACGCCAGCTCGGACGACGACACGCCGCTCAACTCGGCCGGCTCGCCGCTGTCGTCGCTGGCGTCGCTGGCGTCGCCCGCGCCCGAGCCCGCGCCCCCGCGCCACCCGGTGGGCACCAACCCGCGCGACGCCAACAACCCGCTCTCCGTGGGCCAGCTCACCTCGCAGACCTGGCCGCGCGCCCCGCCGCGCCCCGGACACGAGGTCATCTCCGTCTCCTAACGCAGGTACCGACCCCCAGGAGCGCCCTTGTGATATGAACCTTACCGAGTGTTGCTGCTCTACGCAAACCGTAGCGACTCACCTACCTCTGTTCGACTTTAACCTCGGCTCCCAAGAATACCGGCACTTTCGTGAACTTAAAATAAACCTAATAATATATTCATTAAATTACAGTTTTCAAATAATAAAAGGGCCTAATGTTTAACTATAACCGCACCAAGTGCACGGTATCCCCGGGAATCGAAGTCGTGATTTGAGAGTGGCTAACATTTCCACCCTAGTTCTACAGTTACGATACTTTAAGTAGGCCATTCTTCAGTCGAAGTGATCTCAAAATTGTGAGCCCGAATCGAGTCATTTATAGTGCATTTTAACAATCCCACACTTTTAGTACTCAAATATTACCTACATAAATACTAGTCACATCTACATGTGCCATGTTTCATCACAATGTCTTTTTGTTGATCTTTCTGTCATTTTAAAATCTCAATTTTTCAATATATTTTCTTTAACATCATATTTCAGTAACGAACGTAAAAGATTAAATGAATATCGAGACACATTCTCAGTCAAATCACTTCAGTCATTTATTTATTGCTCGATATCCATGTAATCTATTACTTTCAGAACCTATTTAAAACAACAAAAGCCTTATGTATCAAGTCGATTCTAAATAATCTTTGAAATAATATTTAGGTATTAAAAGTGTGAGGTTTTCTACCACCCTGTATCTTGAATAGTCAACAATATTTTAAGCCATTTATAATATACCTACAATAATTTCAATAAATTACACAAAATATATTCTGATTTCGCTGCTCTTTGAATTCACTACTGTTTATGAACACTTGTATCTAATGTTAATACATCGAAACATGCACAATTAACAGAATAATTTCATATAAATATTGTGACGAACAATTTTCACCTCTATTGCTCTCTTTATGAGGATGTTTTTGCTATAACAGGCCTCACTTGCTTGACGTTTAAGCATTAAAGCCTGTAAAAACCTGACCGTTCAGACTAAACAAAGACATACTTAGGATATGTCACTACACGATATGAGACCATTGAATTTGAATACATTTTTTATTGATAGACAGTCTCTAATATAAAACTATTCATTTTAATAAATGCAATTTTAGATATTGCCAATCAATGAAAAATGTATATCATAAAGATACTTCAAAAAGTGTTATGTTTTAGCGAACACGACATCTGATCAATGTAATGCTTGGACGTCGTCGCGAATAAGGCCTGGTGTTCTTAAAATGATCCTACCTATGGCCTGCACCAGATAAAGGTTCCATGTAGCGTTATAGATTTTGAATTTAGTTTATAAAATGTTTTCCCTTCGCGTTATGCTCGTGTATAAAGTTATTGTTAAGGCGAACGGAGGGAAATATGTTTTTCCGTTGTACGGAACTTGTTAGACTGTCGTAGATTAGACTAGGCACGTTGTATGAGTGAAGTATATCATAAGGTGTTGTGCCGAACGCCCTTCTGAATATCTAATTAAATGTAATAAAAAGTGGAGTTGAAATTAAGACGTCATTGGTTGTAACGTAAGCTAAATGTGTTAGTGAAAATGGTATTTATTTAAATATTTAATAATGGATTAATGTGTCTTTATTGTTATAAAGATTACAATAATAATGTATTGTATTCAAATTCCACTTTTGTATAAGCTTTTAATATTTCATAAAACTTAAAAGCACGCCATCTATGTATTATGGCGTGAATTTGGATGACATTAGTCCCATTTGTTTCCGCAAGATGGCCGACTATACCTAGCGAAGGGCGCTTCGGGACAACACCGCACTGTATATGTGTAAGTACATACATGATGTAAAAATATAGTTGTAATCTAACTGTGTCATATTAGTATATAAGTGTACTATGCTACTTACATATGTATACATTATTATTATATAAAAAGAAGTTTAAAAGAAAAATATTAGTTAATACTGACTCGAAAATGAAAATGTTTGGTACATACGGAAGACAAGATATTTTATAATTGGCAACCCCGATAGGAGTCAAATTTGTAAATAAATTTGTAATTCATGAATATGTATAGGACATTTTTGGTATAAAAATATTGCATTTATATTATTATAAAAATTAAAGCGATTTGTGCCCTCGGAATGTTCTCGGATGGTTTGTTTTGTCCAACAAATGATTTTTGTTAATTACTTTTTATTGTTATTATTAAGAATTTTAACGTTGTTACTTGAAATACCAACCACACATTGATTTATAAATTATGCTCTCGTTGATTGAAAATTAATTAAAATCAGATGTTCTTATGGACGACAATTGAAACTTATATTCACTGACAATTGTATTATCTTCATCAGTTTTACAGAATGACCTAACAATGGACGTTGAAATTATAATATTAATCATTCGTACGATTTTGCATGAAATCCGAATTTGTGCAATAATAAATAAAATGGGTACTTTAGTTTTCTAAATATTAAATTAGATATTTTTCTTAAAAATTAATAGATAAGGTCTATACTTGACTTTTTATAGAGAATGATGGATTTGATTTTTTTTTATCTAAATGAGGAAGGTTTTATTTTGATGATGTTTTTATCCCGTGCCAAAACCATCTAGAACTAACAGATTGCCAGGGAATGACGATATATCATAATGTCTGTGCCAAATGTATGTATGAAACAGCTGCAGGTATTGTGAACATACCTTTACTTGTCTTTTATGTTGATAGATTTTATAGGTTGTTTTTATTGTTAAGAGGGAAAGACAGATGGCTCTTACGTCGGGCCAGGCATTTTTTTTGTAGAAAACAATTGACAAATTAGTAAACTCAGTTATTAGGTCTGGTCCCATGTCTTGTGTTCAGTTGAACGAATATTATTTTAATAAACAACTTAAAAATTGTATTTGTGCTGTTTTATTTTTGTTAACTGATATATTAAGATAAGCCGTTGAAAGATTTCGAAAATTCTGCATATACCTAATTACAACAATAAAATGACTATAATCTGTAACAGACTTTAATTTGTGAACTTAATTTCAGAGTAGAAATAATATACTACCTAAAACAAAATTCTTACATAAGCAAGTTTATATTGGCTTATAAACACATATAACCTAAACGACGGATACACTAAACACTTTAAAAGTTTCGGCTCCCACAACATTAATTTCAATATTATTACACTGAATTGCAGAGATAAAGAACCTTAAATTCAATTGTTTAACATTAATTTTCTTTCTACTATTAAAATGTCCCTAAAGGATCATAGGTAAGTAAATAAAACAAATTAACCTGAGATTACATTGTTTATTCGTGACAATGCATAATAGAGAACATACATTTAGAAATAATGTAAAACGCTATAAAAGTTGTGACGCTGGTTGCAAGACTAGTACTATACGGAGACATTAGGTTAATGTTAAGGGTTTTGTACTGCAGTACTAAGATATTTTGGCCCCTACACTGACCAGTTACATTCATGGTTTTATAAACATTAATACTGGAATCGAAATTACAAATAAAAAAACAATATGCTTAATGTATTTTATAAATATGAAAGGATCATTTTTTTTTTAATAAAAATGTCTTCGAAGTCAGTTTGTTGTATCAAAATAAAAATGTTAAGTTAGACCGAGTTTGAATATTTATTTAGTTTCCGACTCCAGTATAAATAAAACCTCTTGACAGTACACAGGTGACAGGATCGTTTTATGTGTTAAAAAATAAGATCCTATGTCTAACTTATTTAAACAGTGACTTCACATAAGCACGACAATCGCACATTCTCACTCCACCTAATTATAAACGATTAAGACAGCAGTTTTATAATTTAAAAATCTCTTACAAAATTGGATAGAATGAGGAGAGATGAAAAAAACATTACTCCTAACTTTTAAAAGCAATATTAAAATGACAAACTTCAAAGTTTGTTAATTTTAGAAAGATTGTAAGGAGAAATGTTGGGAAAATGCAAATGAATATTAATTTAAACATTAAATAATAAATGCAATTTGTTGAAAAACAACATTTTTGACCCATTTTAGCAACAGGAGATTTGGAAGTTCTATTTTTGGTTGTATTCTATAAAACTATCCGAAGTACACACGTAAAGAATCATATCTAAAACGTTATTGTAAAAACTATACTAATAATATAATTATAACCAGTTAACATTGTCAATTTAAACAAATTATGAATATAAGCTACTTATTTACCTGAATAAACAAGATAACAGGCAACACCATCTAATTTGTTGTCGATTTCTACAATTATTTTATATTTTTAACTAACTTTTATTCCAATTAAGTTGATTAAGTGCTGTGATTTGTGCTAAAATACGGTAAAAAGATATTGCATAACAAAATTAATACAAACCGTATTTATTTGTTAATGCAACTTCTTTTAGCAAAATCCTCTTACACATAGCGGCCTATCGCTCTAGCGGTTTAAACGCTCATACGCAGATTTTTAATTATAATGCAAACAAAAAATGCAAGCAAAAACCGCTAGTGTAGTCAAGGCCTTACACCTAAATATTCAGGGAAACAAATACCCAATTCAAATACAAGCATAATCAAAACATCAATTAACAATTGGCAATTATGTCTAAAAAAGTTACAAAATTCACTAAACAATTGCCTCATGGAACTCAGTCGATAACTGAATAATAATAATATAATATAATTGAATATATAACTGTTATTATGTCATGTATAAACTAACATACTAACATATACTAATGCTGTAAGCTTTGGGTTATAAACGTCGCTTAAAAATTGGTTCTTAGATCCTCAATTGGACACTTATACTTGTGAAATATTGTGGTTAAATCATAATTATTCACACTTTTGCTTATTTAAACATTTTAAGTTATCACTTCTACGTCACAGATAATACATTTCAAATCATCCTTTCTTTACATTGAACCTACATTTTCACGTTCCCAAACCTACATACACAGCAATTAGCCTCTTCGCTATAAAATGTCAATATATGTATATGTACATACATAAAGTACGGTTTTAACACACTGATTACACTTCCACCCGACCTTTCTGACCATCATTTAACTATATATTAGATGCCATACGATCATATAAATACATCTAACTAAAAATAGCCTACTACATATTGCTGTTGATTAGGCAAATATAACGTGACTAAGAATTATGTCAGATACCATTGATATAGATAGTCTACAAGGTTTTTTTTTTACCAAACCATTTTGTTGGATGTTATTCTAACCAGATACAGCTAAATTCTAACATTTTTTATAAAATTCTAGAGTTTAGCTGTATAGCTTTATATAGGACTTCCACTGTCTAATGATTATAGAACTCAGCCCGAAATTAATTCCTCAGTTACTGAACTGGTAAAAAAAATCCCATAAGCCAAATCAACTGACAAGATATTTACCATGAGTAACCAATACAAGATGAAAATAAATTCGTAGTCACATAAAACCTGCCAAACACAACACAATACAACCCATCAATCGTTTCAAATCAAAACAAATGTAAACAACAACAGTTCACAAGTATAGCGTCCGTTGCCTAGCAACCGCGTTGTTTACCAGAGCCCCGTGGACTTGCCGCCGGGCGGGTTCCGCACGCGCACTGACGTCTTCGTGTCCAGACCCTCCGTCTCTTCTGCAAAGGAAATAAGAAGAGAAGTATTAGTATTAGGATATTTTTTTTTTATTTTGGAGTTATGGTTTGATTCCTTTTCAATATTATGCTCAATAGTAACTTATATAAACTAGAACTAGACCTAATGGGACCGTAAGAATTGAAAAAAGGGAGGTCTTTGCCCTGCGTTGGCACGAGCATGGCTGAAAATAAATAATTATGTAAAGGTGGGGGGACGGCATTTTATGGTTTTTATTGAGAATATTTAAATAGAATACTGTTACAAAAATAAGCTCTAACCTACTTATATACAGATATATGATACAGATATATTTATAGTTTGAGATTTTATGAGATGACATAGAATTCTAAACATTAAATCAAATTCAAAATATTGGTAGGAGGGGAAAACTTTTTCTCAACAACTGGATATGACATCATGCAACTGTTTAAATGTATGATGAATAATAGTTTTTTTATAATAATATATAATACAAGCCTATAAAAGTCCCACTGCTAAGTTCAGGCCTCTTCTCATGATCGTTTGAAAACGACGTTTGTTCTTTCTGGTACCCACTGTTCATACTTCGGTATGCACACTCTATTACTTATCAATACTCTAGGGCATATCCACAATACTCACTGCTAATAGAGAACGTAGAAGTCTGCAGGTTCCTTGCTCCCGGCTCCCGCATCTTGCGGCCGGTGGGCGTGCTGCAGCCCGACACCGACAGGCTCTCCACGCTCTTCGTCATGTTGCCTAGGTCTATAAGTAGATGATGTTGTAGTAATAAGTTTGGTTGTGGTGCGAACTTATATAATTTGGAGTATATGCACGAAAGAGGTAAAAATGGCGGACTTAATGCCTAACAACCTCTACTCGTCGAGTCACTAACAATGCGATATTATAGAAAATATAAAAAATTTAGAGCTTTAAGTATATATTAATATTAAAAACAAATTTCTCTCTCTCTGTCTAAGAATTGACTATCTTATCTTGCCATTTTCAATATTAAAAAGCAATCGGTATTTTTTGGTACCAAGCAATATAACTTTTGTTTACGTCGTTAGATGGCGCTATATTGGAAAGCCTGTTTAATAGTCAGTAAAGGCATTCCTTGCAAAAAAGGCACCTTAGAACCTCAATAACGCATTAAGATAAAAATTACAAGGATTATAAAGCCAACACTAAAACGTTAATAAGCAATACGAAAAATCTTCCTCTAATTTCAATAAATGGAGGAATTGAAAATAACTTATTTAACGTCAGACCTTGAGGTCTTGTTGGTTCCCAGGTCGGACAGCAAGAAATATTGAATCTTTCTGTAAGAGAAATATCTCTGTTTTAGGAAATGCCGTAGTATGGCAGTAAGCTTTAGCCCGGGATTCCAATACGCAAGCAGTAAGCTTTTACTTGGGACCTAACTGGACCTAACTACGTATATTGTATCATTGGTCAATATGTACATTTATAGAACACCCTATATACAGTTAGTAAATGAAAACACACACAGTATAAACATCAGTTCCCAAAAATACCCTTTTTATCAATATCAATTAAAGCCCCATAAAATAGTTTAATTTATGTACTTACAGAAATAATAAGTTCTTGCTTAAAATAACTATTTTGCGACACAAATAAAGTTACAAATGGGTATTTTTGAGGTAGATTAGAACGTTTCTAAATGATATCTAACATAATTATATGGATTTCCAGTCCCAATACCCAATATATGTATAAATGTAACATGTTTGACTGCCGTACTCAGGGAAGAACGTCGAATGGAAAATCCATACATGTTAATATGCACCTTATAATCGATTTAATACCTTATAACCAACTCTAATAAGTCTTACAGTTGGTTTACATTAATCTAAAATAACCATTAACGGCATTTAAGTAACCATTAACGTTTCCCTCCGATTACGACGTAGGCTATGTTTTATAATTAAGTTTAACATGTGTTAAATAGGCCGTTTAGAGTTATTAGTGCGAGAGAACGGAAACTCGTAAGCTGTTATTTAAAAACTATACTCCATATATCCATCATCAAAATAAGTTTTAAAACTCATGGTTCATCATTAATAATAGACTATCTAGAAAAATACTGATCATAGTATCTGATGATTATAATAAAAGGCTAGTCATGATAACATGCTTTGAAACATCATAAAATGTTTCAAGTATAATCTGTAAATTTTAGTTTTAAAAACTAATGTATTGATTTAAATATTTGACAATGAAGTACAGTTAATCTATAAACCGTATTCTTACGGCACTATCTACATAGTAAGCTAGCGTGCATGCAAGCGTTACGGCCGTGTGAGTAGCCCGCACGTGACGTCACGCGCCACATACAGTCACGATCAAAAATATGTATACACTCTCCAATTTTCCATCGATTTTCTCTTCAATTCTAAATTGGTATTGTTAAAAGCGTATTATTGATATTTTTCACGACAAAATCTCGCTCATTTTATGATACAATTTCGCTGTTTATAGTAATATATTTCCTTATAAAACCTTTATTATAAACCTTTTTTGGGATTGACGTTTCGACCGGGTTACACCGGTGGTTACACCAGTCTGCTTGCGACCCCGGCGGGTGTAACTCGATCGAAACGTCAAGCCCCAAAAAAGGTATTGTGCATGTACGCGCTTATTCCCGTGAATTATATCACTATAAACATGCAGCGCGATAGTTTAAAAGTTTATCCAATTTTTCTGTGTATACATATTTCTGCACATGAGTGTACTCGCGTGACGTCAGTGTCCGCGTGTGTTGGTGTCGTGGCGTACATACCGGGCGAGGGCGTGCCGTTGGTGACGTGCGCGATGTCCAGCTGCTGCGGCGCGGGCGCGGGCCCTGTGGCCTCGCCGTACACGATGGGCGAGTCCACTAATGTCTTGATGTATTTGCCGAAACCTGCAGATTAATTATGTTATTATTATTAAGAAGAAAATCAAATAATGCGCGTTTTTTTACGAAAAATATGGGTTTTAAGCCGGAACCCCACCGCTGCGCAGGCTGTGCACGGATGCGTGGCTCACCTCTACTGCGTGGGCTCATTAGTTCGGCGGCGTCGGCCTCCGTTTCCACTGCGGCGCACGGACACGGATGTGTCGCCCACACAGCTCATAGCTATGCGTGGGGTACAGTCACGAGCAAAAATATGTATACATAATAATATGCGAAATAGTTAAACGAAATTAGTGAGATTTTTTGTCGAATCTCTTCTGCCATCTAGCAATCAATGCATACTGACAGATGACACTTGAAAATAAAATGGTTCAAATATTTTTTTAATAAAAAAATATATTTTACTCAAAGTCAATATATTAATTTAATATTATAGATAATAGCGCTTCCGAGTAACAGTATAATTCAGCTATTGTGTAGTAACATCTGTTATACTTATTTTGTATTATGAATATCTCAGTTATTACATAAATTATACTTATCACAACTTAAATGAATGTATATATACTAGGACATTAATTGTACCTCTTATTTATAGGTGCTTATTCTTATAATAATTTCTTAACAAGATTATATGTGTACATATTTTTGCTCGAGACTGTACATAGTCGTGGGTCGCCGAGAAATGGCCGACCCACGCAGCTGGGATGCGTGGCACGGCCGTGGGCTGAGCTACGTTCCGCCTATTCGAGTTAGCTACGCGTGTGTTTATGACGTCAATTGCTGCGTAGCATGTCCGTGCGCTGCGGTGGAAACGCTCTCATACATTTTGTACTAAAGCGAAGCTTAACACACGTGCACAGCCTCTCCGTGCGCCGCTGTGGGTTTCCGGCTTTATTGTTTGACGTATACATCTGTAGCATCGTACCTCCAAAACGCATGGAATTCTAGACCTGAGGTGACTGAGATGATTACTAACTATAACTTATGAAGTCCTTAATAATTTGAAAGTTATCAGCAATTTTCATTTTTTTCTGAGAATTATATATCTTTTTTTCTGTAAGTATATGTAATATTTAATGTAAAATATTTATAGTAAAGTTGATTTCTTACCTTCAACGACCCTGAGTTCTCCATCGTCGAAGCAAACGCGACCGTTAACGATCACGTATTGGGGACTGCCCATTACATGTTGGCCCTGGAAGTATAAAAATAAATAGTTATTTATTCTGTTAAATTCTTATGAAAGTAATTCGAACAATTTTCTGTGAACAGAAGTTGATATTTTAACGCTTTGTCGGACTAAATTACTATTTTCTCAAACGTCATACAAAAAAATGTTGAGAACTGAATATACGCTTGTGATAGAGTGTATAGAGTGTTACAAAAAAGCTGTTATTTTGAAAATACTGTTTGCCCTTCATTTTTTTTTTCTAGATTTTCGATACTGATAAAGGAAATTGTAACTGCCTTATTGACTTTGACCCGCAGATAGGCCAACTTTTTTTTGGACGATTCATAGTATTCTAGAAGCAAGTTTCATTCCTATGGTCTGAAACACTTCTTCACCGCACATTTCAGCTATTTTTTGGGTTATTTTCACAGACCTCAAAAATATTAAAGTTGACAGCCTGCTTGTGAGTAGCGGCGGATATGGTCCTGGCCAGCTTGGGGTCCCACACGACGATGTCGGCGTCGCTGTTGACGGCCACGCGCCCCTTCTGCGGGTAGATGTTGAAGATCTTCGCCGCGTTCGTGCTTGTTACTGCCACGAAGCGACACGGGTCCATTATACCTGGGGGAAGAGGGTTTTGTTAGTTTAGTGGACTTTAATGGACTTTAGTGTGACCAGGATATAAATATAACATATCATCACGCCTGTATCCCCGAAGGGTTAGGCAGAGGTGGACCAATGTACACCCACAGTTCACCGATATGTTAAGATCCCATGTAATAGGGGGCGAGCCTATTGCCACTTACCGGGCACAAATCCAAACCTCCAACCTGCTGCTGATAATTTCATAGAAAAACCCAATAACACCTTGGTCGACTCAGGAATCGAACTCAAGACCTCTAGCGTAGCAGTCGCGCTTAGAACCACTAGGCAAATGAGGCAGACCAGGTTATGGTCAGGACAAATATTTGTGTGATGATTTTGTGTCTTCGTGTAACTTATCTATAACTACCTGTGTGTAATTTCACTTGCATTAATAGTGCGCGTTTCCGTAAGACAGTGTCATTCAGTAGCTTTTATTGTGATTGCAATTATGTATGTTTTCTCAGATGAAATCTTACAAACCAACTTTAAAATAGATAATGTTAAACGATTGAGCTGCACCTTTCCATCGGTGGGTTGACAATACGGCCGGATAAATATCGTCTATTCTTATATCGGTGGCTGGAGAACTATTGTAGCTATTATTGTAAACTAAGCTGGTTTAAGAGCCTTTTATAAAATGTGTTTTTTCTTTTTTTGTAAAAAATTAAGTTTATTTGTTGCTGCTTGTCCTTCTCGTGGAAGGTGCAGTTGTCACTGGTAATATAACATTATATATCATAACGCTATTAACAGCCTTCTGCCAGAGTATGGGCATGCGGTCCTCGACGCCGTTCACTCCGTTGGGGATCTTGGAGAAGTTGTCCTTGCCGAGCTCCTTGTCCTTCTCGTGGAAGGTGCAGTTGTCACTGGTAATATAACATTATATATCATACCGCTATTAACAGCCTTCTGCCAGAGTATGGGCATGCGGTCCTCGACGCCGTTCACTCCGTTGGGGATCTTGGAGAAGTTGTCCTTGCCGAGCTCCTTGTCCTTCTCGTGGAAGGTGCAGTTGTCACTGGTAATATAACATTATATATCATACCGCTATTAACAGCCTTCTGCCAGAGTATGGGCATGCGGTCCTCGACGCCGTTCACTCCGTTGGGGATCTTGGAGAAGTTGTCCTTGCCGAGCTCCTTGTCCTTCTCGTGGAAGGTGCAGTTGTCACTGGTAATATAACATTATATATCATACCGCTATTAACAGCCTTCTGCCAGAGTATGGGCATGCGGTCCTCGACGCCGTTCACTCCGTTGGGGATCTTGGAGAAGTTGTCCTTGCCGAGCTCCTTGTCCTTCTCGTGGAAGGTGCAGTTGTCACTGGTAATATAACATTATATATCATACCGCTATTAACAGCCTTCTGCCAGAGTATGGGCATGCGGTCCTCGACGCCGTTCACTCCGTTGGGGATCTTGGAGAAGTTGTCCTTGCCGAGCTCCTTGTCCTTCTCGTGGAAGGTGCAGTTGTCACTGGTAATATAACATTATATATCATACCGCTATTAACAGCCTTCTGCCAGAGTATGGGCATGCGGTCCTCGACGCCGTTCACTCCGTTGGGGATCTTGGAGAAGTTGTCCTTGCCGAGCTCCTTGTCCTTCTCGTGGAAGGTGCAGTTGTCACTGGTAATATAACATTATATATCATACCGCTATTAACAGCCTTCTGCCAGAGTATGGGCATGCGGTCCTCGACGCCGTTCACTCCGTTGGGGATCTTGGAGAAGTTGTCCTTGCCGAGCTCCTTGTCCTTCTCGTGGAAGGTGCAGTTGTCACTGGTAATATAACATTATATATCATACCGCTATTAACAGCCTTCTGCCAGAGTATGGGCATGCGGTCCTCGACGCCGTTCACTCCGTTGGGGATCTTGGAGAAGTTGTCCTTGCCGAGCTCCTTGTCCTTCTCGTGGAAGGTGCAGTTGTCACTGGTAATATAACATTATATATCATACCGCTATTAACAGCCTTCTGCCAGAGTATGGGCATGCGGTCCTCGACGCCGTTCACTCCGTTGGGGATCTTGGAGAAGTTGTCCTTGCCGAGCTCCTTGTCCTTCTCGTGGAAGGTGCAGTTGTCACTGGTAATATAACATTATATATCATACCGCTATTAACAGCCTTCTGCCAGAGTATGGGCATGCGGTCCTCGACGCCGTTCACTTCGTTGGGGATCTTGGAGAAGTTGTCCTTGCCGAGCTCCTTGTCCTTCTCGTGGAAGGTGCAGTTGTCACTGGTAATATAACATTATATATCATACCGCTATTAACAGCCTTCTGCCAGAGTATGGGCATGCGGTCCTCGACGCCGTTCACTCCGTTGGGGATCTTGGAGAAGTTGTCCTTGCCGAGCTCCTTGTCCTTCTCGTGGAAGGTGCAGTTGTCACTGGTAATATAACATTATATATCATACCGCTATTAACAGCCTTCTGCCAGAGTATGGGCATGCGGTCCTCGACGCCGTTCACTCCGTTGGGGATCTTGGAGAAGTTGTCCTTGCCGAGCTCCTTGTCCTTCTCGTGGAAGGTGCAGTTGTCACTGGTAATATAACATTATATATCATACCGCTATTAACAGCCTTCTGCCAGAGTATGGGCATGCGGTCCTCGACGCCGTTCACTCCGTTGGGGATCTTGGAGAAGTTGTCCTTGCCGAGCTCCTTGTCCTTCTCGTGGAAGGTGCAGTTGTCACTGGTAATATAACATTATATATCATACCGCTATTAACAGCCTTCTGCCAGAGTATGGGCATGCGGTCCTCGACGCCGTTCACTCCGTTGGGGATCTTGGAGAAGTTGTCCTTGCCGAGCTCCTTGTCCTTCTCGTGGAAGGTGCAGTTGTCACTGGTAATATAACATTATATATCATACCGCTATTAACAGCCTTCTGCCAGAGTATGGGCATGCGGTCCTCGACGCCGTTCACTCCGTTGGGGATCTTGGAGAAGTTGTCCTTGCCGAGCTCCTTGTCCTTCTCGTGGAAGGTGCAGTTGTCACTGGTAATATAACATTATATATCATACCGCTATTAACAGCCTTCTGCCAGAGTATGGGCATGCGGTCCTCGACGCCGTTCACTCCGTTGGGGATCTTGGAGAAGTTGTCCTTGCCGAGCTCCTTGTCCTTCTCGTGGAAGGTGCAGTTGTCACTGGTAATATAACATTATATATCATACCGCTATTAACAGCCTTCTGCCAGAGTATGGGCATGCGGTCCTCGACGCCGTTCACTCCGTTGGGGATCTTGGAGAAGTTGTCCTTGCCGAGCTCCTTGTCCTTCTCGTGGAAGGTGCAGTTGTCACTGGTAATATAACATTATATATCATACCGCTATTAACAGCCTTCTGCCAGAGTATGGGCATGCGGTCCTCGACGCCGTTCACTCCGTTGGGGATCTTGGAGAAGTTGTCCTTGCCGAGCTCCTTGTCCTTCTCGTGGAAGGTGCAGTTGTCACTGGTAATATAACATTATATATCATACCGCTATTAACAGCCTTCTGCCAGAGTATGGGCATGCGGTCCTCGACGCCGTTCACTCCGTTGGGGATCTTGGAGAAGTTGTCCTTGCCGAGCTCCTTGTCCTTCTCGTGGAAGGTGCAGTTGTCACTGGTAATATAACATTATATATCATACCGCTATTAACAGCCTTCTGCCAGAGTATGGGCATGCGGTCCTCGACGCCGTTCACTCCGTTGGGGATCTTGGAGAAGTTGTCCTTGCCGAGCTCCTTGTCCTTCTCGTGGAAGGTGCAGTTGTCACTGGTAATATAACATTATATATCATACCGCTATTAACAGCCTTCTGCCAGAGTATGGGCATGCGGTCCTCGACGCCGTTCACTCCGTTGGGGATCTTGGAGAAGTTGTCCTTGCCGAGCTCCTTGTCCTTCTCGTGGAAGGTGCAGTTGTCACTGGTAATATAACATTATATATCATACCGCTATTAACAGCCTTCTGCCAGAGTATGGGCATGCGGTCCTCGACGCCGTTCACTCCGTTGGGGATCTTGGAGAAGTTGTCCTTGCCGAGCTCCTTGTCCTTCTCGTGGAAGGTGCAGTTGTCACTGGTAATATAACATTATATATCATACCGCTATTAACAGCCTTCTGCCAGAGTATGGGCATGCGGTCCTCGACGCCGTTCACTTCGTTGGGGATCTTGGAGAAGTTGTCCTTGCCGAGCTCCTTGTCCTTCTCGTGGAAGGTGCAGTTGTCACTGGTAATATAACATTATATATCATACCGCTATTAACAGCCTTCTGCCAGAGTATGGGCATGCGGTCCTCGACGCCGTTCACTCCGTTGGGGATCTTGGAGAAGTTGTCCTTGCCGAGCTCCTTGTCCTTCTCGTGGAAGGTGCAGTTGTCACTGGTAATATAACATTATATATCATACCGCTATTAACAGCCTTCTGCCAGAGTATGGGCATGCGGTCCTCGACGCCGTTCACTCCGTTGGGGATCTTGGAGAAGTTGTCCTTGCCGAGCTCCTTGTCCTTCTCGTGGAAGGTGCAGTTGTCACTGGTAATATAACATTATATATCATACCGCTATTAACAGCCTTCTGCCAGAGTATGGGCATGCGGTCCTCGACGCCGTTCACTCCGTTGGGGATCTTGGAGAAGTTGTCCTTGCCGAGCTCCTTGTCCTTCTCGTGGAAGGTGCAGTTGTCACTGGTAATATAACATTATATATCATACCGCTATTAACAGCCTTCTGCCAGAGTATGGGCATGCGGTCCTCGACGCCGTTCACTCCGTTGGGGATCTTGGAGAAGTTGTCCTTGCCGAGCTCCTTGTCCTTCTCGTGGAAGGTGCAGTTGTCGCTGCCGATCACTTGCAGGTCGTCACTGCGAATATAATGTTATTATTATTGAAAAAATTAAACAAAGGTAAATGCTTGAAATTTCAGGTACCGAGGCTAAGTTCGCCTTTTTTAATATTTTACGAAAGGTAGCTCGCCTTTTTACATTAACTAAGAAAGCTGGAAGTAAACTCAAATTTGAGGCGTAGAGAGAAGTTGCTAATGTGGTTAGGAAATAAAATAATAATGGACATATGGTTTTCTTTTCTCTTATTACTGCATATGAGAATAATTTTGTAACTGCCAAAACTGAACCAAATTGAAAAGGGACCAGCAGCTTTGGAATAAATAAAGAATTATCAAAATCAGTTCACCCAGTCAAAAGTTATGAGGTAAAAAAAATACAGTAGAATTGGGTACCTCCTCCTTTTGTGAGGTTGGTTAATAAGACTAGTATACTAACTCGGCCAGCGCCTCGCACAGCGCCTGCGGGGTCTTGGGGTCGGGCCGCAGCGGCGGGGACAGCACGTGCGCCGCCGCGTGACGGAAACACGCGTTGCCGTAGTGAGAGCCTGCGACATAATACATATTGTAGCACCTTCAAAAACACAACAGTTGTGTGGAAGGGAGTTTCATGCACACAGAACGTCCAGGAAGAAATATTGTGGAAAACTATTTGATGCACCTTAATTATTCATATAAATAATATTCAATTAAAAATCTAAATGCGGTCACATGCAGAATCAAAACTGAAATTCCACCCAAGAGCAGAGCGGAAAAAGTTTTTAAATAAGGCCGGCCCTTACGCGTGTGTGAATGTGAAGCTATTCGAAATGTTTTATTTTTATGTGGAAATGTTGCCGAGTACTTATTAAATTTTGATGGGCTTTTATTTATATCAATTTATATAGAGTAAATACAATTCTTATTAAAAACTTAAATAGACAGCCAAAACCACCCTCATTAAAACCAGTTTTAACTAACTGCCTTCGTCACAACTAGTATTATCTGATGTTCAAATATGACTGACATGACCAAGTTAAGGGTGGCCGTTTTGGGGTTCTGACTATTATTATGATTGACGTTTAAACCACATGTAATACTATAGACCCGTACCATCAGTCCCCACAGTAGCGGCGAGCGTCTCCCCGAACAGCGGTGCTCGCTGGCGAGCGCGCGCCTGCTGTAACGCTCGCACCGCGCTCTTGGACATCATGTGCACGATGTACAGGGGGGCGTTGGCCTGTAGATATGAACATATGGGTCAATTTCATGTAGAAATATGGTGATATAGATGGTGAAAATGATTTTTAAAACAAACAAAAGACAAAGCGTTTTCTGAAAGAGAATGGCACTTGAGTATAACCGATTTGGATAATTGAAATTTTAATTGGGCTATGTGATACGCACAACAAAAAAAGAACAGTGAGGTAAAGTTTTTTATCTGGTTTTATTCTATTGTATGTATTCCTTAGGCGTATGTGTGTTTGCTGTGCCAAATAAATGGATTTCTATTCCTCGTTCAATTTATTTTTCCCCGGTCCCCGGTTGTACGAAAAGCAGAAATTAGCTCGTCTCTGGACAGCTGGTGACCCTCGGGGCCTGTCACTCCTTTAGCGAGCTATCATGTAGATGTAAGGAACAGTATAGTATGCTGCTCTGACCTGGTTGGCGATGACGCAGGCCCTGTTCACAGCCTCCGCCTCCACCTCCTCGTCTCTGGACAGCTGGTGACCCTCGGGGCCTGTCACTCCTTTAGCGAGCTATCATGTAGATGTAAGGAACAGTATAGTATGCTGCTCTGACCTGGTTGGCGATGACGCAGGCCCTGTTCACAGCCTCCGCCTCCACCTCCTCGTCTCTGGACAGCTGGTGACCCTCGGGGCCTGTCACTCCTTTAGCGAGCTATCATGTAGATGTAAGGAACAGTATAGTATGCTGCTCTGACCTGGTTGGCGATGACGCAGGCCCTGTTCACAGCCTCCGCCTCCACCTCCTCGTCTCTGGACAGCTGGTGACCCTCGGGGCCTGTCACTCCTTTAGCGAGCTATCATGTAGATGTAAGGAACAGTATAGTATGCTGCTCTGACCTGGTTGGCGATGACGCAGGCCCTGTTCACAGCCTCCGCCTCCACCTCCTCGTCTCTGGACAGCTGGTGACCCTCGGGGCCTGTCACTCCTTTAGCGAGCTATCATGTAGATGTAAGGAACAGTATAGTATGCTGCTCTGACCTGGTTGGCGATGACGCAGGCCCTGTTCACAGCCTCCGCCTCCACCTCCTCGTCTCTGGACAGCTGGTGACCCTCGGGGCCTGTCACTCCTTTAGCGAGCTATCATGTAGATGTAAGGAACAGTATAGTATGCTGCTCTGACCTGGTTGGCGATGACGCAGGCCCTGTTCACAGCCTCCGCCTCCACCTCCTCGTCTCTGGACAGCTGGTGACCCTCGGGGCCTGTCACTCCTTTAGCGAGCTATCATGTAGATGTAAGGAACAGTATAGTATGCTGCTCTGACCTGGTTGGCGATGACGCAGGCCCTGTTCACAGCCTCCGCCTCCACCTCCTCGTCTCTGGACAGCTGGTGACCCTCGGGGCCTGTCACTCCTTTAGCGAGCTATCATGTAGATGTAAGGAACAGTATAGTATGCTGCTCTGACCTGGTTGGCGATGACGCAGGCCCTGTTCACAGCCTCCGCCTCCACCTCCTCGTCTCTGGACAGCTGGTGACCCTCGGGGCCTGTCACTCCTTTAGCGAGCTATCATGTAGATGTAAGGAACAGTATAGTATGCTGCTCTGACCTGGTTGGCGATGACGCAGGCCCTGTTCACAGCCTCCGCCTCCACCTCCTCGTCTCTGGACAGCTGGTGACCCTCGGGGCCTGTCACTCCTTTAGCGAGCTATCATGTAGATGTAAGGAACAGTATAGTATGCTGCTCTGACCTGGTTGGCGATGACGCAGGCCCTGTTCACAGCCTCCGCCTCCACCTCCTCGTCTCTGGACAGCTGGTGACCCTCGGGGCCTGTCACTCCTTTAGCGAGCTATCATGTAGATGTAAGGAACAGTATAGTATGCTGCTCTGACCTGGTTGGCGATGACGCAGGCCCTGTTCACAGCCTCCGCCTCCACCTCCTCGTCTCTGGACAGCTGGTGACCCTCGGGGCCTGTCACTCCTTTAGCGAGCTATCATGTAGATGTAAGGAACAGTATAGTATGCTGCTCTGACCTGGTTGGCGATGACGCAGGCCCTGTTCACAGCCTCCGCCTCCACCTCCTCGTCTCTGGACAGCTGGTGACCCTCGGGGCCTGTCACTCCTTTAGCGAGCAGCTTCTCCGTGTTGCGAGCTATTATGTGACCGTTTTCTGCGTGCACCTAGAACAACACATGTTTATGAAGAAACTGAATTTGAAATTGAAAAGAAAATTTAGAAATGTAATGAAGATGTAAGCCTTTGGCCAGTTTGTCAACATCATCATTTATCTCCAGTAAAAACATAATGAGAAAAGTTGTGTATAATATGTTTACTTCAGAATTACTGTTTACCAAATGGTAGTGTTCCATATTTAGTCTACTGATATTTTTTTCCAAATTATGTGTTTACCTAATCTGTTAATCTCTATGAATTGAGTAACTAGAATAATACAATAATTCATATTACATACGAACTATTTACACAGTCAACATATGTTTTTGTACCTTTATGTAAAAAAGAACCATAGCTATCCTTGAAGAGGACAATAAAATCATCCTTTTGTTGTCAAACACAGCTTTATCCAATTGAAATTCATTCAACATTGACCAAGGTTAATTGTGACGTCATCAATACGTACTTGGCTTACTTAGATCACAAATCACATACTAAATGGTTCAGCTTAGTAATTGCAATCTGTATTAAGAAGTCTTAAAGATCATTGTTCGGTTGTGAAAGAGATGGTGATATACGTGTGTATAGCTCTGTCTCTCTCCGTCATTGATTTGAAATGGTATGGCTTCTGATTAGTTTTATGGTGTATCTTGCTATTGTCTTTATAATTGGTATGCTATATACGTGTGTGTTCTTTTATTCATGTAAAACAACTTGTGTAATTTAGATTGACTCATAATGTATTTACTTCCTTAAAAAGCGATTAAATTAATTCTAATCTTGATTCGAATCCTAGATATGTTCATGAACCCTCCGCTTTTAGATTTGATCCCAGCATAAGGTAAATCTCTGGCCAGCTATTTCAAATTGGGCTGGAGTCAGCTTGCTAACTTACATATACGCCTGAACAGTAGTAATAATAAGACAAAGAAGTTCAATCTTTTCGTAGTAGTCTAAATTAGACTTATTGGACCGAAAAGCTGTTCCACAGAACAAAGTCAATTTTCTCCTTTCCCCGCAGTAGAAAGCTCAGAATAACATACTACAGCATAAAAAATTTAATTGAGTCCAACTGGTTCCCGGAAAAAGGGACCAAAGAAACACTCCGGGTTTCTTCTCCACGGCTAAAGCAACTAAAAGGATACCAACCGCGCAACAAGGCTATAAATAAAGCAAAAGTATCTTTATTCACCTGCGGCAGCGCCCTCAATTCAGCACAGGTCTCCATTGCGCAGTACAGATCATAGTCATCCAGCATCCACGCATCCTTATACGCCATGAACATCTTGAAGGAGTTGACTCCGTAGTGCTCGGTGGTGAGCTGCTGCATCTCCTTGCGGACGGAAGGTGACCACCAGGTCACGCCGACGTGGAGGCCGTAGTCGCAGCATACCTGGAGATAATTGTCATCATCATCATCTGAGCCTTTTCCGAACTATGTTGGGGTCGGTAAGATATATCAAGGTATTTAACGAAAAACAGTTATATATTCAGTACTTGGGAAGTCATGTCAAATGTTTTTAAATTTATGTAGGTACATAACCAAAGATTTTTAAATAACACGAAAGTCTTAGGTATTATAAGAGATCACATAAAATGTTCTAGAATCGAAGTAATGTAACAAAATTTAACGTTCTGTTAAAATTTCACATATGGGTAACATAATTAATTAATTATAATCAATATTTTGTAGTATGTATGTTAAGTTCAGGTATGCTGTTACCTTGCCATCAGCCTTTTCTCTCCAGTTAGCATAAGCCTCCAACAGAGACTGGCCTTTCTGAGGCAGCACGAAGTCAACTGGAAATTAAATAAAAGCAATTAATTGAATACTGCAGAATTGATATTATGGGATGATCTCTCTAATCGCTCTAATTGCATTTGTCTTCGGTAATATTATTTAATCCGAATCAACTTTGAACCTAATTCAATGCCTACAATTAAAAAAAAATCCATAGGAAAGAAAGTATTATGTATATCAAGAAGATAGAGGCAACAAATAATAGAGGCAATAAATTGGGATAAACAAACCTAAATGTAAAAAAAATAAGAATAATAAAAAAAAACGTCAAGTGCAATGTCCTTGTTAATATTCGGTAAGGCAGTCATAGCCTGCGCTAAGTTAAACTAAGGCTGCATAACCTTTTTTCAAAAAGTCCATGTTAATAACTTAGAATACTTTAGATAAAGCTGAACAAAGCTACTCACTGACACAAGTAGTACCGCCCGCGACCGCCGCTCTGGTGCCCTTATAGAAGTCGTCAGCAGACTTGGCGCCCATCATCTCTAACTCGAAGTGGGTGTGGGGATCGATACCACCTGGCATCACCAGCTTGCCAGTGGCATCGATGGTTCTGGTACCACCAGGGATGATTAAGTTGCGGCCCACTTGTCTGGAAAAGGACGTTAGAAGTTATTTTTTTACGTTTAGTTAGGGTTTAGCTAAACTACCAGGCATAAGTTATTTTTTATAAGTTTCATGAGGGTTTAACTTAACTACCAGGAATTTTAATCAATCGGTTAATAGTAAAATAGTTTCTATACAAAACAAGGACTGAAATGAGAACCCATTTCTAGAATCGCATTTGAAGGAATTTCGTAATCCAATGTTATATCTAGTGCTGCCACCTGGTGGATAATAATAGAACTACAATAACAGTATGTATTTAATTATTTTTTTAATATATAATCATAATAAATCATCATCTCCCTGCCCTGTGCCCGTTTATTTGGGGTCAGCGCAATGCATATTCAGTTTTCTTTCAGTATAATATGACATGATGGTTTTAAAATAATAACAATATAGCATCTTGATGATCTAATTATTAACTTTTTTAATTGTGTTACGAAATTATACGTTTATTAACGACGCGGCGACGACGGCTAATTAAAATAAAATGGACGCCCGCAAATATTATGCTACATAATTTATTGTGTTATCAGTATATAATTAAATATAATACCAATAACACCATAATCGATGTTAAATACCAGTACCATTACAATATCAAATAAAGGTACCTGGTACGTTATGTTTCAGGGTATACGGCCATACCCATACCTTTGAGGCCGGGTTCAGAATGTTGCAGGTATGTCCCATGCCTAGTTTCAAATAGTTTCCACAGGTGCTGACCAGACATTTGGCCAATCAGCCCCCTTTCAAGAAAAATCTTGTTTCTATAGTTAGAGACGTCAATATACACATGAGTATCTCGCGCGGTATTAGTACAAGACGGTGTAACGAAACCATTGCGACTTCTAATTCAACGTGTGCTGCCATCTCTTGAGAAAATTAAGGAACTATATTTGTTACTGTTTATATTTTTATCTTTATTTATGTAGATAATATATTATTTTATAACATTAAGTAACGAGAAAATAATATTTTTAAGGATTTTTTCATAAATAAAGCGAAGATAGTGGTGCCATCTACTGAGCTAAACCTAATCCTTTACATCATTATATATTTATGTTTTGTACGGTTTATATGGTTTAATGTACCTTGAATTTATTTGCACCATAATAAATGCTTTGTACAAGGCTCTAGTCTGGATCGATAGGTCTCAGTCCGAAATTCGGCGATAATGTCTTTCCTTTTAATTGTTCTATCTTATAAATATTTGCTCACGTCTCATTATACCCAACAAAGAATGTATTTCAAAGTATCTTCCACACTCCGGCCCCCAAGATACAAGCTTTGGCTTAGTTTGGGGACCACTGTTATCTCCTATGTAAACTTTATTACGTATATTCTGTGTTGGTCCTAAGAAATAATGTAATAATTAACAATACATTTATTCTATTATTCTATAATTAACTTTCACACTGTTTTTCTTCGAAAGGCACCCTTTTCCCTCAGAATAACATTCAGTATTATATTTACTTTACAAAAGCTTAAAAATTAAGGAATGTAAAATCGTAACGAAATCCATAAAAACACTTTGAGAGGAGAAAGCCTTTAATCCAAGGCTGTGCTTCGCCCTACAGAACTTGATGATTGTGTAGTTATATTTGGAAACAGCGTTGCACCCGAGCAAAGCCGGGGCGGGCTGCTAGTTAAATTATAAATCCACTGCCAATTAACAAGAGAACATTTTTAACCTACGAAAACAGATGAGGTTCTCAAGTCGAGGTGTATATTTTTTTTTATGTATGATCACGCATAACCTTTTACAGAGTAGTCCGATTTTTTAGCAACAGTCCATTAATAAAAACAGGAGCACAAAATTCCAAGACCGCCTAATATTAAAAATTACAAAACCTAATAGAATAACGCCCCTACTTTTACCATCGGGAGATAAAAATTACTTTGATGAGTCACGGAACATCGGAGTTATTAAACAGTTTAAATCTTTTTATTAAAAGCACAAAGCAATCTAATTTATCCAGTTAACTAGATTGCGTTAAATAAAGGTTAAAAATCTATTGACCTCAAGTTATTATTGATGCGGGAACGAATTCCTGTGGGATTTGTTTATTAATTTTATTGTGATAGAGTTATTGATGGTTTATGAATAGATCATTTTAAGTAGACGTTTATTGATGGGTTTCAGAAGTATAGCTTTTTTTATATCAGATTATTTCGCTATAAAAATGCAAGGCACAACTTTACGTTTACATATTTTATTACCATGAATTTTACGCTGAGGTCGGATGAAATTGAAATTGAGTTTATAAATCGGTTAGATAGGGGTCAAATACAACAATTACTGTTTTGTTAGATAAAAATAAAAACGTAAATTTTATACATTTTTTTATGCAATATTCATAAGTTTTCTAAAAACAAAATGTGGTCACTTCGCTGACAGAACTAAAGAATCGCGCGTATATCTCTGGGTACTATAATAATAGCCACAAAATATAAGCAGAAAACATAATTATTATTCTACACCGTATCGTATTGCGCAATCTACTATGTAAATAAATAAAATCTGCATATTATAACAAATTAAGATAGCTAGCCACCCAATATGGAGTGTCGCGGATGTCGGCTCGTTACCGCATTAGATGTATCCGGCGCGCGCGCACGCATTTAAATGTAGCCAATGGAACGCGTTCACAATTCAAACGTTCGAATTTGACACTTCCCTAACGGTTTTTTTTATGGCCGCTTGGTTAATGCCGTGTTTGATTGATGGGGCTTGATTTAATTACGTTTTCATTCAAGTTGTTTTTTTTATCACAACATGGTAAAATATTGGTCAGATTGGTTATACAACACAAAATGAATTATAAGGACTCTAAATAATTATAAATAAATGCGGACAACATCACATACATTGCTCTGAACCCAAAGTAAGTAGCTGAAGCACTTGTGTTATGGAATTCAGAAACAACGAAGGTACCATAAACACCCAGACCCGAGTTAATGTATAAAACTTGGTTTCTACATTGACCCGTCTGGGGATCGAACCCGGGACCTCAGAGCTAGCGACACCTTGAAACCGTTGCGTACTCCACTCGACCACGGAGGTCGTTAAATCGTCGTGTTCATCTATCCTGTGACAAATTTTGATCTAGATTAAGACCAAGCTGTCCGATTTTGGCATACTTATTATTACCGTACAAACAACAACCAATCATTTCAAATGTAACCTTGTCAAAAATAAAATCAGTTTCTACGTTCCTCAAAATATTATTTACGAAATAGGAGTTTTTACAACTTCAAAGAGTTTTTTGTTAGTTTGGCATTGGAAATAGTTCAAGGATGAAATACTGTTACCTGCCAACGATGGCACGGCATGATATACGAGACTTTCGATAAACCAAAACCAATTTCATAGACCATTAGTCATGATCTAATTTAAAGTTCCAGATTAAAATAAATATAGAAATTATTTCAAATATTTTTTGTGAGTTATTGTCAGTTAAGTAAGGTATTAATTTAAGGTATTAAGTTTGGCTTTTAGGTATGGTAGTTCTTATAAATCGTGTTTCTTATGTGTAGACTCATGAATTTTACGTTTTATCACTTCGTTTTTAGTCGACTTGAAGTGTTCCCTCTGACAGACACACTACAGACCAGTCTATTTTTATAAGTATTTCTACAAGCGTTAACAATGATAGAAATCGCATCACAATAAGTATGGAAATGGTATTGCTTTTCGATAAGTGACATAAATTAGACTTGACACTATCATATACTTGAGCGATTTCTCTTTTCTTTCGAAAAAAATCTTGTATAGTCAAAATATATTCTAGGGGGCTTAAATATCAATCAGTTATACACCTTATGCACCTGGATAATCCCCGTCCTATGTATTATTATAACAAACTAACCGACTGATCTATTGTCAACCAACAGTAATCTAAATGCTACAATAGCGCATTGTGCACATTCTTAGTTGCACTTTGAATGGAGTGTGTGAATGTTTATAAATTGATGCAGGTCAATAAATGTAGACAAAGTCATCTTGAATTGTAAACTGAATTGTTTGGAATATTGAAACAATAGTGATCTGTAGGCTAATGAGGAAGCCTACTGATCTTCCTGACTGTCTGTTTTCAGTTGTTTTGGCTAGGCAAGTAGTGTTTTGTTTAAGGCAATGGGAGCTATGACGAACAGATAGACGCGGAGGATATTCGGGTCTAAAAGATGTGATAGAGAAAAAGTCACTGAGCTACTTTCTAACTGAAAAATTTAAAACTATGTTTCTTTCAAGGCAATCCGCCAATCCGCAGAGAGCAAGCGTGGTGATCAATGCTCGTGCCTTCTCTACATGGGAAGAGGCCTGTGCCCACCAGTGGGACGTTTATAGGCTGGATTATTATTTTATTTTTCTTTCAAGACTGAATACCTTGAAAGTAACATATGTTGTTCATCCAATACAACACACGGATTCAATACCAAAAAAACAATTTCATAGCATGGTAGCAAAAAATTATGCTGTCAAAATGCTTTAGCTGTTGCTAAAGCATTTTGACATACTTGAGATACCATGTTAGATTTGTGCAACTACATCTTAACGTATATGGCCAGCATAATAGCAACAGGGCTGTAGGGTAGAAAAGGGAGGATCTTTTCTCTAAAACCAAGCTTAAACTTTCTAAAGCTCACGCAGACAAAAGCAACGTTGACGTAGGAAAATTGCTGGCATCAAAACTGACACAGTTGTAAAGTAAAAACATTTCACACGGGAATGATGTTTGCCTTAATTTAATAGCAATTAAAACACTTTCAATTCTATTGTTATACCTTGATGTCTTTTATACAAGATTAGCGGTGATAAGAAGTCTGAGATGCCGTAAGAAATTTCTTTTTTTACCTTTTATTGACTTTCATTATTCTGCTCTTCGGTGTGGAGACGAATTAACAAATTACAGATCTTGGTACAACGGTTCTTGAGTTATGAATGATGTAACTAACATAAAACGTGTGTAAGGAAGTTTGAACATTGTGTACCAAGAAATAAGGATGTATCTTGTTTGTTGTTAATCTGAAAATGTAAAGAGATAGTATCTGTGTTAAGATGAAATTGAGGTGTTTGTTTGTTTGAGATATGTAACCGTTGGCACGGTTTCGTATTTACTAACATTACAGGCTATGACGTAATGAAACTTCTGAGGACTGTTTATTTAAGTATTTTGCGGGTTTTGTTTGATCAACGTGAGATGTGAAATGTGTTCTAAGAAATAGGAAGAATGGTGGACTCTTCTTAGAGAAGATGACATTCCACTTTTAGATTAAAGGTAGAAAAATATTTAAATTTTTTAAGTACTATGACGTTGTCTTTGACATGATGGTTGGTTAGTTAATTACGTAGGGCACATTGCACATTTTTCAGAATTAGTGACAAAGCAATACTTCCAGCGGCTACTCTTATATCAGAATATACACTTTATATGTGCAATTACATGTAATAAAGTGAGTGCAAAACTAGAACTTAAAATAACTTTTTGTTTATTTTCCTTTTGAAGATTTCAGAGAAACAAGGAAACGTGTAATTTCCGTATCCCGTGTTTGTCATACGTTACTATTTCCCTTGTGTTTACTACACATATTTAAAGATATACTACTATACTGTACCGGATAACCGCAATTTAACCAATGAATAATATAAACTGTTGGGTCTCTGTAAACTTGTCTACTGGGTAGTGGGTTCAACACCCGGGTGTTGATTGTGACCTTTCAAACGTTTATTTAGATTCAATTGGTTTAGTGGGGAATTGATTAGTTGGTGCGGTTGCAGATTCGATTGCTGTGCGGGGCAAATATGTTGGTGCTTTTGCAAACATTTGGTCCAGCTAGTTTTTTTTTTGGTAGATCTTTGCAGTTATCCTAATTGCAGGCTTTGACTGCTTCACCGGACGTTTGGCGAGGACCTTAAGGCCTCCAGCCAGGTCCACCTAGATGCCTCAAACATTTCGTATAGCAAAAGGCTTTATAAATTGCGACGGAAAATGTAATGTAAGCACTCTATAAGGAAGTATTAACATGAGTTTTAAGAAAATATATTTTCGACAAATACATTTTACTCAGTTTTTACTTCCGTCGCAGGCTTATCAGTCAGGAATGACTTGAATTTCAGCTGCAGTGATATCAGCTGTCTGAAAGATTGCACCTACTTTCAATGAAAACTTATTTTTCTTATAATGTGCTACCTTAAATGTTTAAATGGTCGTTTTATTAAGTGGTAAATGATACAGGTTTTATGTTCTGCCAGTAAAATGGTATAGATTAAAAAACATAATGTGCCTAAGAGTGAATGTTCTTGCCAAAATGATATTGCCATAAAAGTGTAAATAATAAAACACCATTCCATCATAAAAAAAATACAATATATTTTTACAAAAAGTATACCTTCTAGTTCTCATATAACAAAAATTTAATGTATATTAATTAATAATTATGATAACTGACCCATCCCAGAACAGAGGTACATGAAATTCACACGCGTCACCAGCAACCTAATTGGATTTGACTTAATTAAGTGAATTAGGTGTGCCTGGTTGACTAATGGGTAAAGCAATAAGAACAGTTGGGTGTGGTATATAGGTTAGAATAACTAAACTCCTATTATAATGAAATTTTGGTTACTTTACAGATTCATATCAGTATTACCCAAGAATACTCATACATTTTTTTGGCAGATCATTATTTGACCATTAAAAATAATTGTAACTAAAAACCAAACTTCAAAATAAGTCTTATTTAGTTTTCTTGGGTCTTGAAATGGGACCACACGAGAAGCACCAGCTTTCAAATTAATCATCATCAAAATCGGTTCACTCAGTCGCAAGTACTGTTGAAACTTGTAACAAACAAAAAAATGCAATCGAATTGAGGACCTCCGCCTTTTATGAACTCTTTTAAAAACGACTCTCGTACTAGAAGACAAATATCCCTTTCGTTAGCGGGGGTTACACAAACATTCAAAACACACATAAGTTTTATTTATTTTGTCTTCTCTAGCTAATCCCCAAGATGGAGTATAATTCAAACCCCATGGGGTAACCTGACGTCACCAAGCAGACAGTTTAAAAATTATTCACCCCAAAGAATTAGTCATATTGTTATTAAGAACACCACCAAAAATATAACAACAGATTCAATGAACTAAGCAGTTATTTTGGTTGTGCTTTTTATAACGTTAAAGAGATGGATGGTGTGACAGATAATAAAATTGATATATTGAGTGCCAGACGGAGAAGGGATGAATGGGATATAAATAAAGATTGGAAAGGATATTACAGCTTTGCGGTTATCGGTTAATATTTTATGTTTGTATCTTATTTTATTTGTTTCATTGTATTGGTACAATGATTTTTAAGGCGGGTTTTACCGGAAGAAAATGATAAAAAATGTTACGGATACGAATGTGGCAAATAATACAATGATTATTAGGTACTCATGATTTCTTTTATAATAATTAATTGTTAAATATATTAATAAAACAAGGACATAGACCACAAATAAAATGGATTTCTCGAACGTATCGGTTATCTATTTTAATTTAAGTAGATTTTCTTAGTTCACAGCACAATTTTCAAATGGTTACGTTGACCATATGCAAAATTTGTTACAAGTACCATAAAAATACCAATTGAATAATCGTTATTGCGTGAGTGGAATACTAACTGACAGAATTACTCATGAAAGATGAGTAATTCTGTCATAGAGTAAACCATAGATAAATGACGTCACCATATTTCGTTGATGGATGCGCACCCGCATATGTCTTGACGTTCTATTATTATTCAATAGAAATGCGTTCAATTATTATTCAATAGAAATGTGTCAATGTGTATGTATGTTTATTGTTGGTTCGTACCGTTTCAATAAACTATTGAAAAGGTTGTCGTCAATTATTTAGACTAAAAATGGCGACAAAACTTTTGCGTACATGGTATTGTAATGCGTGTGAAAATTGTTTCACCTCATATATCTTTAGCTATGCTTAGGATATTGTCAAAGTAATTATGATATATTTAGATAGACATAGTATACTCGTATATCTCTCTTGGTCTGCTAGTTATGTATGTTTACGTGCTAGTTATAAAATTGGATGACTTCCATACCTGAATCATACTTTACAAATGCGTATATTTTATGTAGTATTTATATGAGTGTCCTTGCAAACATGAATACTGTGCCAATGTCGGTGTATAATCTAAATCCTCTTTACGTTGCATCATTAATCATAGTTCATCGTTGTTTTAATTGATGTAAGTCTTCTTCATAGCGGTATGAGCTAATCGTCACATGGAAACCTTCAGTTTGATTATCTACAACACATGCTGGTATTAAATTTCTACTAAAAAAAACTAAGAAAATAGTGTTACTATTAGTGGCATTTTGATCAATCTGTGGACTGCACTATAGATTTTTTTTTCTGTTTCATCAACTTTGTTGGCGTGAAATTCCTTACTAAATACTGCTAAAAATAGTTATTACCTACATTGTTTTCATTAACTACCACATTTTTATACAGCACAAATTTTCAGTGTTCGCCACAACAAACTTTTTACATTACGAAGTTTGCAGTTTTCCCCTCGGCTATCCACTGCAGTATACTGCAAGTCTGCAATCCGTCTGTGCGACATAGGATGCATAAATCAAGGGGCTTGGCAGGCAAACTGTGGACTACGGCTAGATCCTATCGTTGAGTCTAATTCTGCAGACTGTTAGTCATTGCCAGTTTTGTACATGGAATTTTGAGTATAGTTATAGAATCTAGGGTCAGGTCAAGAGTAAACCGAAGAGTATGTATAAAGGGAATAATAAAAGTGCACGAAACGAAGCAAGTGTGTAAGGATCGTAACAAGTGGTAAGAAGTAGTCTCTGCCTACCCCTAAAAGGGAGAGAAGTGATTATAATATGTATGTATGTATAGACTCTAATTGGAAAACTTATATAAATATAAAAGCAAGTAGCGTGAAAGCATAAAAACATTACCCTACGTATAATTTATTTCTTATACAAATTAACACAATGGATATTAATAAGAATGGTAATAAATAGGACGGTTTATAGGTTTTTTTACTGCGTACAATTTCAATGTCATTAGTTTATGTTATGATTTAAAGATCCTTATATATCACTTTTTCAACATTGGGATATTTCAAACTTATATTAAAACATATACAAAGTATACTGAAACTGTTATCTCATTAGCTAAATTTTTGTTAGTGTAGGTATTAGTTAGCGATAAACTTTATCATATATTTTTGGTGTAGGCATAAATAATCATCATAATAATCATGTTTTTTCACAACAAACAAAACTTTGCGTTAATTTTATTTTCTACTATGGACTATAATAGTTGTCGAAATAAAGAATATTTTATTTTTGTTTATTTAAAACAACATAATTAATTAAAGTGAGATAACAGTGCCTAATTTAATACCTTCAATGGTCAATGCTCATACTTTCTACATGACAAGAGGCCTGTGCCCAGCAGTGGGACGTTTTTAGTAGGCTGAATTATTATTATTATTTAAAACCACAAAAATTATATTACCAACAGCTCAAGATGAGTAGAACAAATAGAAATTCTAGCAAACATTATATAATCTGTAATACAACGCCTACAAGCAATGAAGTGGGATTTCACATGTCTGGTCAAACGAGAGTTGCATCACTAAGAAAACATATCACAACAACTCTAAATTAACTGAAGAGCGATAAAAGAAACCTAATTAACGATGATTTATAAATAACTTTTAAAAGTTAGATATGGTTTTGTTTTTCAATGTAAAAACTCACTTTTCTGCATTGTCTCGGGTCTGGGTGTTTGTGGTATTTTCGTTGTTTCTAAATTCCATAACACAAGTGCTTAATAGCCACTTACTTTGTACCTAGAGCAATGTATGTGATGTTGTCCGCATTTTATATTGAATTTCGATACTTTTTAGTGATACTTCCATGATCAAGACGAATCTATTGAATCAAGAATTATTAAAATCAGCCCACGCGTTTGATCTCTAGAGCGCATAGATACACAGGTTAACACATTAAACTCTCGCTTTTCAAATCGCGCAGTCGGATAAAAACAAATGCATCTTTAAATGTTAGACAACCTATCAATAACAAAACAAATAGAATGGATGCTATGTAAACAATCTATAAATATCTCTGCGACCGAGTTACGGAATCGAGTTTTAATGGGTTTTCCTTCAATCTCGCCCACATGGCTTTTATATTTACCATCGATGCAGTTCCTGATTTAATATGATTATATTATGCCTCTTATAAAGATTCTGTCTATAATAGATAGTTTCACAGAATATCTTAATTTATTCAGACTAGTATTTTAATGGTATGACATAATTTTATGACCAATGCTTTGGAATGGGGTGATAGTAGTTAAATAGATAAATTATCGTTTTCCAAACTTATCAAGGAATGTACTTAATCGTATTTCTAAGCAAATCTAATAAAAATAGAAGGTTTCTTTTGCTTGAACTCGCTAATCTCTGGAACTAAATGTCACATTGAGAAAAATCGAAGTCTTACCAACTTTTAAACTATCGCGCTGCATGTTTGCAGTAATAGATAATACGTTACGGGAATTAGCGCGAACATGATTAAAAATCTATATGATAGCCTGATAGACATGGGGAATCTACACACAAAACTTAGAAATAATATAATAATAATATTCCGGGACATCTCACACACGGTTGTCTGGTCCCAAGCTAAGCAGAGCTTGTGTTATGGTAACCAGACAACTGATAAACTTACTTATATATTTCTAAATACATACATATTATAGATAAATTACACCCCGACACCGAACAAATGATCGTGCTCATCACACAAACATTTGTCCCGGGTGGGCATCGAACCCACGACCTCCGGTATAGCAGTCAGGGTCTCTAACCACTAGACCAACAGGCCTGTCAAAAATATGAAACTAAAACACGGGGTCCGAGTCTAAAGGGACAGCTACTGTTACTTCTACTTTTTATTAAATAAAAATAAAGATAGTGGAATGCATTACGACAATGCAAGATCTGATGGTCGTCAATCTAAGAAATGATTGCGAATGCGACTGCGCTTTGTAAATAGTATGATTTTCCGCTAGTTTAGACCGTAATAAAGTAGATAAAAAAAACTGTTTTGATATGCTCTAAATAAAAGGCAATACACATGTGTGATAAAAACATTGCAATACTATTACATAACTACAATAGGTTATAGTTAATTTAATTACTTTTTCATACTAGATGTTGCCTGATGATATGATATTAATTTATTTATTAATACGCAGTAGCTAACGACAATATAATTGAGTACTTACAAACCACGTAATTAATTCATTATCTATTTATGGATGATATGAAATAAAACCTTTCATTGAACCTACACCCTATTGCGTTTAGAAATGAGATTTATCGTACTTTAACTATTGTTACACAATTAAATCTAATATTAACAATCTCTAACTATACTAAAATTAAAACTTACATAAATAACAAACTAACAGGCGAACTAACTATTGTTAAATATCACGCTACAATAATATTTATATCTAGCTGACCCGGCAGACTTCGTACTGCATAAATCGAAGAAAATAAGCGTTTAATAAATTTTTAATTTATTTAATTTTGACCATTTTCATAATTATTCACCTTTTAAACCTTCCCTGTGCAAACAATTCCACAAATAATTCAATTAACCAAATCGGTCCAGCCGTTCTCGAGTTTAAGCGTGACTAACGAACAGAAATTCATTTTTATACTTATGATGATATTTGTCACGAAAGATTGAGTTTTAGGTATACCCAAATAACTTAACTAAAATCTAGTATAATGCGATAGTGATGGGACACAACAAACCCCAGCTCAATAAAGCCCGTCAGACTAAATCGATTAGGATTTGCTTCGGATTACCACAAGCTACGTTGATTTAATTAGCCTTAGTTCTCTGAACGCTGGTAAGTTAATTTATAGACTTTAAAACATAATTTATAACGTGAAACAACTATATACAGTCAAAAATGTTTGAAATATTGATCTGTTAAAAAAACAGAAAATTCCTTTATGCTGAGCATAATGTAACGAAAATACTCATGAAAAAACAATTGAAAAATACAACGTCTAAACTCCAACATGTCATACATTCTCAAACTCAACTGTCAAAATTTTTGTATTCCGAACGCCGCCATCTTAAGACTGCGTGTTATTTGTACTTCAATGCTGCGTGCGCATAAATTTCTTAAATCGACGTAATAACATTGCCACGCTACGTACGGTCACGAACGCTTTTTGGCGGTAAAACTGACATGCCCCGAAAAACCGATCAAAATGCCATGCAATACTATAAAGCACAGGAAATCAGATATTTATAATTTTATGGGCAGTTCGACGAAATGTAGGTCGAATGTTAGTAAAAATGGAAAGTACGTGGGTAGCTAAGTACGTATAGTATATGAATGTGTGTATTAGTTGATCAGTTATCCGTGTCTAAGAGAATTAGTCCAATTTGCCGCTTCAGTACTCTTAAACGCATGATGCTGTTTATTATGTAATCTGTGCATCTAATCGTAACTAGAGAAGCGTGTAACATGTGTGATACCACCATAATATACATGCATGTATAACGTAAGCAAATAATTAATGTACATTCTTATAGGAAATTGAGCATGATAATAAATATACAGAGATTATTTTTATAACAATTGTAAAATAATAAGACATGTGTATAACGATTGTAAATTGATAGCCGATAAGCCAAATCAATGTGAGTTATTGTAAAACTATAATCATGTTTTATAATAATCACACCGCCCAAATATCAAACGAATAATTTAACAAATCAATTTATTAGTACCATAAAACATTATTTAAAGCTAACATTCCGAATATAAAAAACTAGTTCGTAATTCAAAAAATAACGGCACATAATTAAAAAAGCAAAATGAAAATTCGAAAAAGGAACAAAGGCAAAGGCATACTTCATTCAGCTTTTGATTCAGTGGCACAGCTCTAGCATAAAGACCTAACCTTACTAATTGGAGCGCTCAGGTGTTTGACCCAGCACTATTGTATAATGTCAGTGAGACTATGCAATGACAATGCGTTATACAGCCAAGCGTTTTCTAACGTATAAAAAGTCACGCGAATGATTATAATTGCTGTTTTATTGACTGTTATGTACATTGTAAATAGATTATGCATGTTTTTGTTGTATTCATTATTGTTTAATATGATTATGTAAGATCTTTTCACTAATGACGCTGTAATAAAAAACGTTACTGTTAGTTTACGTTTCACACTTCAATCTTACATGCAGAAAGCTGTAACAGACTGACATTTTATTATTATTTACTAAATGACACCTAAATACTTCTACAATAATTTTCCAAACGTTTGGTAGAATCTACTCGTGATCAGAGGGCTGGTTTGTTCCTTGAACAGAGAATCGGCATAGCCATTCAACGTGGCAATGCTGCCAGCCTTCTGGGCACGTTCCCGCCATTGACAAGGATGACGATGAGTTCTTTGACGCCTGTTAGTTTTTATTAGTGATAGTTTTAATTTTAGTATAGCTATAGTTTGTTCTTATATTAGATTTATCTTCCAAGTTATAATCGTAACTAGAAAATATTTTGAGGACTTACCATGAATTATTCATCGGACATAACGTTATAAGAAAAACCTATAATCCGATTAGGACTGTAAATCCATCCCGCCTTTTACAGACGCAGCTGAAGCACTATACGTAACAGAGTCAGTGGGATCAAATCTAGCATTGATAGCACTTAACCCACAAAGAATCGTGGTCAAGTGTATTAGACCTAGTTTTATAATCCCCTCTATGAGTTTGTACTTCTGTGTACAGTTGGCTACAAAAGTGATATGAATTTAAACTAGTTAAATATTTTTAGTCAGTTTTTTTAGTAATTTATGCGCGGCGCACGTGGACAGAAATCGCCAAGAACAGGGTTTGGAAGAAGAAATGTGTTTGCCCAGCAATGGGATCTTATTTAGGCTAAAAAAATATGAAACAAATGCTACAATGATGTATTTTAATTGAGATAGGTTTTAATTTTATTATTCTTTTTCTATTGTAGTTTAGTATTGAATTGTTAGTTAATAAAGAATCAATGAATTATGTAATGATATACTTACAACATTAGCTGTAATCCATTTCATCTGAATTAAAATTACAGTTATTTTTAAATGGGACTTTTTATTTGCATACTTTTTTGCTCGTGATTATACTTATTATACATGCACCGGCCAACAACAGTGTAAAGTGGTGTTTATAATGTAATATGATCGTAGAGAACAATTGCATAGTCCTACATAATGTCTACATGATCCCTTGTCTATTATGCCTTGGAAATGCACTGGTTTAGTATTGCAGTGTAAAAGGATAAAGTGCACTTTTGCGATAAAAACAGGATCGTGGCACTCATCATTTCAAATTCTTAGGGGGTTTGGTACATGGGATTTGTAAAATTGAACTCTAAAAAATATAATCTGTAAGTAAGTAGGACATCTATGCATTTATATAATGTAAAGCAAATATTCACGTTATATTATAATTATTGTTTTTGATGATTTCACAATATCGTACATTTTTATAGTACGTTCTTTTTGATTGCGAAGAGTACCAATTACAAAAAAGATGACATTATTATTGGTACTTAATTTTACAAAACTTCCCTAGAATATCCCATTTAGAAATCAAGTAAGGTACCAGGACACCATAACATACTTGTAAGTACATCCAGAAGTATTATTATGTTTGTTTACTTATACGTAGAGCCGTTTTCCCTCAAACATAGGAAACTGGGCCGGTACACACACGATGTCGTGTAGGAAACGCATTGTTTAACCATAGATAATTTCTAAGTGGGCTTGTGTACCGCTCTGCTGACCCCCTTTGGATAACTTTATCGTAGGTGTGAACTGAGAGGTAAAATAAGAGTGATATCTGTCGTCAGTATACTTAAAAAACTCATTGACAATTGTTTATTATGTTTAATTAATTGACCCAAAAATCTCTATGGATGTGTGTTGTTTGAAGGGCTACTTGTTTATTCTCATAATATAATTTTTATGTACATCGGGCTAAATTGTCACTTTCCACGTTGAATGGTAGACACAATGAAAAATCGACGAGTCTTTTAAGAGCATACATATTTTGCAGCCCCCAAAAAAAAACACCAAAGAAATCCATATGCATCTAAAAAAAAAATTAACGCATTAAGTACTCAAATCACTTTACTTTTTAACTACATGTAAGGTTTAGAAATATAAATTAGGAAGATAGCCTGAATCTAATACCAACTTGAGAGATTTGGTATTAACCTCGCTGCATAGTTTTGTAACATAATTATTTCCAACTAGCTGTGCCCTGCGGTTTCACCCGCATGAATACCTAGGTCCCGTTCCCGGTGCCTTTATGTTATTCATCGTAACAAAGGTCAGGATTACAATTTTTTTTTTCCGCTCAATTTTCCTAAATTTTTCTTTCATAAAAACCTTCTCCTGATAATAACTGACACAACAAAAAAATAATTAGCCAAATTGGTCCAGGCATTATTGAGTTATGCGCTTACCAACACATTTAGCGATTCATTTGTATATAATAAGATACATTGACTACACGCATTTATATGACTTCAAATGGCATACAACTAGATTGTAGTAAGTATGTACTACAAGTCACGGAGGGATCCTTCAACTCCCCCTTTTCAATTATAAACAGTCATTCATCCTGACCACATCGGAAAAGCCTTGTCAAGATAAATATAGGCGAAACGCTTATTTTCCAGATGTGCAGTTTCAGTTTGACTAGAGGTAATGACAGGCTACTATTATTATTGTTTTATTTTAAATACATGTCAGTGGTCGCTTAGTGTACTTGTCATTGTGCCTAATTTTTGTATTCAGATAAGCCTACTACTGTAGGCTTATCTGAATACAATCTCTCCGAGAGATCAATGACATTTTACTAAATGTCATTGATCTCTCGGAGAGAATGATCGTAATGACTAATTAATGACAGTTAGTAGAATGCCAATTATCGTAAAAATTCCAAATTAAGCAGGTCATTCGGTCAATTTAAGCAACTCTTAAATAGCTGAATCGGGGCCCTGGTGAAAATTTAAATATATCCCTTAATATTTTATAAACCTAGAGCTTGACCACTAACCAGAATTACCCGATGGCAACTAAGGTTAAACTTACCGATCAGTTCTCAATGCAAGCTACCAGTATAATAAATAAGCGATACAAGATAAAAACATTGCAATAATGACAGGTTATCGGAAACATCACTTTGAAGCGGCGCTCGCGCATGACGTTTTGCAGTCAACGTACGTTTGTTTACAACTTCGTTATGTTAGTTATGTAGTGGAAATGTGAGAAGGATAGGTTTGTTGTTATATAAGGAACTATGAGATAGGTATCTCCTAGTTACTGAATAAATTATGTACTCTTTTATGTGAATTTTTATCGTACTTTTAATTATATTTCCAAAAATTGGGATCCGAATTCGCCAAGTCGCAATTGAGCAAGCGTGGTGATTAATGCTCGTGCCTTCTCTTTATGAGAAGAGGCCTGTGCCCAGCAGTGGGACGTTTATAGGCTGGAATTATTATATAATATTAATTTAAGTATTGCTATGTCAAAGGGAACAAAGTTAATGGAATCGATTTTCGTAAATTTATATGCATTACCTAATCATACCATTTCCAAAAATATATGATCAAATACCTAGCTGCTTATAATATTTTCCCTATGAATCGACTACTTTTTAACATTGCACGTCTGTCTGGCAAAATGTAAAAAAAAAAACATTATTTTCTCTAATTATGAATAGTACAGCATACCCAAAATTACAATCAGGAATGAATAGTAACATTAATTAAGTTTTTGAAAACCACCAAAACTGTCCACACCATAATTAAGTACAGGTTCAATCATCGAACCTTAGCCTAATTATCTAGATACGGAAATATATTTCAGGATATAAACAGATCAAAAATAGATTAAATTGTTTCTCCAATCGGAAATGGTAAACAAAAGTAACTTAAGTAGTAACTGTAGTAAGCGACCTTGAAAGATGGATATCGTGTTGACATTTAAGGGTCAAGGTTATAGTAAGCCTTGTACAAGTTAATGACTTACAGAGATGGTTTTTTTTACCCGCTCAATTTCTTCGCACAGAAATGATACTTACGGGATTCTTTATTATTGATTTAGGTAAGCCTAATCCTGAGATTTGGCTTCTTTGAAAGTCTGAACTTTTAGGTTAGGCGTAGCATTGTGCACTTAAATCAAAAAATGAATACTCTCTTACATCCATAAGGAAACCTTTAAGCATCAGAGTCTCTGAGTGCGGAAGTATCATTTACTCTTTAGGTAAGTTCTCCCTTTTAAGTACATATTTAAAAACGACCAAGAAAATAAGCGTTACACAAAGACTTTTCTCGACAAGGTAAAAATTTTCTTCACAACCCTACATTTAGGAAAATGGTTTCTTATAAACTGTTTATGTAATCTTAATAACAAAACATAACAATGTTGGCATTAGATGTATTGTTATTAAGATTATATAAGTAGATTTTCATGCTTACTTCTGTAAATTTTCTTTTTCAAGGGCTTTTCTTATATAAATTAACCTTCATGTTTTGAAGTCTTATCGTTGTTTTACATGATTTAATGTGAAGGTTATAAGCCAAGCAAAAACATAAGAAAATAGGCTTTAAACAGTTATTGTAACACTATCTTACTGATAAGAGCAAAATAAATAGTGTTATCTAGCGTTAACTAAGAAAACGTAGTCTCATTCAAACAAGCATAATTTTCAGGCAAGCATAACCATAGCCAAAGTAGTTGAAAAATTTTTGGTAGTGTATAATGATTTTTGTTTCAATTCCGTACTTAACCTTATATTCTACTCAGAAACAAATATTGTTATTTAAACAGGCATATTAAAGCCAAAGGCATCTTATACACATAAATAACTAACACAGGTATCCTAAGAGCTAGCATCACCAGATCTACAAACTCTAATAAAATACCTGTATGCAGGATGTTACCAAAAGGGTATATGAATCTAAAAGGGATGAAGAGTAAATCTGGTAAAGATTAAATTTACAAAAATTCACCTATATTAAAAAAAAAAACTAAAAAAAAAAATTGTCTTCAAGTCTCAAATCATTCATCATCATCGATTACTTCTCATAAAAAAGTGACGTAACATACAATGTCAGAAGAACCTAATCATGCTTATTTTCCTTACTATAAATAAATAATTAAACGTCAATATACTTGGAACGGGTTTGCGTGTGAAGCAAACAAGTTCTGTCGATGTAAGGAAAGTGAAAAATAATCTGATCGTGATTACGTATACCACTTTTACTTAAAACGACATTGCATGCTTCCCATGTGCGTTAATTATATTGGGTCTTATTTACCTTCAATGTACTTATTGTAGTGGAGATCAATATAAAGCATTTAATTATTTAACTGCAGGATTAAAAGCTTCTACAAAGAGATCAACATTATTGACCAGTATGACAAAAGCAGCATTGTTAACAATTTCAGTTTCGAAATTCGATATTGTAATCTTTCCTCTTTCATCATCATTCACAGCCTTTTTCCTCCCACTGCTGGGCATAGGCCTCCCCTTTTTCGTGCCATATTATACGGTCCTGTGCCAGCCTCTAACTTTATTCTAAGACTATAGTGTCCAAACATGTGTCATAAGCATTTAATCCAACCTATCTAAACACTCTTTATTATTTTATACTATTAAGGTAACCTATCTGTTTCTAGTCTTACGTGCAACGCATGCTAACTGCATACAAAAACCAGCTCCAACTGCATCTAACCATACTCTATCTTAACAAAAAATGCCTTTTTATTGTACTGTCCATAAATTAGTGTACATGCATACCTATAAATTACTGGAGACGTCTGCGAGATGGTGTGTCTACGGGGTACACCCCATGGATCGATACCGTATCTTAGGGGGGTACGCAATCAGCTTGCCAGACGAATTGGATTCCAGCAGGGAAATAATGTGTAAAGAAATTAACTGGTGTGTTAAATAAGCGTTTATTGCAATAAGGAATTTACAGCTTATCATAGTTTATCATAGGTCAGTATGAAAAACAAACATAGTCACCTAATTCACCTTAAAATTTTAAATCAGTGGCACGTATTGTAAAAATTACTTAGTGAATTCAAGTCTTATGTAATTTAATCTGATCCGTTGTCCAGAAGAGTAACAACTAATCACAGTACTTGGCATGGAGGTTTAAAAAATGAATTACTAATCCATTGTTTACTTTTGCTAACCGACAATGTTAATTGTATTGAAAATGCAGGTCACATTACATATAACAATATGTCCATGACAGTAAAATAAGTCAACAACGACAAAGATTACCTTCGAGTTTGGGAGTTACTATAATAAATTAAATACTTTAAAGGCATCATTTTAAAGGAATAATAAATTCTTATTTGATAGACGATTATTTTCTGATCCATCAGAACAGTTTATTTTGGAAAATAGGTCGCCCAAAGAGGATGTAAGCTAGGCCTGCAAACTATCACTTCTAAAGTACCATTCACATCTAACGAAGCCACTCAATGCGGCGGAAACTTTACTATGCAATAAAGGGAATTGAAATGTATCGGATGGTTTACAAAGAAAATAAGAGCAATAGCTAAGCTGTGTGTGGTATTCTGAGATACCTATTTTGGTATCAAGAAAAATCTTGAGATCAGAATTTATGTAACTTGTGAGCATCTAACGAAGATTGGTGGAGGAAATTGGCAAGATAAATTGGAAAGATTCAGTTGATTTCATGAAGGGATAGGTTGATCTTTTCCGATACATATTCGTTACCCATGTATTACTTGGAACAGAATCGATATTTTCTGTATTAGAATTGTCTATTCTTCTTAAGACTTCGTTGTCTAAATGTCTAAAGCTGTATTACGAATTCCGTTCAATCTCGTCAAAGTTCAAGTATAAAATGTCAGGACACAAAGTACCAAAATGATGAAATTGGCAGCATCGAAGTTCTTGTTTAAGTCACTGAGACGATGTCTGATGATACAGTTAGTTTGTCAGGTACAACTTACTTGATGATTCCATCTTCGATGTATACATCAAGATCTTCCATCCCATCATCGTTGACGATCTTGCCATTCTTGATGAGCAGGCGATTCTGGGAGCTCTGAAAACAAAAAGAATATATATATTGTCACTGATTCGAATAATACTAAAGAAAGATAAGAAAACAGTTGACAAATGACAACTATTGGAACCGAACCAAGTTTTAAGATTTCTAACAAAAACGTGTTTGACAGACACTGCAGAATCTGATATTTATTTCCATACAAATAATCCATCTGTAGTATGGGTCGAGTTATATATTATATATTTTAGTTATGTTTAAAGGACAACCATGTGTCAATGGAAAGATATCTGAAAAGTAAGGTAAACAAAGCATTCTCATCTGCAAACACACAAGTGCAAAAAACTATGGAGAAAAGGGATAGATTTTTGTAAGAGTATAATTAGTCATATTTCAAACAAAGGATTCAAAATGAAAAGAGTGGAGTATGTACTTAATCAATGCGAGCTATGCGTCTGTAACTACGTTAACAATGCAGTAAAAACGCTTGTGTGGGGCGTGTTAAAAAACATCAGGAAATGTTGGCTGGCCCGCATTTATGCATAGAGAAATAACGGTACATATATGGACTCATACAAAAGGAACTTCATTACAAATTCTAGTCGCAACTTAACGTCCTATGAATATCACACACAGACAGACTAAGTTCCGTACTTAAAATATACCGGTGAGCATGTGTGCAAATTCTTAAACCAATTTAAAATTGAACTCACTTTTATATTGATACCAGAAACTGTCTTCGGTGTTGTGTCAACCGTCATTTTTCAAATTATCGAATGTATTTGGCCAATAGATAACAGTTATAGTAAAAATTCGCGGTTGGAGTTAAAATGGCGCTGGGAACGACCGGCGCGCCGCACGCGAGACGGACTGAAACTGAAAATGTGATACCGAAAATAGAAGGTGGTCGTCCCCTCGCTACTAACGTTGTGTATATAATTATGTTTTTACATCAAATGGAAAGTGATAAAAGATGTGCAGATAATATAGCATACAATCCTGAAATGCACGACAGATTGAAATGAGCGTGCAGCATGGATTGACGTGTTGGCTTGAAATAGAAGAGTTTCCTAAATATTGTGGTTTGAGTGGATTTATGCGTTCGTTCGTAGTCAAAACATGGATGGAGATTAGGATAATAGGTTTCTCGACGGAAAGTATTTCTGAATTGGGTTTTATGTGTTTGATAATTAAGAGCAGAATGCAGTTTTAAGTGATACGGTTTTTATTTGCTGTTATAATATTCAAACATTTTCACGATACAGAAGAATGTAGACAAGTGAAATTGATAGCTTATGAAATTACGGACATGGTTAAACGCGATAATGACTGATGGACAGCGCTAATATCTAATAGGTTAGAAACCGTCAATATAAGAAAATCTTCGTCATTTATCATTAATAACTTTCGAAAGTAAAACTATACGATCTATTATCAATTTGAAAACAATACGATCATAAGAAACTTACTCCCATTACTATAATAGTATAATACTAGAAAAACCGGGTCGCGGGAAAAGCGCGCGAAACCGCCATCTTGCAACGACTTTCCCAGTCGATAAAACAGTTTCTTACAAATGACATTGAACTGTAACAATGATGATTGTTATTGTTAATTACATAATTGTATTATCGTGTTGTGTTGTTGTGTTATGTAAATCGCTGTTTCTGCATATATTATGTTTATTTGTAACTGTCGCTAGACACACGTTGCGCAGATGGGAGCGGTTATTTTTTGTGGATTTCGGTTCATGGTCATGCGAGACTATTTAAAATTAAAAGTTCGTCACATTATAAAATAGACTAGTAAATATAGCTTATACATTAGAACAATTAGGAGTTTTTACGATCAACTTGGCCAAGAATATCCTTATTGTCTAGTTCCCTCCAAATATTATCATAATATTAGGACTTATTATTAAAATTATTTAATAATCATTTTCTAAAAACGCTATGAGATAGTTTAAAAAGTAATGTGGTGGAAAAAAATATATTCCATAAAATAAAGGGCCACTGGTGTAAATTGTGAGTTTGTGCTTGTCGTGATGAAAAGAGTAATCAGAAAAGCTCGTAAAATTGAAAGAGGGTTACTTCCGTTTTTTAAGGGTAAAATTTGTACTAATGCTCGTCACATCCGGTTAACCCCCAAATTACAGTGAAATGGTTAGTTACGTGTTCCGTGACTGGAATTTTGTTTTCAGTTATAGTAGTGTAAGAGAAAATGGTGTAGAAGTTTATCAAATTTATCATTTTAATAGAGTACTTATGGTCGGAAGTCTTCGTAAGGCTATATATTGGAAATAAAGAAAAAAATTGACAAACATTAAACAGACAATCAGAAGACCTTTTGTTTGTTGTTTGTGTCTTGTTTACTTGGTGTCAGTATTTGACCTTAGGGGAAGTCCTATGTAAAATGCCTTATTTACCATCTCATAATTTGGAAATATCTAATAATTTTAGAAAATGATTCATCTTTTAATTCTTGTAATAACTAAAAAAATAGAGAGAAAACAAAAAACACCTGTGTTACTTATTCAAATCAAATGAAAGCCACGTTATTACTACCTATTCGTTTTTCACAAAAACTTACCAGTCTATTGGAAACTTTATATTTTAGGTTAATAAGTCTGGCAAAACTACAGTAATTTTGACCTACTTTAACAATACATATATTTCTTTGTACTGTTAAAAAAAAAAACATTGTTAAAAGTAACATTATAATTGTCACCAAAATTCTAGTTTATCATCGCGACTTAATTAAATGGACAGGCTAAAAGCTAATTAATTAAGGTGATATACAATAGAGGTAGGCCCAAAAACTGAGTCAGTGTAGGTAAATAGAAAAACCACTTTTATCTATTTTTTTGTTTTCTTTTCTTATGATTATATGAAACATCTTAAAATGTAGGATTATGTCTGTTGTTTTAAATATATTTTTAGTAAGACAGCTGAAAATATTGTAAATAACCACCAATTTTGCAAAATCAGTTAGATTCATTTAACATTGCGGCTAGGCTGTTTTAATTTTCCAGATGCAGGCGTCCCACTTTTTTGTACAGGGTGTTCTTTTGTTTAACTCATTTCATTCAGTATTTATTTACGAAATAGTAAATATTTTTAAATAAATAAACTCTAAGGCCTTTCTCAATTTTTCCTCTTGCATTCTGAGATATAATTTAATCATACACTGGTCCGAGATGAGAGCGATGACGGTTATATAAAGTACTTACAAGCGGTAGGCACTTGAAACTTCAACAATCTCATATTTACGGCTTGTGAAATGATAACCTCATATAAACAAACGGATTTTAACTAGTTATGTCTGTTTAACTTTTATCGCATCTTCTTTGGTGTTCGGAATTTTAACCGACTTCACAAAAAAAGTATTTTCTTGTACCATTGTATTTTGTTTTTCATGTCATTAATTTCTAGTTAATTGTAGACTGATGTGCAATATTGATGAAATATTGACAGCCACCAGTACGATAATTGGCATTCTGCTAACTGTCATTACGATCATTCTTTGAGAGTTCAATGAGTTTTTATTGTAGGCTTACGAAAATGAGACACCGTGATAAGTACACTGACCGACCACTGACATGCATTTAAAATAGCTGTATCGAGGCCCAGGATTGAATAAGATGCCTTTTCGTCATTGATGGTTAGGAGGATGGTTTTTCTTGTTTTTTCTTTGGTAATATTGAAGAGTTTCTGGTATTTAAACACCGTGCTATCACACACTGTGCCAGTGGGGTAATAAATAAACATTGCAGTTTATTTATAGTCGGCCATCCTTGACTCTGTTTACTTAGTTAAAAGGGAAACCCAGTGGATATCGCGTTACTGCGCTTTATTTACTGCTTTCACGATGAAGTGCATACAGTATTATAAGATGTTCACTTATAGCAAATTGTCTATTACCATTATCGTAATCAAACTGATTGAAAAATAAAATCTTTTTAAACATAATGTATGAGAGATACATCAGTCTAATGTTGACTACATGAGATAGTGACTAAATTTATTATTCGATACAGCAATAAAATGAATTTTCTAAATTTCATAGGGAGACTTTGAAGAAGACATCGTGACGAACCAAGCTATTTTAAATCATAATTTTTAGGTAGGCAATACAAGTTGGTACTACAAATGTTTAGATGTTCCCATGTCAAACTTAAGTTTTACTTTTACACCATGACCATTTTGAGACTGTATTTAGATAATATAATCAATCCATGGTCAGAGATACCCATGTGAGTCTTGTGACTGACAACATAATTGAATACCCATGAACGAGAAAGTGAAACGTTCTGGTAATGTTAATTTTCATGGAAGAGATTTGTTTGTTTTAGAGATCAAAATAAGAAGTTACTTAAAAATTGCCTTAATACATATAACAACATAACTGGAAGGACAAAATCTATAGTAATCTATTAGAGAAAAATAAAGTTGTATAGAAATAAAAGAGAGTTTGGCTTCAAAGTCCGGTGAAGCAGTCAAAGCCTGCGTTCAGACTAACTGCAAAATCACTACCAAAAAAAAATTGGTTCGGGCTTGAATTGTGTACTTTTTTGCTAATTTCATTTTTGTTATAGATAGGGATCCATGTTTTTCATCCAATTTAACTATAGCGACGATGACATCTTTTCACATCTGTACGATTTCACTACATGGGCAAGTAATCAATTGAGCAAAGACTGAATAATAACTGAAAACTTACGTGAACAGTAAATTAAAAGGTTTATATGTATTTGTATAATGTAAATTATATGTCCTTTGACTTACGAAGGTCGTAGGACAATGCTGACCTGTATTGTGCAGGACTATAGCAAGTTGTACAATAGGATAGTGTATACCAAACAGTATGTAATTTGACAAATGGTTTTCGACGTTAGGAATACGTCAAAAGTGACGTATTAAAACTTAATTAATTAATTACACATGGACATGAATGGAAAAAGGAACTGACAGCAATTAAATTTATGTAGGACTATATAAACCCCATCACTAATTAAAACATTTTTTGACATTAATCCACGATTGTATCAAGCACAAAACACAAAACACACTTTTCTACAATTCATCCGAAGTCAGTTATATAAATAGATAAGTATAGGTTACTCTTACTTTTTTAAGAGTACTTGTTTACATAATTTACACCTGAATCATCATTTTATTTGGTAGACTACCCACCTAAGTTTTGAACAAACTTTTTCCCATTACTCTGGCAAAAAAAGATTCTCATTTGTCATTTCAAAATCTAGAATTCGCACAAGTCTTATCAATCTTACCGAATCCATCTTTTATCAGCGCACAACCGAGCACAAAAACAGCGAATATATAACTGAAGTATAAATATATAATTGCCGATAACAATACACTTTTCTTAGGCATACCGAATCACGATAAAACGACAAACGTAGGCATAGAATGAGAAACCATTGTTTTTGTTTCGGCCTTCACAAGTCCATTTGGAAACGCCATCTAGTGATTGATTACTGTGTTAATGGTCAATTTCGTTTTGTTTTCAGGAATATTGTTACATATTTATTTTGTTAGACCCGGTTGAAGCGTTACCGATGTAACAGAAAGTATAGGTGATTTTACTTGCCAAGAAATATTTTAGTCTTATATGATAGTATTATAAAAGGAATAATATCGATATGGTATTTATTCGATACTTGGTACATTTATTAACAAACTATCTATAAGATATGTGCGTATATCACAGGAGAAGAATAATAGAATAAAATTGAAGCTACGTAAAACGGAGTTTACAAATGTCTCGTTTCGTAATCAGACAAATTCTACTTCAGTCCGAGAAAAAATAAATATGACTAATTAACAACAACAGTTCTTATGATTCAAATGCTTTTACGGAACACATTTTTTTTTTTTTAGCCTACTGTTGATCCCACTGCTGGGCAAAGGCCTCCCCTGTCTTCTTCCAAACCTCTCTGTTTTTGGCGATTTCACATATACCATACCATTATCAAAAAAAAATGTCAACTTGTCTTCTTCACGAAATAGTATCGTGACATATGTAGTTATACAAACATACTTACATTTATATTCAATACGTTAACTGGATTACGGTTTATTATGAATAACTTTGTTTACATAAATGTTACGTATAGGTATAATCAGTTTTATTGTTCTACAACACGCAGGCCATAGGGCAAGGCCTTCGAACTGTCGCGGGTACGATTCCTAGGTCAAGCAATAAGATTTCGTGGTGAGATATTTTTTTATTTGTTTCTCAAGGTTTTTGAAAGGTTAATCATGGTGAAAATAATGACGTAAAGAGCTACTTAGTTAAGTGCTTATATATTATATGTCAAGTATGTATGAAGAGATTGTGTTGCAATATGATAGAAATTGCAACTGACTATAAGAGATGTGACATAAGTAATTTATTTCATTATGCTTTGATAGTTAGAGAAACACTATAGGAAGACCTTCTATAATTGGTTGTAAGTACTTGTAAGTAAGTTCTGGTATAATAGATTTGTTGACATTATAATTGACGATGACGAAACTAAACAGATCGTCACTACAAAGTATTTCAAATGCCTGGGGCCCAAGTCTGCTATTTACACTCGGTTCAATGTCTTCATAGTGGCGTGTCAACAGAGCCATTTTCGGAAAATTGGTATTCTACTAAACGTCAAAACGTCAAAATTGCGCATTACAATTTGTACCAAATGTATGAACTATTGGTCACAGTCGTTGAACATTGAACCGAATCGTTCCAATGCGCAATTTTGACGTTTTGACGTTTAGTAGAATACCAATTTTCCGAAAATGGCTCTGCTGGCACGCCACTATGAAGACATTGAACCGAGTGTAAATAGCAGACTTGGGCCCCTGATTGATGTGGTGTTTATTCTTTTCGTCACATCACAATATAAATTATGCTGCATATCTTATATGCTCGTCTAATTTAAGAGTCACTTAAGTAGTTCTTCATCGTCCAAAACAGCATTGTAATGTTAGGTTTACAAAACATGGTATTCAAGGTTCTGCGTTATTGTTTACTTTTACGTGCGATAAACCTTATCTTATCTATTTAAGTACATCTGATATAAAGAAAAAACGTTTAAAGATATCAATGATGTTTACTTTTTTAATAGGTCATTCACAAGAATCCCTTTAACCAAAACCGCTAGAATAGTAAGTGAAACTTAAAAGACAGGTGCGTCTATGGTGTCATACATGCCTTGAATATAAACTGTCTATTTTACTATAAGTAGCCTATATAAAATTGAAGCGGCAAGCACATAAAAGTTAATTGTATAGAGTAGTAGACTGACAGAAACAATACAGTTATTTACTCCACTAAATACGGCTTAGCAAAAGACGATTTAAAATTTTAAATAATAAAAAAACGGACCAAAACATCGTAAACCACACACCGTGTACAAATTCACGCATGAAGCTTACAAAAACATAAAACTTTGTGTAACAGCATCAGCTGTTAATGCTACTCCCATTAAAAGCATTTATAAACCATTTATAAATATATTGACTTATATAACGGAAGGGAATAATTTTCTATGAAAATATATTTTTTGCAATATCTACGTCGGCTATGCTTCAGAACCATGAGTTATACTACATGCAAGTGCCAATTAACACTACCAAACAAGTTACAATGAAACAAAAATTGAAATAGACCGCCTACAAAAGAAAGCTGTGAATCCCATCAAAACAATCCCACATCTCAATCAATTAGCACGTCACGTAAACAATTAGAACCGGGTTGCATAACGTGGCGACAGCTCTAAAGATACACCGAACTTGTGTCATCGCTCTGACCTACTGCCCCGTTTGTTGCTCTCAGCTAATCTAACAGTTTAAGATAAGATTATCTCGGGTAGTGCGGACTGGTTTAATAGTCATTTGAACTAATAGAAATAAGACTGAATGGGATGCAACATAGATGATTTTTTTCTTTTCGTGTCGATGGTAGAAGGTGGCTAGATGGACCGATGACCTGAAGAAGGCAGCTGGCAGTGACTGGATGCAAAGGGCGGGAGATCGTGAGCTGTGGCGTTCGTCAGGGGAGGCCTATGTCCAGCAGTGGACTGCAACAGGCTGATATGATGGTGTCGATGGTAGATTGTAAATAAGAGTATATTGCCAGTAAGTTGCGATTAATGGCAGCATCGTTAGCGTGCTTTAAGTCACCCAATGTGCAGGTGTAGGAACAATTTGGGCAATTTAGCAAGTTTTGGTTTGGTTGATGATGATGAGATGATGCTGTAGTTTTGGGTTATGATGATGATGACCTCTAACAGGCAGGTGGCGAAACGTCGTGAAGCGCATCACATCTGCCCATTTCGACATGAGTACATAGCGATCACGACAGTTCTATCAAGAGCCGGATAAGAATAAGAAGTTTGGGGTTAATTTGTTGCGTTTCGTCGAGAAAATACATACGTTATTTTACTATACACACTACCGAATTGCGGGCAAGAAACTGTGGCGATGAAATCGGGTCTTGTCGGAAATGTCAACACGCATCACTAAAAGCGTTATGTATTCAGCAACGTGCCTCTTTCATAGTGCCTGTTTCTCTTCCAGTGATATCACTACATAGTATAAAACAAAGTCGCTTCCCGCTGTCTGTCCCTATGTATGCTTAAATCTTTAAAACTACGCAACGGATTTTGATGCGGTTTTTTTTAATAGATAGAGTGATTCAAGAGGAAGGTTTATATGTATAATACATGCATAATATAGTAGAGGAATATGGATAATCTTAGAGATTTCTAATGTAAGGTCGTAAATGAACCCATTTTTTGAGCTTTCAATGCAAACGCTGGCTGAACCCTATGAGATAGATCAAAATAATGTACTACAGTATTGTGCACCTTAAAAAGATCTACAAAAAAGTCCGCGAGGGCATATGTCTATCTCTTGAGGATAACCCACAATAACCATTTTTATCGTTTATTTATTACTTATTTACGAAAAAGCGAAAAAAATTTAAGCAATACAGTATTAATCCTTATCCAATTAAGTACCTTTAATAAATTGTGCATGCAATATAGATCAATATTGCCCTTTACAGCATGTAATTTAAATGAATATTTTCGAAGATATTACAAATTTAAAATGTAGGGACATAGCGGTTGCGGCGATACCGGCTTGAGGGCCGCGCGGGGGCCGGGGGTCGTGCCTATACCAAATAGTGCGTCCAAGGCTTTGCTTCGCCCTACAGAACTTTATGATTGTGTAGTTATATTTGCTATCAGCGTTGCACCCGAGCAAAGCCGGGGCGGGCCGCTAGTTGTCTTATATAACAACAGAAAATTACTGCAGCATTTACTTTTTATACGACATGACGATCTCCGTGGTCGAGGGGCGTACGCACCGGTTTCAAGTTGTCTCTAGCTCTGAGGTCTCGGCTTCGATCCCCGTACGGGTCAATGTAGAAAGCAACTTTTCTTTTCGGCTCTAGGTGTTTGTGGTACCTTCGTTGTTTCTGAATTCCATAACACAAGTGCTTTAGCTACTTACTTTGGGTTCAGAGCAATGTATATGATGTTGACCGCATTTATTATCATTATATATCTATCTTTACAATTTGTTTAGCAATATTTATTAATAGCCCAGGTCCATTTCAAGAGCGTAGTCGTTTATCTGACACAACTTAAAAAGATCTACGATCTAGATTTTAATCTAGATGCTACTGGCATGTGAAATCTTCACAATCTAGATCTAGTTTTTATAAAATTTCTATTAACTTGTCTTTCTTCATGGCTGGAGATCGAGTTGTTTCTGTTATGGATACCATATTTTATAAAGTGGTTAAACTCGATGGATGTGTAAAAACGTTTAGTTAACATTCCTTGTGTAGTAAATATTGCTATCAGTTAAAGAATGTATAAAACCATTAAGTAAGAAAAATTTATGCATACGTTTAATTTTCAGGGATTTCACAAGACATAAAACAAGCTATACATTTCGAATATCGTTATCATTCATAAGCCCCGCATAAACAAATAAATATTAACGTTATTCACCCTCGAATCGATACTGAGAAAGCACTTCATAAAAACACATTCATTAATATTTCTAAACATCCCCAGACGAAACAGACTTATAAACAAATAAACTGCTATAGATTATACACCCTAGCCACTTGAGACCTAGCACTAATTGCACATCCATGCTAAAGATTTCTTCTATGGAATAGACTTTCCCAAAGGTATATTAGGCTTAGTTTCCTGCTATATGCTGCTGCATACTAGTCTCATAAAGCTGCCATCTGACTTTCCATTTCAAAGGTAACATAAAGAACAGAAATTCATTCTTCTAATAATGCCGTCTTCTCATACAGAGGATTTTCGAGCTATTAACCGATCGATGAAAACCTTCAAAAATTCGTAATGGCATTTTACTTAAGGCTTCTAAATTCGACCCCTCGTTTCTTGAGTCATAACGACTTCGCCCCTGCATTGGAGGGGACACGCAAACCACTTTATATTATGGCAAAGATATGGTATTCCGTCTGTCTGCGGTCTTAGACTGAAATATGTATAAAACGCTTATGAAAATACGCGATATGTCTGTCTGACTTAGACAACGCGTAGACAAATAAGCCAGATAGCCAAGCTAGTTACATTGCAAACCTGCGTCCGGTGACTACCGGTTGCTTACCGCGTGGGATAAGGGATAACCCAAGATGAGCGAAGAACTAGCAAAATTAGCATGCCATATTCAGAGCAGTATAAAGAACAGCTTGCTAGTCAGCCAAACTTACTATTCCAGACACTAAATCGCGTAGTGTATTTAACACGGAGAGAGATTTAAATATGAGGAGATTTCTAGTTTCTGTCTGTGTGTTTTTAATTTGAATAACTATGAATATTTGTCTAATAATTAGCTAATTGTTTATAGAAACAGTTGAATATTGTAAATATACTTTCACTTGCGAAAAATGTTCGGCTTCTAAATGGATGTGTGAACAGTTTTGGAAACTAATACAAAAAATAAATTTTTGGATGTATAATTTCGTCGGGTTTTCCCAGCGCGATTGCGTGCACGCAAGTCGTTATATCGAAAAAGAGGGTTAGATAAAACGTAGGTAATTACTTTTCCAATTGTGATATTTTTGGGTTTCTTTAATACCTATAGGAATATATATAAGACCTAATATTTGGTTTCTTTATTTATGCAAATGCTATTCTGTCGCCAGTTTGTCTAAATGTAAATAAGTTTTTGATTGCGATTTACAAAAGTACCGTTGGTGACCGCACATAAAACAAAGGATATCTTTATTATGTACCTAGGTATAATCGTAAGGCATACTTTAAGTTGAACTCGCCTATTGGTCTAGTGGTTCGTGACCCTGACTGAAAAACCGGAGATCGTAGTTTCAATAAAGTAAACCTTTAAGAAATCTTTGTTTGTGTGTAGTTTACTAAAACTTTCTAGACACATACATATTATCTTATATTTTGATTCTTGAGGAAAATTAACGCTACGACCTTCAAAAGTCGGGTAAAGTGATGAGTGAAACCGCGAGGCACAGTTAGTATTAGATATTTTTATCTAGACCTGCTAAAAAATTACTTAAAGTCTAGAACTAGGCGATTCTACAGACTGACTATTCTAAAAGTGAATAACCTAGAGTACTAATTGAACCATATTTACACAAACGATTAACAAAATTGTAGACTTTGCAATTTACTTAACGTTTTCAAAGCACGATTTCTTTTATATACGTTATTCGCCATTTTTTTTTTTAAGGGTTAAATTAAGGTTGAACTAAGTATAAAATCCATTAATATTGCCAGTTTACATTATCAATAACTTATATAAACGGTTAACTAAGGGACTATTGCCAATTCGACTCGCGTCCCTAAAAAGGTTTTTGCTGACTCTGCACTTATTTTTACCAATACAAGAAAAAATAATTGGTATTAGTCAGCTCTTTTTTAAATACCAATATCTATTATAAAAATGTTTATTGTATCTTTCTTTGATACGATAAGTCACCTTGTGAATTCTGTTAATTATAGTAATTAAATGGTGCTATGCTAATAATGAAAAGGCCTCGTAGCTATTAAGGGACGGATAGGGATGAAAACATACACAAACATTTTAGTCAATCTGATTCATAGAACACCCTTTAAACAGAATTACTCACTCTAACCCCTTATACATGTTATGTACGCAGGGTGACCCGAAATACGATACATTCTTTAAAGGGAGTTAAAGTAGACCCAATAGATTAGATTTGCAGCCAATAAAGCGATTTCTGACATAATCGAGATTTGAGATCTCTCTAATATTAACCCCCTGTAATGAACGTATCAAATTCCCCGACACCCTGTATTATGAGCATGTCAATCAAAGTTTATCGAGTCACGGTGACGGCAGTTTGAGGGGCACTCATAAGTTACCTTAATCAACACCCCACTTCAGTTTTGACGCACAGATAAACGCACATCCGTTGATGTATTGATTTCTGCTGGACACACGTATAAACCACCACACAAGTTTACTAACAACTTTCGAATATAGTCCTTATTAGTAGGCTTTAAGGTTGATTTTTCAGTCTCTGTGGTTTTTACATGCGGTTGACTGTATGTCTGAGTTCGTTCTGTGAGAGAGGAAATTGCAATGGTTTATGTAGTTCTAGCAGATAGTCGCGACATTGTCTGTGTATATGATATCTTTGTTATTTATAGCCTATGTTTTAATCTGATGTTATAGCTGTAAAACTATAAAGTTTCTTCAAAATATAGTATTGGTATAGCGTGAAGTCGTAACAAACATAGGAATACTGTAAAAAATTACAAAAATGAAGCGTACGAGTGTAGTATACGATTATTTATGACATATTCCCAGAAATGCAAGGATAAAAGTTTACGATTATTTTACTCGATGTTTCTGTGAATACATTATAAATTTGTTAACGACTAAATCTAAAAATAGCTGACCCGTAAGTCCGTAATACTAACACTGAACAAGTAACATACCGTTCCGTTTAATTATGCAAACGTGCATACAGTCAGACAGACATACAATAGACAACTGAAAAATGTTCTGAATGGAATTTAGTAACTTTTTGTTTGTAATCATGTTTATAAATAGCAGACAATCATTGACGTTATGACGTTTCTAGTATTATTTAATCAAAATAAAACATGATTGTAGGGTAAAATTAAAACCGTGAGTTCTCGCTGTCATTTTTTATTTATAAAAGTGACATTTAAACTTAATCGAGATAACAAGCAAATAAAAGAGTGGAAAATAGGTTCTACATAATTAAAGCACAATTAAGGATAAACATAATACATAATAACAATATTTTATTTATTTGTCTTCTAATATTATAACTATGTACCAGTCTTGAAATTATGATAATAATAATCCAGCTTATAAACGTCCCACTACTGGGAACAGGCCTCTTTCCATATACCTAGAGAAGGCGCGAGCTATGATGAATTATGATATCGATTCTAAAAACATTTCTCCATCAAAATAAATTTCAGGAGAGCTGAGCCGTCAAGCCGACATATTTCCATTAATCTATTGACAAGAGATTTATCTGAATACATTAGAGGGAGCTCACAGGAAACTGTTCCGGCCCCTATTAAAAATGAAAATATATTTATATGTTGGCTTGATATTTTAGTGTAGTTAGTCTTGAACTTGATTTTTATTACGATACGGCTGATGAAATAAAATTTCTGTATACTATGTAACGATTTCTTTAGTATGTTGTAGGTATAATATATTTGCATTTTTTTTTTATAGTATTTTGTGATTGTGTATTTTTTTGTTTATTTAATCGATTATGTATGTAATATTCTTGTAGAGGCCTGTACCCAGCAGTAGGACGTTTATAGGCGGGATTGTTATATTTATTTTATTATAAGGTCTAATCACCGAGTGATATCCTCAAGTTTCTTTAACTTAAGAGAAACCTATATCGTTTGAGTTGTTAAAGTTCAAATAAAGGTAATTCTTGAAATTACTACCTAGTTTGTTACTCCAACTTAAACTAAAAATTTACTCAAAACATAGGCACGTTTTAAAACTGAACAAGGAACATTCATAAAACAGTTGACATTACCTGTTACATGCTTTACACATTTCCTGATGTTTTATTTAAAGTGAAAACTACAAGTTGAATGAATGCGACAAGTTGAATGCGCGTACGCATAAGGAACAAAGTAACAAGTTACTAGAAAACGACTTAACATATTCAACTTGGTTACTGTATTCACAGTATTTCTTGAAGTTAAACTTTGTTTAGATATAATAAAGATATAGGAATATGAATCTTATCGCTTTGACATAAGAGCGCATTTAGTATCGCTGATGTGTGATTGTGCTTTGTAAGTATGGCAATTTTACGCATGTTCATAATTATGTTGCAGGAATAAAATGCATGTCTGAGAAAACAATAAACTGTTAAACACATTGCAAAAAATGTATTCTCAGTAAAAATCTATTTTGGGGCACGAAATTGACGGTGAAAATTTTTGATTTTCATAATATCATATAGATCTAGGTACCATAATCACAAAACCAAATATTAGGTATATCTTCCTTAATTATTTTTTTTTCAGATACTCGTACATACCATCAAAATGAATAAGCCAAACAGCATGTATGAAGGGAATAATGAAAGTGGACAGAGCGAAATAAGTGTGTAAGGATCGTAGCTAATGGAAAGAAGTAGTCTCAGCCTACCCCTAAATGTACGTACTTATGTACCAAAATAATAATATAATATAATATTCCGGGACATCTCACACACGGTTGTCTGATCCCAAGCTAAGCAGAGCTTGTGTTATGGTAACCAGACAACTGATAAACATACTTATATATTTCTAAATACATACATATTATAGATAAATTACACCCAGACACCGAACAAATGATCGTGCTCATCACACAAACATTTGTCCCGGGTGGGAATCGAACCCGGTATAGCAGTCAGGGTCTCTAACCACTAGACCAACAGGCCCGTCAATAATGATGAATTTCATGAAAAATGAAAAAGTATGAAGTATTAATGCATTTATTTTATCATTGACACTATAAAAGCCTTTACAATGACTTCATCTGTCCTATTATATTGTGTTCTATTATAATGTGTGACGTAACTAACCATGACCGACCTCACAAAAGGTGGTTTATGACGCACTAACGCCATGTAAATTATCATCTTTATTAGATAACTGTAGGTTAACTTTAACTGTAAAGACTGTTATGTACTTGTAATTAAAGGTTTTGACCTCTTTAGTATTCTAGTTATCTTTAACTATCTGATTTCAGATAAGCTATTTGGACATATGGCAATCGTGTTTGAATGGGCTGTGGCTTTGTTATTGGCAAAGAATTACGGATATTTTCTTCTTTTCGACCTAAAGTTGATAGAATATTTGTGCACGTTACGAAATGAAATATGTATCAATGAAAAGTATATGTATACAAAAATCTCACTGGCGAATTGAGAATCTCCTGTTTGAAGTAGGTTGAAAAAGAGGATATGTAACTGGTCTTTATTAAAAAAGTAAGTTTCAAATTTTACAAAAATGTTTTTATATTTTAAGGAGAGTTTAAAGAAGAATTTTCTTCTGAAGATTTTCCCATAGTACTCGTAGTCTACTAAATTACAAATTATTACTTGTTCCCATCTAACGGAATGCGAAACATAACCAATTTAGGCCTAATGAAACAAATCGAATGAAATTGCTAAATAAACTGTGATTGGGTCGTTTGCATGCTTGACTATAATTAATTATGTTCCCAATGACCTTTTAGGCCTCTCTGTTATTGCTTTTTTGCACACAATTGGATGGCATAATGTCAGTTTAGTATTACGCATAATTATAGGGTAGATGAACCTGAAAACCTGCTAAATGGGACAATTAAAGTTCATTTATTAGAGGAAATATTGTGCAACTTATCGTACATTGCTGTCTTTGATAAATTATTTGTGACACCAGCTTATACGCTGACCTAGGTAGTAGCCAGCCTTTGGCTCACGCGAAGTGTCAACCAGGCGTTTGGACCAAACTTTATAAAAACTATGTGCACCCTTGGTCCGTGGGGTCCGACCCACGGACCAAGGGTCTCAACCCCAAACGGCTCGAATATATAACTACCAACTAGGTTGGTATATTTAAAAGTTTTATATAGTCATCACTGCAATGTGACAAGGGTTTTAACGGAACAGAAAATGGTGTGCAAATGCAAAATTGATAGGACGAAGATTTATTGGGAAATTAAGTATTGTTATGGTAAAAAAGTAATTGGATTTTAAGTGACATTTTATGGGAAACTATAGCATTAACTTGCTACAATTTTTATTGCGTATGAGTCAAGGTATTACATCATTTAACCTTTACAATCGGACTTACAAATCTACTTAGTTAAGTTACTGGCATTTTATAGTACAGTTGGTATTTACTACTTAAAGCAGTAATAAAATGCTTGACAGGAGTATTTTCGGTAACGTAAATATCCGATCAAGGGTAAAGCTATCAAAACATAAACATTCGACTTCAGTCAAAACCACATCGCAAAGGAAATTCTTTCAATAAACGTTTACATAATAAATACTTGGAATACTTAAGTTAAGAGTCCTTTCAAACAAAAATTCTATGGATCTCAACTTCTTAAGGCACGTTTACAATGCGACACATGTGGAAACTTAGAGTAACTAGCATAGAGAGCACGCTTTGCTAGTAGCCAGTTGTGCCAATTGTAAGCAAAATATTAGCTGTAAATACTAAGCTCGTTTAAAGATTTATGTATTTTACCGTGAAATTCATGCGATATATTGATGGTTCAGATTATATTATGTAATATTTAGTTTTGAAATAGTATAAAAAGCGGTGCGCTCTGTTCTGACACAAATTTTACGACGATGCTTGTTCATATTGGTACTCAGAGTTCATACTCCGTTAGGTGCACTGTATAGTATTTATTTATACTCTATGCGGAACACTAGTTTCTTTACTCTACGACACTTTTTTGTCTTTATTGTGTCTGTGTATTGCAATAAATGTAAAGACGTATACATTCGGTATGGTACAACGAGTGTATGTCGTAAATTCCTTTTGTAAACTCGGCATAACAATTTCGCCGAATTCGATTATGGATGTTCTTTGAAAGTTCTTACCGAACCACGTTTTAACCGCGACTGTTAATAAAGCACTAAGTTTAACTGTTTAATGCAAGCGTAAATCATTGTTTATGACCCTTTGTATAGGAATAGGGGAGGATCCCTATACTGTGGTAAGAATAGCTTTTTGTGGGAAAGAACCCATGGATTGACTACAGACGATTTTCATCTCTAAAAAAATGATGTTACGGTGGATTATTGTTTGAAAGATTGTATCGGAAACTGTCTTAGATATAGAAAACGAATGTACCGGACGTTGACGCCGTTAATTTTGCTAACTGTACTAGTTGGCTTTCGGTTTGAATATTTACATGTTAATTAGGCGAGGTTAGTTACTTTGAGACGGGAATAGTGTCGGAAATGCAACATGATATATACTTTGATGGTATCAAGGTGAAGAATCACCGCTTCTACAAAAATCTAAATACATATGCTTGTTTAAATTCGTTTTCCTAACATTTTTGATGAGTTTAATCTTTAAATAGTTTTGAGAAATTATATACAATAGTTTTTATACATTCCGTTTGCCTATATTCTCGAAATCAAATCTTGAAAAATACAGTAAGTACTCAAAAATGCTCCCCTGCTCTACTAGAAATCCTACAGATCCTTATTGTGAGTTACTAGGGGTACAGTTTAATAAATTGAGTGTACCCTAAGGTCATAACAGTCAATATCGTAAATCAAAAGAATATGTTCACTCAACCTACTAATATTTTTACGCTTGTGGTTGAATTTCAGAGACATTTTTCAAATTCTGCTTTTCTTTAAATAAATGTATTTATATCTTAAATTAATATAATTCAGAAGCTGTATAATTCTATGTAGGATGTAGTCAGACGGATGGGCAGTACTGTCTAACGGTATGATGGGCATAATTGCCAAGCATAATGACTTCATCACCGTAGATTACATTAATAGACTACCCGTTATTAATAACGTTTAGATTATGTTCCCTTTAAGTTTATAATTATATAAATGACTATATTGAGCCGCCTGTTGGTCTAGGGGATAGTGACACTGACTGCTACACCAGAGGTCGTTGCTTAGATTTCCACCCAGGGCAAATTTTGGTGTGATGAGCACAATCATTTGTTAAGGTGTAATTTATATGTAGCATAAAAATATATACCTAAGTATGTTTATCAGTTATCTGGTTACCATAAAACAAGCTGTGCTTAGTTTGGGTTCAGATGCCAGTGTGTTTGTTTTTCCAGAATAATTATAATATTATATGGCAACTACATAAATAGGTCCTACTTTAGCAGTTTTTTTGCAAGATTTCGCTGTATAGACAGCAAAGGAAGGGTCATGTCTTTTACTTATGAACCTTTGCTAGGCCTACCTAGAAAATTATTAATTAGTGCCAGGTGTCTTCTTTACAAGAATTAAGACGCCTTTATTCTGCAATGGAACATAAACCTAAGCTGCAATAAAATAATAATCCATAAACGCATGCGCATAACAAAAAACGTTGAAAGCTTAATAATTAATGGTTAACTGTTGAGGTAGGTTCATATTGCTTGTAATCATGCATACTATTAACCTGTTTTAGCTAGGCTATAATGCATCCGACACGCTATCGCTGAAAGAAAAGTTTTCTTTTGTACTGTATTGCGTATTACCTTCATTATGTAATAAAATGTTAGCTGTTAGATTATATTATTAATTTAACTGTGATCGAAGGACAAAGAATTTGCTGTTTTTAGATAGTCTCAGGATTTGGTAAGGTTTCAGCCTACTAGAAGAACGTTTTTAGTATTCTGCAACAGCGTGAGAAAAACAGGTTACAAAAACCAATCATATCAAGTGTAGGCAGTAAAAAATATCTGAATATCAGAATAAGGAAGCTAGAAAAATAAAGAAAATAGTAGACCTAGAATAAAATGATCTAGAGATGATTTGATTCCAGAAACAAGTGAGAAGAAATAGGCATACGCATTGCGGAGTTTCTCAACGACAAGCAATAAAAAAATATAAGTAAAATAAATAATAGCTAGATGTCAAATGTTTCACAGAAATGACGGTAAATATAGGGTGTGACTAACCTAACACTTTCCTTGAAAACTATAGCGGTACAGTTTACAAAAAAAGTCAATAAAAGCCGGCTTATCGCTGTAATAGCATTCCTTAATAAGTGGCATTACGATAAAGCCTGCAATTGTGCATATTGACGAATCACTTTCATTGTTCAGAACAACAAATATTATGTTTTGATTGCTGAGATATGTCATCATTACTCAGCGTATGATAAGTGAGATTTTCATTGATAATGTTTAGATTATAAATTGCATTAGTTATAGCCAAGTGGTTTATTGATCTACTTGGGATGACAGGACGTGATTTTTTGTAACAAAAAAATACTTTAAAATCTTTGCAATACGCGATGTAATACAGATACTGTAATATTAATTATGGATAAAGCACATACATGTTCAGTAATTTTGTATGAAAAATATGAGCCGTTATAAAATGCTTCAATAATTAATTTTGCTTACCTACACGTATGAAATTGGCTCGATTTCTCAAGGGATTCGGGCGTGACTGCGGTTAGCACTGAGTATTTATTTATTTATAGGTAGAATGCTTTTTTTTTCTCCGTACTTCCTTTTATTACTGATATTTTTTGGTAGTATCCATGACATCCATGATGAAAAAGTTTTTCTTGATTGAGTACCAAAACAGTACCTATTAGATCTTTTGTTTTTGGTTTTAGTCCTTCTTGTTTGATAGATATTTAGGTGGCCCAACTCTTATGGAAATAAAATAATAATGTAGGTACTGCCTCTCATATCATTAAATAGCTCTGCGATTAAAATCTTTGTTTACAAATAGTTTAAACAGATGTGGTTTCATATAGTTCCCAGTTTCATTAACAATATGACGCAGTTGTAATAACTATGGCAATAACTATTATGTCATCTAGTCATTTACAGTAAGTGTAGGTAGACTAGGACATTATTAATTAAGCATACAAATAATTAAAAATGAAGGCGAGGTCAGGTCATACTTATGCATTTAAATTTGCAGAAAACATTATAATTATTTACAATATTGAATGATCGAGTTGCATATTTATTAAAATGACATAAATCCTTAATTCATTAACACAGTAATAAAAATAAAAGAAACAGATATAAGAAAACGTATACGTTAGATGAGGGCTAATACAAACACTTACATTGACAGAAACTTGGACCTTTTTTAAGATCTTAATATGTAATTATAATAAAAAAGGCATATTATCTAGGCTACAACTTCATTTCTATGTGCTTCCGTGCGTAAAAATATATAATGCGTGCTATACAATGTAGTTAAGTATAGTCACGGAGCTAGAGATACTTAATACCTACTTCATTTACTTTTGTATCTTTGACTTACACGATTAGCGTAAATAGATAATATCTAACTAAAATTTATATTCACTTGTGAATATAAATTATAATAACTTTACTAAAATTAACATAACCGACAGCTTTAAACTTCCATATTTCTCGCATTAATGCAACGTAGTTAGCAAAGTAGTAACGTAAGACAAATAACAATAAAAGTTATAAAAATCTTTAAAACCTAGGCTAACCTTTTTTTTTAAAAGAGTAACCTATGGAGTTTCTTGCCGGCTCTTCTCTATAGGAATGACACTTTGGAACCGAGCAACTAGAATCAGTAGTTTTAACGTAACGTTTCTTAAGCGCCTTTTTTTTTGGTTTACAAGAAATAAAAATATTTTGATTTTGATTTTGATAGCTTTAACAAATATACACATAAAAAAAATTACGACGAAATAACTACTTGCAGCATTGTTTTTTTATATCCCCATCTCCTAGACTATGAAGTAAATGTATAACACCATAATATATCTTCAATGTGCTCCATATGACGGTCTGTTAATTCCAATGGTTAAGTATAATACGGAAGGTACCATCCTAGCTGTGAAATATGGTTCAACGGACTTAACTACTAAATTAACAGTTAACTTGTGTACAGAATATTATATCGTATTATATGAATAGAAGCGTAGTTTAAATTAATTAACCGAGTAGATTAAGATTTGAAGCGCGACTCGTCGACCAAGGTGTTATTGGGTTTTTCAATGAAATTCTCTCAGTAGCAGGTCGGAGTTTGCATTTGTGGCCAGTTAGTGGCAATTGGCTCGCCCCCTATTACATGGGACCTAAACATATCGGCGAACTGTGGGTTTACATTGGTACACCTCTGCCTAACCCTTCGGGGATACAGGCGTGATGGTATGTTTTGTTTATTAAGATTTCAAGTAAATTTTAATGCATTATTTGTAAGGCTTCAGGCAGGCGTGAATGATCAATACTCGTTCTTTATTTAATAGAAAGCGACCCAGGTCAGTATACGAGAATAATTTAAAAGTGGAGAGAACCAGTGTCATTTTAATTATTGCCTTTGAGTGCCATTTTACTATTAGAAAAGAGCGCGTTTAAGCTTGACTTCTTGAAATTCCTTAAATAATAAATGAATAAATAAATGCAGACAACATCACATACATTGCTCTGAACCCAAAGAAAATAGCTATTGTGTTATGGAATTCAGAAACAACGAAGGTACCACAAACACCCAGACCCGAGACAATGTAGAAAAGTTGGTTTCTACATTGACCCGTCCAGGGATCGAACCCGGGATCTCAGAGCTAGCGACACCTGGAAAACCGGTGCGTACTTACAACTGAACAATCAGTTTAAGGATTAGAATTTATGTATAACATGTAAATAAGTACCTATGTTATATGACTTTTCGTAAGTCTATGTTACAACAATTGACTCATAAAAAAGCAATTAAATACAAAACCATTTGAGTAAATTAAAAAATTACGACCACCATTTACCATAATTCAAGTCCCCAAAAATAATGTGATTACAATAAATTAATTTATTACTAAAAGGGGCTAGTGAGTCCGGTTTTTAAAATGGCCGCCAGAAAACGGTTGAGGTGTTCGAAAATTAAGACGCTAACGAAATTAACCTTGAATTATAACAGTTGTTACCGCATGTTACAGTGTTACTGTTTCTATTTCTTAAATAGGTATAATGAAAGAGATATGGGAAGATAAATACTAACTTCAACAAGAAAATAGATCATAATTATTATTGTCGTAGAGTTTAAAGTGGGCGGAAAGTTATAATCTCTGGTAAGTAATTTAAAGACCAAAAATCGGTATGGTATTTGATGCATATTCATAGACAACATTGCCGAGGACTTTGCCCAGCTAGGGGATATAAGCTAAGAGGACAATTTAAGACGGGATCTTTGTCCAGGATTGGGATAAAGGTTAGGGTTTATTAGAAGTACCTACCTAGTTTGTGCTGTGATTTTCATGGTTGCTTTCGTACAAATAATATGAAAGTTCATGGGTTTTTCTGCCAGGAAAATCCCAGTAGAGCGGAGTTGTAATTTATAACTGAGAATGGCAATGGGCACACCCCTATTGATTGACAGGTTACACTGCGTGCCTTAAAAAGGAGACCTAACTTCATTTTTGTAACTTGTAAAATTAAATAGACTTCTGAAAAAAAAATTAACACTTTTTCTTGTTTCTTTTATTGGTGAACAGTAAGTTATCAAGTCGTTGGCAGAAGTAGCTAGTTATTGTGGTAGATAAAAATAGGTAGGGGATGATTGGAATCCAATTAAATGCATGTTTTCATGCTTAGGCGAACGATACACGTTATTACACCCTACAAAACCATTACTTTTAATAACTAGGTTGGTGCCTATGCAACAGGCGTCCATTGGGTTTGTAGCAATTACCAATAAGATTAATTTATTTCTGGGTAACTATAAAAAACTAGAAAGAGTGCAGATTGGTATAAACGAAGAAGTCTCATTAGGCTAAAGCACTCGTAGGTACCTAGGTAGTATTTCCTAGCATATGCTAGTTTAAAAACAATTCTAATGCGTTTGTAGTAGGTGCTTTACCAATTATATTATGTTACTCTGTATTATTTTATTCCTTGCACGAAATAAAGCAATATTATGTCAAAAACATCTGCAGTAAAATAATCGCCATCCCGTCTCACGTTGCCTCGATCCCAAATGGCCAAATCCCGAATCTACTGCGCATGTCACGAAGTCCTGCCAACCGAACGCAAAGGTCCCTAGAAATTCAAAGGGCTGTAATGGGGTCATTCACCGGGACCAAGGCTACAACATAACAAAATGTGCCATTTTTTTTAAGAATTGCGTGTCCGGTAATTTATTATTTAGATTAATATAAGCGCACCCTTTATTTAATACCTATTGAAGTGTGATGATGTACTATAGTACTTGATTTAATTTCTGAAATTAAATAAATGACAGAAACAATACGGAATACATATCTCGCCACTTGGTCTACTTTTGATAAATGAACAAAAAATGAACAAAAGATTTTCATACAATGCTGTAAATTACCTAATTACGTATTCTGGACTAGGTAACACACCGGTAAATTTTAAGATTTAAATTGTTAATTTTTACTGCCTAGTAGGTAAATTCAACTATTGAATAGGTACGATAAAAATAGTAAAACATTCATACGATAATCGCGTTATCGCTGCAATAACTATTTGTTACCGAAACGTGGTTACTAAGATTTTTCTTCTACCTACTTAGGTACTAACCTGACACATTAAGAACACATCCATAAATATTAGATAAATTATAATACATAAAATATATGCAACTGTCAATACAAACACGTTTTAAATGACTTCATTTTCGCAATATTTGCCGGCAACCTATATGTAACGGAAAATTAGGTCGTTCTATTCCAAAGCTTGAATTTTGGCAGAACATTTAATGCTCTAGTTACAATCCAATATACTAACGAAAGATACAACTAGAAAGTACGACTTTTCACACATAAAAGTACGTTAATTATTTTTTAACGCGAATATAAGTGAAAACAACAGGTGCGATCCAAATATTCTTACCTGCAGATGTATCGGGACTTTTTTGACTGGTGCGTTGGTCATTTTCACAAAATCCAGACACTATGCACTAACACAAAGTTTATTTATAAAACGGGTGTAGGCGGAACCGCGATTATAAATTTCGCAAATCTGGCACGTTCTAGCCGGCGTTACGGATACAATACACTATCGACAAATGCCTACTGATTATTTTCTTTCATTGAGTTTACTACGATCCCCTCCAGTGCGCACGCGTAAAAATCGCCCTTCGCTTTGGTTGGCTGATGTGAATTTGGTAAAGCCATTGAGGAAGCGTCGTGATAGTTGTCCTGACAAATCATAGATGGCGCTGTAAGAAGTTCATCTTTGACACTACTTATTTCCTACATTACAAAATCAACGAAATATATTTATTTACACTATTAAAATCTCTCATATAATTTAAAAATTGTTTTAATACATATAGAAGTGTTTGAAGTTCTTGCGACTATCATGTTTGGAACAATAATAGGACTCTCAGTTCACTAAAATTTGGAGTTTAACTCTTTATCGTGCTTATGGATGGCGCTGTTAGCAAAAAAGAACAGCCGATCATTACATGAAGCGATCTCGTCGCAACCAAAACATTCAATCGAACCATGAGTCGGGCGCCAGTTATATTTCGCGCCCGAATTATTCGCGGTTATTAGAAAATAAATACATTATCACAGGAACTCAATGTGGAGTGAAGTGTTTTTATAAGTGGAAATATTTGGACCCATGCCCACGCTACATCTGAAGCCTGGAATCACGGTAAATATTGTAACGATCTGAAAAATTGGAGCATATTTTTAAGCTTTGTCGTATAAATAGCCGTGAATTTGAGTTTAGTTAAAAATATACCCATTGCGATGTCGTGACTGAATACTAACAAAATGAATGGAAAACAAAACAGTTAACTTTTAAATTACAGTTTTTCTAGTCATCGTACCTATTATGTGCTTTTTTTTTGCAATTTGTGACTTGAAGGTCGATAAGGTTTTTGGGTTTCCGCCTTTTGTTGGTTGCGTTTGCAATATTAGATTTATTTAATAAATAAAAAGAGCCATAGGTATGTAAATTTAATTATTTATCATTATGACAAAAGATTTTTGTAATTAAGTAGTAGGTAGGTATGAACCTACTCAATGTGAATTAAATAATAATGTGCTGATTTTTCGCAACTATTATTTTAACTATTTCTTATAAATAAATAAAACAACGAATAGGTAAGACTGAAGAGGTAAAAAAGATATATAAATAAATAAATAGATAACTTTATTGCATTTTTATTTTCCAATTTACAAGTAGGTACAACAAAAGATAAAAAAACGAATAGCTACTTACATGTAGTAAAATTTAGTGAAACATTAAATTATGAATTTTTAACTACCACCTGTAGTCAAGCCAGAAAAATCTTTTTTGATTGTCATTCATTAGTTGGAACTGAGACTAGATTGAGAAGGAGGCGCCACCATCGCTATTTAAATCTAAATTTCGCTACTCGATTAATTTAATTTTGATACTGTACCCATACCTTACCTATTTAGAAAACCCTTATTTCGCAATAACTAAAATTTAGTACGAACCTAAGGTGAATTGTATTCTACTACTTACTTACTTTATTATAATATTTATTCTAAAAACAATCTCATCGGTTTAAATTCCAGTTTTAATCAATTTATCCCAAATTCGAGGAAGTCATTTTGTATTTATAATACCATGGCCATCATTAAAAATTAATTGCCCTGCTAAAACGCAGCCAAAATTACAAATAAATTGATAATACGCTGTCTTTTCCTCTTTGATAGATAAAGCTTATTAATGTAGACTATCTAAAAATGTCCTGTTCATTAAAATGTTAGGCTGGCCCAAGTTTTAAAAACAGTTCTGCCTGACCTAATATTGAATTAAGTGAAAACTGCATCGACTTAATATGCATAGACTTTAGACTGCTACTATCGCTAGGTTCCCCTTGTGCCAAGCGAGGGCAGTTTTTTGTCTGAACCTAGTACATTTCGTTTTTCATTTAAGTTAATTTTCGCGCAACGAGAAACTTATAAGAAAATATCGATGGTTTTGACATTGTTAGGATAATATTAGTGTTTTAGATAGATTTTTTAAGACGGCAAGCTCCATCTTTATACTTAAGTAATTCACGACAACACTTGTTCACACTAGTGCTTACGGTTTAAACTCTAATAGGCTCACTCTATAGTTTCATATGTATACTCTAATTAAAACTGGCTTGGCAATCATCAAGAGAAGAGAGCTGCCTGTCTTGTCAAACTGGCCAGTAATAAATAACGGCCAGTATCTAAGACTGTTTAGACTAAAACGATAAAAAAGAAAACTTTAAAAGTTTTGTACATAAAAAATACAACGTTCTGGGGCCCAAGTCTGCTATTTACACTCGGTTCAATGTCTTCATAGTGGCGTGCCAGCAGAGCCATTTTCGGAAACTTGGTATTCTACTAAACGTCAAAACGTCAAAATTGCGCATTGGAACGATTCGGTTCAATGTTCAACGACTGTGACCAATAGTTCATACATTTGGTACAAATTGTAATGCGCAATTTTGACGTTTTGACGTTTAGTAGAATACCAATTTTCCGAAAATGGCTCTGCTGGCATGCCACTATGAAGACATTGAACCGAGTGTAAATAGCAGACTTGGGCCCCTGTTCGCTTGCTATCAGTGATTTGTAGTCAAACAGATGCTGTTTGACTACAAAAATCAAACTAATAGTCTTTTAAATGTACGCACAGGCTAATTATGTGTCTATATAAGGTAGAAATCCAGAAGATTTAATAAGGTAGTAAAGCCTTTATATAGCAGTTGATTCATGACATCATGACCTCCATGGATCCATAACACGATAGAGTGTAGCACCATTGATTGCAAGAACAAAAACTATGTTATACAGTATTTATTCTTGCGCTATTAAAACTCAAGCCGACGAAAAAGTGCAAATTTATTGTTCTTTCCTACTGATAAAATAATTTTCTCGCAATTCGTACACCTTTCGGCAATATCGATTCAGATTGTATTAAAGTAACTAAAATACTGTTAGGAACGATTGGGCCTATTATGCTTATTAAATTTCAGGCTTTTAACTTCAGCCTCGTCCATCCGAGTGTTGGTCTCTTGGAATCCAATCTTACTCCAAACTAAGTTTCATCAATATAGGGGCAGCGGTTTAGTCTTTAAAGCGTAAAAGACAGACAGTTTTTAATACATTCGCATTTGAAATGTCAGAATTGTAAAAAAAAAGTATTATCAGTAGTAGATTTCTATTCACGTAGCTGTTATTTACCAAAACAAAATTGGCCTCTAAGCAAATACATTTTGAGAACGGAACCTTGCTGATAACTTATCTGTTTATTTGCATATCTTGATGGACACAGCTTCCAGTTTTATCTAATGCTTCTATCACGGCCAAAGATAAACGTTTCTATAGCAACTAGCTTATAGATTATGTTTACTCACGCACTTTATAAACGCCTACCAAAAAAGAATCGCAATTTGTCGGAATCTTTGTTTTTTATTTACGTACGTTCCCAGTCATTACAATTCTTGCAACTAGTGTTGAAATGGAATACTGTGTTATCCAGTAAAATGGGTTGTGGAGGTCTTATATGTAGTCGCTCCATGTAAAATACGGTATTCAGCTGTATTCGGTAAGACTGGAAGACGAACCCAACATAGCTCGGGAAAAGTGCAGCCAGAAGAAGAAGAAAGATTGATGAAGTCAGGATCTAATGATAGGAGCCCAGGGTAACCAAGGGCACGTGTCTGGAGAACAATTACTATGAAAAGTCCGGAAAAAAGTATCAGAATTACGTTCTGCGTTTAACAGCAACAAAACGAACACCAGCCGAAAAGTTTATACAAGAAAAAACAATAAAATCCGACGCGAAAATAACAGTTAAGGCGCTGTGTATAGCCAGCATTGATGTTATTGAAGGGGTGAAGCGGGCAGGTGCGGGACGGAGTAGCCCCGACCCTGCTACTCGTTTTTTCCGAATTCGTCCGATGCGTAACGGTGTTATAATATTGAAGCTTTATTTCGCTGATTGTTTAGATGTAAGTTTAGCCCTGCTTGACCATGTTTACTTTTGAGCTACGCTCTCGCGGTAAACAGTAGGTTCGAATCCCGATAAAATCATGAATTTTTGGATTATTATTTTTAAAGTATTATGCACCTACTGCATATTATCGTGTTTTTACTTTTAAAACAAGCATTTAATGTTGTTGATTTCATTTTAGAAAAAATTTTCAAATACCTATTCTGATTTTCTGAAAAAAAAATATAATAATTGAAAACCTGAACAATATGTTTTATGACAATCTATATTTTTCTTCAGTATCAAGAGCAAAATATTAAACACACTACATTGTGTGTACTAAGTACACTACGCTTGATGGTTAAGTCTGGAGGTACAGCGTGTTTCGAATAGTAACGAAAATTATTATTTTTTTGTGTATAACTTTTGTGGTATGAAGTCCTCACACTGCAGATAGTCCAAACACTCACCTGTAAAACTTGTATATTTATAGGTTTTTTTTTTGTGTACGAAAGGGTAAATTGATAAACCTCTTTTGTTTTTTTTTTATTATTCACGTGGGTCCAAGGGCGTGAGGGTGCAAGACTCCGAGAGAGAGCCCTGAAAAAGGCTCTGTCTAATCTGGCAAAACTCCTGGTGCCATCATTTGCCTTAGTGCTGGATATGTAGGAGAGAGGAAAACGGGGGCAGTACATGCCATTACACCGCTCCCGCCCAAGTAGATACGTGCAATGAAGGCTGAGGGACCCCCGTCCCCGACCTCTGCGTCCTCTTCAGGGCAGGTCTGGCTACACGGATTCTCGTCCGCGCACTGCCCACCATCGGCCATCGGCGGAGCAATGGAACAAAAGGGTCAGCCTCCCGCTCGCGCTCCAACGTCTCTTTCTGAGAAATAACGAGCTTGCAGAAATAAGACACTAAGGCAGACGAGTAGTCTGCGAGCATGGCGTTGACCACACCCACGAGCGAAAGGTCCGGGCCAAGAACTCCACGTAGGACACGGCGCTTAGCTTCAAAGGCAGTGCACACTTCGAATGTGTGCAATGCCGTGTCTTCCATTTCGTAAAATTAGCCTTCCCAATGCGCCGTTGGGGCCTGGGCAGGAGAGACAAGTTTACTCTCCTATAAAGAGAGCCCTATATTGGGGCTCATTAGCTGTTTTTAGAAGGCGTGTGGCAAGCATTTGGGGGCCGTCCTTTTGCACTTAGACAGGACACCGAGTCCCCAAACTCTTCCGGGGACAGCAGGGAAATGTCCTCCGATGAGCTCATCCCGTAGGTTGAATTCAACCTGGGCAGGGTAACGTCGACGAAGCCACTCATAGCTTATTCTAGCGGCCGAGCAGGCACGTCGTAGATCGGTCAGCTCTGCAGAAAAGCAGTGAACCACCTTCCAAGCTGGAGGTCCAAGTAGGCGATAGACCACCTCGAGAACGGTGAGTACCCTTGCGTACCCTGTGCTAACTGAGAGGAGAACCCTATCCATATGTATCGGTGATCGGATAGGTTCTCGACGAGCTCGACCTACCTATACGCAACGGTGGCGGCAAGTGCTGGGGTAGTGAAGGTCAAATCAACCACGGACCCTCCGTGCAGCCACCCGCACATATGCGTCGTCCCTCTATTAAGGAGTGAGAGGTAGGTGAAACCACCCACGCCTCCAAAGCATGGCCTTGTGCTTCGTTCGATGGATTATAACACGCCAGTGACTTTGCATTAAAATTACCGAGGACCACCACAGGCTTCTGCGCTAAATGCAACAAGACCCCCGAGAGGGCAGCCAGTAATCGCTCGAATTCCAACGGTGTGCGATTAGAAGAGAAGTACACTCCTAACATGGCATTATCCCCCTAAGCGGAAGCAACAAAGCCGAGCCCCTTTCCAAAGATGTCAGGGGAAGGGAGTTTGGAGAGGGTCGTGGGAGAGGGTCCTGCCATAAGGTCAACAGTCGGTCGGGTCGGAATTGACTCGTTCTAGCATGTCCTCGGCGACTCTCATGCGATTGAGTTGTGAGAGTAAATTCAGGTCTTTTGGGACTAGCCGACCGGTAACATGTGGCGTACCCAAATGTTTAGTTAAAATGGTACTGATAGACTCGTGAGATACAGAAAGTTCGGCAGCTATTTCTCTCATAGTTGAATGAGGATTTTGACAGTTGTTAGAATTTGAAATTGTAAATGACATTTCAAATAAAAAAGTGACGTGCTTTCACGCCGAGAGCCTACGGCGTACTCCTCTTGAACAACAATCTCTTCCCACGGATGTGCAAAGAGGCGATAGTCATTTTCATCCACAAACCCAGTGAACCGAAGTCTGAGCCCACTAGTTATCGCCCAATTAGCTTACTCAAGGTTCTTGGGAAGCTATACGAACGAATAATTTATTCCCGTTTTATGGATTGTACCGAGTCCAGGAGTCTCATACCAGACGAGCAGTTCGGTTTTAGAACCCAACACTCATGTGTCCAACAAGTCCACCGCATAGTCGAGAATATAAGCGCTGGTTTTCAGCGTGGAAGGCTCACTGGCGTGCTCTTCTTCGATATAGCAAAGGCTTTCGACAAGGTCTGGCACAATGGCTTGACCTTCAAGCTTTACCAACTCGAGGTGCCAGATCGTCTCGTGCTCATCTTCCGAAAGTTTTTGTTGAATCGGTCCTTTCGCTATCGCGTTGACCCTCACCCGATCCGCGCCGCAGTCCTTCAGGGCTCCGTACTCTCTCCACTTCTCTTCACACTAACGTTAGCGACATTCCTCGCGGTGGCAAACCCCAAATGTACGCCGACGATACAGCCATCTATTATTCAAGCACCAGCCCCTTAGCGATAGGTCGAACTCTCCAGACCGCGGTCACGAACCTCGGGAAGTGGTTCACGTAATGGAGAATCGAAGTTAATCCTACCAAGAGCGCAGCCGTGGTCTTTAGCAAGGAACGGCAGCCTCCCGCTACCCGTCCACCTATCACCCTCTTCGGCAAGCCTATTCCTTCGGAGCAGCAAGCCAAATACCTGGGTGTAATCCTTGATCGGAAGCTTACCTTCATAGCTCATATTAAAGCTGCACGCGCGCGAGCCGCCTTCGCTCTCGGCCGACTTAATTGTATGTTGAGCAAGCGCAGTAAACTCTTACTCTTACTTATAAGAAGAGAATCTACACTGCGTGCGTGACAACTATCATGACTTACGGCAGTGTCGTATTCACTCACGTACCCGATTATCGACTCAAACGAATGCAAACTCTCCAAAAGCGTTTCATGCGTAGAGCCATGGCGCTCCAGGTTACGTCCGTAACTTGCAGTTGCACTGTGACTCAAAGCTGCCAACAATCAAGCAGTTCATAAAAGTCGCCGCGATTCGATTTTTTGACTCCTCCGAAACCCACCGTAACCCGCTAATCGTAGCGGCCGCGCGATACGTACCTTCCGTAATACCTAAGACCAAACCTCCCAGACTTACTATCTCCTACCTCGACGATAAAAGAACGCTCTCCAAGAAGCATTCGATTTAGCTAGTAGCAGCATTACAAAACACAACCGCCGTATATTAGGTGCTCGCCGGCGAGGCCCGTCGCGTATTATTAATAATAGTAACGTAAATTTTATCCTCCTGTCCCTAGACCAAGGTGGTCCGAGCCTTCCAACTAGCAATCAAAATATGTCCCTAAATAATAAAAACTTAGATCCAGCCATCCCTTGTTGCTTTGCTTTATTAAGATTGTTAGCAACGCACTAAGTCGAGGCCCGACCCCCGCAGGGGGTGCCCTTAGTGGACGTTGCTGACGTAATTAGTTTTTTCCTATTGTTCTGGCTGGAGGTTTTAAGGTCCTCGCCAAAATTCCGGTGAAGCAGTCAAAGTTTACGGTCAGGCTAAAGGTAAAGACCTATACCAAAAAAAAAAATTACTTTGCTCTGTCTGCGCGCACACTTTTCGTCGTCTTTCCACAAGACGCCATACATATACTGAATTTGTCAGATCCAAAATAATTTTCATTAAATAAATGAGTCCTCACAAATATCTTACATTAATTAATAAACAGCAGTTTACTTCATTATTGTAATTATTACAAACGTTATTGCGTTCAATTACATCTTTTGGTATTACTAGTTACTTCAACATTGTACACCATGTATAAGTAGTCATGAAAAAGTTGTCATGAATGAAAATGAAAAATATGCATCTTATTAGAAATCAATAATTACTAATTGTTTTTTTTTTATTATTAAAATTGAACAATTTATTAAAAATTACACAAAAAGTAAAAAAAATACATCATTGAAAAAAACATGAAAGCAAATAATAGATTTCTATTGCTAGGATCGAACCTGCGGTCAGCTGTCGCATCGCAACTTTGTATAAGCACGCGACCGCTACACCAATGTAGCTTCATCATAATTTTTCAAATTTCGCTTCTATAGAGGATCAATAGAAAAGAGATCAGATGTGCAAAAAGCAGGAAGTAATTACTTTACAAATTCCATTATGTGTCATTGTTTGACAGATTTCATTAAATTATTTTCGATTTGTCATGTATTTTAGACCTGTCAATCAGAAAAAAAGTGACGCAGGTCCATCTAGCACCGCGCCTCAGCGCACACTGTCTGTCCGCGTAGGAATGAAAGAGAAGCGAACAAAACGCCATATTTAGTTTGTCAGGAATGTGTTATTTTTCATTAAATATCTGAATATTTGGAAAAATACTACCTTAATTGAAAAACTAAAATAAAGGTTATCTTCATTATTAGTTATTACATTTCTGTTGAAAAATTTATCAACATTGGTTCATCAGTAATACCGGAAAACTTTTTTGAAAATACATTTTAGAGGAATGTTTACGAATTTTTTTCATCGAGAAAAATTAATGAAATCGTGTTTTGGAAATAAAGGTTATCTCACAAAAATTATGAAGATTAACATATATTTTTTTCGCTGCTCTGACATTTATACAGTTTGCTAAAAAACTGTTTGAAAAAGCCCATTTTTACTATACACAGCGCCTTAATATCAAAGGCGCGATATAAAATGCAAAACACGAAAGTCGTTAACTATTACTTATAATTCAAAAAACAGTAACTTTCAGAGCTTTATGAGCAAAACAACAATTTATATTGCTCTGCGTTGCCCATGACCTTGGAACAACGAAGGGATCAATATTCCTATACGCATGTGTTATATTCTAATCGATAAGTACTTAGAACGATATAATGTGGGTTTGGATTTGTTTGGATATATGAGATTGAATGGAATATTTTGAATGTAACCTTGAATATAATTTTGCCAAATTGTATGTCGTTGATTTTCCATAGAACAAGCTTATATGAGTTATTGAACTTACGAGTACCTAAAGGTGAATAACGAAATATATAAATAAATCGGGCAATTTCACTTGAAGGTATCTTCTAAATGTCTAAACTGTAGCCATGTTTGTGAAATATTGTACATTGAGACGCTTCACAAAGGCGTAGACAGTCCTTGAAATGGGATAAGACGTTAAAGTGCCTCAGAAAGAAAACAAAACTGAAGAAAACCGGAACGAAATAAAAGAAAATTAAATGTAACAAGGTCAGTCCAGGAGTCTAATCCTTGTTTAATCTAAAATCTAGATTTTAATTGTCCTGTACCTACACTGATCTATATCTGTAAAAAAAAAAACACATTTTACCTATGTACTACACCTAGCATATGCTGAGTTGGTGACCTTTTTGGTACTGTATGCTCGACAACACCGTTGAAATTGTGTATTTGTACTTTTTATTATTACTACTTTTTTATTGACCTTGTTTTTTTGTGTTGCTTGTTTGTGTTTATTTCTTTGTGTTGTCTTGTGTTCCGTACTAAATAAATAATCTTTCTATTCTATTCTATTCTATGTACTCACCTTTCTTCTATACATATACCTTTCTTGCGTATCAAATAACATCAACAAAAGATTGTATTTAGTCTACTGCCTTATGAAAACGTTAACACTACGGGGGCCCAAGTCTGGTATTTACACTCGGTTCAATGTCTTCATAGTGTCGTGCCAGCAGAGCCATTTTCAGAAAATTCGTATTCTACTAAACGTCAAAACGTCAAAATTGCGCATTGGAACGATTCGGTTCAATGTTCAACGACTGTGACCAATAGTTCATACATTTGGTACAAATTGTAATGCGCAATTTTGACGTTTTGACGTTTAGTAGAATACCAATTTTCCGAAAATGCCTCTGCTGGCACGACACTATGAAGACATTGAACCGAGTGTAAATAGCAGACTTGGGCCCCAGCTCTACCTAATAAAATAAATGATTAACATAAAAACAATACGTGACAGCCACTCCTGTGCGTAACTGAATTCATTAGGTACTAAAATAATGTCATGCAACATTAAACTAATTGTTTAATATAAGTTTATTGACCGTCATAAAGTCTGTTCCCAGTTAATTTGGGGTTGGCTTCCAATCTCACTGGAGTACACTGAATATTACATGAAGAGTTAGCATCACCAACTTCAGTCATTTTTCCTGACTTGGACAAAACGGAGGTTCTTCTGACAGTGCCTTTTCCCAAAGTATATTAGGTCTTTATGTTTTTCTGCATATACTTAAAACAATAAGAAATTTGACAGTAAGTGTAGGTAGACGTATATGCTCTTCGATATGATATTTTAGGGGTATTGTCTCTAAGAAGACTGGTACCGACTACCTAACAGTACTATATGAAAACCACGGACTAGCGGCTAAGCTTAATAAAGCCATCGAAGGCAGTTCGTGGACAAACAAACCTAGTTACTGGATTCTAAACTGGAAACAAGCAGAAATCCATCATTGGCAATCTCGCCAATCTTGCCAATTTCGCTCCGATTTGGTTCAATTAACTCCTAGTCTTACTAGATTGTGAAACAGTATAGAAAGTTCAAAGTTAAGACCACCGAGTTTGTTTTCAATAAACAAACAAATACCTTTGTTATTATGGAGAAAGTCAGTGACTTAATAATACCTTCGTAATAATTAGGTATGTACTTGCAAAATTTCAAAGGCAGTTGGACGACCGATCTGAGATTTTCAAAAAGTGAATTAATACACGATTTTGTGTTTGACATTGCAAGAAAAAAGACTAAATAAATAAACTTTTATTCTCATACCCATTCATCTACCTTAAACTTTTAGGTAAGACGTTAATCCACTACACTAGCCCCAAGCATAATGTAATGTAAATAGTATTTAAAACAGATAACACATAACTAAAGAAATCAGTAACACTATCGATTGCTAATAAACGAAAATAATGTTTAATTTACCTTTGTTTTTAGATACGCTAATCCTCTCTAGTAAAATACCGTTGTAAATTAGCATACCTATAGATGCTAAACGGGTTTCATATCCAACCAATGGATATTCCATTTGGTTTAGTTCATTCTAGTGTCAGTATTGATTGGCGTTATCGCCTGCATAATCTATATTGGAAAAAGCTCTTAATATCAATTGATTTTACGTTCATACTGTTTATGTAAATATACTCTGTGAAGTTGTTTGGTATAATTTTCGTATGAGCGATGCTTCGAGTTCAGAACCAGCGGTCAAAGTCATTGAAAATAAGGATGATGCTTGTCATGTAAGTAGACATTTATTAAATACTCATTTGCGGATTTTCTTCTAATGTAGGAAGCGTAATGTTTAATAGACAAACCTTCCTTCAAAATTAGGCTATCAAGGGCAATACTATATTTTTACCATTGTCGGGTAGTTTTAGAAACAAGTGCTTTAATAGCGCAAACTCTTCGTTTTTGTTACAATATACAAATTTTGGACAGAAATCGCAAAAAAAAACAGAAAGTGGAAGAAGAAAGGTGAGGGCTTTGTTCACTGTCCCAGCAGTGGAAGAATATATTAATTTTAGAAAAGCAGATATTTTATTAGTGAACCTCAATGTAGAAAAGTAATAACTTTTTGTAGTATTACCAAATTATTACATCTGGACACATACTCCCAAAATACTATAGTATTTATGCATTAGCTGCTACTTCTATAAACTGCTATTAGTTCGACGTACAATATGGGGTCGTTGTTCTTTATTGACAGTGAACGTTATTTCAAAGTCAGGGAAAATCGATATTCTGTGTCGACTTACAATTGCGGATAGTTTGTTAGTTTTAAAATTTGCCTGCCGTTTAGAAAAGCTTTATAGTATAAATAAATATAAATTAGAAATTACTTTTATTAACATTAAAAAGTTGTTTGTAGCCATCTTCCTAAAAACAGGAGGCATGTTCCCCTATATGTAACTTTTTGTTTAGTATATTTTTATTTTTTCCATTACTTAAACTAGTTTGGCAGTGGTATCTGCAATACTAAAGACTAGTTACTCAAGAAATTGTCAGGTCCTACATTGATAGGTAAAGCTTTAAATTAAGTTAGCTATAGGTTTCGCATGAGAATCGGAAATAAGTTTACAATGCTGAAATATATGATTGCGTCCGTCAGAAAGTTTAAACTTCTAACCAATAAACCATAATAAGTTTTACTTACCCCTATTTCTTTACTGCAGTGCAAATAAAACGCGATACTATAATTTACATGCACATTGCACAGTAAGCAGGCAATAAAGTAATTTGGTCTTATTACATATTTGTCGTGTACATAAAGTTAGTTTTGATAGTCAGTTTCCACGCGATTTAACTCTTGCTTCTTATCCAATAAGCTTTGTTTTTTCATGTATTCCATATAAGTGTTCACATTTAATGGATTAAGTTAAAACATTTATTATATACTGATTCCACCGGTCCAGGCGGTTACACGATTTTGTAGGATTTTTTTATTGCTCCGTTAAACGGCATAATTAACACGGAGAGTTTTTCCTCGAAAATAAAAACTATCGTAAAAAGAATAGAATAAATATAAACGTGTAAACTAAACACACGGTATCGGTCGTTGACCCTGTCTATACGTTTTTAAAAGAGGTCACTATACCGTATCATGCATAGTGCACTTGACATCCTAAAAACTTCATATATTCTTCTCTATAGGAATGACACTTGGGAACTGAGCAACTAGAATCAGTAGTTTTAAAGGTAACGTTTCTTGAGCGCCTTTTTTTGGTTTATAAGAAATAAATATATTTTGATTTTGATTCATAAAAGATATTTGCCCTACCTATGTACCTTCTTCTAAAGTAGGTACGTTTGTCGTAAATTCTTTGCGAAAATAGTAAATTGGTTTTCCTATTGAATTCGCAAGTCGTTCGAAAGAGAATTACTTGTGAAACTTGCGAAGTTTGCCAATTCAAATTCATTCTTCTTTTCATTAGATACGTTGTCTGGATAAATTATTTGTTGACTTGCAAATTGATTCTCTCGCGAATTCTGACGTACGATCTAATAAGTTTTCAGTCTTAGATCTTCTTTTTTAGGTAACTTTAGCTACTTACATTTTTTAAGTGGGACCTCAACTTTTTAAACATAACATAACATATCATCACGCCTGTATCCCCGAAGGGGTAGGCAGAGGCGTACCAATGTACACCCACAGTTCGCCGATATGTTTTAGGTCCCATGTAATAGGGGGCGAGCCTATTGCCACTAACCGGGCACAAATCCAAACTCCGACCTGCTACTGAGAATTTCATAGAAAAACCCAATAACACCTTGGTCGACTCGGGAATCGAACCCAAGACCTCTAGCGTAGTGGGGCGCTCAGCACCACTAGGCCAACGAGGCAACTTTTTAAAAGTATTTCAAATAATAATAAAAAAAATACTAGTGTATGTATTTTTGGACAACAGCCAAAGCCATCTTAAGCAATCTTTAGCCATACCTAAATCCCGGTAAAAAAAAAATGCATCATCAGATCTGTCTATGCGAAAGGTTTGCTTAGGTAAACATTAGGTAATCTGCTTATACCAAATCGATAATCTTTTCCCGATGATATCATTATTAAGTACCTGTTGAATGAACCTCATTTTAATATGTATGTAAAGTAAAAAATAGAGTTTTCTACATCGAATTAGTCTTTCTTGTTGTGACAAAAAAGGTCACTTACCTATCAAATAATAGAATCTTTCATATCTACATTTCATTCAAATAGGTAGGTATGTACCGCAATGGCGCGTCAATTACAAGTAATTTATGGTATCGTATCGTTCTAGGTTCGAGGTCGGCATTCCATTGGCTTCAGGTTTCTACTGAAACCCCATAGTTTAGGTTGAGTTAGCTGTTGGAAAATAATTACCTAACACACTGAAGTCTGCTAATTAATATTATATGTGTTAATTTGATAACGGCATTAGTAGAATGTAATTTATTTTATGCAAGTACCCAATATTTACATCTACTTATTTTTTTATATTATTAAAAATATCATAATTATACCCGAAAGATATTATGATTTGTGAAAGGGCTAATATAAAAAATTACAATGATATTAATTTAAATTAAGGCGTTTTTATAACTTAATGTTTTAGTAGTACTTATATTAATAATTTTGATTTATAAATAAGTTTATTTTATTGCTACTAAACTTTTAACGTGTCACATAAAATATTGTTTAAAGTTTCAGTGCGTTTTGCACGCAAACAGACCAAAAAATTGTTGTAAATCTGTTCGTGTAAATCGTGTAACCTTTAACAAAATTAAATATTCAATTAGCATAACTTTTTAGTTTATGACATAATTGGTCATATTTTAAAACGTTTTATTTTTTCAAACCTATTCAAAGCCATTTTAACACCGACTTCAAAAAGGAGGAGGTACTCAATTCGACTGTATTTTTTTTGTTTGTTACCACGGAACTTTTGTCTGACTGAATTGATTTTGATGATTCTTTTTTAATTGAAAGGTGGTGGTCCCATTTTAATTTGATCCAGTTATGACAGTGGGATCCATAAGAAAACCAATATTTTGAAGTCGTTTTTTTTACTTTGCCCAATGATATTTTAATAAACAGATATACACATACAAAACAATCGAAAAAAGTGTTCCGCGCAGCGCGGCAGCTAGCGAAAGAGATAGCGCGATAAACCCATAAGAAAAAAAGAGACAAATAGTGTTGTTGTTAATGGCAATACGTCCCAATTAGGACGTTTTCGAGTCTTCACGATTGCACGCTTATAACATATCTGTTTATTAGAATATCATTGACTTTGCCATTAATTTCGGCGCTTGCTCTTTATTTGTGATTCGTATTTTATCTCACTAAACATTAGTATATATATAGTAGGAATCTATGTCCGAATCAGACCTTGAGTCCCTTAATTACCACTTTAAACCTGATAGCATTGACAGCCAACTAATTATATTTTACGTTTACATACAAACACATTAATCCATTGTGTTTTAAATACAGGTATATAACACAATCACAGATTTGTACTGAATTATATTGTCAATGCGCCTTTGTCTTGCATGCACCTATTATAAAGGTCCTGTGCTTTATAATGCATGTGCATATGTCATATATAAAGCGGTCAACGTAAAGCAACTATTGCTGAGGTCTGGCGGATGATGGGTGAGCATCGTTATCGAGACTCCTTCTCTGTCTCGTTCGTTCAAGATTCTGCGGTTTTAAATGGGTTTTTGTAGTTCATTAACATTAACAGACGACAAATGAACCTTATCTCGGGAACATGAAATATAGATAGCCAGTATTTGGATTATAGAGATCAGGGGCCGTACTATGATTTCTTAAAGCAGTACGTACTGTTGCGGTTGAGGAAGCGAGACGCCGCACTAAACTGCACATAACGCTGACCCGCTTGCTCAACCCCTACTGTCAAGCTTGAAGAGCTCATGGTACAGCCCCAGTACATGTGTGAGTGTGGCGCGATAGCAGATAGGCAGTTGTTTAATATAAAATTTGTACTGGCTGAAACTGCAAAAAACCTTACTAGGCCGATTTATATAGTCTGAAACAAACAATATAAAATAATATTTCAGGACAATTCGCACACGGTAATCTGATCCTAAGCTAAGTTCTAAGAGAGCTAGTTGTTATGGTAACCAGGCAACTGATATACATACTTATATATTTCTGAATACATATATATTAAAGATAAATTACATCCAGACACAGAAAAAATGAACGTGCTCATCACACAAAGATTTGTCCTGGGTGAAAATCGGATCTGGTATAGCAGGGAGGGCAAATAATTACTAGACCAACAAGCCAGTCAAAAGTCAAAACGCTGAAAATAAGGAAAAGAAACCTCTTCCTTTTCACTGTAACTTGCACTGAATATCGTTTTTTTATTTCCTGTTATCTCCTTTTATATGCCAATATAAATGTATAGTCTATAAAATAAACTCAATTAGAGATTAAGGTCAAATTTATCCCGCCATAAAACAAGGATCCGGAAGCAATGAAGGCTTCATTCGACCATTATTAAGGATCTTTTAATTTCAAAGATCACGTTGTTAGTTTCGGGTCAAAACTTTAATGGACCCGTGAAATTTTGTTATGAGTGTGGGCAATTTAAAGCTCTGGGTTCTGTAAAGCTTTTTCAATATGGCGATGAGAGATCAGAAACAATGAGAACTTTTAAAGTAGTTTTTGTATCATTCGGTAAAAAGTTCGGTTATTCGTTGTTATGTTACAGTACTGTATATTAAAAGTATCCTAACTTTAAAGTTCTGAGGTTTACGCGAATGTTAGACTGAAGTAAAAGTTTTTCGACACTTTTGCAGGTATCATGGTCACGGGTAGACAAACGTTGGGACCTAAAATCTAAATGCAAACCGCGATAAAATCCCTAAAATTAGTTTTAGTTCAATATCCTAAAGGTTTGTTCTGCAATTCCTCTGTGTACAAAATAGGGCTAAATCTATGTAAAACAGTTTTTAGGTTTAAACCTGAAAATTAACTCTAAAGACGAATTGCAATAAATAACAATGAGAGACCGTTTGGGGTTGTGTCTAGGCAAATGTAATAGCCGTTTCTCAGGTCGAAGCCTCGAAGGCTATTTATTTAAACTGGCAGTTATTGAACGCTGCTGAACCGTACTGGATACTAAAAGTAGATGTTTTTTAACCGACTTCAAAAGTAGGAGTTTTGTGTTTTTTTTGTTGTGTATGTTTGTTGCACTGATTTGGATCTTAGTATTTCAACAATTCTGTGATCAATAATGTAGTCCCATACTTTTTTAAATATATTTATTGTATAATGTAACATAAATGTATAATTTAACAAATAACTACAATTATTTTATGAACCTTTGTTTTAATTAAAGTCCTTTTTACATTTCTTTGAAATCAATTTTCTAGTACAAAAGAAGGCAAGATAACTTGAGCTGTCAAATGAAGAGGTAGTAATTTTGACCGTAAATCTTAGCTCAGTTTTACGTGGGCTTTATTATACGCTACTTGCTTAGAGATAGTTATATTCCTTTTAGTAGATAATAAGTTAGGTTTCTAAAAGAGATGCAGAATGATCTGGTCAAGGAGAAATTGTTTCAGGGTTTTCTCTGAAGATGGCAATAGCGATTTAAACATTCAAAAGGTAGGTATTGACTATGCAATGTGTTACTTATTTGGCAAAATTCGCTACCAATCTTCTAGTTTATCCTATTTGTACATCTTAATGTAATTCAATACTACCGTACCTTGCCAAATATTGACCGAGATACCGTCCATTCGCAAGTAATCTCTTTATACCCGGCTTTATCTAATTCTAAAACACGTGCGAGCAAATCTTGTATTCAGCGCTCGTAACCGAATTAAAGTGATCATTGTTCCGGTGGGAGAGAGATGGCGATACAACTCTGTATAGCTCTGTCCCTCTCTTTCACTGATTGCGATGTTTTTTAAACGTGATAAAGGTTTAGGGTATAATACGAATATTATAAACATGGATGTTCGTGTTTGTTACCATTTTACTCGAAAATTCAGACGAATACACGTGAAAAGGCTTGTAATATTATTGTCTTCTTGTACTAAGCCTGCAAAAAAACCCTTGTTTCCAAACAAAAGATTTCTAGAACTTTTATTGCTGGCTTGGGGAAAATTTAGTAAGATTTATGTATGCTAAGAATTTTACGAAATGGGCCATTTTGGATGTTTTTTTGGCGTTATATTTACATATGTATGGGATGGTGTTTGACTAAAAAATAGTACCAAAGTATAGCCTTCGGAAAAATACATGCATATTATTTTCTTTGATAACTTGATATCTATATTCAAATATTGCGGTCACCATTTTTCATGACCTTCGTGTTACTCATCAAGCAAAGATTCATCTGAAACAAAATGCATATTTATGCTAAACAGTTTTAAATTGCAACGTCACATATATTATTATTCAAACTATCTATATTTAAAATTCCTGTCTTCATAATATTCAATAGCTGCAAGTCATTTTTAATGGCTGTTGCTAGCTGTCCTTCGAGATTCGTCGAAATGTTTAATTATTAATTTTATTATTTATAGTTTTTTGAGTACAGTAAGTAATTAGTTAAAAATATTATAATCCTTTACACTATTCCGTATTAATCAGGCTAGCATACGCACATAGACTTTTTTGAATTCGTGTTGGACATAAGTCGTTTGAAACAAATAAATAAACTTATCTACTTTGTTATATTAGTTAGTATGTGTGTAGTTTCTTAGAACTAAGTAACAGAACTAGGTCAACTCGTTAATATCCGTTTTTCTGTGGATTTAAAAGCGATCGAAGTATTGTTATCTACCGGAAATTGCTCGGAAACCAGATAGAACTTCGTGTGAAAGAAATCTATCGTTCTTTTTCTAAAGGAAATAAACCTAGTCAATATAGAAATGTTTGCCAGGAAAAGCAATTCCTAGAAAATTATTTAAAAATTAAGAAAGTAAAAATGTCAGCCTTTTGTTTATCTTTTAAATTAAATATTTTAGCTTTACACAACATAGTTAAAAACTACTTAGTGATTGCATGCCTTAAAAAAAAATCAATAATTTAAAGAAAAAGAAAACTAATTATATTTAGCATTTATAAGTTCCAGAAAAAATACTAAACATTTCAGTAAATTATTCCCTAAACGAAACAACATAACTTGCTTGTTTCTCTTTACTTTGTCCTCCGATATAATTTGGATCAAAATACCAAAGTTCTAAAGAATTTCATGGCAATCTTTCTCAAAGGAATTCGGAGCTTATATTTTCTGGGACCCAATAACAAGGAAATGAATATATTGGCTTCTGTTATATAAAAGTTTTGAATTTGAATAGCATCGGGTATCTCAGAATATCGTATGATGTAATCTATGGGGCACCCCAAGGGATAAGCCTTGGCTTTGACCAAGGCCATTTTGGACTAAGATCTAGTTAAAAAATGTTTGGAAGAGATTTACAGTATTGTACCAATTATAATAATAATATCTAAGTTTATGTATCTGCAGTTATTTATTAATGTTCTTTTAACAACCGGGAAGACGGAAAGAGGTATTGGTCTTTGAGGTATTTGTCCTGTACTGGAACGACTATAAAAAAATAATAATATTAGTAATAGTGAAAAATTTCCAGTGAAAAGTTGAGAGGTATTTGTCCTGCAGTGAAGGTCGTGGTTGAAAATTATAATGTTAATTGTGAATATTGCTAATAAAAATGAAACAAAGAGCTGATCTCACATTTTAAAAAGTGGACCTTAAATAGTATTGACAAAAATAAGCAAATTGGTCCTCTTGTGGGAAATTCAAGATTATTTCTAGTTCAAACTAGTGGAAAAAAGAAAGTGTTAATAGGCTGGCCTATAATCAGTGAGAAAGAAAGCAAGAAAATATACAAATACATGCAACTATACACAATAGAAAATTTACTTCCATACAGGTACACTTCTATTTAAAAATTCTTGTTACTTATTTTGCGAAGCTTAAAAGAACTTGTAATCTAAGTCCATTTCCTTTTGCTGTAAAATAATATTGTATTACATAGCTCTATTTTCTATTGTCTCAGCATTGTGTAGTTCTATCTACAGAAATATCTTTCCTTTTAAATATTGTTCTGTATCTAAGTTCTGCTGAGCAAGAACAAGCGTCCATTTTACGGTCATCTCATTTTATGATCAATCTTTTGTAGTGCCCCCAGCTTCCTGAGAATCATAGCATCTGCAAGTAACTGCTGTTTGCAGATAAACTGTTATTGAGCTGGTCTTTTTATTATTTTAACGATAGATTTAAGTATATAATTCTCCTTTTCAAGTTGAAAGTTAATATAAATATTATTTGCTCTAAATCTAAATTACTGTAATCTCTATTCTATGTTTATTTCTGTAAGTTAAAATAATTAACTCAGCATATCGCAGTTCACTGCTTGACTTAATTCTTTCTCTTTTATGTAACTTAAATTAATCGATTAAATCTTATAACATATTAAAGTAACATACCCTTTGGTTACACTCTACAAGATAATTGTTTTTACACTTTATTATGTGTAAAAACAATATCGTAAAATTGCGACACTAAACACATCCAGTACATTAAGTTTCAGAGTGTATATGAATAAATCTTGTATGTGACACCAAGATGGAATACGAAACAATTACTTTTGGGAATTGTCTAGACTTACATAAAATTACATGTCTAACCCAGGGTATACAGTAGACCTTGTAGTGTCATATTATGTTTGTCAAAACATGATATTAAGGAACATTTTGTTTTGTTTCACAAAAAAGATGTAGCGTTACTATGTAACCTTATATTTCATTAAATAAAAATGAAATAGTGTTCTACATAGGAGAATGATGTTTTTACAAGTGGACATGTAGTTTTTTTAAAGCATTTATCGAAAACCGCAAATAAATTAAGGAAATAAGCATAGTGATAAAATGGTGTTTTACTAGTTTAAAAGATTTCCAACTTAACTCTAAGTTTAACTAAGTTCTAGGATAAAATAGGGTTAATTTGTTGAAATATAATATATCCACTTTTTGACCCGAAAGCCCTTTGACAAGAGTTATTTTAATTGCGAATATCCGATGAAAACTGTCCCTAATTAGTCTCATCCGCTGTGCCTATAATTAACGGATTGTTGTATTTAAACAATTAAAAATAAATTGTACACGTGGATTCCATTGAAAGAGCAACAAAGTAGCCTACTTATAATAGATGATTGTAACGACATATTCGTTTTGTGTAGAAATAAACAGAAGTTGTTGAAATAAAACATTTTTTTTTTACTTACATTACATAACATACCATCACGCCTGTATTCCCTAAGCGTTAGGCAGTGGTGTACAATGCACACCCACAGTTCGGTACGTTTAGGTCCCATGTAATAGAGGGCGAGGTTCTTGCCACTAACCGGGCACAAATGCAAACTCCGAACTTCTACTGAGAATTTCATAGAAAACCCCAATAACACGAATTGGGAATCGAACCCAAGACCTCTAGCGTAGCAGTCGCGCTTAGCAACACTAGGCCAACGAGGCAGGTTTTTTACTTTGGAATCTGGAATCGCCAAGTCACAGTGGGCAAGCGAGTTGATCAATACTCATTCCATCAGTACATGATAGGTCTGGGCCTAGCAGTGAGTAATTTATAAACCGGTAAAAGATTCAAAATATTAACATTCTTACAAGGTTTATCACTCTAAAGTACATTATACCCTTCCCACTTTTCTAATCCATGTAACAAGGAAAAGTGTCTCTATAAAACTTCCTCAAATTACATGAAAATGACAAGAACACTTCAAGCAGAGAGCACTCGTTTGAAACTCAAAGAAAATGTATTTCTCAAAGTTTTAGATATAAAGGCAACGTCTGCGGAATAAGTAAGTTTAAACTTGAAGGTCTTCGTAGACATAACTTTTAAAAATGCCAGATGTTTTTTTTTATGGGAGTATAAATTTTTATACTGCGTAGACTCTAAATTTAATATAGTACCTGCCTCTCTGATCTACATAAATCTCGATGTATGAATACTTCCACCATATCTGTACTTATCATTAAACCGCGCTATTGTTGCAAATTGCAGCAAAATTGGTGCTATTGTTGCGAATTTCAGCTAAAATCTGGCTGATTATGTATTTCATATATTACACAGTGTAAAGATGAATGTTTTTATAAGTGATTTTTGGCGCCATAGCTGAACGGCACAATGTCGGCCAATCCTTGCTTGGTGATTAATATATCCCGTAAGACCTCAATGAGAACACTTCTTAATTTTGGACTAACTTTGCTGAAATCGAATGTAGGTGTCTTCTGCCTTGTCTTTTCGTAAGTTATGTTGGGGTCGGCTTCCAGTCTTACGTTATCCATCTAAATACCGCATCTTACATAGGGCGACTGCCTATCTACCCTCCATAACCCATTTTACTGGGTAACACAGTACAGTAGTAAATTCTATTGTTCGTGTATTAACCATTTCCTTGTCCCATGAGTCACATATGAACATTTCCATTGTTTAACTATGTCTACTGGCGGGACAGTTAAGTTCTTAATATTATTATTTAGTTTTCATATTAGGTTACACCCTGTAATGATAGTTAGAGGTGTTATAAATAAATAATTATTTGTTATAGATGGCACGTTACAAGAAGACGGGTTTTATGGACGATGACGCGGGCAGCGTGAGCTCCATCCAGCTCAATGAGGGAGTCAGGTCTGGAGGCACGCATATACGGTACCATATGGTAAGTTATACATATAACTATGTAACAATATAATAGCACAGCAGTGTGCTGACCATAGCCCAAAAAAATGGACCATATAAAGTATACAAGTCCGTATACGTTACCAAATCGTAAGTGATAAACATATAGTAACTCTTTGAACTCTTTGCGTCTGTCCTGCACTGCATATCTCGGCTGAATAAAATCTACTCGTATCATACCTGTATACTCAAGAACGGGTGGATCAGTTGTCATGATCTTTAATTTGCGATTTGATATAAACCCGTCATAGAGAATAACTATAAAACATTGGGAACGGGGACTTAGGTACTTACGCTGATGAAACCGCAAGGCAGTGCTAGTAATTAATGAAATTTTCTTAAGAGTCGTGAAATCGATAATTACCGAAACGGTAATGAAATGAGTACCTATTAATCATAAGGTCCTATATAGATCAAAGTTTTTATTAAAACAATCAGCGATCACGGTAAGCCAAAACCTCACTCTTTCCATTTCTCTCATTAAAATTATAACTACGCTTGAGTTTTTAATCCGCCCCACGTCGGGTGCCAATAACACAATAGGTTGTTGTACGCTTTGCATGCTATAGGAATATGTATAATCTACTTAGCTAGGTACCACTCATGGTCATGGTTTCAAGTGGTATCGACTATTCCATCGCTAAAAGCCTTCGTCCGACAGGCCATGGGGTTAAAAGCTTTCAGTAATACCATAAGTGAGTTTTACACCATAAACGGGTTTCAGAATATTGTTTGGTGGACTTAATATTGGTTAGGTAAATAAATAAGAACTAAGAATTATCAAAATATTTTATTTTTAATCTTTTGGAATAATAACTACGATGCCACAGACAGACACACGGGCTTCACGTTACATTTATATCATCCCTCTTTTTGCGTCGAGGTTAAAAAAGAAGAAGAAGAATTCAAATTGAAATGAGGTTTTAATTGTTAATTCTTTATTGCGTACCGTAATGTATCATATGTATACGTAGTTAGATGGGGAAGTAAATATTAGTCACAATTATGGACTCCGTCGGGCACATCATAGATTAAGTTAAATAGGAGAGAGGATGAAGGCACTGATTGTTTCTTTATTACTAGTTAAAAGTAAGTAAATAATACTTTTATGATAGTCTATGTACAGGGTGTTACGAAACCCCTGTCCGATCCGTTAAGGGGTCGTTAGGTATCGATATCGAATTACAAAAAAAGTAAAAAATAAATGGAGAAGGAAAGAAAATATAACCAAAATTTTTTTCTTCTTCAAATTGACGGTGAGAGTGACGGCATCGTTTCAGGTTCGGCCAAATGAGGATTTTTAGGCTATTCCAAAGTTCATTATTATTGTAATTATCATATATATTCCAAATTTAATATTTTATTTGGGCATGTGATTGTGAACCCTACACCCTTTCGGGTCGGACAGGAGTTTCGTAACACCCTGTATATTAAAATTGATTATCACATAACATAAGTTAATTAACGTATTTCAATAGCGTGTTCGTTAATATTAAATAGTCCTGTTCATTATGGGACACAATGGCTTTACGTTTGAAGACAAAACGTGTTCGTTTGTATAGGTCCGATAATAGGATTGTTAGGGCTGTCACAAGCACACAGTTATAAATTGAAGTGTTTTGAATTTCACATAAACAGCTTTTCACTAAATTCATGTGAATATTAACTTTCTAAACGTTTGGTAGACTCTACTCGTGATCAGAGGACTGGTTTGTTCCTTGCACAGAGATTCGGCATAGCCATTCAACGTGGCAATGCTGCCAGCCTTCTGGGGCCCAAGTCTGCTATTTACACTCGGTTCAATGTCTTCATAGTGGCGTGCCAGCAGAGCCATTTTCGGAAAATTGGTATTCTACTAAACGTTAAAACGTCAAAATTGCGCATTACAATTTGTACCAAATGTATGAACTATTGGTCACAGTCGTTGAACATTGAACCGAATCGTTCCAATGCGCAATTTTGACGTTTTGACGTTTAGTAGAATACCAATTTTCTGAAAATGGCTCTGCTGGCACGCCACTATGAAGACATTGAACCGAGTGTAAATAGCAGACTTGGGCCCCTGGGCACGTTTCTCGCCATTGACAAGGATGACTATGAGTTTTTTGACGCCTGTTAGTTTGTTCTTATATTATATCATGAAGAAAAAATAAAAATCTACTTTAATATTAATATTGTATACGGTACATGTAACTGTTGTCAGTCTGTTTGTTGTGACTAATTACTGAAAGGGCTGGATCAATTTTGACGCGCGATTCCTTGTTACATTTGCTATCTGCGAGTAAAACTTGCCACCATTTTCAGAATAGACTGTAAAAAATTCTGTTCATTCAAATTTCTTACGTATTTTTTATGTATTTTCCCGGGCGGGCAATTATTTGGGTATTTTCTATACGGAATTCTTATATAAATATAAATATGAAAACGAAAATAGGCTTGCTTATTAAAAATATCCTTCATATTATCCCTTTCGGAAAATATAAATATTCGGAATTTCATAAATAAATTGTGTCATGATCGTGAATTATGTTGCTTTTTACATATAAAATTATGTTTGCTTCTCATTCAATTAGCTTTCTCTTAGAGAAATGTAATAATGTATTGCTTTATTAAATATTACATTTATATGACTTTATGAAAAATTAAATAAACACCCAATGGAAATAAATAGGTAGTTCATGAGTCAAATATGCGAATATTGTTAAAAAGTCCTGTATTTTATACTCATTTTTTACAAAAAATATGTCTATGTCTTTGTCCCACTTATATAAACAAGCTTTTTGTAAGCATATAGCCCACAAATCCTCTATAACTAGAAACTATTAAAGTCATTTCAACTGACAAATGACAACAGCTGCCTCTATGCAGATACAATATATACTTTACGCACTAAGATCACGTAAATACCTTTAGGTTAGGTATAATGGATCATAAAATAAGAAACATGGAAGCCACTTAGCTATTGGCAGAATAACCACCTTTACTTGTAAATAACAGTCAAAAGTACCAATAAAATGGCGAATAGACGACACAAATTAACATTGACTGTAATATCAAAATTCACACTTCACCAATCTTAAAATATTGGCAACTGTATGAGAAGATCACTAGGGGGCCGAGTCTGCTATTTACAATGGCTCCAATCGTCTGAGTGGGTGCCGTTAGTAGGTCCATTTTAGGATAATTACGTAGGTAAAATATCATTTTAACGTCAAAATTGGCCATTGGGGCGGCCAATTTTGACGTTTTGGTGTTTAGTAGAATGGCAATTATCCTAAAATGGACTTACTAACGCCACCCACTCAGACGATTGGAGCCATTGTAAATAGCAGACTCGGCCCCCTGTTTTATGCTTAAACGTACATTTTTATAGTTTTGATTTATGTAGCTAAAGAAAGCGGCATTTAGTGTTATTTTTTTATAGTTATTTTTTATGCCCAAACAAAAATTTCTAACTCCATGTGTAGGAGTAAAAAAACTACTGTTTGATCGGTTATTCATTTCAAACTTAGGTATGTCTTTTTACTTGTATACTTTCTTAGAGAGCTTTTACTGGTACCCTGTGGAATAGATTACATCCACAGACTTTTACATTCAAACTCCATATATCTAGACTGGAAGAATACTGAATTTTGAGTAAAGCTCTGTATATCAACGTTAATTAATATATGATAATAAAATGTAAAGTGTATGTGTTTCAATTTTTGACCATACCTTGGTAGATTAAGGAAAAGGTTGCCTGGAAGACATTGCCAGGCGCAATAATGCCGCTTTTTGTATAGTTTCTTCTTTATTTAATTTTGTGATTTACCTATCTACAATAAGGAAAAAAATAATAAATTAGGAATCTACTTCCTTCTTCTTTTACTATCTATCTGTATAAACGCCTCTACTAGCCACAAACCATTTTATGAAATGTGAACTGTACTTAACGACTATCGTAATATTTTCTGCAATAGAAAGCTTCTAACAGCAATAAAACTTAAAGTTATGTCTTCAGACAGTTTTATGTTCGTTTTGCGAGCAGCCAACGTTAATGCTGACTTGGAAATATTTTTAAAGCATTAGCCTTAATGTAGTCGTGAAATTTTCTGCTTTAAATGACTGAAAAATGTATAATTCATGAAAATAGAATTACGTACTTACAGTTTCCTTATATTCTTAACATTTTTGTGATCATTCTTATGTCTCACAAAATAATTTTTCGTTTAATATAAAATTGTACAATGTTTCGATAGAGTTTCAATCAGTTCAATCAAATCAAATCGGTTACCACACTCATGTTACATATTTAGATTACAAACTAGTTCTATCCTAAATGTTCTAGTTTGAACCAGTAAACATGCCATTTAGATACCGTAGCTGACATACAACGACATGACGGAAATTGGGCAGAGTTCCAATTTGCAAATTCACGAGGTGCATGACAGCCCTATTAGGTATAAACAATGGAAGCGCCTGGACAACTGCGATAGGCAATATGTCACGTTTGTGTAGCTTTGCTTTTATTTAGCGGCAGGCGTCTGGTGTTATTGAACTGGTAAATGCCTTTACGTTGTATTGTGATATCTGTACGTCACTGTACGTGTATGTGTTAGTTTACTCGATAAATAAAATATGTTTGAGCTTGGGATTGGAAACAAATATCGGTTCAAATTGTAAGTCTGACTTTATAAAGTTGCAAAGATTCCTTTTTGGAAAAAAGATGACAAAAAGCTCGCGCTTTGTTATATTGGATACCTCTGACTGTCCTTTTGCGAATAGGATACATCGAATAGTGTTTCAGGCAAGCATATTTTGTTACACATAGGACTTTCATTCCACAGATCTCCATATGTTTTTACATGAGTAAGCTATACGTTTTTTAACATTTTTTTTTCTGTTTAGAATTTCATCCATGTACCTACTGTTACTGTATCTCAAAACCACACAACAACTCGAATATAATTTAAAACCCTTACCGAAGTACCAAAAAACAGTCAAGTATTTCAAGCGACTCGTTTCCCAATAATTTATACCAGTATCCAGTATCTTGAAAGTTCAGCAGTTCGTAACAAGTTTCTACCTTAAGAATTCCGTTTAATAAGAGGGCTTGACGACGCCAAGTGACGTAAGAGCGTGCTCAAAGAATCCCTATAAAGTGGCGAAGTTATAGGCCAAGTCTTGATAATATCTACCGGTTTGGTTGGCTAGAAGTGACGGATATACCTACTTTGTTAAATGGTACAGGGTAGTTCGGAAATGCGTTTTCACATAACAATTCTGATTAGAAATAAACAATGTTTAATCGTTTCCGGAAAAACAAAACAATGTTAGTGTAGAGGGGTGACTTGGTGACCATGAAGGTTAAACCGTGCTTTCCAAGGTTGCCTGTGGATTGGTGACCATTTGTAAACATACCGAGACCTAATGTTGACTTTTAAATGTTGCGTTAGTACAGTAGCCATTGTAGGTTAATCCCCGTTAAAATCTGGTCTAAAGGATTATAAACTTTGTCTACAACATTGTTTGATCTTCGTGACCTAACTATTATAGAGCAAACTGAACATTCGCTTATTTATTTCGAGGGTTTATATATTAATTAACACAAAAATTTAACGATCGTACACACACACACACACACACCTTTTTCTTGAATCACTATATCCATGGGTGGAAACTATATGAAAATCGGTTCGGTAGTTTCTATGTTTATGGTGTTCAAGATAGACAGATGCTGCGAAGGACTGTGTTATAATTTGTATGGTGTATTTCACCATAGATTTATATGTAAGTACTAGCGACCCGTCCCGGCTTCGCACGGGTGCAATGCAGATCACGTTCGTAGATTTACCATAGCAGCGCCATCCATTGATTACTTACTCAACCCAGTCGAAAGGTATCGACATCTGTTAGAATCATTTGGAGTTAACAGATAATTGTGACTGTCAAATAATGACAGACAAATAATTAGCAATAAATTAAAATTGCGACTATAATTTTAGATTTAAACTATCCTATCTCTCAAGTTGGATCGAATTGCACATGGTGTGCGAATTTTATTATAATCAGTTAAGTGGTTTAGGAGTCCATTGAGGACAAACATTGTGACACGAGATTTATATATATTAAGAAGATAGAGAGGTAATGAAAGTAGGTTATAAAGGTTTTAGCTTCCGTCTTTTTTTTCTATGTATTTCAAATAAGTGACCTTCAATCCACACTCACGCTTATTTTATCACTGCAGTTAAAACGAAAGCTTTCTAAAGGACGATAGCTATACTATCAGGTCATAAACATGTCATTACTGAGCCCTCTAATGGCCCATTACGATGGATACGTAATTAACAGTGAGAGTCTTGTTATGATACATCAAAGGTTGAATGTGGAAAGAAACTTATTTACATATTATTAGGTCTTGTACGTCCGCCGTGTGGTATCCGGCTTAGAATTGACCACCCCCACTCCTCCCGTGGGTGTCGTAAGAGGCGACTAAGGGAAAAAAAAAAAAAATCTAGAAGATGGGCAGCAGCGTCTTCTGTTACTATCACAACAATACTGCGATCCCCAAGCCGCCTGCCAAGCGTGGGGATTACGGCAACCCCCCCCCCCCCCCCATAATGACAGACAAAACGGCACGACGGCCCCCAGTACCCGGCAGCTCCTCTATCCCTGGCTATGGTAGCGGGTCAGGTAACGGAGGAGCAGGCGGTGCTAAGAATCCCCGGTGGATTTCGCGCTACCGCCCCCACCGGACTTTGGCCCTGGCAACGCACAACGTCCGCACGCTGCGGACTGACGAGAAGATTGTCGAGCTGGAGGAAGAATTGAGCAGGTTGCGTTGGGACATCATGGGATTATCTGAAATCCGACGAGAGGGGCAGGATACGATAATCCTAGATTCCGGCAACATGCTCTTCTTCCGGGAAGGAGACCGAAAATCCCAGGGTGGTGTCGGGTTCCTCGTCCGTAAGTCTCTCATTAACAACGTGATAAAAGACGATAGTGTGTCAAGCAGGGTAGCGTACCTGATACTCAGAATCACCGATCGGTATTCGTTGAAGGTCATCCAGGTATATGCGCCGACCTCGACACACCCTGACGATGAAGTAGAGGCTATGTATGAGGAGATCTCCGAAGCCATACATGCCTCCGAATCTTACTTCACCGTTGTTATGGGAGACTTCAACGCTAAGGTGGGCACTCAGAATGGCGATCAGTTGAGAGTAGGGTCGTTTGGATATGGGCAGCGGAACCAGAGGGGCCAGCGGCTGGTCGACTTTATGGAGAAGGAGGAACTCTATTTGATGAACTCCTTCTTCCAGAAGCGACCATCCAGGAAGTGGACGTGGATTGGCCCCGATGGTTCAACCAAAAATGAGATCGACTTCATCATGACGACCAAGAAGCGTATATTCAGTGATGTCTCTGTGATCGGGAAGGTGAAAACCGGCAGCGATCATCGCATTGTCAGAGGCACACTGAATATCAATGTAAAGCTTGAACGATCTCGTCTGATTAAGTCCACGCTCCGTCCAGGTCCTGCCCAAATCCAGAATCCCGAAACCTTTCAACTCGAACTGCGTAATCGCTTCCAGTGCCTAGCCGAATGCGAAACTGCGGACGAGATAAACAGCGGGTTGGTGGAAGCTGTCCAAGCAGTGGGTTCCCAGTTCTTTAGGACCCCACGCCGAAGAAAACCTCAGAAGCTCTCCAATAAAACCATTAAACTAATGGAAGCCCGGAATGAGATGAGATTGCAATCTTCAGCTGATATGTCGGAATACGGTCATCTCAATAGGCGAATTTCTAACTCCACGCGTCACGACCTGCGCTCCTTTAATACTGCCCGTATAAAGGACGCAATTGAGCGGAACCAGGGCTCCAAAGTGTCCGCGAGAAATTCCTCTGTTGGGAAAAGCCAAATGACGAAGCTGAAGATCGACAATGGCAGTATCATCTCATCGAAACCGGAGATATTGAGGGAGCTCGAGAGGTTTTACGGACAGCTGTACACTTCGACACGTAAACCCGTGGTCAGTGTGGCTCAGGACGCTAGAGCCAAACTGACCCGGCACTATACTGAGGATATCCCAGACATCAGCCTGTACGAGATTAGAGTGGCTCTGAAACAACTTAAAAACAACAAGGCGCCGGGTGATGACGGAATTACAACGGAGCTTCTGAGAGCGGGTGGAAAACCGGTACTTTTAGTCCTCCAGAGGCTATTCAATCCCGTCATACTCGAGGGTACTACGCCAGAATCATGGCACAGGAGTGTGGTGGTGCTCTTCTTCAAAAAAGGCGACAACACCTTGTTGAAGAATTATAGACCCATCTCGCTCCTGAGCCATGTGTATAAGTTGTTTTCGAGGGTCATTACGAACCGTCTCGAACGCAGGCTCGATGACTTCCAGCCTCCCGAACAAGCTGGTTTCCGAAAAGGCTTTAGCACCATGGACCACATTCACACGCTCCGCCAGGTTATACAGAAGACCGAAGAGTATAATCGGCCACTGTGTTTAGCGTTTGTGGACTATGAAAAAGCCTTCGATTCAATCGAAACCTGGGCTGTATTGCAGTCCCTTCAGCGATGTCATATCGACTATAGGTATATCGAGGTGTTGAAGTGTTTGTACAGTAAAGCCACAATGTCAATTCGGTTACAGGACGAGAGCACGAAGCCAATCCAACTGCAGCGTGGTGTGAGACAGGGAGACGTTATTTCTCCGAAACTGTTCACAAGTGCGTTGGAGGACGTCTTCAAGCTCTTGGACTGGAACGGGTTCGGCATCAATATCAATGGCGAATACATCACTCACCTTCGTTTTGCCGATGATATAGTGATCATGGCAGAGTCGCTGGAGGAGCTTAATACTATGCTCAGCGACCTCAGTATCGTTTCCCAACAGGTGGGTCTTAAAATGAACATGGACAAGACCAAGATCATGTACAATGTCCATGTCGCACCTGTACCGGTTATTGTTGGGAATGATACTCTTAAAGTTGTCGACCACTACGTCTATCTTGGACAGATAGTTCAGTTAGGCCGGTCCAACTTCGACAAAGAGGTCGCCCGAAGAATCCAACTCGGATGGGCAGCGTTCGGGAAACTACGCGACATCTTTTCGTCCAAAATTCCGCAGTGTCTGAAGACGCAGGTCATTGACCAGTGTGTGTTGCCAGTGATGACATATGGCGCTGAAACGTGGTCGCTAACGGTTGGCCTTTTGGAGAAGCTCAGAGTCACTCAACGAGCTATGGAGAGAGCTATGCTCGGGGTTTCTTTGCGCGACAGGATCCGGAATACGGAAATTCGCCAAAGAACTAAAGTCACCGACATAGCTCGAAGAATATGCAAGTTGAAGTGGCAATGGGCAGGCCATATCGCTCGAAGAACCGATAACCGTTGGGGAAGAAAGGTTCTCGAGTGGCGACCACGAACCGGAAGACGCAGCGTCGGCAGGCCTCCCACCAGGTGGACTGACGATATCGTCAAAGTGGCGGGCACCCGGTGGATGCAATTGGCGAGTTGTCGTTCATTGTGGCGTTCTAGGGGGGAGGCCTTTGTTCAGCAGTGGACGTCTTCCGGCTGATGATGATGAGGTCTTGTACACAGTTATCTGTGTACAAGACCAGAACCATCTATATATGTATCGGGTTACTTGAGTATGGATGGACCTATATTTCTGATCTTTGATTTGTTGGTCTGCCGACCTAGAATAGCAGTGTCTTACGACAATATTACCTATTAAAAAAAAGCATATATTGTACGAAAAAGGTAAAACAGTAAAAAAATATATTTATAAGTTAAATTTTAATTAAAATTAGAACAAGAACTACTTTGAAATATTTGACTCTATTAAAAATTCTACACTTTGGCATGTATTTCTTTATGTTAAAGGGAAATAATCCCTTCACTAAACTGTTCTACTTCTAAAGCTATGTGCAAATATCAGAAATTATCACCTAAAAGTCGACCTAAAAATATTATTTTGTAAGAGTAGCTGTATCCTTTAATAATGAAGAGGCAACACAAGACTATACTTTCCATATTACATTTTCTCGATTATCCAATTCGACATTATTCTGATAGAACTTTAAAATAATTCGTTTTGAATACTTATGCATCTGGCCGCTCAAGCCGTTCGAGCTCATTCTGAATGCTATCGCAAAATGAGAATTGATCTCTGAAATGCATCGAACCTTTGTCTCTAAAACCTTTGTATTTTACATTTTATATCCCATCTTCATTTATTACCTTCGTACGTTTAGTGTCTGATTAGATTTAAACGATTTCGATGCTTTGTTGAATGCTCTTTGTATCTTATTTGTATAATATTGAATTAGCAGAAATTACTTTATTGATCGTTAATTGGTGACTGGCATGGATGGAAAATAAAAAAAAGAAATGTCATTACTTTTCTAAAGTTTTCAACACTGAAGTTATAAAATAACTTTATTTTATTCTCATTGCAGTTTTGAGAAATTGTTTTCTTTAAAAGTCCTGTGACCGGAACAGTTACGCGCTTAAACAAGTATTACTCAAAAAATATGATCATTACACAAGATTGCTCAAAAAAATATAATAAGTTGGCTCTACATTATATCTTAACTGCCAGGATATATCACAATACGATTATTTACTTACAAAATATTCAATTTACACACAAATGTTGACTGAACTAATGTAGAGACGAACGGACAGACGGATTCGCAACTGTCTTATTAGCGGAATATGTTTGTTTTACACTTAGTACTGGTACAAAACGTATTGTTTCTGGACGTATATTTCCATTGACTAATTAGACCGGTAAGGGAAGGTTAGGCTTGTGTAGAGAAACAACTAGTTGTGTTTGTTTTTATGCAGTTTCAGTGCAGTAAACGGTTATGTGACTAGTACTTAAGCTTCCGTTATGCACTTGAGTTTATGTAGTATAAAGCTGAAATAAGTGCAAACTGAGCGTAAAGTATTTATTATTAAGAATCAGGAATTAGCTACTTATAGAATCTATAATAATAATAATATTATTATAGATTCTATAAGTAGCTAATTCCTGTTTTAGTAAGTGTTGTTGAGATCGGGCTTTTAGAAAGAAGTAAGCAAGTATAGTAAACAGAATACACAACACCATACATAGCACCTACCTATGCTTTCTCTCCATCACCCAAAAGTAGACAGGTAGAGAACGCCTAAGGCGTTAAGTCCGCCATTGTACATTGTGTGCAAAAAGTATTTAAAATAAATAAATAAACACCAAAAGAAAATCATTCTTAGCAGAATCTTTTACTTAGTCTGCCCATTACCATGACACCTTAAGATGTTTCGACATGTCTTTACAAACCTCACTATGAACGAGTAAAGTAGTTATATTACAATCTCGTACATAGTTTAAAATCAAATAGTGTCTAACAAACTTAAGATTGTTCTTCAGAAAGTTTGGTCTCTTAGTTTGCCTCTTGATAGTTCGAAAGTGGTGTGATTACAATTGCTCTCCTCGTATTTGTGATCGTGAGTGTGTGTCGTAGATGTGATCTAAGACAAATCTACTGTAATGAAAGCAGAGTATTTATTTATAAAAATATACTATTGATTACGACTGTAGATTTCCGGCCTTTTGTTTTATCCTTCAAGATATCGCCGTTCGAATAACCCATTGATCCATATATCCACCAGACATCTTAAAACAGTCTATAACTACAATATGCAAATACATAACAAAGATTTAGTTAAATCTTCATATTCTTGTTATCCAACTTTGTGGTTAAGTCGGAACTGTGATAACGCGTTATAAAAATATAGATTCTGTTAACCTGTAAAAACGTGAGTCGGCAAAACTTATATTAATGCTAATTATATTACTCGGTATTTGTAAAAAAACAAAACAATCATTGTACGATTTGACTTGGATATTTATTTTCCTGGTATCATTTGTTTAAGATTATCCTTTGAAGGTTAAGAAGGTATTTATTTTGAGGAAGTCAATTGAAATGTAATGGTAATCTTATGACGTATTTAACTGTTACTGATAACTTGAAAAATATTATTTGGAAATGCATTTTTATACGCCATGAAACAAAAAATAAACTATACTATAATTATTTATTAACATCTTTAATTAAAAACATAAGGGTAGGTATTTTTTTAATCATGTCGGAATTGTGGTCTTTTTGGGCTGAATCCTGTAGTAGCAAAAATAAGAGCAAGGTAACTGGGCAAAAAAAGAAATACCTACGTTTACTTTAATATAAGTTTATAAAAAATGTTTTCTACAGGATAATTCCAGATTATTACTTAATAAAAACCCACAGATTTCCTTTATTAAACTTCATCTCTGACGCAGATTAAGGCTATATTGTTCAACAAAAAAACCCTTTTAAATAACATCATCTTGAAGTGACGTCACGAAAACCACAACAACCTTTTTCTATGTAATTAGGTATTGAACCCGGTTCTTTAGTCTTATGTATTTATTTTATTTATTTGTCAGTCTTTCCTGTTCGCATCTTATATTTTTTCGTCCTTCCGGCCTATCCAAGGTTCGATTTTGTTTGGTTAAGAAGACTAGAGCGTTTATTGTTGAATCAATTGTAATGCAAATTTTATATTTATTAATATTATTATTTATTCAATAAGGTACAAGGTACATTTTATGAAATGAAAAAAGTCCAACAAAACTGTATTTACATAGTTTTTCTGTTGGATCGTTACTTATTTAATACTTATTTATTAAGCAATTAATAAACGGCCAATTCTAATTGGGATTCCTTCATTATACTTCTTATCTACATTTCTAAAGGTACATAAAACTGTAATTTATGATACGGAAATGGCATTTGGAAAAATCTTTTTGCATTTGTTAGCCCATTTCTCGAGAAAGTATTGGCAGAAAAGCAAAGAATAGAAAACCTTTATCAGATTTTTAGTGAACCACCCTGGCTTCGCACGGTTGTTGAAAATCATATGAAATTCCTTTTAGTAATTAATGAGTTTATATGAAATAAAAAATGAAAATCTTTATTCGAAAAGACATGGTTAATACAAAAGGTGGTAAAACAAAATAAGTCCCTTAGCATATCTTGCCTTTAGTAGGCATGCGAAAATTAATAACATAGATAAGTGTTTAAACTTATACTAATTGGTACAAATCTATTTTCTATAATTAATTTACTCTTCTATTGTGTAGAAGCACTTTTCTATAGCGTTCATACAGACAGACGTGGACTTTGTTATATAATAATTATGTATAGGGATAAGAAGTTATGATAATTATGCATTACGAATCACAGTTTACATTTTTAATCTGTAAATATAAACCTAAGCCAATGAGTGCAACATAAGGACTATTTTTACACAACTGGTGAATGTTTTACTATCATCTAATGTTGACCTATTGTTAAATCATTGTTTTACAAACTGGCATACTATCTGCCTATTGTAAACTTTTCTAATATGTTTTTAATTTCTTTTGAGACTAGTGAAGATGTTTCGATCCCTACTAACATTTTACATGTAAGGTTATATATACATACATATAAACACGCCTCTTTCCCTTGTAGGGGTAGGCATATACCACTTCTTTCCAGTTGATGTGGTCCTTACACACTTGTTTCGCTTCGTCCACTTTCACTGGTTATACAAACAAATTCAATCAATTTGAGCTAATTATGGAAGATACCTAAATTTGTATGTCGATGATGAAAAATTATACGAAATAATAAATTAAAAATAATAATTAATGTGAAGAACATCACAGCGACAAAGCTTTTTACACGATTGCACAAAAAAGGACTGTTATGTTCACAAAATATTGTTGATTTTCACAGCTTTTCTTGATGGAACATAAATAGTGCAAAAATATAGCCTGGATTTAGCTTCGCCGTAAGTTTATTTATACTTGTAAAACGAACAAAATAGCCGAATGTAACCTATTATTTAGTTGAAAAATAAAAACGATACATCCCAGTATGGTTTGTGCTAACTAATTAACAATTTACCGAATGCCCGCGCATTAAACTTTCATGGCGTTGTTTACCTATTCCATATACCGCACGTTTGCCGCTAAATAGATTGCTTTTAGCTAAATTAAACAATGTAACGTCATAATTTACTACAAAATGGCTGATATTTTGGTTATACCTACGAAATGAACAGTGAAAATAGTTTTATACATTATCTTCTTCGTCTATTCTTAAATATAAAAAAATGCTGTTACTATAATATATTCCGGGGCATCTCACACACGGTTGTCTGATCCCAAGCTAAGCAGAGCTTGTGTTATGGTAACCAGACAACTGATAAACATACTTATATATTTCTAAATACATACATATCATAGATAAATTACACCCAGACACAGAACAAATGATCGTGCTCATCACACAAACATTTGTCCCGGGTGGGAATCGAAACCACAACCTCCGGCATAGCAGTCAGGGTCACTAACCACTAGACCAACAGGCCTGTCTAAATGGAGAGATATTTATTCATAAGAACACTTTAGTTAAACACAGCGAACTTTGAACCCAACTATAATCGATTGGGCCCATTTCAAATTACTGTCATGTTGAAGTAAATTCAATTACACTTACAAGGGCAAAGGGACTGTTGGTTACTAGTTGATTAAACTCAAACATCAATAGTACAACTTTGAGGATTATTACTATAGAACTTAAATATTATTAGATTTTCTTGGCTACGGTAGTTACAGTTATGAGCAAAAATATGTATACACTCTCCAATTTTAATTGATTTTCTCTTCAATTCTAGATTGGTTTCTAAAACGTGATATGAGTTATTAAAAACAGTTGCTTAATAATATGCATATTTTTTTTTTAGTTCCAACCCAAAAATCTCGCTGTTTTTATGTTACAATTTCGCTATGTGTATACATATTGTTGCTCATGACTGTACTTGTTATATTTCAATGTTACTACTACTTAATACGGAGTGACCGACAATACATACTAAGCAACGCTTGATGCATTTGGTTGGTAGATGGATATCCAATTGACCCATTTATTAATATCGTGAGAGCTCTTTGATAGGCGCCTTTTAGCTGCATCTGGAAACTAAAGACTTCTATGGCAACTTAGAACTGCTAAGAGTAGTAAGACTGCTCCGAGCCGAAGATAAAACAAAAAACAAACGGCAGAGGCTGAAGCGGTTCGTGTACATTGATCACTGACTTACTGCTCGAGCAGTTTGTAACCCTAGTCCCAACTGACGTGCTAATGTTAACCAGGGGTCCAATTCCGCTATTTAAAGTCAGTTGGTGGCAGGTTAATAAACGTTCTGACTTTAAAATAGTGGAATGAGGACCCAGGTGTTTAGTGCCTAATATATAATGACCAGTCTTTCCAAAGGATACAGTCTCACCCAGCTATTGGGATGTGGAGCTAAATATGCCTTCGCTCCATACAAAATAGCTCTATTCGACTTTTATTCAATTTACAGGCAGCCCTACAACGAAAAGGTTACCTACGTGTGAATCGGATAATCCGTTTTTATGAAACAGGTAGGAAAACATACCGAACATATCTTTTTATTATCCTAACCCACCGATATTACACCAATATAATATGAATATTGGTCTAAAAGGAGATAAAATGATTTACATGTTTGCGTGTTTTTGACGTAAACTTGAAAGAAAATATGAATACAAGAAATAGTCGAGGCTTAGTGAATTACACGGTTGAATATTCAGCGCCTTAAATGCTTACTTTATAAGTAAAATCTTTGTTTGATAGTATATGGTCATGATATTATTATATCAACTATCTACCCTAACTACCACATGTACTGGTGTATAAGGTAACACAAGGTAGTAAATATCAATCAATAGTCGTCCTTCGTCTCAAGTAAAATGATCCTTTTGATGGCTGTCTCAAATTATGATTAGATACATTGATTTATATCTTCTTCCTTCTGCCCTTTTCCCAAATTATTTGGGGTTAGAGTACCATGTTTCCTAGTTTCATTCAAATCTGTTAGCCACCATATTTTCATTCAAATACGAGTATAGGTATAGCCTAAAGTTCGGTGAAGCAGTCAAAGCCTGCGCTCAAGCTAAATGAAAATATCTCTTCCAAAAAAAAGTTATCCAGACCAAATAAAATCAATCTGTGAGAAGCGTTCTGTTTCCAGTAAAGGCAATATCACTAAGTTATTTTGTATGTTATATCAAATAAAATTGCAGGCAAGACCCGATATAGACCGAATAAGATTTAGTAAACAAAATAAAAAGGTTCCTGAAAGTATGACATATCATAACATATCATCACGCCTGTATCCCCGAAGGGGTAGGCAGAGGCGTACCAATGTACAACCCACAGTTCGCCGATATGTTTAGGTCCCATGTAATAGGGGGCGAGCCTATTGCCATAAACCGGGCACAAATCCAAACTCCGACCTGCTACTGAGAATTTCATAGAAAAACCCAATAACACCTTAGTCGACTCGGGAATCGAACCCAAGACCTCTAGCGTAGCAGGCGCGCTTAGCACCACTAGGCCAACGAGGCAGTTATGAAAGAAAGTATTTCATTATAAAATATCATGTCGTTTTACTGTAATAACTCATTGTACCGAAGTATTAATTAAACATGAAAATAGGAATGTATGTTCAATTTACAGTAAATAGAGCAACGTGTTAACGAGACCATTATAATTTGAGCGAGTGAAAAATTTATACATGAGGGATACAATGGATTTAAAAACGTATTTTTTCTCTTTCCTTTTCTGTATACTACAGACACTGAATTACACAACTTGTAATAAAATCATTCCGCTAAGTAAAAGACAATTGTAATCACTGTAATTGTATATAATTAAGCAAAATCTTTATTCATGACTGTTTAATTATAGCAGCTTGTACTAATGACGCCTTCAGTAAGCCCTTTGTAAAGAAAGAAACCATTCTTAAACAACCATACTTAACCTATGTATATGAAGTTTGTAAACAAACTGAAAAAATCATGGCCTTCAAAATGATCTAATATACCAAAACTATAACGCTTTAAACCTATTGATATAACAATCGATCTCTTATACTATCGCATGCGCACGAGTCGATCAAAATACTCATTCCTAGCAGTCGCGCGCGAAACCCTATCCTATACAGACGTGCGTAAATGTAATTGCTATATCTAAATATATTCGTTGCTGTGTACAAATCGATTTCGCACATGAAAATGTATCGATAACACGTGAATTGCCGATTATTCGTGAAAATGGCTGTAGTGTTCAAATAATGTGGTAAAATATATAAAAAAAAAAACTACTTAAAAGACATCGAAGTATCAAGAAGACAGTGTCAAAAACAAACAAAAATATCTGAACCTAGAATAGAAGAGCCTTAAACCCAGTGGAACTAGTCTTAGATTTGTCACCATGTCTTCAACACCAGAAACTTCGACTCCTACTGATACTCCTGAGGTCACTCCATCACCATCACCTGGTCCTGAAGCCGTCAACAAATTTAACTGGCTGAAGAAAGCTCATGCTGCAAGGAACAACCCCTTCGTCAAAGCCAGACATCCTTTCAACAGAGAGAGTTCTTCAGCAGAACTCTTCGCGTCAAGAGAGAATTCTAGCCCAGACCTCTTTCAGAGTTCTAGGTTGAATCTCTTCGATACTGCACCGAAACCTGAAGTCAATTCTAATGGATTTAAAAAGGTACTTTTTATTATACTATTTATGTTTATCAGTTGTCTGGTTACCATAACCCAAGCTCTGCTTAGCTTGGGATCAGACAACCGTTTGTGAGAAGTCTCGGAATATTATTATTGTTATACTGGCTTGTTACTCTGCTAGGACCTTCCTTTATAAAGAAGAAATGAACATTATATTTACTATCTAGAGGTTAGCTACTTAGGAACTAAAGCGAAACTTTTTACATTTGGTTAAATCCTGTGATATTCCTACGATACTTAACTTTATAATAATAATAAATATAATAATCCAGCCTATAAACGTCCCACTGCTGGCCACAGGCCTCTTCCCATATAGAGAAGGCGCAAGCATTGATCACTAAACCTTAAAAGTCAAAATTGCTAACTGATAAATATTATTATAATCATTGCTCACTGTAGCTTTCAAAAATATATATTACCTTTTTTATAAAGGCTCTATACATAATTTATAATGAACTCCGGTCAATTATAAACTGTATAAACACCATTATGAAGTTTGGTTCAACTATCAGTCATACAACTAAGACTTTGAAGTAGATTAATTAACCACATCTTAAACTAATAACTACAGTTTATAACAACTTGAAAACCATCAAGAACAGATTGAGTATTAATTTGAAGCTTGTTGAGAACTTCAGTAGTTATTAACATCTTAGTTTGAACCAATATCGATCGTGAATACAAATCACTCAAGATTATATGCATAGAAAGGAAAAAACAATAATAAATTGTTTTGTTGTTAGATTTAGAGATACTTAGTAAACGCGTTTTTAATATTCATGATCAAAAGAAATTTCTGGCAAACGGTGAAGGAAAACATCGTGAGGAAACCTGGATTCTAAAATTGGGATCTGAAATCGCCAATCCGCAGAGAGCAGCCGTGGTAGTTAATGTTCGTACCTTCTCTATATGGGAAAAAGCTTGTGCCCAGCAGTGGGACGTTTATAGGCTGGATTATTAATATTCTTAAATATAAAAAAGAATTTTTTGAAGCAAGACTGATGTTACTACATACGTGTGTAATTTACAATTTATTTAAGTTACCAAAATTTAATCGTAAACAGTGTTTTATAGTAACAAAACATCATTTTTCCTTATTTTGAAAGAGCCATAATACGCCAATAAGCGTCCATCATGAAATCAGGATGTGATAACAACAATTTGGCAATTTACACAGTCTATTTAGTACACTTAAATACACGAACTCCATAATGTTTGGTTTAACCATTAGAAGTATGCCGGCAATTGAAATATATATCAATATATAAGGTTAACACCTTAACAGGCAATATTTTTGTCTATTTAGAATAAAATGTCTAAGTTTTAAACTAATTCGCACTACATTGCTAAACATATTCTTGCTTAGATATATAACTATAAATTAAAAAGTAAAAAAAACCAGCAGTCGTTTTTAAAAAATTGCCTATAAATATCATAGTGCTGAACAGATCTTTAAAAAATATAGTTTAGAGCCACCTCGATCAAACCATAATTCGAACTAAAAAAAAAGGTATCACTATCGGTCCATTCTTTTAGAAACTACTAAGATGCCACAGGCAGACCAACAGACATATAAAATTATAAAACACCTTTTTTTGCGTCGACGGTTAAAAAGAGCACGGATCCAAGAAATTTCAGCTTATATAATAATATAAATTATAATAATATAAATGCGCAAACATTGTATTATCACGAGAAAGTATTGAGGACAATATTAAAATCGACTTTGTTTGTAAACTGACACTAAAACATCAATGTTGCGATTTTATATTTAGGTCAAAACCTATTTTATTAGAGTAGTGTACGTCGTTGGATTGTAAATGTTTTTATTTTAACCAGACGTTAGACGTTAATGTAATAAACTATGGATTCCATATCCATTGTTTATTGAGAATAATAAACTAAATATAATTATGAAAAGACTCTACAAAACCGTATATACGGATTGTTTGTAGGTTCGTATGTCCATCTTTTAGCAAGACTTAGTAGGATGCGGACATTTATAATCACATGTAAATCATAAATCAATCTATTTTACATTACAAATATTTATGTAAGCAACCTCTTAGACTTTTGAGAGCGAGCTTCAATCTAGATGTAGATCTGTAAATAACCATTCACACGTAATTCTATATGTCCTTAAAGATAATTCGATTAGTTAAATAAAATACAGAATTTCAGCACGTATATTTTAATATTATACCACTTAACTAAAACACAAAAGCCTCCAAGCCATCTTTACATAGCCTAATGCGTCTCCAAGGACCAATTCGTATAATTTTACAAACATCAAGATTAAGATTAGATTGTCGTTGCGTGTTGGTAACAACCTAAGAGTATAAATAAGAAAATAATAGAGTGAACCTAACGGAGTATGAACTATCTGCACTAGTATGAACAAGTGTCACTCTCAATTTAGTATCAAAATAGAGCGTACCGTTGTGAACCGTGGCACAAAAAAAGAGTGGGTTTTTATTCTTGGTTATGTTTATACTATCTCCAAACCTATTCTTATCCTAATAATATCGGAACCATCAATATTTTTGCATAAACTTCTGTCGTCTCACTGAAAATTCAGTAAACGACCGAAGCTTACACCTAAAACTCTGCTCCAGGTGGTGCTAGCGATGCGCGCACTCTATGCCTTCTTGTATATACTCTACGGTAACGATACTTACTATGATTGGTCGATTTGTGTTCGTGAACTTGTCTCTCGATTCGTACCTGATGTGAATCTTTAATAGTTTGAACGTACTTGACCTTTTTATCTTATTTACTGTAGCATCAGTAACTAGGGCGCATTTAACTGAAAGACATTTCAAATATCAGATAGCAAAATAAAGTTTTTAACCCCTTTTTCTCGTGATCGTTATATAAACATTTTTATATCATCATCAATTCATCATCATCATCGTCGTCATCATATTTTTATGCATTGCTAAGTATTTTGAAGCCTCTTTTTTACCTATATAAATCACCTTTTTTATGTTTACCACTGAGATGAAAAATACATTTGAAAAAACATCAATATGTTTATTGTATATAGCGAATGTTTCTGCTAATAAAAAGAGAAGAAAATATAAGCAATAGACTAAACATTTGTACAAGTAAACAACGAAGAGGTCCAAAAATAAGTGCTATCTAGAAACCGTCTACAATTAAGATTGACGCATACCGATCTTTAGTAATTTAGAACGACAGTAACGTTCGTTAAAAAGGTCAACGATCTAGAAAAGATAACTACCATTATTGCTACTTATATAATACAAGCGACAAGCCCCGGTTTTGAACTGTATCAGGAATTTCTCGGCTTTTCTCTACTATAATATGTATTATACATATCAAACCTCCCTCTTAGATCACTCTATGAATTACTGAAAAAAAAATTGAACCAATCGACATCGGAAGTGACTTTGTTTTAAACTACAAGAGCGCAAAAAGCCTCATAAATGATTAAAAATATATATTTGTAGAGAAGAAGACACTATACAGTATACACCATACACTCAGTCTAAACATCTAGTGTAAATGTATGAACACGAGTGTCAGTGCTTTAGACATTTATTACAAAAACACAAACTAGTAAGTCCGAAATGTTGGTAGTGACATTAAAAATGTTCCGATTTTTCTGTTGCAGTGTAAGCTCAGCTTTATTAACCGATCGATACATACCAAAGCTGTTTACTGAAAAGCTTTCCTCGTCAATAAATCTTAACGAGGCCATAATCTATAGTTATACCGTCGATAAGTTTTAAATCGCCGATCAAACTACGGGCATACTTTGCTAAATCCGTAGCGATTATTTTTAGACAGAGTACATATAGCTATATACATAGTTGTATATATAAACGAGCTCCATTTTACACGAACTATATGGTTGGTACAATTGTAGTAATTGTAATTAACGAGTCATACAATATTAATAGGATGGCATGAATTGTGTTGATAAACGTAATAGGTATGCTAGACATTCAAGCATATATTACTTCAAAAGTTCCTACTTATGAAGTCCTATTAGCTCAGTCATAGGGTTCATTTGGAGAGCATTTTTGGTTATGACTACCTTTTTTATTTTTGTATAGTTGTTATGCGATATCTCGGCAATCGGGGATCAATATAGCAAATAATCAAAATAATGTTTGTTTTACATTTGTGTTTAATCTATTTTTTTTATGTAGTCATCATCAGCCGGAAGACGTCCACTGCTGAACAAAGGCCTCTCCCCTCCTTCCCTTGTTATTTAGTCAAGCTAGTCAAGTATCAAATCTTAACTAATTTACTTAAGAGCGGCAAAGAAGTTGTCACAAAGTACCTAAGTGCCAACAATGTAGCTTATCTAGACATCTAGACTAAGACCGACATTATAAACTCGGTTAACTATGGACGGAAAACTTTTACGGAACAAAAACTAGGCCAGTAAAGTTTATGTCTTTGTCTCTTCGAAGTTAGTCACTAACTCTAGGAGTAATGTATATTTTAACTAGTTCTAGAGAGTTCTAACATAAGGAAAACTATCGCCGTCTAAATTTAAAAATGAAACTTTAAGCAAGTCTTGGCAATAGTTAGAACCACTCAAACCAAGACCAGATCTTCACAAGATAAAATTAGCTTGAAAACAGCAAAATGTGCATCGAAATCGGTTTATTCGTTTACGAGTCACAAACCCTTTAACAAATGCAATAAAAAAGCTCTATGTTTACAAAACACAATTTAATTTATAAACATCTTCTATTTAAATAAAACTACTCATAAATTATAGTTACGAATGCGATTGGTTTACATTAAACTTTTTTTTATAACAAAAGCAATAGAAAGGGTCTATGTTGAAAAAACACAATTTAAAAATACCTACCGTTTAAATAAAACCTACTTATAAATTATAGTTATAAATGCGATTCCTGTTTACATAACTATGCCAAGCACTCAAATGCATTGTTATTCACAAATCTAGTTATATTTAGAACTAAGCTGCACTGTTAGTCCAGTTTTCACGTGGCCCTACGCTCGTTAATTAAGCTATGTAAACGTATGTATATCGGTTACGTAACCATTTTAAGGTTTAACCCTTACAAAACATGGTTATTTTCATGAAAATAAATAAAATTAATAGCTTCAAGTTGTATTTAACACCCACGAACAAAATCTTTAAGATATGTTATAGACATTTTATACACACACATACATGTATTCACGCCTCTTTCCCTTGTAGGCAGAGACCATTTCTTACTACTTGGTACGGTCCTTACACACTTGTTTTGCTTTGTCCACTTTTATTAATCCCTTCAAAATGCTGCTCGGTTTATGGTACTCTTGTCTATGAAACATTTTTAACAATGATATAACGGTCAATCCAAAAACAGAAGTATATCAGTAGTTTGTAGGACAATAATCACAAAAAATCTTGGGTAAAATTATTTTATATTTGTGTGAGATTGGTGTGTTAAACAGAGTAACATGAAAATTGTAACGTTACCTATTTTTTACGGAACCCATTTACAATAACTACAATATACCGTGTATATAATATAGTAGTGAACATATAGATACTACAAACTTTTATTGCTAAAACAGCATTCCATTCCAACCTTGGAATTCGGACATCCAAACATCCAATATAAATAGTTCGTCCTTTACAAGTACGTAGCTTTTTCTTTTTAACCCCCGACAAAAAAGATGGAAGTTACAAGTGAGACAAGTTTGTGTCTGTAGCATCACAATTGGACTATTAGGTGCTACGGCTCCAAAACAAATAGACCGATTGTGATGTTTTTTTATATTTTTTCAAGCTGTCGTGATCGAGGTGAATATAAAGATTATTTTTCTAAAAATAGTAAAATTTTTATTATTTTAATTTTTTTTGTAAGAATAGGTTTATTTATTTTTATTTCATTTGGGAAACAAACAGATACTACTTAGTATATAATACAAACATAGTAAACGATAATAATCTAAAACAGATATAATTTATTCACAGTAAAAGTAAGTAAGAGTGTAGTCTCTTTAAAATTATGTTTTCCTTTAACATTTAAATAATACTACTAATTTTACTCATGTGATACAATAGTTAATGAGATGTTATATCCATATGAGTATGTAAATAAACCTTTCCCATCCTTATTATGGTAATCACGAGAACAGGAACAATAGATGTAAGCGGCAGTCGTGTCGGAAATACGACATCTGTTGAATGTAATAGAATTCTGTAATAAGGCGCGGAACACACAGTAATATAAAAAAAATATCGTTAAAATACGAAATATTTTCAGTTTGATTTCAGTTTGTTATAAGCCTTTTCAGAATGCCATAAAACTACTTCTACTTTAAGTTTTTATCACATTATGCTTTGGAGATTCGAGTATTTTGGTTCGGAGATGTCATTTGTTTGAAATTGCTTTTTTTCCAAATTTATTCGTCAGTCAAATAATTAGTTATAATCCTTAATTCAGATTGCTTTGGAAACATTGTTCTTTTTTTAGTCTTTAACACATTTTGTTTTGAAGACACTGGTGTTTTAGAATGTACTTTTTCCAAATTTTCATTGATAAGTAGTAACTTATTCGTCCGTACTTAAAAATTCGTGAAAAAAAAAAATTAATTCATGCTATAAATTATTTAACAAAGTGTTAACTTTATTCTGTGTATTTTTCTTCTAAAGGAATATTTTTTAATTCAGCCATGCTGTAAGAAGACATTGGCTGAAAATAATAATAATAAAAAAGTGTTTTTTTTTTTGTTGCCTTTTACAACTATCTTGTTACCTCGTAGACAAGACGCAACGCCATTTCCCTGCAACAAAACAAGTGCACATGTGACATATCTCTTCTAATAAAGTCTACTTTTAGATGTTTACAAACTAATTAGTTCCGTTTCTCTGACCCCAATAGAGGTGGATATGTGTGTGAGGTCGCGTGTCTGCCTCACGTGTTGTGGGACGCGTGTCTGATGCTGCACAGGGGTGGATAGCTTGATTGGAAATAAGATTGATTTTAATTATGATGTGGCGATTATTTTTTTCTATATACTTAAATGATTTGTCCTTTACACAGATATGTTATTGATATTAAGCGTATGACACAAGATAAAACTAAGCATTATTCTCGAACATGGAGAATAGTTTTTTTTTGAGGCATTAAAGAATCAAGTGTGATATTTTTTACACTATTTTTCCGACATTTTGTCGGAGAACTACACAAGTACAAACATGTACCTTATGAGATATATGTATAATAAAAAAATCAAGATTTTGTTATGTATAAAAGAGTATCTGAAAATTTGTTATACTTACTATAAGAGATTCACTATTCTTACTGAGTCGGGTAAAATAGCGATCGGTTTCACCACCTCTATATAATATATCTCCGTAGCGTACATCTATTTCATTGTCACGTTCATACTCGTATGTAAGTGACAAATAGGAGTACATTAGATAGAATTGAAGTAGACAACGGAAGCCCAATTTACTCATGTTCTCGACCGCATTTTAGGCACTTGTTTTTTGAACTGTTCATGTTTTAAAAAGTTTTGTTGCGTGACACTGTTGGCTTGTACGTTTAAATATTTAATGCTGCAAATGAACTTTCTTTACCAACAATATTCTACAATACAGGTGTCGTAAAATACTTATGTGGTTATGTATTTTTGGAGCATATGCATTCTGAAAAGTTAGGTATGGCTAATACCTCCCGATAAAAAATAAAGACTGGAGTCAGAGCCACCATACTAACTTAGAAGGTATACATAATATTCTGAAATATTACCCAACTTTTGTCCATTTGATTAGGTGTTTAATCTATTAACCACTACCAACACTACCTACTAACCTACAACATTTACCAAGAAATCTTTTTAAAATCAAGTCTTAAAACTTCCTATTTGTCACTACATACTTATATTAGCAAACAATTCGTATTTTATATATTTGCTGTAACCCTATAGAACTGTTCAATGAATCAGAAGATATTGTTACGCAGAGCGTACAACTGCAATGTTAAAGTATCCTTCAGAAAGATGCCTTACATCACGTTTATGCTTAGCCGAGCATAATCATACTTCCTAGATTGATGTCAAAGCGACCACAAGACAGATTGCTATATGTATCCATCAAAGAAATGAGGAAAAAAGACACCGGACAATGCAAGGAAATAAGATGATCTTATATCTATATAATTCATAACTCGTCTACTCGTAATATCTAAGTAGAAAACCACGGTCAAATCTATGCAGTTTTATTTAGGTCTTTGTTTTAAATTTGCGTAAATCTCAGGATATAATAATATTGTGTAAAAACGACTGACTGAGTCTGCCTGTGACCATGACACCTGAAAAGGTTTTGAAACGACGCTAGCTAAAACCTAAATATATTCCGCGGTAAAATCCGTAGAAAGTAGTTTTATTTAATTGTCAGCATAAACCTAAGAAAGCTCTATGTAAAACAGAATACTGTTTTGCAATACAATCACATTTTCTCTTGCCATACAATCCCTCTAGCCAAGTGATATTCCTATGGCATCGCCCAAATATTCCATACATTAACGCTTTTAGATATTACATATTTGACAACTAGGGCAGTTTAGATTCCTTCTATATCTCATTTACATCAAATACACTGTATATAAGAGTCTATAAAATACCCATTTTATGTGGACTTTGGTCTCACGCTGCATCCGTTATCCCTAAATCTTTATGGATTGCTAAAACATTAATGTTGCATAGTTGCGCCAACAGCATGTTTTCAAAGACTTTGTTGTACATTAATAACATTGTAAATCGCTCCAGAGTCGGTGAACTTCGCTGTTTAATATTACATCTATAAATACTCTGCCTGCGTTTGTTATACGCGGATCTTAAATAGTATTACTGCTATTAAATTCCGATTTAGATCAAGTATATGGCTCGACCTTTACATTGCAAAAGTCACGAGAAAAAATCTTGTACGTGTGAAACCAAGAATGACAGAAATGCTTTGCGAGAGACTTCTGTGATGAATTTGATACTTACGGAGAGAGATTTCTATCCGTAATATTTTGACTAGCACGGATTTAATATATTTTCCTCAATTTTTTCCTCAAATACGAAGGATTCTGAGGAGAGATTGTTAACTCTTTTTTCAAGCAAAACCTGAACCGATTTGAATAAAACTGACACGCCAATAGTTAATTACCTACTTGGATTGACGTATGATGTGTTATGTCCCAATTAAATCAAGATTAATGGCAATAAGTTAACAGAAACCACCTGGGTGATAGACGCACAAGACAGACAACAATGACAGAAAAAATGGCAACCCTATACCCAGCAATGGATGATTCTTTTAAAATGATGATGATGATAAGACATTCACTAGAGTAGGCTACACGGGTAAAACTGCTACTAATTCACCAATCATTATCTGGAATCACAGTCACCCAATAAAAATTGCGAATTTGCGCCTCGAAAGTCCCGATGTTGATTGACGTCGTATCTAAATTGATTTACGTCTTACATGTGAATGGTACTGATGATTACTATTGAAGTTATTGCGGTACAATGCACTACTCGCTGTCCATTTAGAATCCAGTATTAGTTTGTAAGTGGTTGTGACTGCGCGGTTCGAATGGCGATTCTTGTGAGTCTTTTTAAGTCTTCTTGTTTAGTCTAACCTAAATATTCGTATCTAGGAATGGAAAAGTGTCCTGTGTCTGTAAATTTTTCATAGGATTTAAGAATATCTTTTTTTGTTTTGAGTTTTGGACCCATATGTGCTTTTATTATCATTTTCGGCGTGTTCCAAAATATGATAGTATTTGAAGCCTTTCTGAAAAGCTCCAAGAATTAGGTACATTCTTTGTAGGTCAAAGTCAATACTTTTGCAGTTCATTTCAACTAGTTACAAAATTTAATTTTATATATCAACTTCATTATCAGTGTTTATAACATATTCATCCGGTTTAAAACGCTAATTCATTCATGTATCGCGGAGACTCCATGATACATAATAATAGCTTTTAGATTTTATGGTTATCAATACTTTAACTATCAGATTCTGCTGAAACGAAGAATATAATATGCAACCCGTGCAATATTTATTAAAGAACCTATCACAGAATGTTCAATATTTATAACATCTGCCAGCTTTCTGACATACCCTTTATACCGTATCTTATATGCGGCAGAGATATCAGTTTATTGCATTTCTCACGTATATTCTATACAGGGTGTTATCGATAGGGTTGATCAATCCAAAAGGGGCAAAGAGTAGTGCTGGTATAGAGTAAGTTTACAAAATTTCAGCTTAAAATGTGTTATGTAGCAGTTATGATACCTAATTTTTCGCATCAATAATTAATTGATAACAAAAATCATGAGCAGACTACTGGAGCGATGTTTCGTTTTGAAGATTAAGCAAGTGACGTAATAAGATTTTGACTCTTGCAGTACGGTGACACGTTTGTTATGATTTTTTGTGCCACATAAGTGATTCGTAAAGTTGAATATCAACTATTAAATGAACTAATTTTGAGCTCAAATTTTGTATACTTACTCTACACCAGGAGTATTTTTCAGCCCTTCTAAATAGATATACCCTTTCGGCAACACCCTGTATGCTATATTACTGCCACATGGCTTAGCCCATCTGTATCCAATCGGATTGGAATACGCCTGCTTGTAATAACACAATCACTGCTTGTTCCGTATTGCGAAGACCTATTTCAAGATGAAAGGATGCCAAAATGGGACATTTTGGAAATGCTTGCGCTTATGTTTCTGTTTTTGGGGACAGGAATTTCGCCTTTTTTGGTGATAGGTTTTAATATTGAGTTGAGCGTTGTAAGATTTATAGAAATATACGGCAATCAGATATATATTTATGTTATTTGTAAGTAACTATAGACGCAATGACCTTTTTTGCACACAGTTCTCAATGCAAAACTGCATACTGCGTGTTTTGCCCATGCGTGATTCAGATTTCTTAGTGCAGGTGTTGTTTTTAATAAACTGTCTTTTTCTCAGACAGTTATCAATAACATATTGTTTCCCATTTGGATTAGATAACGCTAAGAATTTTCTTACTTAATGCTTCTATAATAACATCCATAATTTATCTCTACGTTCCATACACAGCTTCCATATATCCTCCACACGTTCCTACAAGTAATAGAGATTTGGTTCAGATCGTAAAGTGTTAACGATATAATCGACCATCAAATGTAACCCCGCCATTGGCTCTCCGGTCGTTCACTGCAGGTCAAGGGTTAAGCTTACGTGAACGTACGTAGTATACACTCGAATCTACGTTGCGAATAATTTAACCCACTTTAATTATGAATGATTGTGTTTTAAATGTTTCTTTATATGGGAATTTATTTGAGGTGGTATTTAAGTTTAGTATTTCTTCTGAAGTATCGCACATTGTTTCAACATAGGTACGTTATACAATTAAATCTAATATAAGAACAAACTCTAACTATACTAAAATTAAAACTTACATAAATAAAAACTAAACAGCGTCAAAGAATTCATCGTCATCCTTGTCAATGGCGGGGAACGTGCCCAGAAGGCTGGCAGCATTGCCACGTTGAATGGCTATGCCGATTCTCTGTGCAAGGAACAAACCAGCGCTCTGATCGTATTATGTGTAAATATTTATAATTGTATCTTGAGACAACTCGGCCGTTTGACCCCAAACTGGACAGACTCTGTATCAGAGCAACTAGACAACTGATAAGCATAAATCTATTTAAATGTTTCTAAATATGTACATAACATAGATATCTTAATCACATCCAGACATAGAACAAATGATCATGCTCATAACACAAGATTTTTCCTGGGTGGGGATCTCACTGTCTCTTAAGGAGTCAGGGTCATTAACCACTAGACCAAAAAAATACACATTACTATACATACATTTATTTGCTATTTGTAAAAATCTACGTCATGTACAGTTTCGGCCAAACACGTGGATGTGGTAAATTACGTCACTACAATATTACGTAGGCATGTAGGAAGATACAATAGGCATCCCTATTTTACAAATTAATTTGCAAACAATAAGTTGTACGCATTTTAATTGGCGTCAAGCCATAACGGAAGCGCATTTACAGTCACATCGTGAGCCTAATGTCAATCAACTTCTTACTGATTTATTATACTCTTATTGTATGCTTTAGGGCAAAGGGTTTTTAAATACCAAAATAAATAGAAAACGAGAGAATAGTTTTTTTTTGAGGCATTAAAGAATCAAGTGTGATATTTTTTACACTATTTTTCCGACATTTTGTCGGAGAACTACACAAGTACAAACATGTACCTTATGAGATATATGTATAATAAAAAAATCAAGATTTTGTTATGTATAAAAGAGTATCTGAAAATTTGTTATACTTACTATAAGAGATTCACTATTCTTACTGAGTCGGGTAAAATAGCGATCGGTTTCACCACCTCTATATAATATATCTCCGTAGCGTACATCTATTTCATTGTCACGTTCATACTCGTATGTAAGTGACAAATAGGAGTACATTAGATAGAATTGAAGTAGACAACGGAAGCCCAATTTACTCATGTTCTCGACCGCATTTTAGGCACTTGTTTTTTGAACTGTTCATGTTTTAAAAAGTTTTGTTGCGTGACACTGTTGGCTTGTACGTTTAAATATTTAATGCTGCAAATGAACTTTCTTTACCAACAATATTCTACAATACAGGTGTCGTAAAATACTTATGTGGTTATGTATTTTTGGAGCATATGCATTCTGAAAAGTTAGGTATGGCTAATACCTCCCGATAAAAAATAAAGACTGGAGTCAGAGCCACCATACTAACTTAGAAGGTATACATAATATTCTGAAATATTACCCAACTTTTGTCCATTTGATTAGGTGTTTAATCTATTAACCACTACCAACACTACCTACTAACCTACAACATTTACCAAGAAATCTTTTTAAAATCAAGTCTTAAAACTTCCTATTTGTCACTACATACTTATATTAGCAAACAATTCGTATTTTATATATTTGCTGTAACCCTATAGAACTGTTCAATGAATCAGAAGATATTGTTACGCAGAGCGTACAACTGCAATGTTAAAGTATCCTTCAGAAAGATGCCTTACATCACGTTTATGCTTAGCCGAGCATAATCATACTTCCTAGATTGATGTCAAAGCGACCACAAGACAGATTGCTATATGTATCCATCAAAGAAATAAGGCAAAAAGACACCGGACAATGCAAGGAAATAAGATGATCTTACATCCATATAATTTATACGTGGCTGCGGTATTTAACAAGACGAGTACCTTGGTCTACTTGACTCTTGCAAAAGCGTCGAATATTACTGTCGCGAATTTAATAGCTAAGTAGAAAACTACGTTCAAATTCATTCAAATTGTATTTATGTTAAAGCCATTCAATTTTATTCTGTGTAAATGTGTAATATTAACCTAAACCTCAGAATATTATTCTGTTTTTCACTATACAGTCATATCTTCCTTTGCGATACATTCACTCTAGCCAAGTGACATTCCTATGGAATAGCTCAGATATTCCATACATTAACGCTTGTAGATGACATTTGGCTACAGGGGTAGTTTAGATTCCTTCTCTATCTCATTTACATCACATACACTGTATATAAGAGTCAATAAAATACCCATTTTATGTGGACTTTGGTCTCTCGCTGCATCCGTTATCCCTAAATCTTTATGGATTGCTAAAACATTAATGTTGCATAGTTGCGCCAACAGCATGTTTTCAAAGACTTTGTTGTACATGAATAACATTGTAAATCGTTCCAGAGTCGGTGAACTTCGCTGTTTAATATTACATCTATAAATACTCTGCCTGCGTTTGTTTATACGCGGATCTTAAATAGTATTACTGCTGTTAAATTTCGATTTAGACCAAGTATATGGCTTGACCTTTACGTTGCAAAAGTCACGAGAAAAAATGTTGTACGTGTGAAACCAAGAATGACAGAAATGCTTTGCGAGAGACTTCTGTGATGAATTTGATACTTACGGAGAGAGATTTCTATCCGTAATATTTTGACTAGTACGGATTCAATATATTTACCTCTATTTTTTCCTCAAATGCGAAGGATTCAGAGGAGAGATTGTTAACTCTTTTCTTAAGCAAAACCTGAAACGATTTGAATAAAAACAAACAAACCGACAGTTTAATTACTTGGATTGACGTATGATGTGTCATATCCCGATCAGATCAAGATTAATGACACCAAGTTAACAGAAGCCACCTGGGTGATAGACGCACAAGACAGACAACATGACAAAAAAATGGCAAGCCTATATCCAGCAGTGAATGATTCCAGGTTGAAATGATGATGATGATGAGACATTTACTGGAGTAGATTACATGGATAAAACTGCTACTTATATACCAATAACTCAAAGATCTTTAATTAAGGTGATGTACTTTAAGCCTTTCAGGTTCCCTACAGAAGATTTGTACGCAGTTAGTGACCTTCTTACTGTCAGAAAGCTATATATATTAAACTCTCTTTTAAAACTACACAAAGGCCTCCCTTATGATGCCCATACTCAAAAAAAAAAGAAGAAAATACCTAGTAGCCCCCGTAGTAATTGTTAAAACAACATATGCTCAAAGACAATTCTACTCAAAATCAGCATACCTGTATAATAAAGTAAACAAAATACTAAATATCTATCCGCTATCTAACAGGGATAGCAAAAAAGCAGTTATTGAATGGTTAAAACCAAAACCGTACGAAGATACAGAATTGTTTTTACATTTAAATGATTAGTTAAGGTTAATATTATACATACAAGCACACACATTCACTAACACACACACACACACACACACCCACAAACGCTAACACACGCACAACACACACATACTAATTACAATTATTATTATGTTTTTAATATTCTAGAAGTTTGTTTTTAAGTTTTTTGTTAACGTTACTCCTTATTAATTCCCTAATTATTCCTTGTACATAACTTTTACCATTGTAATTGAAGAGCGGGTCCTTCTAGCACAAGTACATTATTACTTAAAAGAAGGTCCCTGCGTAAGATTAATTGTAAAAGTATAATGGTTGAAGAATAAACAATTTTTATTTTTATTTTTTTTATTTATTTAATAACTATCTAACATCACAGTCAAGGAAAATTGCGAATTTGCGACTCGAAAGTCCCGATGTTGATTGACGTCGTATCTAAATTGATTTACATCTTACATATGAATGGTACTGATGATTACTATTGAAGTTATTGCGGTACAATGCACTACTCGCTGTCCATTTAGAATCCAGTATTAGTTTGTAAGTGGTTGTGACTGCGCGGTTCGAATGGCGATTCTTGTGAGTCTCTTTAAGTCTTCTTGTTTCGTCTAACCTATATAAATATGCATAGGAATGAAACGGTAACGTGTGTCTGAAAAATGTCGATGGGATATTATTTTAGGAATATTTTTTTTTTTTTGAGTTTTGGACCCATATTATGTGCTTTTATTATCATTTTCGGCTTATTCCAAAATATGATACGTTTGAATTAAAGCCTTTGTGACAAGCTTTTAGAATTCGGTACATTTCTTGTAGGTAAAAGACAATACTTTTGCAATTAATTTCAGCTCGTTACAATGTTTTATATTTATATATCAACTTCATTATCAATGTTTATAACATATTCATCCGGTTTAAAACGCTCATTCATTCATGTATCGCGGTGACTCCATGACACATAATAATAGCTTTTAGATTTCAAGGTTATCAATACTTTAACTATCAGATTCTGCTGAAACGAAGAATATAATATGCAACCCGTGCGATATTTATTAAAGAACCTATCACAGCATGTTCAATATTTACAACATCTGCCAGCTATCTGACATACCCTTTATACCGTATCTTATATGCGGCAGAGATATCAGTTTATTGCATTTCTCACGTATATTCTATACAGGGTGTTATCGATAGGGTATATCAATCCAAAAGGCAAAGAGTACTCCTGGTATAGAGTCAGTTTACAAAATATCAGCTTAAAATGTGTTATGTAGCAGTTATGATGCCTACCTAATTTTTCGCATCAATAATTATTTGATACTAAGAATCAAAAACAGAATACTTAAGTGATGATTCGTTAAAATTTAGCAAGTGACGTAATAAGATATTGCCCCTTGCCGTACGGTGACACGTTTGTTATGATTTTTTGTGTCAAATAATTTCGAATTAGAAAAATTTGACATCAATGAACTCATTTTCAGCAGAAATGTTGTATGTCTCTATACCAGGAGTACTTTTCACCCCTTTTAGAGAGGCATACCCTTTCAGCAACACCCTGTATACTATATTACTGCCACATGGCTTAGCCCATCTGTATCCAATCAGATTGGAATACGCCTGCTTGTAATAACACAATTACTGCTTGTTCCGTATTGCGAAGACCTACTTCAAGATGAAAGGGCTTTGCAGAAAGGGACATTTTGGAAATGCTCGTTTAATATGTAGGGATGTCTTTTGAGGACAGGAATTTTGGGTTTCTTGTTTGTACTGGTTAAAATTGACTACTGTTTAAAATTGATTTGTAAGATTTGTGGTAATATACGGTAAGTCAGATATGTGTTTATGTTATTTGTAAGTAACTATAGACGCAACGATATCTTTTTTGGCACACAGTTTTCAGTGCAATACTTTTATAAGTACTGCGTGGACAAAAATTGTATGAAACTCTATTAATTGATCGAAGTCTAAGTGTTCTTTTCATATGCGTGGTTCAGAGAAATTTCTTATTGCAGGTGTTGTTTTAAATAAACTGTCTTTTTCTCAGACGGTTCCCAATAAACACGTTTTGCATTTAATTAGATAACTGTAAGAATTTTCCTACTTAATGCTTCTGTAATAAAATCCATAATTTATCTTACAATTCTACAGCTTCCATATATCCTCCACACGTTCCTACAAGTAATAGAGATTTGGTTCAGATCGTAAAGTGTTAACGATATAATCGGCCATCAAATGTAACCCCGCCATTGGCTCTCCGGTCGTTCACTGCAGGTCAAAGGTTAAGCTTACATGAACGTTAACGTAAACGTAGTGTACGTACACTTGATTCTACGTTGCAAATAATTAAACCCACTTTAATTATGAATGATTGTGTTTCTGTACATGGGAATTTGTATTTTCTATGGATAGTATTTCCTCTGAGGTACCGCACATAGTATCGACGTAGGTACGTTTGTACATGTAAATATTTATAATAATATCTTGAGACAACTCGGCCATTTGACCCCAAACTGGACAGAATCTGTATCAGAGCAACTAGACAACTGATAAGCATAAATCTATTTATATGTTTCTAAATAGATACATAATATAGATATCTTAATCACACCCAGACATAAAACAAATGATCATGCTCATAACACAAGATTTTACCTGGATGGGGATCTCACTGTCTCTTAAGGAGTCAGGGTCATTAACCACTAGACCAAAAAAATACACATTACTATACCTACAATTATTTGTTACTCGTAAAAATCTACGTCAATATGTACAGTTTCGGCCAAACACGTGGATGTAGTTAAATTACGTCATTATAATATTACGTAGGCAGATACAATAGGCATCCCTATTTTACATATTTATTTGCAAACAATAAGTTGTATGCATTTTAATTGGCGTCAATCCATAACGGAAGCGCATTCATTTACAGTCACATCGTGAGGCCAATGTCAATCAACTTCTTACTGAATTATTATACTCTTATTGGCTTTAGGGCAAAGGATTTTATACCAAAATAAATAGAAAAAATACACTTTTTAATATGTGATAAAATATCAAACTATAATGTGTTTTGAGACAACTACGTATACAGTACCTATCCAATATTTTTATTCAGATTATCCTACTAATATTATAAATGTGAAAGTTTGTGAGAATGGATGTGTGGATGTTTGTTACTCTTTCACGCAAAAACTACTGAATAGATTTTAATGAAACTTAACAATAATGTAGCTTATACATCGGAATAACACATAAGCTATAATTTATTAAGATAGTGTATGTATTGTCATTCACGCGGGTGGAACCGCGGGGAACAGCTAGTTAACTATAAATCAACCAAATCTTACCAAAATCTTGCGCAGTTTTTAAATGATTATGTTTACAAACACACAATAATAAACTTTCACAACAAATATTATTAACGAAACATGCAATTAAGTAATTAACGTTACAATAAACATCCTCATTAAATAATTAACAATAGCTAACTACCTACACGAGTCTGAAAATAATGAGTTTTAATTTATCTTTATTGTTTCATTGTCAATTTATCTATTAAAATGTATCGATTACCCATTGTGCATGTGCAGTTGCAGTAATGAAAGTACGCAGTTGTTTGAATGCGACGGAGTTAGTTTTGTTTAGGAAATTTTTGGAACTGGGATAAAGTGAGTTTTTTCATGTATTTTCAGAGATAAATTAAACATGCATGTTTATTTTTTAATTTCACTATAATTTTCAGAGTAATTCGTATGTCTTTGTCGAGAACTTAGTAAAAGGGTGCCGATCCGTCGTGGTGGCCTAGCGGTTCAAAGAACGGATTTGTATGCACAAGGTTGCAGGTGAACCCAGGCAAGGTACCAATGTGGCTTTCCAAAGAAATATGTACTTTCTTAATTATTCTAAGACACTCCTGACAAACGGTGAAGGAAAACATCGTGAGGAAACCTAGATGCCAAAATTTGGGATCTGTAATCGGCAATCCGCAGAGAGGAAGCGTGGCGATCAATGCTCGTTATCTATATGGGAAGAGGCCTGTGTCCAGCAGTGGGACGTTTATAGGCTGGAATATTTATATTATTTAGTAAAAGCGGAAACTTGAAATGAAATCTGGCCTTAACTTCAAATGGTAACTTTAAGGCTTACCAGTAAAACGAGCCTTACGTATGTTGACCATGTTTTATGTATAAAAGGAAATAAGAAATTAACTTTCTCAGGTGTATCATAAATTAATAATGGAATTCCTGAGTTCAACCTTACATAATTACAATACCTGCTAGTATAATAATATTATGACAGTACTTCATTTATTCAGTTCTTTTAATGTAAAGATACATTATTATGTAAGTCCCATACCGTAATTATACGTAATAATTCTTATCGGTCTATGAATAATTAATAGACCAAAGATGGTTGCATTGAGAAATTCCAATTTCAACCATTTTTCACACTTTTCGAATTACACTGTAGGGACATAGATTGGTCACCGAACCGTAAAATTAGATTTAAATTGGATGGTAACTTATCCATTTTCGTAAAAAAGATTATAGATTAACCTGTATCTATCTATTATTGTATTTGCTTTGCTACTAAAATCATTATCACCTGACTTCAAAAGAGGAGTTTATTAATTCTTTTTTTTTTGTACGTTTTTCAGATTATCTTTGACAATAAAATGTGTGTAATAATAATATATTTTTGTCATTGAAACTGTTATCCTCAGAGGTGATCCTATATAAATTTTATAAGATGGATTTTTTCTTTTAACATTCGATAAGTGCTACTGTGAAGCCGATATTGAACGGAGAATTCTTGATTTTTTCATATAAATGTATAAATAATTATACCCCAAGTATAACCTTATTAAATAGAAGAATGTTTACTGCAGAACATGTAGCTTCTCAGATAATCCAGTTAATCGCATCGGTAGGATATTATCATAATCGTGTTAGCTCGCTACTGCGGGATAAAAATAAAATGGGTAATGATCTCAATTCGATTAAAACCGCTCACGGTTAACTATCGGGAAATTATGTAAGTTAATTTTAGTATCTTCTTAAGTAAAGAAGTACTTTTGATTTAATTTCAAATACTTTGCTATTTAAAAGCTTTTCGTACCCTGTTTCCCTACGTAAGTAAAAATCTTTATTGATTTTCTTTTAGTTTTTAAAGAATTCTTTAACAGACATGTATGTATAAGAGTAGTAAGACAAGTTAATAGGAACATCGACCGATTAAAATTTTCAAATTTGCAAAGACCTTGCAAATAAGTTTGTCTGATTTTTTTGCATAATTGCCAAAAGCACAGAGAGAGCATAAAATCTACAATTTTACATGCTACATGCGATCTACTTTGTTTACAAAAGTCGTTAAATCCTAAAATAAGTACTTACCCACAAATTCATGAGATTTTAACGTAGTTTGTGGACTGAATAAATCCGTGCGCGACGCCAGCAATTTTGCATGAAATTAATGCAACATGCAATACCGTGATGCGTCTAATAAACTAATAACCACTAACTTATACGTGCCAAAACTAATTTAGGTAATTATAAACCTTATTTACCGGTAATATAGTCAATTTTCCTTTAATCACCTACTGAAGTGGGCAGGTGGCGTGAAACTTTTAAAAGCAATCTGTTTGTTTACAGTATTTGAACAAGTTTAATTATGTTTATGTAAATACCGGTCGTTCTGAGAAAATTGCTGAGAAAAATAGATATGTCTTACATCTGGGAAGTTTCTTTCGGTATTTTGGTCGACAACAATACCTTATGGCTATTTTATAGGAGTGTACTACGTGAGCGCGACAAATGGATGTGCGATTAACGCTTATGCGACAAAACTGTACTGCGACTCACCGTAGTTCGAATGCACGCTAGTGCGACACACTGAAGATCGACATCTCGCTAGTGCGACAAACGATTGCGCGACAGTAGTTCGACACTACGGTAGTGCGACACTACGGTAGTGCAGTACGTTGGTGCAGTATTGCAGTAGTTTGACACCTAGCAAGGGTAGTGTAGTACGTTGATGCAGTATTACAGTAGTTTGCTGAGAAAAATTTTGAATTACATATATTAAATAAGTAGATATTAAATAATCAAAGGCCGTCGCTCGCTTCGCTCGCTCCATTGCAAGGTCACAATATCTAACCTAACCTAACCTATTGATCTCTGTCACAAAGTTGAACCTAAACAAGCAATGGATGTCTGGGCCTATGTCGGTTCTATATGTTTATGTTCTATTTCTTCATATCGCACTAGCGAGATGTCGATCTACAGTGTGTCGCACTAGCGTGCATTCGAACTACGGTGAGTCGCAGTACAGTTTTGTCGCATAAGCGTTAATCGCACATCCATTTGTCGCGCTCACGTGGTACACTTATTTTATAGATATTGTAGACAGCTTTATTTTCGTTCCAGCAGAAAACCACAATTTTCATAGATAAGTTATTATAATTTTTAAGCGACAAATTAATTTATCTGACGTTTCATTTTATGTAAATCTTGCGGTTCTTTATTTATGTAAGATTCATAATATCAACTTATAAATAATAAGTGGTTTAATTCGGGACAAAATAGGAACCATTTTTCACTAAAAACTTTTAACATAGGAGAATAAGAGCTTTCAAACTTTGAAATATAATTTTACCAAAAAATAAGTAGTAAAAAACTGATGTTATAATTATATTATTATACCAGTCAAAGTTGTAAAACAAAAGCATATAGAAAAGCTCAACGTAATATTATCAGAAAATATTGAAACCCCATCAGAATCTCATGCAGATAACCGAATATTTTTGGTCACGTACCCTCAGATTTGGTCGTAACAAGATTCTTGCGATTTCATTAGGCTCACATCATTTGATTCGCTCTCTCGCTTACATTTCATCCGGGAAACACAATTTCTTGGAAAATGTAGATATTTGCGACTGAAACATCCATCACGCTCGCAACTGGGAAGCGGAAAACTGGAATTTGTTGTACTCATTCCTTCTCAATTTCTCATCTTTACTTATATTACATGCGAAAGTAAAAACTATGTCTGCCTGTCTGTTACTCTTTCATTGCTAAACCGCTGAGCTTATTTTGATGAAACTTGGTATGAGTTGTGCTTGGACCATAAAGCAGAACATAGGCTAGTTTTTTAGTGGTTATTTAAAGGAAATTTGTTTTAATTTTTTCCCAAATTGTGTTAAGATGAACTTCCATTAAATTAATTTAATTAGGATGGGTCCTGCTCAAATTTTTATGGTCTTTTTTTAATGGTATAAATACCATTGCTAACCAAATGGTATATAAGAATGTTGATCAAGATCTCATTGGACTACAAACCTATATTTCAAACCGAAGCTGATACCAACAATGATTTCATTCACTCTTTACTCAGAAACGAATCTTAATACAGAGTACCTCATTATATGCTCCACGATTAAGGATCATAGACAACGTAATCGCAAACAAAACGACGTTACTCATTAAGACTTCCGACTGAGAGAACAAATGACGTCACGACGGATTTCGTTGGAAAGCTGATGAAATGCCCCAAAAATGTTAAAACATGGATTAAACTTTCAGTACACGTAGCAGGCAGTTGCGAAATTATGGTAAAGTGAGATACATAATTCATTTGTGTTTATAATTACTTTTTTGATTAATGTTACTCTACGAATTACTTACGTTGGTCACCAGTGACCTAGGCGGCTTGTGACCTTCAAATCCAAGTTTAGGTTTGAGATTTTTCATTACGCAACAAAAAAAATACTTTATAAACACATATATTTTCTTTTCAGTTGGCTCACTTTCGTGGAATCGTGGCTTAAGTCTTCATGATGTATTCTCAAATCAAACTTACTGTGCTCTGCGGTTTCAACCTCGTGAGTGCATAGCTTTCGTTCCCGATGTCTTTATAGTTATTCTCTTATTTGGGGCGAACACTAATCCAACAAAGAGGTGTACCAATGTACACCCATTGTGCGCCGATATGTTTAGGTCTCATGTAATAGGGGCCGAGCCTATTGCCACTAACCGGGCACAAATCCAAACTCCGACCTGCTACTGAGAATTTCATAGAAAACCCCAATAACACCTTGGTCGACTTGGGAATCGAACCCAAGACCTCTTGCGTAGCAGTCGCGCTAGCACCACTAGGCCAACGAGGCAGTTCTCAGTTCAAGACAAAAGAACGTTTTTGAGAAGTGTAACTAAGCCGATTTTCTTTTTTACATTAACATTCATAGTCGATTTCAGTCAGAATCTGACTTCTCTCTTTGTCATCAGGGTGTATCGTTCATCGGCTGGCACCAGAGGACGCGCTTGGAGCGGGTGCTGCTGGTGGCCACGGCGGTGCTGTTCGTGGCCGTGCTGCTCACCATCACGCTGCTGCTGACCATGCGAGGGCCCACCTACCTGCCTGTGCCGCCCTGCTACCAGCCGGAGAGCAAAGGTAGGCAAATACCTAATACATTGCTTAATTTAAGTACTAAAACCAGTTTGTACCATGTTGGGGTGGTAGTGGGTTTGAAAGGTTGATGATACTTTAAAAACTAAAATTCATCTAAGTTTTGTCTTTTACAAAGTAGTTGAAATATCATAAACAAGTTAGTTAAAGGTTCATACCTTACACTGCTTGTGTGGTTGAGTCCAATACCGGTCCCGATTTTGATGGTCAAATTACATATTGTCATCTTATTTCCGATTTAATCAACAAAATTAATCGCCAAAGATACTGGTGCGTGTAATTCAATAACAGAAGACAATGTAACAAATGGCAAGACAATCAATTTTATGAGTCGTAACGATTCTATGGACGATAACTATCAATTTGTCAGACGACATGTCATCGGCTAATATACCTTCAATTATAGTGGTCCACAGTCTAGGAGAATTTATTTCATGAACATAAAGAAATGCATGTGCAGTTGTCCGCGAAATGTTTAACATGTTTATACACAGCCACTTTTTGTGTATTAGCTTCTCGTATTTTTTTTATGATTTCGCTATGTTTTAATAGGACTTAGAAGTAGCCGCTTTACTAGGGCTAGAAAAGTCTAAATATGCTTTAATGTGGTTTGTATTTCACATGCATATGCTTAGCGCCATGAGCCGACCTTTGATCTATAGATGAGAAAAAATATTTAACCATATTTTCAAACGGGCATTTAAGTGAAAATATGCATTCAATTTCACCAGTTATTAAAGAAAATCAAGTCTTTATTTTGCTCAAACTGTCCCACTACAGACCTCCCTTCTGTTCAATTCATTCTTCTTCCACTTTTTCTATGATATACAGGAGGATATAAAGTTCCAACCGTTATTTGAAAAGTTCTCTTCCTTCCAGACCAAGTGTGCCTTAAAGGCTCATGCATATACACAGCCAGCGAGGTCATCAGAGCGTTAGACGAGACCCAGGACCCTTGCGACGACTTCTACGAGTTTGCCTGCGGAGGATGGATCAAGAACAATCCCATACCTGAAGGGAAGTCCAGTTGGGGCATCTTCAGCAAGATCGAACTGCAGAACCAGTTGATCATCAGATATGCTTTGGGTAAGTGGATATTTTGAGGTTTTTGACCAGTCTTCTAGTAGACTAGAACTGTTTAGTATAATTAAGTGGTTTCCTTGTTAGATACCTCATTTACGTATCTGTACCAGGATCTTTTGAAAAAAAGTATTTTTCATTGTGGAAGCAAGACAGTGCAGCGCACTACTTTCTTCCTATTGAATTCTTGAACTGAAAGTAGTTTATGTGGTTTATGAGTATCGTTAAGTTATATATGTTAAGGTATACTCAGTAGAGTAGAATGTGTGATATAAATAATTACGCAGTCAAGTCTACACCTAGATACATCTACTCATAACATGATATCTAATCATAAATAATGGAATATCCCCAGTTAATAAATAAGGAATCGTCTAATCCAGATTTAGTACAACGATTGGTCAGTTTCGTCCAAATGACCAGTCCTAGATGCGCATGCGCATTCTCGCGGCGGATGCTCCGTCTGTCCAGTTAACTCGGCTAACTCTCATCCTGTACCGAAGGAGTTCCCCGCGAACGAATTAAACGTTTACTATAAAGTAAGACGAGAATTGTTTCTTAAGTTAGGATTGTTTGAAAAATTAAAATCATCAAAACTTAAAAAAAAAACATCCATGTTAAAAAATATATTAAGTACCTACCTAATCTAAAAATAATAAGTCATTTAAAAATTTAGGTCCTATTCCTATTTATAAAACGACGCCTGTTGATTATACGTATTTCGTATGCATCCTAAATGTTCTTATTTATGGAAATGAGGGCATTTTGTGACAATATTACTTTGTCTTTTATTAACCGACGAAAACAGAGGAGGTTCTCAATTCGACGCGTATATTTTTTTTTTTTTTATGTATGATCACGCATAACTTTTTACAGAGTAGTCCGATTTTGATAATTCTTTTTTTATTGGAAAGGGTATACTCCAAAGTTGGTCCCATATAAATTTGGAAAAAGAATTCCCACCCTAAGGGTGGGAAAATAGGGGTTAATTGATTGTTTTCGCACTGATCGTAATGTATTACCACGCGTAACTTTTTACAGAGTAGTCCGATTTTGATAATTCTTTTTTTATTGGAAAGGGTATACTCCAAAGTTGGTCCCATATAAATTTGGAAAAAGAATTCCCACCTTAAGGGTGGGAAAACAGGGGTTAATTGATTGTTTTCGCACTGATCGTAATGTATTACCACGCGTAACTTTTTACAGAGTAGTCCGATTTTGATAATTCTTTTTTTATTGGAAAGGGTATACTCCAAAGTTGGTCCCATATAAATTTGGAAAAGAATTCCCACCCTAAGGGTGGGAAAACAGGGGTTAATTGTATGTTTTCGCACTGATCGTAATGTATTACCACGCGTAACTTTTTACAGAGAAGTCCGATTTTGATAATTCTTTTTTTATTGGAAAGGGTATACTCCAAAGTTGGTCCCATACAAATTTGGAAAAATAATTCTAACCCTAAGGGTGGGAAAACAGGGGTTAATTGATTGTTCATGCACTGATCGTAATGTATTACCACGCGTAACTTTCTACAGAGTAGTTCGATTTTGGTAATTCTTTTTTTTATTGAGTAGGCTATACCTAGAAGTTGGTCCCATATAAATTTGGAAAAAGTATTCCAATCCTAAGGGTAGAAAAACAGGGATATATTGATTTTTCACTAACTGATTGTAATATATGACCACGCGTAACTTATTGCAGAATAGTCCGATTTTGATAATTCTTTTTTTATTAGATAGGGAATACCTAGAAGCTGGTCCCATACAATGTACCCGAAGGGCGGGAAAATAGGGGTGATTTATTGTTCACTCACAGATTTCAATACTAAAATAAGGTAGTTAGCTATTTTAAAAATAATGAAAAATTCATCATGTAGCAATTAGTAGACTATAGCCACAAAAAAATATAAAATAAAAACTTTTTAACAAAAAAATTAAACCGCCGAAAAAACTGAAAAGCAAAAAATAAGAAACATTTTTTTATTTAATCTTAATAACTAAGTTCTGAAACGAATGTGAGTATACCTAAATAATTTTGAGGCGGCGCCAAACTATCAATGAACAAAGATCACAAAATTACCTTAAATTTTAAGAAACAACCATAGCAAAAACACTTTATTCTATAATTATATTCCTTACTTACCACCTACTAATACCATTTATTTGTGGAAAGCAAATAAAAGTTCTGAGTGTCAGTTTGAGTTTGAATCGACTTAACAATGCAATGAAATCTCCAGCGAGAAACATTTAAATTTCTAAAAGAATTAAGTACCTATACATCGTAATTAATTAATTTGCCTGTTTGGCGCCGACTCGAAATTACTTAGGTATACTCACATTCGTTTCAGAACTTAGTTATTAAGATTAAATAAAAAAATGTTTCTTATTTTTTGCTTTTCAGTTTTTTCGGCGGTTTAATTTTTTTGTTAAAAAGTTTTTATCTTAATTTTTATTAATAGTATTTGTTTCTAAGCTCGAAATTATAATCCGTTACGGACTTGCTTTGGCCACAAAACTGCATATTAATATTATTTTTTCCCTTTGTATATACAGGGTGTCTCAAAAGTAAGTTCACATTTGTTTATCTTATTACGCGAAAGCAACTATTCTGAGGGGCGCGGGGGGTATGTCAGTCGGTAGTCTGGCTCTTGGGAATTTGGTCGCTATGGAGCGTTTCTCTGGTGCGGACCGTGCGTTGTGCGTACGTGAGTTTTACAAAAACGGTAATTCGGCGACTGTAGCGCGTAGAAAATTCTGCAGTATTCGACATATTCGTCACTTAAATGATGCGCTTAGCACTCGACTCATTGCAAAATGGGTTGAGAACTTTGAAGAGACTGGGTCAACTCTGGAGAAACCAAACTCTGGGCGGCCAAGAACATCAAGAACAGCCGAAAACGTGGACAGTGTTACTCAGTCTATTCGAGATGATCCAAACCTCTCGATTCGGAAGCGTGCTGATGCTTTAAATGTGCACAGATCTTCATTATTCCGCATTTTACACAAAGATTTAAAGCTGCACCCGTACAAAATTCAGTTAGTGCAAGAACTGAAGCCTCAAGATGCTGGTCAGAGGCTTGCCTTTGTAAATCAGATGATTGAGCGCTTTCCAACGTTCACCAACATCTTGTTTCCCGATGAAGCCCATTTTCACCTGAATGGGCATGTAAATAAGCAAAATTGTCGTTACTGGAGTGCAACCAACCCAAAACAAAAACTTCAGAAACAGCTACATTCACCCAAAGTCACCGTATGGGCTGCGATGTCGGCGCGAGGAATTATCGGCCCTTACTTTTTTGAAGATGGAAGGGGACGCACACTCACAGTGAATTCAGAGCGTTATGTGGAGATGTTAGACGAGTTTTTCGTACCCCAACTGCAAAACTTTCCTGGTTACAACCAAAGAACATGGTTCCAGCAGGATGGAGCAACTTCACACACGTCCAACAGATCTCTGCCTCGAGTTCGAGAAATTTTTTCGAACAAATTAATCTCCAGGCGAGATGACATAAATTGGCCTCCACGGAGTCCCGATTTAACGCCTATGGATATTTTCCTGTGGGGTTATGTCAAATCAAAAGTTTACGCTAATAAACCGACTTCCCTGGCACAATTAAAAGAAAATATACGTCATGAAATGGCAGACATCACGGAGACTACCTGCCGAGCTGTCATAGGCAATTTTAGTACCCGACTAAATGAATGCCGAGAGCGCAACAGTTTACATTTGGACGATGTTATTTTTAAAAAATAAATTCCCAAACAGCGTACTTCAATATAAAATAAACATTTTTTCAATAAAGCTAAGACTTTTCTTTTAAAAAAAGATTTAAATGTGAACTTTCTTTTGAGACACCTTGTATTTTTTATCTAGGGATCGCTTATTCGGGCTATTATTTACTTAATTTTCAGTAATTTACGGAGTACATTTTTAACAAGTTTTGAAATTAACTTTATTCTGTAAGAAAAATATAACGGTATCTATATTAACATAATCCAATCCTAAAGATTTTATCTTACACTGGTGCCATCAAGATAACTTTATTGTTGTCAAACAATGGTGTTACGTCATCGTAAACCACATGGGTAGATAAAATACTAAACCATAGGTATAACAACTAGTTAGGTATACCGAAAAAAAAGATTGTAGGAGTAAAGTCTATTTCGATTCTAGTAAAAATAATGTTAATTGTACTCAAGTTAATTTTGGACTGGGTAGTATTGATAAAAAAGTAAAAAAAATATTAAGTTGTAGCGCAAACTGGAACTTATGAGTAAGTTTTACAGACTTTTACAGTAGTTTTTCCTGAAACTTCTTTTTGGTATAAAATTGCGAACGCAGTATATTTATTGTTATATTTTTGGGAAAAAATTATAACAATTATCATGTAGGTAAGGTACCTTAGAGCTCAAATAGCTTTTGTATATAGATTACCTCAATACTTTGTTTAACTTCTGTATTTCCACTTAACATTAGGATGCTATTGTGAATTATAATCGAGTTCTATCGTTTATCGCTTTATTTGGGGTTATGAGAAATATTGGTACTTCCTTAGATGTTGTTGGTGTTACATTATACCACAATAGGGAACAATAAAGAAGGTCCTGTTAAACCTGATATGGCTACAAGTATATGTCGTTTGGATAATAAAGCAAAAACGCATCACGACTATAGTCAGGCCGTTGAAAGAAAGCATTCCTAACAGTGCTCAAAAGAAAGATATAACTTTAAGTATCGGTATACAAACATAAATTAATACAACTTATTTGTCCTGTAAAAAAGTAGTACCATTCAAATCTATTCATTAGGCCGGGATACAATTAATATTATACCAAAATTTTGTATTCCCCCATATAAATCGAGACCAACTGACATGTGTCAGGAACGCATTCTCTCAAATGCTGAAATATAAACCAATAACCTATTTTATTAAACTTGGTTTAAATTAACCCACACACATACAGTTAGACCCACGGGCAAAAAGAGACAACATGGTTCCTTCAAAAGTTGACCTTCTGAGTATATTGTATTGTGGTTCCAAATATTAGGAAAGTAAACTTGACGAAAATGTATCTCAAACATAATGCGTGTGTTTGTGTAGATTGTTATTATTATAATGTATGTGTTTATGGTGTTTTGACGTCTTTCATACGTAATAGGGTTTCTACTTTATGTTTTATCATCTTAGGCGTGTTTCGTTTATTCGAATAATTCACGTAGGTATTATAAAAAGAATGGAATATGATAATATGTAGATATGAAACATATCTTTTATCAAATCATGGATTAAAAATTGTAACATCAGTGATATATTTTCAGAAATCGTCACTAATGTCTTTTTACCTACCTCAGTTAACTTTTCTGGTTTTTTAACATCCAAAATTGCAATTAGTCCATTCCTTTTCGATTCATTTTCAAACAAAAAACATTTTTCCAACACCTTAACATACGTGCCTAAACTATGTAAGTCAACAAACTTCCTAAACGATTTTTTTATAGCCTGCAGATCCCAATACTGGACAAAGACCTCCCCTTTCTTCTTCCAAACCTCTCAGTTGTTTGTGATTTCTGCCTACGATTAACTCCATTAAAACCTGTTTTTTTTCCTTAATATTCCAGAAAAAGTAAACATCTCCAACCCAATAGACGCCGAAGCTAAAGCCCGTATATACTACGACGCCTGCATCGACACCAACGAGACCATCGAGAAGTTAGGTGAGAAGCCGCTGGTATCCGTCATCAAGCAACTCGGAGGGTGGCATATACTGCCGAACACCATGACCAAGCAGCCCTGGGACCTGCAAAAGTTGGTGCAGGAGGTGCAGAACACGTGAGTAGGAATGACCTTTGAAAAACTCTACAGGAATTTTGTATGTGTCACTTTTACATCCTTACCGCGTCCTGACGTAGTTGTAGGTATTGAATTGCAACTATACGATACTATATTGTTAAAGGATGGTCTACTTATGGTACACTTTCTTTTTGTTTCTGAACTAGGCTTATAAAGACTCCTTTAGACGATTATAATTAAAGAAAACCATACCTTATTTAAATTAGAGTCGATCAATTCTCGTACTTTTTCTGTATATAAAGGGGTCTTATATAAAGTCTTCTGTTTATTTTTAGATACAATCTGGGAGGACTATTTAACTGGGCAGTGACGGAAGACGATCGAAATTCATCAAAGCATATCATTGTTGTAAGTACCAACTTAGTTACATCTGAAACTAATAGAGTAAGTAACTTTTTAGCCACCGAGTAAATTTTTAGTACAACAAAGCCATATTGTCATTTAAGACCGATGATTTCATATTTTCATCTAGTTTAAAGCTTGCAAAGTATATCAAACCAATCCTTTCCAGCTCGACCAAGGAGGCCTAAACCTACCAACCCGCGACAACTACCTCAACAGAACAGCCCACAAGAAGGTCCTAGACGCCTACCTAGACTACATGACCCGAATATGTGTCCTACTAGGAGCTAACAAAACCGAAGCCAAAGCTCAGATGAACAAAGTGATTCTCTTTGAAACGGAACTGGCTAATATCACTACCCCCTCTGAGGATAGAAGGGATGAAGAGGGGCTGTATAATCCGTATACGATACGGCAATGGCAGAAGGAGGTGCCGTTCATGAATTGGACTATGTTCTTCAATGATGCTTTTAAGTTGGTTAATAAAACTGTGAGTATGGTCTTTTTCGCTTTTCATAAGAAACTCTCTAAAAGCCACGTTACTTTTTAGAGGTAGGCCCTATACATTTTAATGAAGTTGTTTTTCTACACTTACAACCATAAAACATACTTCAGATTCTAAGCCATTGAGAGATTGTATTTGTTCGCTTTTATATTAATTCCAGTGTAATATCCCTAAATATTTTTCCACAGATACCTGACACTCAAAGAATAGTAGTATACGCCCCAGAATACTTTAAAAACCTCACGAAAGTTATAAAGAAATTCAGCAAGAGTGAAGAAGATCAAAGGTAAACATATTAAGACTGTTTATTTTAATGTTATTAAATGTTTAAGATATTAAGTTTCTCATTTATGTGTTCAGCTTACATGCAGTGTTTATGAGCTTCGATGTTGAAATAAAATAAATTATCCTTTTTTCTGAGGCCCTGGGTCCCCTGACGATTCATTGAAGAAATCCACTTTTCTACATTCGGGTCTGGCTGTTTGTGGTACCTTCGTTGTCTCTGATTCTATAACAAATGTGCTTTAGCCATTTTCTTTGGGTTTAAAGTAAATTATATGATGTTGTCCACAGTTCTTTTGGTTTTTTAAAGGCAAAAACAATATGTACCAATCAATGCCTAAAATCTATCCCTAATATCTATACCTCAAATTTCAGAACCCTAACAAGTTACATGATGTGGCAAGTGTCGCGCTCGCTGTCGACCTACCTGTCGAAGTCTTTCCGCGACGCCACCAAGATCCTGCGGAAGGCGCTGTTCGGCTCCGAGGGCACGGAGGAGTCCTGGCGGTACTGTGTCACTGATACTAACAATGCTGTTGGTGAGTTCTTTGCTATATACTAAAAAATGTAAGGAAAAAACTATAGGGTATATTTTTTCAAGACTAAGTTATGGTAAAAGGGACATGGGAATAAGAGAATTATTATAATTATAAATTACATACTAGCGCTAGAAGAATATTGTCCATTCGTCCTATGTCTAGTTGAGATATGGATAGGAAATATCCTGTTTAGATGATCAATACTATAATATAATAGCAAGAAAATGATTAAGTCCCTTATGAGCATCCTAGCAGTTGCAGTAGCAGTGGCTAGGATGCTCAACCTTTTTGAAGTTTCACAAAGATTTTTGGCGCTGTAGTTCCTTAGTATATTTTGTGCTTTTAATATGTATCCAGAAAATACAGTGTGTTTTAGTTGCTGAATATTAAGTACCTACTTAAATCTTAGAAGACCAGAGTAATCTGGGAAATAGTAGAAAAAAAATAGCCTATGCCCTACGGGAGTGATTCAGGGTGTAAAATGATGATAAAAACAATGAAACTATTCGCGTTACTCTTTTTCAAAAAATAAACAACATTTCTTCTATTTTCATTCTTGACTGACATCTTACCTTTTCCAGGCTTTGCAGTTGGCGCCATGTTCGTCCGCGAAGTATTCCACGGCGAAGCGAAGACCCAAGGCGAGATTATGATCAACAACATCAGGAACGCCTTCAAAAGAAACCTTAAAAACCTCGACTGGATGGACGCAGAAACCAGGAAGGCTGCCGAAATAAAAGCGGACGCCATCACTGATATGATTGGTAAAATATGTAATGTCTTTATGATTATACCTCGGTCTGGCGCATTGGATGAGAGGCATGAATGGGGCAAAAAGTTAAGCAGTTCTTCTTCTTTTTGAGTTTAGTATCCAACTTTTGAAGTTCATCTGACCAAAAGGGTACATGGATGGCTGGGTCACTAGCCTCCATCACGTCCTGGATAGTGCAGTAAGGGATATAGAAAGAGGTTTTAGGAGTGTTTTTTAGGATTTTGTTTTTACACAAGTAAGTAGAAAGGCTTTGAAAGCCTGACGCACAGCCAAATCCGAGTTATAACTTTAAGATTATGATACGATTAAATGGGCCTTAAGATAAGGAAATTTTATGCCTTCAATAATGAAAAAGGTTTTTGACAAATTATTTGAATAATTTTCTACCTTTTGGTCTCTAAATGTATTTTAATTGATGTTTTAGACGCGGTAAAGTTTTTGTTGGTATTTTTGGTGTATTGCTTTTTGGTGTTCTTTTAGTAGTAGTAATGTTTTTTTTATTTATAAAATTAGGTTTAAGCTTCATTTAGTGTTCTGTTTCGTTTTTGCACCGTTATTATGAGTAAATAAGTACCCATATTTTTGTTCACATTTTAGTTCTGTCTAAGCAATTTTTGTATGTGTGTTTGTTCATTGTGTTGTTGTAAAGGCATGGCTTTAAAGTGCGCATGATTTTGAGGATCCTATTTCTTATTCTCATTTCAAGGACACCCAAATCTTATTAATCTTTTTAAACAGGTTTCCCCGACTATATCCTTCATAAAGCGGAACTGGATAAGCAGTATGAAGAGTTGGAAGTCAAGCCCAATGAGTACTTTGAGAATAACATCGCATTCAACGTATACAGTCTCAAAAACGACCTGAATAAACTGGACAAGCCTGTCAATAAGACTAAATGGGGTAAGAAAACTTCTTTGTATTTATTGTTATATTGAATTGTTAATATAGAGTCAGACAGTTTGAGATGATTATCAGTGATAGAGAGGGAATTCCAAAATAATCTTCTGGAAGAAATGTAGAAATAAGCGGAATCTAAGCGCTATACTTTGAATCTTTTTTCTATATGACGTAGTGTTCGAAATATATCATGGTAACAAGCCTTTTTAAGCCGGCTTTAAGACCTGTGGTGTTGGAAATATCCATCATATTCACAAGCGTAGTAATTTACTATCATAGGAGATGATGATAGTAACCAGGAGCAAGTTTACTGAAAAGAAAAAAAAAACATAACATAACTACTTTCTCTTAACTTTAATTAAACATCAAACTTACATTTTTTTATAATATCCTTTACCCCCAGGCATGACACCATCAACCGTAAACGCGTACTACACCCCCACAAAGAACCAGATAGTGTTCCCTGCCGGGATCCTGCAGCTGCCGTTCTATGACGGTGACAACCCTAAGGGCGTAAACTACGGAGCCATGGGGGTGGTGATGGGACATGAACTGACGCACGCCTTTGATGATCAGGGGCGGGAGTATGATAGGTACTGTGGTGGTTTTTTTCTATGGCATTATCATCGTCCACAGGCCTTGTCTTCAGTGGGGCATCTTGTTTTACGGGCCACTCTCAACTAGATTCAATACGAATCCTTTTCTATATTTTAGACCAATCTCTCTTGCTTCCGGACAACTGACGCTTCTTTTATTTATTTATTATTATTTCAGACCAAAAGTCCATAAAATGTTAGTAACAATGATCTTATACTATTGTTAGTATTTTAATATAAATAAACAAAACTAATTCTACTTTACAGTCTACATCGCGTGCAGTCTAATCCAATGGCCCAACATTGGATTGTCCCATTTATCACACAATACGCTCAGGATGCTGTGTGAACTGCCACGCATCCTGCGCAGGAGGGAAGCGCAACGTTTGCGTATGATGGCATGAAAACCATCAACTCTGGCCTCCGCAAACATGCCTGATGCACTACAAAAACGTGGCAGTCCATTCAACATTCTGAACGCATTGTTGTATTGAACACGCAGGGCGCTGTATGCCCTCTGCGTATAGCCGACCCACAGAGCGCATGTGTAAAAGGACTGGCAATAGGCTCTAAAGAGAGTAATTTTAACGTCCCTCGTACACCGCGCAAATCTGCGGATCAGCATATTACATCTGACAGCCAGCGCCCTGCGCTCCCGTTCAATGTCCATGTTGTCATTGAGATCCTCGGTGACCCAGTGACCCAGGTACTTGAAATGAGACACTCTAGTCAATGGTGTATTACAAATAGTAACTTGTGGCACATTCGAGTAACATTTGGTGCCCGCCTTAAAGACAAGTAACTCGCTCTTTTTGGCATTATACCTGAGGCCATGAGCCGCCGCATAATCTTCACACTTTCTTAGGAGCCACCTGAGACCGCTGATTGATGGACACAGCAACACCATATCATCTGCGTAACTTATATTATTAACACAAGTACCGTCAACGTGACATCCTATATGAGTGCTGCTGAGTTCATCAATCAGTCGATTGATGTACAAATTAAAGAGGCGTGGTGAGGTTATCCCCCTCTGCCTCACCCCGCACTCTGGTCTATATACATTAGATAGTGCTCCCGCCCATTTAACACTATTTGTCTGATTGTTGTACCAATACATAAGCAAAGAAATTACTGACCTGTCAACACTGCTTTCCTTCCTCAGCTTTTCCCAAAGTGTGTCATATTGTACCAGGTCGAATGCCTTGGACAAATCGAGGAAGCACGCATTAACTGGTGTCTTCCTAGCTGTGTAGTATTGGACAGTCTGCTTGAGACAAAGAATCGCGGTTTCTGTCGACAGGCCGGGCCTAAAGCCGAATTGCGCATCATGAAGTTTGATGTTATTCGCCATGTGTGTATCAAGCAGACAGTCCAACACCTTAGCTGTAATTGTAGCCAACGCAATCGGCCTATAATTAGAAGGGTCCGCAGTATCACCAGTCCTATTTTTTATGATTGGTACAACAATCGTTTTTATAAGATCACTCGGCAGGTACGAGTGACTCATACAGAGGGCAAAAAACATGGATAATACCCTGGGTAGGTGTACTCCAGCATATCGCAGGTGCTCGACACTTAGGTGATCATGTCCTGGAGATTTACCTCTAACCATGTTTTTTATTACATTGGCAACCTCCTTTGTGGAAAACTTTACATTATTCTCCAAGGAGATATCCCCATTGTCGGGCACTGTTGATAGGACTGATGCCTCTGGCTTTAAAAATGGCTCAACTTTAAATTGACTAACAAACATGTCTGCAATATCTTTAGAGTTACACAGTCCAGCCACACTCACTGGGAGACTCTGCTTGGGACTCATCTTACTGGTATCTTTCCAAAATTTTCCAAAATCCTTTGATTCATGACTTTTTGCTATTATATCTAATTTTATTTGGGATTGATTGTCACGACACCATTTCAATTTTCCTTTAAAACAACTACGAGTTTCGCGCATTTTATCATAGATATTACCCGTAGTTGGCCTACCACATAAATTCCACATCAAAAACGCAAGCCGAGCCTCACAATGAGCGCTTTTTACATGTTTATATTTTCGCTTCTGCGTAATTATAGCACTACGCTCCGCAGACTCCGTAAGAATACAAATAACTTTTTTGTACATGTCATCTAAAATGACCCTGTGTTGAGGGATCTCACACATTTTATCAGCACACTTAAAAAATTCTGATGGAAAATCTATTTCACGCAAACCTGAGTGACATAAATTTTCATACAATTTTATCTGATTAATATCCCGCTCCCCCCACACAACAGTATTCGTGCATGCATCAAAAAGTACAATGTTTGGTTCAATTAATTTGAGATTACATTCCATTTGAATAGGTAAGTGATCAGACCAATAACAATCATATAACACCTGCGCACTAATTATCGTACGCCGCCCGGTTTCTGTGACGACACAGTGGTCGAGCCAGCGCTTGCACCCGTGAGCTTCACTCACATACGTATACGCATCATTTGGTAGCAGTTCGATATCCGCGCAAGCCCAACACTGTTCCTCACAAAATTTTACTAACTCAGTATAAAATAATTCATTTATATGAGCATTATAATCTCCTAACATATATACGCACTGAATATTACTACTTTCTATAATGGCATACATTTCGCTCAAACAGTTAGTAAATTCAATTAAATTGTCACTAGAGTTGGTTGGCATGTATACCGAGAAAATAAGAACATCTCGATCTAATAATTTCACTTTAATTGCCACAAGACGTACACTATTACACTGAACAACACTCACCGATGTAAATAAACTTTTCCGCCAAAGCAAAGCCACTCCTCCGTAAGGCCTACCCTGAAGTAGACCAGCTGAAGTGTCGATGGCTGAAATTCCAGTATAGGTAAAATCATCGTGAATGCTTCCCAAGAAACCTAAATCATGTGGCATTAACCAAGTTTCTTGCAGTGCGATTACGTCAGCTGATACACACAGCCGTCTAATACATCCCACCGACGTTTTCACACCTTTACAATTAAAACTGACTATTTTAACAGATCTATCCATTTTTACTTGGTTTATTATTTTTATTCTGCGACTCAACTGTGTCTTTTCTGTTTGTCCTAAAATGAATGAAACGGCGATAGGTAACTCCTTCTGGCCAAAAATCTTCAGTCATAATAATATTTTCCTTTTGCTTAGGAATAAAGATCTTATAACTATCATAATCTTTAGTCAGTTTCATGTTAATTTTTTCAACATTGACATGTAAATCAGTTCTTTCTTTTATGTATGCAATTATGTCTTCTCTAGATACTTCTTTGTCTACATTGGATATATAAATGGGTATTTTAATATCTGCAGCTTTGAATTTTACTTCTGGCTTTAGAGTAGCCTTTCCTTTATTTCCATGAAATCTTTTCTTTTTCTGTACTAAAATCCACTCATCATTTTTCTCACACGGCGGCTGCGTTTTAGTTTTCAAAGCATTGGCAAACGACTGGTATTTTTCAATGTGTTCCGTGTTCGGGGTGACCGTATGTCCCATTCCTGTCGCTTGCTCTGACGTAGGCGCAGTCACCGCGGCCGGTAAGCGATGCGTCACCGTGCAGTCCTGCGCGCTCGCTGTGTTTACAACCGCTACGTCGGTATCTGCAGTCTCACCGTTGGTTTGAATTTCTTGTCTACCCTCCGTCAAAGAAGAACTCAATAACGGACTATTTAGCACGGATAATACAGTATCGTAACTGTTTGACTTTTCAAATTGGGAAACTACAAAACCGCCTCTTTTAGTATTTATTTGGTTAACGTATTGATTATTCATAACTGAGGCTTCTTTAAGCACTTGCAATTCACTTCTTATACAATTCACTTGTTGTACAGTAGCATATTTCTCCTTTATTTGATTCATCTCATTTTGCATTCGAAGCAGGTCCTTAAGTAATCTTGTAACATCAACACGATCGAAAACTACTGGAGGAAGCTTATGTAGGTCCCGCGCAACGAAAGTTGGTATCAGTTCAGGATCCGTTTCTTTTAGAAGACATATTATGTCGTCAATATCACGTGCAGTCTTCTTTTCTCGTTTCCTTCTAATATTTCGCCTCGATGTAGGGAGAGAGTCAAATAGTAAACTCTTTGCCTGCGTTATATCATCTTCGGTAAAAGCACTTGCACATATTCTACCAATACTTTCTTCGTCCATCACGTCTAACTTGTTACAGACGAAAGACAGTACCTCGCTTATGACCACATTACAGTTGGAACATTTCAACACTTTCGATGACACTGTCGCCATCGCTTTACGTATCTACGATAAATATAGTCTAAAACTCGCGACAAATGCACGTCCATTTACAATGTGCGCGCGCGCAAGACTGCTCTTTTGCCTTGCCTGTTTTTATTTCCTTCGAAATATTTTTTTTATCGCCATTTTAGTTTCAACAACTTCCACTCAACAACTCACTCAACTGGATCATTGATTAGTATACGCTTTTTTACCAGTTGTTGATTTTGAGGCTATTCATTGTTTGAATACGGTAATGCTTTAGTAATTATTCTACCTTCTCCACTATATCTCAATTTTGTATTTTCCTTCCAGATTCGGCAACCTGAACCAGTGGTGGAACAACGCGACGATAGGCAGATTCAAGAAGCGAGCTGAGTGTATTCAGAAGCAGTACTCCAGCTACACCGTCGATGGACACAACCTTAATGGGAAGCAGACACTTGGTAAGACTTTCACTGTATTCTGGTGCTGATGCAAAAACTAGAAAAAGTTAATGGGTGGATCCAGGACCTCCAACTATAGAGCTATGTCGAGGATTTTGTGAATCGGAATAGGTTCCCGATCGCGTTTCATATAAATGTTTTTTTTTTTAGTAAATAGAAAGTTAATATGCGGTAAATTCATAAAATACTACTTATTTTTCTTGGTTGTTCATAATGTGCGTCTAATATAAGCTACTTAGCCGTTATAAGCAAACAACAAATTCCAACTATGATACTGCTACAACCCTTCACTTAGTACAAGTACACTATATTGCATTCCATGCCTTTCCCTTAAATATTGTTACTCACAATACTCAACGTTAATTATACAATTTTTAGGAGAGAACATCGCAGACAACGGTGGCCTGAAAGCCTCGTTCCACGCCTACCTGGACTACAGAAAAACCTCTAAAGTTAACCTCACTCTGCCCGGATTGAAATATAACGACCGACAGCTGTTTTTCATCTCATTTGCACAGGTAAAGATCGCCATTTTATAATACCTAGATTCCCTGTTAATGTAAATCTTTTACCATCGGTCTTACCTTGGGATACCGTGTTACGGGAAGAAATAAGTTGTGACGGTCAGAAAGGCAGTCGCTCCACGTAGAATGCGGAAACCGGTAAGACGAGTTGATCCCAACATAGCTTGGGAAGAGTCCAGGCAGCGGATGTCCACTTGGATGTCGAAAGTGTCGCATTACACTTTGCCATCATTTTGTACATCTGACATGACAGCCATATTTAAAAATAAAACACATAGAAATAAAATTTGTGTACAACAGATCTGTATTTTTAAACTATGTTATATTTCTCTTCAGGTATGGTGTTCGGCAATGACCAAAGAATCTACAAAGATGCAAATAGAAAAGGATGACCACACCATTGCGAAGTACAGGGTCATAGGTCCCATAGCTAATTTAAAGGAGTTTTCCGAAGAGTTCCACTGCCCAATAGGGTCCAAAATGAACCCCACGCATAAGTGCGAAGTATGGTAAAATGCTTAATATTGAGCTTTTGTCAGACTTGGTAAAAGAAACGAACAGGTTTCTTGGAGTATGATCACTTTGAAATAGGCTAAAATCTGGCCTAGTGCGTACAAGAATGAGAAATGTGTAATATTTCATAGAACTGTTTTTATTCGAGAATCTGATTTGAGTAGCTTGGCAGCAGACTTTGGAAGAGCTACTTAGGACATACGAAATTATAATTAGGTGCGAGTTTTACTGCAAAAGAAAATGGCCTCTACACATAAGGCAAAAGGCTTTTCAGAAGCTATTATTAGTCTTATGCGCCCACCCTGTTTGTTTCTTTTACCAACCTAGCATGTTAGGGTGCAAACCCAAAGATTTTGATATTTATATTGTATGTATATATGAGCTTAGCTGTTGTGTAGACACGGGTATATGAGTTATATAGTCTAATGCTAAATATATAGAGCAGAATGATTTTGTAAATATTGACAGAGTGGTTAGTTATTATTATAGTACAATAAACAAAAAACCACATAATAATAGTAATACTTTATAAACATAGAAAATCGATAAACAAATGGATTTAAATAGACATTTTAACGATTTGCTAGCCATTTATTTAACAGTGAATAAAAAAATATCCTTCATACCTATGGCAGAAAAATAGGTTTTTAATAGATCGCCTCAATGATGAAATGAGAAAGTAAATTGATTTTTTCATGTGATGAAAATCGATTTATTACAAACGTAAAAAGCTTCAGCAAATGAATTAAGCAGTTTATTGATCGATGCAATGATTTTTAAGTTGAGAGTACAGAGTAATGGGGCAAAGTCGAGTGCCAAAGTAGTTCATGATTAAACACAGCTCCTTTAATTTGAGTGATTATTCATAGGTTATAATTTTTTATAAACACTCGAGTGTTGACAATTAACATTGTCAATAGATACTTTTTTCAATAAAGAGTTATTCAAGATATTCCGATATAAAAGTTCAAAAATCGCATGAATTCTAACAAACAACAAAAAATCCTTTTTTTTTTAAATGGTGTCACTAGCAATGTAAGAAAACAATCGTGTTTTATCAACTTTGTGGTATCCAAACGCGATGATATTAGATTAAGTACTTATTTCCATATCTAATTCAATTTCGAATCATATTCTTAAATGCTTTCGTAATGAAATATCATGATAATTCAATTATTAAACAAATAAAAAGCAAAATTATTTAACGTCAAATTAATAATTCCCGCGCTAGCGTGGTAAATAATTTGACAGAAATAGATTGCCATATCAACCACGTATAATTATTTTGGTATATTTTTATTATGAACTTAAATGATTTGTTTATTACTTCGAACACACAATCGCTATATAAACAACTAAATTTATTTACATTGACGATCAAATAAAAAAGTTGGTGGGTTTTATCAATTTAATTTAATCATTTCTATTTCAATGTATAGTCAGCTACAAAAGTGTTACCTCGAAATCAGTTGACTTATAAAATTGATGTGGGTGAAAATATGTGTGGTAGGTTTTTTTGTGGCTGGTTAAACATTTCATAATTTTAAGTTGAATGTATTAACGTGCTATGTCTAGACATAATGTACTTATTGTATGGTCGTAATTTATAATAGTGCCATCTATTAGTTTCAAACGTCAACTAGTTTTGTAGACCGTTTTATAAAAGATGCTGGTCATTTATTATAATATAATTATCATGCTTTATTTATATCGATTAGATATATTTGTGTGATATGTAAGATTTGTATGTGTGTCGTGTTTTATTAGGTACAGTCAATAACAAAATCTGTGCTATTAATCATCGTTCATAACTATTTTTTCTGAGTCATCTTTAACTTTTACTTATGTGCACAAATTTTGGAACTGACTGTATAAAATACATTATTTTTGTATATTTTACATAATCAGATTTTATTTTATCGATGTTTTGCTTTAAAGTGTATGTTAACCAGTAGATAGCTATTTGTGTATATTTTAAGAGCAGGAGTACAAATAAATGTGAGATTTCAGATATTGTAACCAAGTGCGATGTTTGCTTAGCCAAATATATAATCCACGGTTTAAATACGGTGGACCTTTGAGCAAATTTTAACTATATATAAGTACTTAGTAATTTTTGTCGATCAATTCAATCAATATAAATAAAAAATTGCTTTGATGTTTTGATGTATGCGTAATTTATATATAACGTTCAAATCATTTATTTAAGTGTGAAAAAACCAGTCAGCAGGATTTAATGTAATATTGAAAGTGGTGGCAACTGATTACTAACTACAAATGACAATAAACTTCTTGTCTATAAATGTCCCCTTATGTATAACAAGTTAAAATCTTTTATATTACAAATCATCACCATCATATATTCGAACATACAACAAGTCACAATCAATTTGTTGTATTAAATTAAATCTCATGATTTTTCGTCTTAGTTTATAAATTACCCTAATCTACATAAGAAACTATGTAATCTTCATTGATATTAATATATAAAATGGTATAGCTTGGTTGTCGGCAGTTTTGCAGTTAGCAGGCGCAATACCAAATTGTCGCCTAAAATTAAAATGCAAAATCTGCAAAACTTTCCACTTAAGAAAGCTCTTTAATTGCAAACAGAAAACTATTTAAATCAGGAGCTAGTTTACTATAGGATCATAATAGACAAGAAAAAATAATATGAACCACTAATATAATAAGTAAATAAAACATAGTTATAAAAATATGTGACTACCAAACTTTGTCTCCCATTAGTAACTCATACAATTCCATATCATTAGAAATGTCTTAAATTGTGACCAAAATAGTTATAGCTACTTATATCAACTTCATATAGACCTAATTAGTATTTTTATTATATTACACAGAATAACTTCCATTGTAACAGAGATCTGTAACAGTATTAAAAATGTCGTTAAGTACAGTAATCCACACGTTTGTGGTAAGTACGAGTTATGAAAATCACCCTTATTACTTTTGAATAAAAGCGCTGATAATGTAGAATCTTACCACTGTTGTGCGATTGACTGTACGGCATAATGAAAGAAGTCGCAAAAATTAAAATGGCGTCAAATAGATCTGAATACAATCTTATTGTGGTGTCACGTTTTGTGACTAAAGAAACGCATAGATACGGTAGTAAATATTGTTAGCAGTATTATAAACAGGACATATATAATGTTGCGATATAGCAAGATTGCCAAAGTATATATTAATTACTTAGTTTTTTGTTTAATTTATTACATTATCGCAAAACACTAACATTCAGACGAACAAAATGATTTTATGTGTTAATGACTGATTTATAATTATTTGTCGAATGTTCATGAAAATAAAATTGTGTTTTCAAACTTTCCAAAAACGTTGTTTGATTTTATATCCCCTCCACATAAAACTGATTTGGATACTTTACTGTACCTACTTTGGCTTTTGATTACAATTTATTCTTTAAACTAACTAAATGCGGACAACTTCACAGACATTGCTCTGAACCCAAAAAAAGTAGCTAAAGCACTTGTGTTATGGAATTCAGAAACAACGAAGGTACCACAAAACCAACCTTTCTTCATTGCCTCGGGGCCACTCGATGGTAATGTAGAAAAGTTGGTTTCTACAATGACCAGTCCGGGGAGCGGTCGAACCCGGGACCTGAGAACTAGGGGATCATAGCAGAAAGCTATATTTTATCATTATTGTGTTTCTATAATTTATTAAAGAATCATTTTAATTCAATTAGCAGCGATTAGTTACACAATGTAACAGGTGTATAACGAATTGATCAATTAAGGTCACTTTGCTTTTCAGTAAATCATTATCATTAATCTCCTAATAACACTTTTGTCCTCGAATGTACATGGTAATGTTACCAGTTGCAATTAAATAGTACGTACTAAATAATAAAATATCAGAAGGGTTAAATGGTGTACAATAGTACTGTGTGAATCTTAAAACTTTTTATTTTTATATACATACATTTTTCATTCGATAGATGAAAAACGAGTTAATTGAATTGATACCTATGTGAGTAAACATATTATAAATGTAAGGAACGAATAAGGCTTATGGGTGCCATACTAAATTGCAAACCTTTTTTGCGCCGTTCTTTTTCTGATCTGAGACGGTGTTTACAATATTTTACAAATATATTATCTCCAAGACTAAGACATTACATCATCTGATCTTATTTAGTTTAGTTTAATAACCAACCGATACTTTAATTATCTAAACCTATAAAGCTAAAACATACTAACAAAATTTTGTTAGCAAGCGCGATCGTGGGTTCTAGCCTTATCTGTAGAAATACAGGCGGAGTTGGCCAGAGTGCGCCGAGTGCGGTCCAAAATTCAAAATGGCGGACCAAAACGCTTTTTGATACCGCATTGCTGCGCTTCTTTAGAATATAATGTTGTGATTTCTGATCAACATTTAGTGTTTTGGCCGCCAATGTCAAATTGTATCATAATAAATATTGTGTTATTCGTCACATTGTTGTATTTTTGGTAAGTACAAACATTATTAACTAAAAAGAATAACTTGAATAATGCGTTGTGGGTTTTTGTGCTATTCAGAATTTCAGATGTAAAAATAAAGTTTATGTGGCGTGTACTTTGTATTTAGTGGGAATGATCTAAAAACATGTTTTTATTGACTTGTGCAATATTTTGAAGAAAACTTTAGTGAAAGCCAGTTTGCATCTAATATTCAGTTTCAGTAGGCTACATGGCTTCGAATGACAGCTATAGTTGTTAACCGGTATATAATTAAAATAAGGTTAACTGCAAACAAAATCTTTTCGAAGGATAACATAACTAAAGGGGGTCCTACCAAGTCCTAGTACATATTTATTATTTATCCTCTATTTGGTATGTATTGTATACGTTATAGATTACTTTGACCTTTCGCTATGACCTTTTACTATGCTTACTATTGCTTACATATACAAAAACTGATCACAAATGTTCTGTGTAGGAGTTGTTTTTTTTTTTATTTCTGAATTATTACATAGTAAAAATATGGTAATGTACGATTTATTGAAGTCGTTAGTCTAAAAACATATTGATGTTTAGTATTGTTTGTGCATACAGACACAAGATTCAAACTAACACAAACATAAGAGAATCTTACACATAATAATCAAAGTTAGAGTTCACCGTCTAAACTCCAGTAAGTATAGTAACATTTACATGTTAATAAACTTTAAAATTGATTGCCATTGATCATATAATATAATGGTTTTGTTTTGCTTGTCAATATGCACAATACAACTGTGTTTAGTTACTCACTAAAATAACTATATGATCCTTGAAACTCTCATTAATAGATAAATTCTATTAGGTCTATAATACCATCATACTTGTACAAACATTGTTTTTTCGTCCAGAGCTGCCGCAGTTAGTAAGTACCTAGTTGTTAAGTTAGCCTCATGGAGGTACTTAATGCTTTACTAGATAGAGTTGGCGTGACATGGATACGTCTCCAGCCAGACTAAAAACAATTCATAATAAAATGTTCTCGGTTAAAGTCTTCCTTTTTGTCTTTTACAGAATGAGAGAACTTCTAAAGTAACTCATCAAAATGGATCCAATAGTAGTGAAGACTGAAATGCAGAGTAATGGAGAAATATTACTATTCTATGTTGATGGTAAGTTTAAATGTCATATATATTACTAAAGTCATTGATTACAAATTCCAAGTCGGTAAATACTTTCCTGACTGGTTGAAGTTCAGTTACCTATTCACATTTAGAATCTTTTCATTGAGTTTCAAGAGATTGCAATCCATTATAACTCCATTCTAGTTTCCTATATTAGAGTTTACTTATTTTGTTAATCTTTCTAATATAAAAATGATCATTAACTGCTCTAAATCCTTATACAAACAACTATGAGTTCACCTACCGTCTATTGTCTTTATAATAATAGCTGATTGTACTACTTGTATTAAATATTCTTAATTTTGTAATTACATTGTTTATTCCAGAAAATGGAGGCAACGAAGAAGGAGTTCTAACAACAGTTGAAAGCATAGAAAACCAAGCTATACAGCTCCAACAGGACACTTCTTACATAATACCAGACGATGGTGTCACCAATGAAATTAAAATAGAACAGTTACAAAGAGATAACTGGACTGAGGACCAAACCAAAAGACTCTTAGTATTCTACAATGATAATAAACAGACTTTCATAACAGGGTCCACTAAAAAGAATCACCTTTGGACCGTGGCTTGTAAGACCATGCTCGTAGGCAAAAACCCTAACGCTTGTGAAGCTAAACTACAAAGCTTAAAATCAAAGTACTTTGAAATCTGTGGGCACATACAGAAAGGAGTCTATGTAAAATGGCCATACTTTGAGCTCTGCCACCAAATATTTCACGATGAAAGTGCAGTTATAACAGTTGAAACATTGACAACCCCACCTGAAACTCAAGTTATTAAAGTCCCGGCTTTACAACCGACTTATGATAATGTTATGGTAGTGAAGAAAGTTAACAGTCGGACTAAAGCCAATGAGAATGTTGAGACGATGCTGAATTTGTATTTGAAATACAAGAAAAACTTTCAACAGGAGTACTGGAGGCGAGGGTTATGGGAAACTATTGCTATGGAAATAGGGGAAGAAGATGGTGAATATTGGCAGAAGCGGTTCCTAAACTATAAACAGCATTATCTAAGGCTGTTAGATAAGAGACGGCTTAGTGGCTCTGAAGGCATCAACTGGCCATACATGGAGTTATATGACAAAATCTTCGAAGGTGATGAAGATTTTCATAGAAAATACCTCACTGATGAATACAGAATGATTGAAAGTGAAGCTATCGCAGAAACTGAACCTTCAAATCAAGTAGAAGACTGGAATACAACGGAAACTACTGTTCTAGTTAAATACTGCTATGATTGCTTTGACGAATTTGAAGATCCGACGATACCAAACAATTTCTTATGGACTGAAATAGGTAGATTACTCGACAAGACGGCTGATGCTTGCAAACAGAAATACCAAGATCTCAAAAACGAGCACTTAGACAAGTATATAGAAGGTTCTTATAACCTCCGAAATAGGAACCCAATGGCTATATTATTTGATAATATAATATCTAAGGAGATACAGTTGGAAATAAGTAAGAACGTTAATAAGCCTGAACAATTAGAGATTTGGAAGACAGATGAACTAGATGAGTTGGTTCAATTCTTTTATGACAACATAGAAATGTATAAGGATCTTATTTGTCACTTTGTGTGTTGGGCAGCGGTTATAAAAAAGTTGAAAAGAAACCTTCATAATTGTAGAAGCCAGTGGGAAGATCTTTTGAGTCTTTATAAAACTATTTTGGAAGATAAAAAAGAGAATCCTGATATGCAGATTGATTGGAGATATATAGAAGTTTTTGATAGGATTTTTGATTATGGTATGGATGCCAATTTGTTGGATGGATATGAAACTAACAAAGATAGTGAACAGCAGAAAAATAGTGGGAAGATTGGTGGTAAGTTCATTGTTTATTATTTTCATAAGTTTTTTTCAATATGTTAATGGGTATGTAAATCATGTGTATTGTCTTTTTGCTATCATTATAAAATATCTTTACCATGAACTTGAAAAAAGACAGTTGAAGGCTCATATTTTATTTAGCATAGGTATACATATCTTGTAATAATGTAAAAATTGGTAGTTTTAAAACATGGATTTAAAAATATTATTTATGTTTGTGATTTAGTATGCATATTTATATTTACAGTGAAAAAAGTAACCATAAAAATGGATGACGCTATTGAAGAATTCTCCGAAGATGACGAATCTTTCGACGAACGTGGTTTCACGAAACGCACAAAACGCCGCTCCGGAGACTCCAAAGCCTTCAAAATACTAGAATACTATCAGAAAAATAAAGACAAGTTCTCCACAACGAACAGAAACAAACATTCTCTATGGGAAGTGTTGGCTAAACAAATAGGTATTTCAGCTACACAGTGCGCCCATAGATTCAGGAATCTAAAACAAGTCTACACAGCTTATGTCCAAAGAGAGATCAATAAGCCAGAAATGCCAATACTCTGGCCATACTACGCTCTGTGCAAAAAAGTATTTGGCTACCGAGCAATAAAAAACAAGCTCAAAAACGGTAAGCTCGATTCAGACGACAGTGAAGACTGGTCCGCTAAAGAAATAAAACAACTAATCAATTACTTCGCTCAAAACTTGGACGATGAGAATGTAGATGATAACACAAAATGGACGGACTTAGCTGGAGAGATAGGTAAAAGCGAGAATTCTTGTAAAGAAAAGTTTTTGGAACTTCGTAAGTCTTATAGGAAGTTGAAGACGATGAAGAGTAGGAACTCTGATGTGAAGATATCTTGGAAGTATTTTGTTATGTTTGAGAAGATATACAGTGCTATGGAAGAAGGGAATGATGCTATGCAGGTAGATGATGAACAGGAGACGTACTTGACTATCGAGGGTTCTGATGAGAAGGTGGAGCAAGAAGGTTGGTATACATTGTTTTAGTAGTTTTTTACTGTTAATATTACTATTACATAATTTTATTTAGAAGTCCTTTTATTTAATTTTCTTACTAAACTTCATTTTCAAATAATGACCTGTAGCGAGATGATACTACCTGGACAGTGAAATAGTTTTTAATATGTACTTTCCCTGTACTAACTACAATGATTAAATACAAAATAATTTAGCATTAAATCATACTTAAGTTTAACTAACAATTAACGATGATTTATAATTATAATCATAGGTAAAACAAATATTTACAGGAATTAATACTACATTTTAACGAAACATATTTCCATTTTTGTTACAGAAGATGACTACCAATGTATCATAGTTATACCGGAAGGTCAAGACATATCACAGATAGACTCAGCTCAGATTATAATACAAGGCCCAGACCAACAGCAAGACCAAGAAATGGCCGAAATTACATCGGATTACATCGAACAAACCGACCAAAACGGTCAAACAGAAGTAAAAGAATCAAAACCACTCCTGAAATGGACAAAACGCTCCAAAAAGAGGCTTCTTATCTTCTACATCAACTACATAAGATCTCATAAAGGTAAAGAAATAAGCGCCAAAGAAATGTGGGCAGAAATTGCCGCGAAATTAGGCGACAAAACACCATTATCCTGCAGAAAAATGTTCGCGAAACTCAAAGCTAATCATAATAATAGCAAGGAAATTGATGAATTCAATCCTAATTCGAAGAAAACTCCCTATTACACATTAATGGAAAAGGTAATTCGTTTGAAACCGAAATTCGTGAAAACTGACCAAAATAAGGCGTTGAAAGACGGAAAAGTTTACAAAGATGTTGTATTGCCTGATAATAAAGTAGAACAAGCTTTACAATACTATTTAGAAAACATTGAAGATTTTGTAAGCCCAAGGTACGAGAAAAAATACTTATGGACCGAACTCGCAAACTATGTCTGTGAGCCTATTACTAAAGTCTTCAACAAAATAAACTATTTAAAACAAGCATACAACTTAAATACAGATGAAGTTGCCGGAGAGAAAACACCATTCTCTGACCTTCTAAAAAGTATTTTAGCTAGAGAAGAGGCTGTGAAACTTCTATTAGAAAATACACCAAAACCAGTCGTTGAAGATTCTGGGATTGAAGAACCTTGGACTGATGAGGAGACAGAACAACTACTAGAATGGTACCTAAGCAATCTAGACAAATTCAAGAACCCTAAATATGTTAGGACCTACCTTTGGATGGAGATTTCTGAACTGCTAAACAAAACCGCTATAACTTGCTCTAAGAAAATGTCTGAAATAAGAACTCAATACAGAACTATGGTGAGGGAAAGACCAGATGAATTGAACCAATGGCGGTTCCTAAATTTGTGTCAGAAAATTTATGGCACAGGGAAAAAAGGCAAGTCCGACGAATGATATTATGAGTTCCTAGTAGTTTAGATATGACTGAAATTGAGGCATTTCATTCCAAGTGAAAAAGAAAACATAACCACTATTCTGGCAACAAAACTGTGAAGAACACATCTATATTTCAATACTTATAAATACCTACAATACAAAAGTAAGTCTGTCTGTTACACTTTCACGACTAAACAGCTGAACCGATTTTGATATGTTAGCTTGGGTTTAAAGAGAGGGCATAGGTTACTATTTTATGCTATAAATATTCGTTTCCAAATATTCTGTAATGAACCTATAGGTATTGTCATACCTAAACAATATAGCGAACTGTAAATAGTCTTAAAATTATGTTAGCATTATTAAAAATTATTTTAGTTAAGACCTAGCGATGTATATTTTATTAATAATAATAAAAGCTATGATAAAAAAATGCTTTTTATTATGAAGTTTGCACATATTACCATGCATATAATATTATTTTGTTATATATTTGTACTTCTATTTCTTATTGCTACAATATCTCAGAACGTGATACTTATTATTGAATAAATATAAGATGAGTAATGAGTTAATTCATAATATTCATTCCCGAAATCAGGCTTTGTTGGGTTATATTACTCGTTATTTATATCTACCTTTCTATGTTTAATACGTTGCTTAAATAATCACAGAAACTTTTCAAAATAATTTTACAAATTTGTAATCTTCAATCAAAGCAGACAAAATGGTGTAATAAAATAGATTTTCATTAATTAATGGTGTTGTTGGGTCAAATTTGTTGTGTAGCAAGTGGCACAAGGCCGCTAGCCAGCGCGGGCAGGTAATCCTGTTATGTGTGCCGGACATAGGCTGGCGGCTATAAAGTAAGGCTACTTTGTAATAGTCACTGAAAAATAAGAAATTGTTTGATTTTATTAAAATATGTTAGGTGTTTTATACTGGTTGGAGGCGTTAGGAATGTCTTGCCAACTTAGTCCGATAAAGCAGTAAAAGCCTCCATGAGGCTAACAGCAGCTCTCCACAAAAAAAGTTTTCATCTCTGATGCAAAAAGAGGGGTGTTATTGTGGGATTCGTCTGTGTCATCGTAGATCCTAAATGTAAGAACTGACTTTGATTTACGAAGCGCACACAACGGAAGCCTTCAGATATGAATATTTTTTCCCGTTCTTGCAATTTCTTGCAACTGAACGATATATCCTAATATTAACCAGAATACTAAAAGCGTATTTAGCTGATTAAATATTTACAACTGTTTTGATATTTTGTCAGTGTGTGGAGTAGGACAGCTATAATAATTGTATAGTATATATTAATAATAACTACTTTTTCACTTTCTATTAGGATCTAAAACACCTATTTACCTAAAATCGCTAACGCTTGTAATCATCCCCGCTTCCATCTCTCACTGAAACCGCACCCTTATTTTTCACACTTCAGCAAAAAGTGCTTCGGTACGACTGAAAGCAGTCGTGTGTTTACTTTTACTTAGTAAATAGAAATATGTCAATAGATAATAAAAAAAGATTTCATGACTATCAGTTAAAAATACTACTCTGACAGTGAATTTGAAGTGGATCATGAAAATAGTGAATTAACTGTGCAAGACTAAAAATGTGTGTTAATTAAGGTGACATCTAATTAAAAGTAGTTTGGGTTAGTCTGCAGATGAATCTGCAGGGTATTTAGCTGAGCGAGATATTTTAATAAAAGTGTGAAAATATCCCTTAAATAATTCCAATTAATTGAAAAGCCAGAATGATGATTTACACAAAAGAAGAAAAGCTGACTGACTGAGTTTTTTGTATGGATTCAAATTGATAAACGAGGTGATTTTCGATTATTTAGTCTAATAAAAACTATATCTATCTGACTAAAACTACTACATATTTATTTTTAGGCACCTTTTTCAGGATTTTGGTTGCAATGCTCACTATTTAATTCACTTTTCAAAAGATTTCCTTAGTACTTACGCTGTTTCAGACGCTATTTCTACATAAGTTCTTCTAATATTGTTATGTGTTTTTAAAAGTTACCTAGTAGTAATAACTTAACTGAGTATAAACTAAGTAGGTATAAAATACCTATAGAAAGGGCAATAAATGAAGGGAGGTCGACATTCACACTATATTGAGCTGAGGCATTGTATAAGAAGCCCCACGCGTACCGTATATCGACAAGCGCGATGCAGTCTTAGGATTATTCATAGTTTACTATACCGATATATAAATGGAAACACTCTTAGGTACTAAGTAGGATAAAAATACAATAATGTGTCATAAAATGTACGTTGACAGAATAAGGGGATTAGCAGAGGTTAACAGAACTGTAGTTTGCAGCACTAATAGGTAAAGGTTGCGATTGCCCTTATTTACTTATTGGTTAAAAACTATCGAGCTACATCTCCCTGGTAAGGAAGGCAAAGTATGTTGTACGAGATACATGCTTAATCGTACATAGACACTGCTAGAAAACTGAATTGCATGATCATCATCATTCTAGGGCAAATTCACTCACTGCTGAGTGTAGTCCTACCCTCTATCCCTGTCATATACTCATAGAGTAGCTACTTACAGTAAATTTTCATAGGCATTTATAGGTGCTTATGTTAAATGACAATCCCGTATTTGAACCACATTACTGAAAAGGATGGATAAGATAAAGGATGATCGAGCACCTGAAAAGGTGTCGAAACGTCGGGAACTAAAATTCAAATACAAACCGCGGAAAAAATCCGTAAAAGTAGTTTTATTTCAATGTCTAACATTCGCGTAAACCTCAGAAAACAATAAGGATGGATAAGTTATCAAAATCATTTTATAATTATAAGGTCTACTTAGCTTAAGATTAACAGAAGGGGTTATCGCGAATAACATTCAGCTTAGTTAGTACAACATTGTAAACAGTTAACACCTTGCAGCCCTTGTAAAAGGATTACACTTGTATGTGCGCTGGTATTCAATTATAATAAAAATAACGTGCATTTTATAACATCAAGGTTACTTGTAAGCCTGCTTCAAGTTGCAGGGTTAGGCTTACTACTAGATAGGCTTAGGGGTCAAGATAATGCCTATATCTTCTTAGTAGTCTTGAGAAGTGCCTTGGATAAGTTCTTTTGAACTCTCTAGTGTGAAGTTTGAGAGGAGATTTGAGACTGCACTTATCTGTAAATATGCGAAGAAGAGCTATTGATTTCGGTACAGTAGTAGTGCGAACTTAAATTGATTACATTTTTCGTGGTCCATTAATTTTGCTATGTAATATTTTCTTCTATTTAGCAGGAAAGGGTTTAAAATAATTTAATTTTCATGGTCTACTGACAGCTATCCTGAATTTTTCATTTATGAGTTCGGGATGGAACTAGCAACTGTGGTTTTTGTAGATCCTAAATCGGATTGAAACTGAAACTTAGACCAAATAAAAATGCTGCTCAAATACCAATCATAGTGAATAGTAAATATTAAGTGAATAAGTTGTGAAGTGAAGTGAATCAAGATGGAAATACTAGTGGAAGTGTTTGTGACAATATTAATAACAATAATAAATACGTGTGAGGCCGGCAGAGTGCAAGCTGCTGTCAGTTTTTTGTAAGTATTTAATTTTGGTCAGTTTTTTATTAAAAACTGTACATGAATTGATAAAGAAGAGTGTAGAAAGTCCCTGTCATCCAATAAGACTTAGGTATTGGAAGTTTATTCAATCAACGATAAATAGTTTTTTTAATACCTGAGTGTAGTTGGATAAATATCTAAACTATATTACTATATCCGTCGGATGATGGTGATCTAGTAAAGAAGAACTGTTGTGCTATTCCCAAAATTGTTACTGTGAATTTAATTTGCCGTTCTACATTTGATGTGTCTTAAAAATAATGCGATATATTCAGAGAAACAGCAGATCATGGGCCAATTAGCTTACAAAATTCCCTTCACATTCCAGGACAAACGCCTCATACCAAGAGATAGAGCTGAAGTCAGAGTCCAGTCTATCACTCCGGGACATTTTACCAGAAAAAGCCAAGTTCTACGACAAGAACAGGGCTCCCAAACTCCAGGGACAACCAACTATCGTCTATTTCCACGTCACTGTCCTCTCCCTGGACTCCATCAATGAGGAGAGCATGGTGAGCTGATACTTCTCAAGTTATTTTTATGTGGCCACATTCTTAGGAACACGTCATGGGAAAACTCTCTTTCGGAATCTTTCCCCGGGAACTTATTTCCCGGGATCTCTTTCCATTGGTAGGAGAGGAGGAGGGAGAAAGATCCCGGAGGATGATCTCGAGGGAGAGACATCCCGGGGGATGATCTCGAGAAAGAGAGTTCCCGGATCCCTCGGGATCATCCTCCGGGCACTCATGTCCCATGGATTTCTCTCCCTCGGGATCGTCCCCCGGGAACTCATCCCCCGGGATCTCACTCCCTCGTGATCATTCCCCGGGAACTCATCCCCTAGGATCTCTCTCCCTCGGGATCATCCCCTGGGAACTCATCCCCCGTGAACTCATCCCCCGTGAACTCATCCCCCGGGAACTCATCCCCCGGGAACTCATCCCCCGGGAACTCATCCCCCGGGAACTCATCCCCCGGGAACTCATCCCCCGGGAACTCATCCCCCGTGAACTCATCCCCCGGGAACTCATCCCCCGGGAACTCATCCCCCGGGATCTCTCTCCCTCGAGACCATCCCCCGGGATCTCTCTTCCTCGAGATCATCCCCGGGAGCTCATCCCCCGTGAACTCATCCCCCAGGATCTCTCTCCCTCGGCATCATCCCCCGGGAACTCATCCTCCGGGAACTCTCCCTCGAGATCATCCCCCGGGAACTCATCCTCCGGGAACTCTCCCTCGAGATCATCCCCCGGGAACTCATCCTCCGGGAACTCTCCCTCGAGATCATTCCCCGGGAACTCATCCTCCGGGAACTCTACCTCGAGATCATCCCCCGGGAACTCATCCCCCGGGATCTCTCTCCCCCGGGAACTCATACCCTGGGAACTCATCCTCCGGGAACTCTCCCTCGAGATCATCCCCCGGGAACTCATCCTCCGGGAACTCTACCTCGAGATCATCCCCCGGGAACTCATCCTCCGGGAACTCTCCCTCGAGATCATCCCCCGGGAACTCATCCTCCGGGAACTCTCCCTCGAGATCATCCCCCGGGAACTCATCCTCCGGGAACTCTACCTCGAGATCATCCCCCGGGAACTCATCCTCCGGGAACTCTCCCTCGAGATCATCCCCCGGGAACTCATCCTCCGGGAACTCTACCTCGAGATCATCCCCCGGGAACTCATCCTCCGGGAACTCTACCTCGAGATCATCCCCCGGGAACTCATCCTCCGGGAACTCTACCTCGAGATCATCCCCCGGGAACTCATCCTCCGGGAACTCTCCCTCGAGATCATCCCCCGGGAACTCATCCTCCGGGAACTCTACCTCGAGATCATCCCCCGGGAACTCATCCTCCGGGAACTCTCCCTCGAGATCATCCCCCGGGAACTCATCCTCCGGGAACTCTCCCTCGAGATCATCCCCCGGGAACTCTCTCCCTCGAGACCATCCCCCGGGATCTCTCTCCCTCCAGATCATCCCCCAGGAGCTCATCCCCCGGGAATTTTCCCCCTCGAGATCAACCCCCAAGAACTCATCCCCCAGGATGTCTCTCCCTCGGGATCGTCCCCCGGGAGCTCATCCCCCGGGAACTCATCCCCCGGGAACTCTTTCCCTCTAGACCATCCCCCGGGAACTCATTTTCCGGGATCTTTCTCCCTCTAGACCATCCCCCTGGAACTCATTTTCCGGGATCTCTCTCCCTCTAGACCATCCCCCTGGAACTCATTTCCCGGGATCTCTCTCCCTCGGGATCGTCCCCCGGGAGCTCATCCCCCGGGAACTCATCCCCCGGGAACTCTTTCCCTCTAGACCATCCCCCGGGAACTCATTTTCCGGGATCTTTCTCCCTCTAGACCATCCCCCTGGAACTCATTTTCCGGGATCTCTCTCCCTCTAGACCATCCCCCTGGAACTCATTTCCCGGGATCTCTCTCCCTCGGGATCATTCCCCGGGAACTCATTTCCCGGGATCATCCCCCGGGAACACATCCCCCGGGATCTCTGTCCCTCGGGATCATCCCCCGGGAACTCATTTCTATGTAGTAACTAAATATACATATGTTTCCAGACGTATGTAGCAGACATATTCTTAGCACAATCATGGAGAGACCCTCGACTCCGACTGCCGGAGAACATGCACGAGGAGTACAGGATCCTGGACGTGGACTGGCTGAACAAGATCTGGAGACCAGACTGCTTCTTCAAGAACGCGAAGAAAGTCACCTTCCATGAGATGAGCATACCCAACCATTATTTGTGGCTGTATCATGATAAGACGTTGCTGTATATGTCTAAGTGAGTTATTTTTATTTTTCTTTAATCTTTGAAATATTCGTCAGGATATCTGGATTCCAAAATTGGGATCTGAAATGCCAATCCGCAGAGAGCAAGCGTGCCTTCTCTGATGGAAAGAGGCCTGTGCCGGCCTTATGGTCAAAACAATTGATTCCAAGTATTTTGCGCCGTTATTGCTAAAAACTTCAACATTTATCACTGTGCTGATACATTACTTATTAGAAATATCCTGACCTGTTATTCTTATTTAATTTCAGGTTAACCCTTGTTTTATCCTGTGCTATGAAGTTTGAATCGTATCCTCACGATACACAAAGCTGTTCCATGATGATTGAAAGCTGTGAGTAACAAATATTTTCGCCATTTCTGGCCTAGTTTTAAAAATCTTGCAGGATTTTCTTTATCCTGGTACGTTTACCGGCTAAAACCACCGATATACTTATTTCCCTTTACCGACATTGTATATCGCGGCAAAAGTATACAAACTAGGTTTTAAGATTAAGGATTTTTAAATTTTTTTCTTCCTTATTAAAAATTGTTGCAGATTTGCTGGTTGCATTTCTTGTGAATTTTGGACTGTTGAACCCACAAGTGTATTTTTATTAATTTTAGTAATTCAACAGTTCTCCGGTTTCTCATTTCCAGTATCGCACACGGTCCACGACCTCGTGTTCATCTGGAACCTGACGGACCCGCTGGTGGTGAACCCGGACATCGAACTGCCGCAGCTCGATATCTCCAACAACTACACTTCCGACTGTACTATAGAGTACTCTACAGGTATGACTATCGTCCTCTGCTACATTGTATAAGGGCTGATTTATTTTTAATTTGTAATCTATTCTGTTTTTTAAATGTTGTCTGAACAAACTCTTTCACATTTTATTTGGTACGATAAGATTAAAAGTTCAGAACATAACATTACATATCATCACGCCTGTATCCCCGAAGGGGTAGGCAGAGGTGTACCAATGTACACCCACAGTTCGCCGATATGTTTTAGGTCCCATGTAATAGGGGGCGAGCCTATTGCCACTAACCGGGCACAAATCCAAACTCCGACCTGCTACTGAGAATTTCATAGAAAAACCCAATAACATCTTGGTCGACTCGGGAATCGAACCCAAAACCTCTAGCGTAGCAGTCGCGCTTAGCACTACTAGGCCAACGAGGCAGTTCCGACGATTAAAAGTTCAGACTTTTGAAAATCTAAAATTTATTACTGAAATCATTTTCTGCTGGTTGCTACCTATGAATTGAATCTTGACCCTAGAAGGATAGAATGGTAGTAGATTTAAGTAGATAACGCATGAGGAAATATATGTAACATATTTCACCAAATTTGTCGCGAAATCAGATCATTTTTTTGCATCGTCTCTAGTGTAGGTGCTTTGTATGGTACCTTCGCAGCTTCATTTTATCTGAATTCCATAAACCAAGTGTTTTTTGGGTACTTCTTCAACTATGGGTTCAGGGCAATGTATGTTATGTCGACGATGTCGTTTATATTTATTAATTGTTTGTCATCTTACTTCTTTCCAGGCAACTTCACCTGCCTAGCCGTAGTGTTCAACCTGCGCCGGCGGCTCGGCTACCACCTGTTCCACACCTACATACCTTCCGCTCTGATCGTCGTCATGTCCTGGATCTCCTTCTGGATCAAACCTGAGGCTATTCCTGCTAGAGTCACGTTGGGGGTTACCTCGTTGTTGACGCTGGGTAAGTTGGTTTGGACTAGGGTTTGAAGGTATTGGACTAGGGTCTGGGTAGAGTTTGAGAATTAAAATAAATATAAAAGATATGTACCTATGACACGGTGGCTGAAGTATATTTGGGAAGTAAGTTGGTTGTGGGAAGCTCTGATCGTGAAGAGGGAGAAAAAGTTGATTTGTAAATTGTGTAAACTAGTCAATCTATGTAAACAGATAAAGTAGGTGTGTAACCTATTGAATTGATACAAAGAAGTTAGACAATGTATAAATCAAGGAGAGGTACGTAAAACACATCGAAAAAAAAAAATACTTACGAACGGTAGTGATATCGTGAGCCAACACTAGAATGTTCATAAGTCTCATAACAATATAAGCCCCCTTTAAACAATAAACAGAAAAGTCACATCAGCCAAATACATGAATTTTACTCTTGACCACCTAAAGAAAACAACATTCATTCAGAAAATCTTTAATTATTTACTCCACACTCCATAAAAACCCAAAATAACTGCTATTCTTGGTCCCCAGCGACTCAAAACACACAATCGCAGCAGAGTCTCCCGCCCGTGTCGTACGTCAAAGCCATCGACGTGTGGATGTCGTCCTGCTCTGTCTTCGTGTTCCTTTCGCTCTTCGAGTTCGCTGTCGTCAACAACTACATGGGTCCCGTAGCTACTAAGGCCATGAAGGGGTACTCCGATGAAGATCTGTCGAGGGATTTAGATGCTTTTAAGGTATTCTTATTTTTCTTTTAGTTTGGTTTTTGTGAAGTCGTTTACCCGACCGTGAATCTACTTGTGAAGAACACAATAGAGTGGAATGAAAATTGTTTTTTTGACGATCTAATGGGCCCTTTAAATGGCAGGGAATATCGCGGTAGGCCCAGACGGAGATGGCGAAAAGAGCTGGACTCCTTTGATAAAATTATGAACCTATATTATGTTCGAGTTGGTCTGATGATGAAGAGTAGATAACAGAAGGTGACCATAGGTACTTGCAAACCCGTCGAGTTTAGACTTGTTTGAATCGTCTTCAATAGTACTATATCCCTAGCATATTATAAAGCTTATTTTATAATATATCTTTTTGATAAAACCTTATTTATTTTCAGCATATATTTCCAAACACTGTGGACCCTCGCGCAAGTACTTCCGCCTCCATTCCTCAATACGAGACCTTCTGCAACGGGAGAGAGACAGCAGTATACATCGATCGGTTCTCTCGCTTCTTCTTCCCTTTCTCTTTCTTTATATTAAACGTGGTCTACTGGTCTACTTTCTTGTGATCTTATCGGGAATTATGATGTGAAGTTTTGGATTCATTCTGAGTCTAAATTTATGTATTGTTAGATACTCAAAATGCTAGATTACAAGGTTAATGGAGCCCTAGTACTCAAAATAAAGTAAACAAAATATTTTTAATTTAGATACCATGTTGTTACGAACAGAGTAATAAAAATAAGAATCTACAGGTTTGCATACGAACTTGGTTATTTATGCAGATTTTATTATCAACTTATAATTTGCGTCCTTATCTACATAAAGTAATTTATTTAACCCTAATAATAATTTTAATTAATTGTTATTCACTTAAGTTTATTTTATTTTGTTGTTATACTATGAAGTATTTATTATTAGGGCCAAAAAAGTTATTTAAATATTAAGTTACCTAGTGCCTAAGTGTAAAATATTAAAGTAAACTTTGTAGAAATAAATAGTATTAAAAATGAAATAAATTACATTTAATTGTTAAAATGAGGCGTTTATTTCATTCCATAAACCTATATATATATATATAGAAAAAAATGTGCAATCAAGTTGTATGTGAATAAATAAAATTCCACAAGAAAAAAAAAACACAAATGAAAAGTAGGAAATTACAAGGTGACAAATTTTACGATCCTTTATTCATCGCTGACTAAAAACAGGAAAACAAAAGCAATAAGCTATCTAATACAGGTTATTCCTTAAGTTGTGAAACGACCTCAACTTATAGAATAAAAAACCTGTAAAATGAGGAAAAATATACCTCAAGTTTCATTCCTTTTAAAACCGCAAAACAGTATTGATAATGGCTAACATAAAATTGCCATAAGACTGCCTTGTTGGCCTAGTGGTTCTAAGCGTGACTGCTACGCTAGAGGTCTTGGTTTCGATTCCCAAGTCGACCAAGGTGTTATTGGGGTTTTCTATGAAATTCTCAGTAGCAGGTCGGAATTTGGATTTGTGCCCAGTTATTGGCAATAGGCTCGCCCACTATTACATTCGAACTAAACTGCCATATCCCCTTGGGAAAGAACACCATTTCATTTTGAACAAGGTTTTTGGGCAAGGCAGACAAGGCTTCGAGCATGGCAGAAAATTCGACAAATAAATGAATTCTTTAAAAAGCTTCTGGGTAAAGTTAGTAAAAAGGCACGAAAAATCAACAAATTCAAGTAAAATAGTGAAAACCTGCGCTCAACCAAAACAGATATTGGGGTTTTGTAGTATGAATGTACTTGTCAAAATTATGTAGCGTAAATATGTAGTAAAATTGTAGGTTTATTATAATTTCCTTTTGATTATTCATCTCGTAGTTAGTTTGCAATATGGTTTTCCTCAAGTGACAAATATCTCGAGATGACTCAAGTAAAGATCATTTATAATCGAAGTTTCATTTTAGAAATTCTGTATCTAAAATGTCGAAAATCATATTTTAAGGTCAACCAGCTTCGAAAGACCATGTAGGCAAGCCATAAACTTAAGCATGTTAAACATTGTACGACACAACATCGTACCTTATATTGAGGGAAAAATATAATGAATGGAAATAGGAAATCCCTCTTTATAATATAAGGATACAATAACTGGTTATTAATTCCAAAAACTTCCTTAGAACCCATATATAAATCATAACATTTAGTCAGAGAGATCATTGTGAAAAACAACGTCGGAAAGTATGAAAGATGAAGTCTTTACTTCTATTATTAATTGTATCAGTGTTTCTCTTTGTGGAGTCATCGGGTAAGCTAGTGCATCCAGACCGATGGCCTCATCGGGTAGCTATCCGTCCAATAAGGCATCCCCTCAGTAGTCCACTAAAACCAAGGGAATTGACTCGGAATCCTCGCGACGTTCAGGATGACCAACCTCTTTGGCTGAACCACGAAACACCAAACGCTCCTTCGACAGCCGATCATCATACCCTGCCGAAAATTGACGACATCAAAATTGATCCTAACAGAAGAACAGTTAGGAGTGTGAGAAGACCCCGTGTAGAAAAGTTTCCTTATACGAATATTGGATTAATGCATTTGGCACCTCATCCTGGTCATCGGAGAACAGCCAGGGATTTAACATCAGGGTCCATTTATCCGATACCCAGGTACCCTCGGAAGCCATTAAGCAGACACCCTTGGGATCAAGAGCCAATGGGAAGTGACTTTGAGTATGGAAGACAATAATAAGGATTTGATTCCGGAAAACATTCAAGAAAAAGGTGGATAGTGTTTTTTTTCTACTGTACTATTTTTTTTTCTTGCTGCTTTTGAATATTACTTTCTGTAACAAATCACAATTGATCCATGTACACATTCTTTTCATTGTTATCTTTATTTGTACTATTTTTGTCAAAGCTTCATAATTGTATAATAATATACTAAAACATGCATCTTAATTAACAATTAATGTAAGTCATTACAATATGAGTATTATGCGTTATATAAATTATTGCAGATTATTCGCCTAAGTCTATATTTTTCTATATTTATATATTGTTTAAAATAATCTATCATATTTAATCATTAGATTTACTAGTAGTTATCCATCAAAAGACATTCTACCTATTTTCCAGTCTGTAATAATTTAGCTAAGCACCTAGTTACAGGTGTATTCGTCTAGACAAGCGCATATTATTCAATGTTTGTCTGATTTCGTCACTCGATTGCAGGACAGACTCCTAAAAAGGCATCCAGGACGTTTCGTTAGTCTAGACTTATAGGTATTCAATTCTTTGTGCATATCCTAGATTTTGTTAAGGGGAAGTAGCTATAAGAAATCACAGAAAAACTTAATACTGTGCCTGTTATTGTCGTAGTGGAGTGGCCTACTCACTGGTTTTGATCGTATAGCTAGCTCTGAGGTCCCGTGTTCGATCCGCGGATGGGTCATTTGGAAAATCACTTTTCAATTTTTTTTTTGGGTTTAGATGTCTCTGGTTCGTGCTTCATGTCTTGTTTTTTCTGAATTCCATAACACATGTGCTTTTTACATATTTTATGTTCAGACACTAAATTGCCCATAGATGTTATTTAGAAAAAATGTAAACATTTTAGATTTCTTTTTTTTTCATTTGACGTCACTTTAGAGCGTACGTAAAGGGGCTTACAGTAGACGCTAGTTTAAGTACTTAGCTTTGTATTATTAACGTTCCTTGTTTATATTTTCCATATAATGCGCTAAAAGTCCTACTATTTATGACATCCCTACATAGCTTACCTATCTCTAAGCAAATCTAGAGAATATATACTTAGTACTCACTGTTCGTATTGATAATATCTGCTACTACTATAATGGGACAATAGCATGAAACCATAACACAAAGAAATATTACGGTATGCAAAATATTTCTAAGGCATTGACATACATATTTGCAATTGATAGTTGCTATGTCATGATTGTGGGTTGTATGATTTTTGATGATTTCAATGGTGAAAAATATGTAGTTAGATAAATATAATGCCTTATTTCATATAAATTATGTATGTTATAGGCTAGTGACATTATCGCAAGGAAGGCTATCCAGAGGCCCAGCAGTGGGATACACCAGGCTGGAGAGGGTGATATTGATATAGTAAATATTTTATTTACATGTGTTTAATAAATGTTTGTTTAATAACTACCCATCCAATCTATGTAACTTTGACAGAAACACAATTTCTATTGCACTTTAGGGGCCTATATTTTCGGTAGGTATACCTACCATGAAGAAAATTTGTGTGAAGAGTGGCCCAAAGATATTTATTTATTTATTTATAACAGGCACATCAACAACATAAACACAAACATAAAAATAAACAGTACACAAGTCTTATAACTAGTGTTTACATCAATTACAGACGTGCACAACAATTAACATAAAAGTAACTTAAGATTTCATTATAGTTTTTAATAGACGGACTATGAAGGCTGTCACCTGAAAAAGGGTGTCGTTTTAATGTCAGGTGACAAAACTTTAGTAATTAAGTATTATGTAAGTGAGGAAGTCAATGTTTGTGCTAGTAAACTAATTGATTAGAATCGAATATCACTTGAAACATACCCCTTAAAAAACATAACCGAAAGAATACGAATAGATCGCCGAAAATCATGACAATGTAAAATTAGCATACAACAAGAATTGGCTAGACAGTACGTGATGCGCATGCGTGATGATAACTATGCAGCTTTAAACGATGCAGACTGCATATCAGGGGCAACGAACTTCGTGACGTCACTGCCAAATCTTGATAATGGATTATAAGTACTACTGATATTAGGAACGTGAAAAAAGTCTGTCCCAAGTATTATCTTGTTAGGAATCAAAGCCATCCAAAGGGCATAAAGAATAAAACAAATGTAATGTGGACAACATTACAAACAATGCTCATGCTGATTCCATAACCCAAAAAGTAGAATGGAACAGAATGTATTTATTCGCTTGGAATATGGTCTTTATAGGTCTTACAAATTAGTACAGTTCTTCATATTTCGCCTATTAAAGTAGCTAAAGCACTTGTATAATGAATTAATCAGACATAAGAAAGTACCACAAGCACCGAGACCAGAGACATTGTAGAAAAGTGGTTGTCTACATGACCCGTCCGGTGATCGAAGGTGGGACCTCAGAGCTAGCGAAACCTTGAAAACTGGTGTGCACACCAGTACACTACTTCATCACGGAAGACGTAATCGGTTGGCTCGGCAAATAACCCTAAGCAAATGCGGTCCCAAATAAACATAAAATCAAGCACAAATTTACATGGAATTGGACTGTACTTGCATAAAATCGAGACACAATACGTAAAGAAAAACAAAGATATGTTCTTAATACTTTTCCGGGAAGAGACAAGTTCGCGAAGTGTTGTGTAGTGATCGTTATTAATTTAACGATGGTTTTAACGACGTCTCGTCGGTCACAGATCGTAAAACGTTGGCTAGATACAGATGCTGTAGTGCATTTCACTTTCGCGAAGATTGTGTGGTGTAAAACTAAGGATAGGGAAGGAAAATCCTGGAAAAGTATTTAATTTTATCGTTCAATCGATTTCACCAATATTAAAAGGGTTCCTTCTTTTTATTACGAAACCCTAAAAATAAGTAAAAAAGTTATTTGAAAGTATCGGTGAGATAATGTACCCAATGTAAAAATATTTATTTTGTTTTGTTGCTATATTATTATTTACTTAAAATGATTTGACACATTGAAATATTTGTTGTGTAAAGTTACTTCACCTTTTTAAGATTATTCATTACATATTTTAAATAAACGATACGAAAAAAGACAAAATGTATTTGTATAACTTACTAGCTGTGCCCTGCAGTTTCACCCGCATGAATACATAGGTCCCGTTGCTTGGTGCGAATCCGAGAATTAACTATCGTAACAAAGGTGGTGCAATACTTCAATTTTTTTCTTTCATAAAAACCTTCTCCTGATAATAACTAACACAACAAAAAAAAGAATTAGAGAAATCGGTCCAGGGGTGATTGAGTTATAATGCGCTTACCAACATATTTAGCGATTCATTTTTATATATAAGATATGGAACAACAACACAAATGAAGACATTGTTTTTCTTTTACTTGTATTATATTTTAAAACTGCAGCCTGTCGTGTTTTGAAGCACTCTTAACATGAGAAGCCTGCATCAGGCATCGAACCTTATCAATAAACAATCGCTATCGTCTCTCAATTACACCAGATCTCTCGAATCAACTCCTGCGCAAGTGTTCTCTGAAACGCGGCGGTGTGACGTTTATTGGTCATAACCCATGCTGAGGGGAACAACCCCGTTAAAGTGAACTTAACACTTATTCCGGTATTTTTAGAGTTTATGGGAGTGCGAATTTTTGTTTATATTTGAGGAATATTGAGGAAGGCACGTTCGTTTATGTAAGAAGTCTAGTAAATGGTGAAAATATTTTTTTTACACGTACCTGTCTTATGTCTGTGTCTGCAATGTTATGATTAATGTCTGAGAGTCACGTAGGTGACTCTTAATAGGAGGTAGGACACAACTTTAAGAAAATTTTCAGAACTTTAAGATGGATATGTAAATATAATAATAAGTCCTAAATGAATATCGCAGACATTTTATCTATTTCAATTTCAAATTGCTATCTTAAAAGACTAGCCCTCATTTGAGCAAGCGTGTTGATCAATGCTCGTTCCTTTTTCTATACCAAAAGAGTTCTTTGACAACAATGGAAAGGTTAATGGTTTAGACTATGTTATTGTTTAAATGTCACTGATTTCCTAAAGTACTCATCTAATCACACATCCGGTCCACGCCTTATACAGAGTGTTACAAAACCCCTGTCCGATCCGTTAAGGGGTTGTTAGGTATCGATATCTGATTACATTAATGTAGCAAATAAATGGAAAAAATATATAGAAAAAACTCCAAATGGATAGTGAGAGTGACAGCATCGTCATAGGTTCTGCCAAATGATCATACAAAAGGCCACTATTAACACCGACGAAAAAGGTGGTGTAGTTTTTGATTTATCTTTAAATTTAGGGAATTTGGCGGCTACTTCAAAGTTCATTATTATTGTTATTATCATGAATATCCCAAATTTAACATTTTATTTAGGCATGTGATGGTGAACCCTATATTCCCCATTCGGGTCGGACAGGGGTTACGTAACACCCTGTATTTCGGTTATTTACAATTCTTGAAGATTTAAAAAGCATTGTTTTATTTATAAAGTACTAAAGTCCAAAGATAAAGTGATGATTACAATAACTGCCTAATGTTACATTATAGTCCAGAAATAATCAGTTGGGGGTCAAACAAATTCAGATTATATACCTAGTATGATAAGTCTATGTTACTGTTAAGGTAAAGCTGCTAAATATAAAGGCGGACAACATCACATACATTGCTCTGAACCCCAAGTAAGTAGCTAAAGCACTTGTGTTATGGAATTCAAAAACAATGAAGGTACCACAAATACTCAGACCCGGTGTATGTAGAAAAGTAGAAAAGGTGGTTCCTACATTGACCCGTCCGGGGATCAAAACCGGGACCTAAGAGCTAGCGAAACCTTGAAAACCGGTGCGTGCGCCACTCGACCACTGAGGTCGTCAAAATTAATATTATTACCAGCAAAGTAAACTAATAATTATTTATTTATAGCCCATGCTGTGTCACTGCTAGGCAAAGGCGTCCCTCCCGTCCATCCATTCTTCTTTTTGCGGACCAACGTGGACCAATCCGTCATATATGAATCCAGCAGAAAAAAATCATTATCTGTGTTCAAATTATATTGCTTAATTAAACAATAAATGTAACAAAAGATCACCACCTAAGTATTTTTTAAATATACACTTATACAATTAGTTATTCTGTGGTTTTAGCTAGTAGGGTTCTGATACTCCATCGCTTCCCGGGGCGAAATAAACCCATAAGGGTTAAAGTATAAACAATAAGTGATTAACAATTTAAATCATTATTTAAAACTTAAATAACGCGATTACAAATCACTTCTTAGTTAATTGGAACCGATTGCTCTGATTTAAGAATATTATCAGTTTTTTTTTTATCTTGCATGCAACTCACGTGATTCATTCGGTAAATTTAACCTGGCTTTTGACATTAATCATGTGGTCAAAATATATTAAAGTGTCATAAAAATGCATTATCATTGGCTAGTCAGCGTGTCGCTTTGTCAACCTATCTGACCAGCTGAAGAATTTCTAGATTATTCTGAAAGAACCAAAAACTTTGTTTGAATAAGTCATTTACTTCTGAAAAACGGTGGAGGAAAACATTGTAAGGAAATCTGGATCTGAAATCGCCAATCCGTAGCGAGCAACCGTGGTGATCAATGCTCGTACCTTCTCTATATGGGAAGAGGCCTGTGCCCAGCAGTGGGACGTTTATAGGCTGGAATTATTATAAGTCATTTACTAGTTAGGTGCTGCCTAATTTTAAGTAGCTAAGTTAGAATTATGATTACATTTACATTACATTAAAGAGACATTACAAAAATTGATTGTTTTTTTTTTCTTTAGCCACTGCTTGTGCCTACTAGCAATTATTCTAAAAAAAGCTTTAACTATATTGAATGACGCTACTAAAACATGATAAACAATTCAAATCAAACTAAATTGATTAATTAAAATGAAATTCAAACACGAAATTGATTAGAACAACAAACTGATACAATTAATTAGCGCTTATCAGTCGGTCTGTCTGTCTGTCAACACTAAGATTTCCCCCCGTATCGGCCTGTCTTTGAGAATGATTTATTGCGAACTAAGTAATAATAGAAACATTATATTTGCTCGTTAAGATAAAGGCTTTGTGTTATTTATAACTGGTTATTCTGTTACCGTTTTGTGTCATGTTATCTAGAATTAATTTTCGCTTAATATTATTGAATGTCTTTTTATTTTGCGAATAGCGTCAAAATGTTGTAACCATGGCAACTGCTATTGTGCTTTGCGGTTTGATCACTGCGCTTTGGGTAAAAAGTTTGTGTTCCACAAAGTTTGGCGTGTAAGAGTGTGGTGAAGATCCTGAACGAATAAACCGATTATGTTTCTGTTTAACTATAATTTATAGATTTGAAGAATTAAAATTAAATTTTTTAAAAAGTTATCAGTATTTAAAAAAAATCCCTAATACTGAATGAATAGTTATTTCATATTAAATTTGTCCGGGAATGGCAATAAATGTCTTTTTTGTACATTTGGAAGAAAAATACCAACCAAATTGCCTTCTGATCGATCGGAAATCTAAAACTCGGTCACGTAGGCATAAACTAAGCTTTCTTTTTATACAGTATCCGTCTGCCGGCTGTCTGGCCAGAAATATGCACAAAAAGTTAGACCTTGAGACACGAATTTGCATCAAACACGACATTCGCATGGCAACTCTCTCTCCGACTACTATGATAACCTGAAAACTCAGATTGACCAGCTGGAGATACGTCTAGAAAATGAACGGAAGAACAATCAGATCTACTTAAAATCACTCGAAAATAAGTTAGAGAAACTAGAGCAGGGTGCGCGATCGACTTGTGTTGAGATTAGGAATATACCTGTAAACAAAAGTGAAACGAAAGAATGTTTAATGAATACTGTGATGAAGGTTGGATCATTGATAAATGCACCCGTGAAAACTCCAGAAGTTAAAGACATCTACAGAATTGGACCAACCGATTCCAATAACAGGACGATAATAGTGGATTTTGTTAGCAACCTACAGAAAGAAAAATTTATACATTTATTCAAGGAGCATAATAAGGTCAGAAATAAACTGTCCACGGAACATTTGCAGATAGGTGGACCACCTAAACCTATATTTGTGTCGGAAAATCTATCACCGAAAATGAAAAGGCTTCTCTTCCTGGCTAAAGACTTTGCCAGTAGCAATAATTATCGCTATTGTTGGGTGACTAAAGGTAAAATTTTCCTACGAGAAAAAGAAGGTGCCAGTCATATTCTAATTAAGGACGAATTAGATATCCCTAAAACGAATAAGACACAATGACTAGTCGATCTTTTCATCCTCTTTTTTGTAACTCGGTTCGAAGTTCCTTATGTTTTAGCTCACTATTGTTATTGTTACCTTATTTTATTTGATTTTTATATTTTATGTTTTCAAGCGATTCAAATTTTTGTTTACTTTTACCACACACATTTAATTACACAACATTCACACATAACATATATTACTTATACACTTTCACACCCAACATACTTTACTCTTACACTTACACACATAACATACTTCACTTATACACATACACATACACATACTCACCCAAAATGTTACAATTATTTACATAATACAACGGAATTTTGTTTATATTTTAAATGTATTTTCGTAGTGCCCTTTGCTTTCTTTTTATGTTTGGCCTTAAACCTACTCTTATATCACGCTAAGTCACTATCTTTCAGAGATTTTTTATACACATTGTTATATCATTTAACTAAGCACAAAAAGTTAATTAAAATAAAAGAAAATGGATAACGGAAGAACCTACATCACTGACGACATTGATAATATCTCTGTTTCTAACTCGTATTTTTGCCCCCCTGAGGAGTGTATATCGCATGTAAATAATGTAGGCCACAGTTTAAAATGCCTTCACTTAAATATTAGAAGCCTAGGTAATACATGCAATTTCGAAAATCTAATTATTTTGTTAAATAGAATTAAAATACAATTTGATGTCATAATACTGTCGGAGTGTTGGTTGAGCAAATGTCCTTTACTCCCAACAATACCTGACTTTGAATCATTTAAATCAGCATATACTAATCAGAATGACGGTGTGGTTGTTTACATCAGACTTCATACTCGTTATAATATTGAAACACCGATTTTTAGAGACGCAAATTGCATTATTGTTAAATTCCAATCAGATGTAGCAATACTTGCAATATATCGTTCACCCTCACATCGAAATATTCATAATTTTATTGATGGTCTAGATCTAACTTTAAATAAGCTGAAAACGTTTAAAACTATAATTATACTTGGAGACATTAATGTAAACATTTCACCAAACGGTAACGACATGAATTCAGACCTTTATTTAAATACACTTGCTTCTCATGGAATGTTGCCCGGCCATACTTTTCCCACTCGTAATGATAGCTGTTTGGATCACTCAATAATTAAATCACATAAACCGGCTATTACAATTGTTGTAGACTCTTTTATTACCGATCACGCCCCAGTTATCTTAATTTGCAACTTAAATCAACTTAATATCTCAAGAACTGCCAATATATCAAAACGAACTGATGTAAATGCTTGCGTAGCTGAGCTTGAAAAAACGGATTTTACAACAGTTCTTGAATGTAACAACGACGCTAATGAAGCTGCTTCTAAACTAGTGAATATATTATCTAATGTAGTTAATAATAATTCCAGCACATCTATCGTACCAAGTAGAAAAAGAATAATTAAACCTTGGATAACACCTGGGCTTTTAAAATGTATCCGAAACCGTGACAAATTGTACCGTAATACAAAACGCGATCCTGGTAATTATATACTTTATTTAACATACACACGATACAAGAAATTTTGTAATAGCTTACTAAAGAAACTTAGACGACAATATGAAAGAACGGAATTCCAGAAACGTAGAAAAAACCCAAAGGCTACATGGGATCTTATCAAGGCCGTTACTAACATTCCAAACAAAAAAACCTCTTCATCTGAGCTACTGTCCCTTACTGCTGACCCGACTACTTCACTTGATGCTGTTAACCTTTATTTTGCAAATGTGGGTAAATCGCTAGCTTCTAAGTTCACACTACAGAATAGCCCCCAGACTACGCCTAACTTCGAGACATTGAACCCGGTCCCAGACTCAATGGCAATGTTTGATGTTGATGATGATGAGATTGAAAGAATTATTTTAGCTCTGAAACTTAACACTGCACTTGGTTGGGATGGTATATCGGCTGCTGTGATTAGGGCTGCTAGACACATTCTTGTCCCAGTGATTTGCCATGTGTTCAACCTCGTGTTGTCTACAGGAGTCTTCCCCACAGTCTTTAAACGAGCTCTTGTTCACCCCATATACAAGAGTGGAGACAGATACAGTGTCAATAATTATAGGCCAATTTCTGTCTTAACAATTTTGTCAAAAATATTAGAAAAGGTTTTAAATTATAGGCTCGTTAATTATGTAACATCTAAAGACATTTTGGCAGAAAATCAGTTTGGTTTTAGAGCAGGTAGGAGTACAGAAGACGCTGTTCTTGAGTTAACTGGTACTGTTGCAGGTAACTTAAATAATAAACTTAAGACTGTCGCTGTATTCCTAGACCTTTCTAAAGCTTTTGACACTGTGTCCATTCCACTCTTGCTTATCAAACTCCAAAACATTGGCATACGTGGGCTAACATTAGACTTGTTTGAAAGTTACCTGAGTGGTCGCTCTCAAACAGTTAAACTTGGAAACGTTATGAGTAAAGAAGAATTCATCACTTATGGCGTCCCACAGGGTAGCGTCCTTGGACCTACCCTCTTTCTCATTTATATTAATGAGTTGTGTCGATTGACCTTGCCCAATACCAAAACCATAGTTTATGCAGATGACACAGTATTACTTGTCCATGGTAAAGACTGGCTTGAAACGCGCACGCATGCTGAGTCAGCTTTACAAACAATCATGACCTGGCTCTCAAATAATCTTCTCACACTGAACATCGAAAAAACTAAATTTATTCCTTTTGCTATTAGACCTGCTTCTCAACCCAGTTTAACCTTTACACTTACCGCTCATACATGTTGTCCAATAAATCGCACGCTCTGTACATGTAATACTATTTCTCGTACTACCAGCATTAAATATCTTGGAGTAATTGTAGACAGTGCAATGTCATTCCAGGAACAAATCGGATCTCTGATCTCCCGTACTAGAAAATTAATTTACATCTTCAAAAAATTGAGATCTTCAGCAGATGCACCGATATTAAAAACTGTCTATTACGCTCTAGCTCACTCAATTCTTAGTTATTGTATAACTGCATGGGGAAATTCTGGCAAGACTGTTATGCTTCGCCTGGAAAGAGCACAAAGAGCAGTTCTAAAGGTCATGATGCACAAGCCAATTCTTTTTCCTACGCACGAACTATATGCTCTATGCAAAGTACCTACAGTCAGACAAAGCTTTATTATTAGCACAATATCACGCAAACACTCAGAGCTTGTTTTTGACCCCAATCTATGTAGGCAGAACCGCAGATCAGGTAGAATATGTAGTTTAGAATTTACTAGTATAGTGACAGTAAGACGACAGTACCTCTTTATGAGCTGTATCCTATACAATAGGATAAATCAGAAACTTAACATATACCCTCTAACTGTTCATGAATGTAGAACGACCATTATTAAATGGCTCAGTACACAAAATTATGAAGAAATCGAAAATATTGTTAAACTATAATTTTATAAATTTGCTAATATTTATCCGTGTACTAACATAGGTATACACACCCACTCTGACACAAACATCACACTACACATACACCACACAAACACTACACTACACACACATACTCACACATACAATTCTCACATAATTTTAATTATTTGTTTTTAAGATCTCATTATTTTATAACTATTAATAACTAAGTATAAGTTAAGCAATAAGTTAAGTTTGTATAATTTTTTAATGTGGAACACTGCTGTCCCCGTCCTGGAGGAGGGCGCTAACAGTTGCGACACAGTTTTATTCTAAACTAATGTAGCTGTTAACGCACAATTAATGTTGTTTATCTTGTTTCTGTTCCAATAAATGATTTTTGATTTTTTTGATTTTGATTTTTTGAACTAAGTTCATTAACAAAGATTAAGTTGCAGAAGAGTCACTTTATTCAAAAGGATGTTTTATTAGTAAATTATATTATTCGAACCCGGGCGAGTACCAATGTAACTTTTTAAAGTTATATGTACTTTCTAAATTATTCTAAGACACTTCTGACAAACGGTGATAGAAAACATCGTGAGGAAACCTGGATTCCAAAATTAGGGATCTGAAATCGCCAACCCGCAGAGAGCAAGCGTGGTGATCAATGCTCGCGCCTTCTCTATATGGGAAGAGGCCTGTGCCCAGCCGTGGGACGTTTATAGGCTGGATTATTATTATTAAATTATAAATCGAATGGAGTCAGCTACAAAAGCGTTGTCTGTTATAATATGTAGATGTTGTACGAACGGATTGGTATGAGCCACCGCCTTGTAGAAGATTGATAGTGTGTTAGGTAATTGGATATTACATAAAGTTATTATAAGAACTGCTTCGTTGGCCTAGTGGTGCTTACCGCGACTGCTACGCTAGAGGTCTTGGGTTCGATTCCCGAGTCGACCAAGGTGTTATTGGGTTTTTCTATGAAATTCTCAGTAGCAGGTCGGAGTTTGGATTTGTGCCCGATTAGTGGCAATAGGCTCGCCCCTATTACATGGGACCTAAACATATCGGCGAACTGTGGGTGTACATTGGTACACCTCTGCCTACACCTTCGGGGATACAGGCGTGATGATATGTTATGTTATTATAAGAAAAATAAGGATAATAATAGGCCGGCCTATTAATTATCCTCCGCACTTCTTACCTTTATCATTTTGAGGAGAATTGAACAATCATACCTAAGTAGCACTACCGCTTTTTGATTTGAGTATAGTTTCAATACATTTGATTCATTTAACGTTAGCCAGTCGACAATTAACTTAAATGATGTATTTAGCATGTATGTGGCTATGATATTAGAAATTCAAATGAACTCCTAAAAAAAATTGGAAAACATATGGCACTTAGGTATATCATTACAATATGGACACTACCTATAATACTTACATTGTCACGATATCAACAAAGGAGGTATGGCTAAAATAAGCCACTGCGTAAATGTGGTAATGATCCAACGAATCCTATTTAACATAGGTTTAAGCACTGCTTAGAAAAAACTTGGTGACTTAACGAGGCAGGCCAAGTACGGCGGGAGATTGAAGATAATGTGCCAATGACTGCGTGATGTCATTATGCTAATTGAGAAAGTAGCTTCATTGTATTGGTCAGCTAAAAAAATAGGATCGTTAGCTAGCTAATCCTGTTTTAAAGCCTTACCTTACAGGGTCTTACTTGATTGATAATTTAATGAATACTGAAGAAAATAAGTCAATTTGTTTAGAGTATTTTATGATGCTTTTTCTGATTAACATATCATTATAACATAACATATCATCACGCCTGTATCCCCGAAGGGTTAGGCAGAGGTGTACTAATGTACACCCATATATGTTTTAATAAACCTTCGATATGAATTAAAACAAAGTTGAAATCGTGAAATAAAAATATGTCTTTGGCCAATCTTGTAGTTGGTAGAGATACTAGATATTAACAATGGCATATGTGCTTGTTAGTTATTTTACATGGGCAAATAATCTTGTCATATTTAAAACATTGATATAATTAAATTGCTCAAAACGTATGCCAATTAATAATCATCTTTTTTTGTTAAATGAAAAATATAAACTACTCTACAACCCATTTTGACTAACTTTTAGCAAGCAATATAGGATGTATTTTCTCCCATACTGCTTACCCCATTTGACACGATGGTACACAATACCATTAACCCATCGGAAGCTCAAGTGTGGTCGCCCGCATCAGGCGGGTTCCGTCCAATATGGGGGTACTTAAGACCACACCGAAATCCATGGCAATGTGGGTGGTGTGTTTGCACGAATTTTGGTATATTTTAAAAATGTGGGGTTCGGGATTGGAGTTATTATAACATATGATGTACACAGAAGAAATATATTCAATAATCTTTTATTACATTTAAGTTAGTTTTTTTTTTTTTATTATTTATTTATTATTATTTATTTAATTGTTATCATAAAAAAAGATTAAAGTAAGCTATTCAGTAGCTGAAACTGTGTCTATTTATTGTCAAGAGCCAGATTATAAAATCTCCAAATTGAAATATTAAAAAAACTACCCATATTTTACCGTGGTAAACAAGCAATTTAACTAACACTAACAATACGAAATTAACCACATTACTATAATCCTCAAACCTCGCATTCCCCCACCCTGCGCGAGCGCATCTCGGCGGGAACATTGTCCTTCAGTAGCCTTGGCTCCATTTTATCTTAACAACCAATCAATCAGGGATGTCAGCAATGTTTCTATAACAATTGATATTTATGATACTATTAAAGTTTATGTTATTATGAGGGCTGGAAATTGAATAAGTGACAACCCTGATAATTTTCAACGGCTTTTTGTACGCCAATTACCACTAAATTCGTTTATATTGTTGAGAATAAAATATTAACTGACTTTTAGATTTGTAGGTGTAATTTGTAAGTGCTTATGTTAAAAAAAAAAACAAGTATATCACTTAATTCGTTGTATGTATTAAAGTTCTGAGAATAAATGATAACAATAAAAGATAAAGTATCAGGAAAGACAACAAAAATTATGAGCGACAGATTCAAGTTACATAAGAAATCATTTTCACATATTTAACTCACACACAACAATTTATTGATCAAGGAAAGGAAGCACAAATCCCCAACTAAATAAATCAAAAGAATCTTCATATCAATATAAATCAATCAATTAATTTCGACCCAAATGCAAGAATTGCCTGCGAAACTGACTTGACCCATTTTTGGAACACCCCGTAATACGACTTGCGAAAAAAAATAAGGTCAAAGACCTTTGGTTATATGCAGAGTTGGTCTCGCAATGAAAAGATTGGCGTATACACATAATTAAAAATGATTTGTTATGAGAGGGCGAATGACCCTATTTTTTTATAGTGATGTGGTAGTTTTATCGATATGTCGCCAAAAAACTACTTTTGCGACTTGGCAAATAAGGATTCTTTACGTCACTATTTTGACTCATGTATTTGCCAATATTGAGAGATTTAAAAGCCAACAATTAAAAAAAATGGATATCGGACTGGCTTTTGTAGAAAGATCGGTTAGTTTTCAAAAATTATATTAATGTAAGTAATTAAATTTTTTTTTTGATGAAGAAGTAACATAAAAAAATGGTTGCAAATGACGAATCATTTCCCGATATCAATTTATATTTAATTTGTATTAATGTGCTGAACTACCTCAGCTGATAAGCTAAGAGTTTATTTTACGCTGTCGCTAATTCAAAAATACATCCCTAAAACAATTTAAAAATAAAACACAACACATAGCACAGCTGTAGACGAAATTTACCAGACACTTTGGTGACAATAGCGGATGACATCATCACCTTCTATCCCTTTCCGACCTTCCAAAATCGCGTAAGAAAGAAAGAGATGGCACACAGATCTTTGATAAGTCCGTATGGTTATATCAGTTTGATCAGTGAGTATACGTGATTCTGAGTCGCTATCTTGTTGCTAGGCCTATTTAATTGAATCCAAAGCTTATTCATACCTAAAATATGTCTTACAGTTAATTTTTTGTCCATTTTCAAAAACAAAGAACCATTTTGCGGTTTTTTGATAAATTGACAGTGTTCGGTTGATGAATTTCAAGGACAAAAGTTATGGCAAAAATTTTAATTTGTTCTTATTCATTGAATTTGATAAATGGAGGTCGGCGGCCTAATTTGTATGCTCAAGGTTGCACTTTTGAACCCATTTATATATCAATGAAACTTTTCAAAGTTTGGTGAACACTTTTTTTAGTTGCTCTGAGGCATCATTGAATAAATCTTAAATTTTGTAGTCTGGACAAACGAGTAAGAAAATTATATGCTTTAGTGGTTAAGTGAAAATTTCAATTACGAAATATTAACGTTCTGTTCTATTTTATTTATAATCTTTTTCTGTGACGCAAAATACTACGTCTTCTAATTCTAATCGTTATTCTATAGTGCGAAAAAGATGGACGTCGCTTTATCATCTGTCCGTACATATTTTTACTTATTATTATCTATTTATATATCACCATTTTGAGATGACCTAATTTTTATATTTAATTAACAGATCTAACGCAAGCTAAAGGTTACATTACATCAATAAAAAATAATCAATTAACTACGCCTAAAATATCTAACAGATGTTTTTCTAAACCACTTATTTTTAGTTCTAATTGATATGTTATCAACTATGTATTTATAATATTATTTGATGTACACAATAAATTATTGAACTTCCTATTTATCTCTCAAAAGGGTGAATTATAATGAATGAAAATGAAAAGATAATGATTGTTTTATTCTGATAAACCACATCCATAATATGTTTATCCATCCAGCGTATTCCTTACCGTTACTTAAGTTAAAACAGCTTTTTTACCTGTTTTATATCTTGAGCTCTTTAATACGTAGCTTCATTTTCGTGGGCATAGAAAAATGATGAGCTTTGTTCCTAATTTCACTTCAATCGCCAGAACCTCCTCTTGATTCAGTTGCAACCGATAAGGCAGCTTCTAAAAGAAACTATGAAGAATAGATAGTTACAAGCTGCTCTACCGTCTCTACCATTAAGTTGCGACATAAACGCACGTTACAAATTGAAGAAAAATAGTATGAGAAGCATTTAATTTGGTTTTGAGAGGAAAAGCCAAGCGTACCGTAGTGCTAACCGTCACAGCAGAAGCTCCAAAAAATTTGTCCATAAATTTTTGTCAAGGATGTCCAAAAAGTCCGCTTTTTATCGACACATCGACAACTGAGGGGTGTCCCTGTAACATCACCAGCTGGTAGTGACCGAGCATCCGGCTGGCCGTGGGAATGGAGCCGCTTCCCCCGCGCGGCCTCTGAACTGGACTCCAGAACCTTAGGATAAAGACCCCGTGAGAGGTGCCAAAACAAAAGGTTCATTTGATACTTTTTGAAACCGGCTCAAAAAATATTGGAACTGATGCTGAGCTAGAAAGATTATAAGCGAGAAGGGATAAGAACAATTAAAAGAGGAAAAGGATGGTGAAGGTTTTTTGATGATAAAAATGTTTAAAATAGCAAAATAGTTGAAGAAGTCAAAGTCATGGACCAGTATTTTGGATTTGTAGCGAAACACTATTTTGAGGACCAGTAATTAACGTTTAGCTACTTCCTATATTGAGTTAGACGTTACCAAATCGTTTGTCTCTTAATTTTTAATTTGTTGTGAAATCACAACAAGCATGCTTATTCCTATAGTGGTCACAATGACGTCACTCTTGGCAATAATTTCTCTTGACAATTGGGGACTAAAACGTTCTCTCAAAATAGAATTGTGTAGTATTTTTTAATGTAGGTTCGAGAGGACCTAAAAGTGTGGCTCCAGTTATTTCGACAGCAATAGTTAAATTATTTAGAGAGAAAGGAATAAGTTTCTATGTAAATGTTGCTAATTTATGTAAATACTGATTACTATATTAAGATATCCACGAGAGTTAATAATTGAGGATCAATTTTAGGATTATCTATATGTGATATTGATATTGGCATGGATGGTAAAACAATGCGTAATTAAGTTATTGGGCTAGAAAGCACTATTAGAAAATTACAGACATCTGAATACAAGCGTATGTCCTTTCATCGGTAGCTCTTGACTCTTACTAAAGAGGTCAAACTAGCCAAAACGCTAGTCTATCATCATTTCACACATAAATCCCGACTCCGGAACCAAAGGCTACTGCGCAGAAGAATCTCTTTAACTAGGTCTTTGTACGAAACCGTTCCCAAATGGACTGGTGGCATTACTCACACAGAATCATTCAACACCGTACCAACTAGCGGTGACTTTGAACTCCCGAGCGCCGAAAACACAATGCTCTGCGGATGGTAGGACCAAAGTATCGCCTAATGACCTTTATGACAGAATTCTTAATGTCCAGAATTGCGTGTTGATGATTTTCGGTCATGTATCCAGTGGGTGGCCAGTTCTGTTCATGTGACGTCCACATATTGGCCGTAATTGTTTAATGTAGATGTTTCGGCGGTGACTGAGCGGTGGGTCGCGAATTTTGCACGTTTCCATATCGATCTGAAATTTAGTTCGATTGGTGGGGTCAGAGGTTTGGGTATTGATTGATGGGATTAAATGGGTCATTGGTGTCAATTTGGACCTTCTTTTTTCCGACAAAATTATTTATAATTTCTGAATTTCATACAGGATGTTCCCGAAATAGCTGAAATTATATAAATTGGCTCTATACCCGATTACTCGTCAACCCTTTTGAATAGATAAAACCCTTTCGGTAACAGTTTGTATAAAAGGCGACACTTTATGTGTTAAGCTAAATTAGACTAAGTTGGTACACAAATCCTGATAAAGTACTAATTTCATCAAAGTTACGGCCTATTTATCATCGAACGATTGAATTATATTGAATTGTTTACAAACAAATTCAAAAGGACCATTTATAAGAGTAACGCCCCTAAACTTGGGGTCATATGTATTTGATTGTACATGCCGTGTGGTGCGTTGGTAATGGCAGGACATGCGAAATCTTTATAACAATGTTCCTTTACTACACAAATACTATAACGAGTAGGGAAGAAAGTTTTGTTGATAGAATATTGAACTGTGGACAATTGGACCAAGTTCACAAATGGGTAAATGACCATCGCTGTTTCTGTCTTGAAACATAAATCGTGGCTTTAAAAAATGAAGTAGATATAATAATACCAGTCTATAAATGTCCCAGTGCTGGACAAACACAAACTCCCATAAAGAGAAGGCACGACCATTCTTAACTAAGCTTGCATACTTGCAAGCTTAGTTACCAATTTTGATTTCTCAAAGAGGCTAGGCAAAATTATTAGGCAGTATTAGGTACTAGGCCACCACGACAGTTGCAGGTTCGAACCCTGGCGTGTAAAAATGTGAATTTTTAAAAGTTATCAGTACTTTCTAAATTATTCTAAGACACTCCTGACAGGCAGTGAAGGAAAATATCGTGAGGAAACCTGGATTCCAAAACTACGATCTGAAATCGCCAATCCGCAGAGGGCAAGCGTGGCGATCAATGCTCGTGCCTTTTCTATATGGGAAGAGGCCTGTGCCCAGCAGTGGGAAAAATATAGGCCGGCTTTTTTATCTTTATATTTTATTGCTCTCTGCTAATTACCAGCAAAAATGAAGTAATTAGTGAGTTGAAAGGTCTAAGCTTTATCCAAGAAGTAATAGTAAAACCGACCTTATTTAAACGTCTTTGACGTAATTTAAAGATTTCCGCATTATGATAAGATAACTGAGGTCAAATGCACAGAATAATTTGAGCGATGTCAAAAAGTTTAAGATCTGTAGAGGATAAGTATAATGTTTTAATTATTTTAGGGTCATTTTGATATGATCTGTAAAGTAAATGGGTCATGAATACATACGCAAAAAGTGTATTATTTTATCTTTGCTTAAACATGTTAGCTTGAACCTAGTTAAAGTCTTAATTAGGTATTTTTTGTCGTAATATTTACATAAAATGTATTTCATGTGTTTCAATCAACTTCAACATCAATAATAGTTAACTTTATCCAAAATGTTATTAATGCTTGATCTTTTTCATTTTGATCTAAAAAAAAATTGGTCGTTTATGTCAAAAAGTAATTTCGCTAATAAAATCTTCGGTAGGCTCGCTAGTGTCGCATAATGTGTATCTGTCAATTTCCACCAATCACGAGACAGTAGCTTGTCTCTCATTGGTGGAACGACATTGCGAATTTTTCAACGCGAAAGTCTCAATTACAACCTTTGTTATCATAATAACCAAAACTCTTCTAAAACATGTCTCTTTGATAGATAACAATCAACAATAGACAATGAAGTTACTAGTCTAAATAACCTGTCATCGCTGTCAGAACAATAACAGATTTGTACGGAACCACTGAACAATCTGCTTTGATTGTACCGACCTTTGTGACTTTAGGTCTAGGTATTGTTTATGTCTAGCCCATTTAGTTTAACTGTACTTGACTTATGGATCACCTTCTTACGTTTGGTTTTGTTTGGTTCGGTTTGGTTATTGAAATTGGTTAATGAAACTTAGGTTGGTACAATGGTAATATGTAGTTATTTTACCCGGGTTATATTTTCACGAATTTTCACTACCTTAAGCTGAGAGCTGTGAAAACTCTTTCTTTTTACGCCACATACCATTTATGTTTAGTCACTGGGTGCGACTTTGGAAGAAACTCTTTTGCAATGTACCATGGTCGTTGTAGAATATACAGAAAAAAACTAATTAAAAATCCACTAAACGTAATCTACTTTCTGAAATAGAATAAATAGTTTCCTTCTTTCTTCTTAAACTTAGTTTAAATAAAACAGGCTTTACCTCTGAGGTTCCGGGTTCGAACCACGGTCGATTCAATTTTGAAAACCATTTTTATACATTGTCCTGATTCTAGGAAGTACCTTAATTGCGCCTGAATTCCAAAACACAAGTGCTTTAGCTACTATGGCAGTGTATGTGATGTCGATGATGAAATATTTGTCCATATTTCCGAATAAAAAAGCTAAGTACATAAACTTAACGTTTACGGTCAGTGCTCAAGCACTTATAATATGAGAGTACTAAAATACAAGCGTTTATCTGTCACAAAAGATAAAGATAGAATGTATCTATATAGGTTCTTATCTTTTCTCGTAAAAGTTGTCTGAAGGGAAAGTTTTGTCTAGAGAACGACAGACGATTGACTCACTGCGCTTACTACGTTTGTTGGATGTAAATAATTAATTACTCATAAATTTGTCATTGCTATGTAGTAAAAGTCGAGTTTGTTTATATTGATCATTTCTAGAAGGAAATGAGGAATTGAAAAAGCTTTTAACTTCAAATCTAGTCCAGAAAGAAATCTTCAGCAACAGGGTACAACCGCAAACCAATAAGCTTTTAAAAAAAGTAAGTAACAAATCACATTCTTTATTATGGGTTTTTTTTTAAGATTTTATTTAGTGTCTATTTTCTAATTAAAAGGACATTCTTATCATCTTTACATGTAATGTTATGCCTAAAACTTTTGGTATAAATTGTAAAGCAAAAAAAAGGTGTTTGCAAAAAAGATCACCCATCAGAAAACATTAACAAAAGTTGCTTAACCTCCCAAACCGAATGACCGCCGAATTACGCATATTATGCACTTATAGCATGCACGTAAAAATAAGAAACATCCTTATCCAATACATTCGCAAGAAAAATCTGACAAAAGGTCATTGTCGCACGTCTGTAGTAACGACCCCGGTATGGTCAGCGTGCGCCTGCACAGCTCGCTGGGAGGTGCGTGCGCAGACCCACTGTCGCGGGACTGGCCGCAAAAAAAGGGAAATAATCCTACATATATTTAAAAAATATTTTTAGGCTGTTAGTCTTTCTACTGTAGGTGTTATATAATTATATTTTTGTTAAGAAACTCTTGAATGAATTTACTTAATTTTAAAATTGTGTGAATAATAATTTTTATATGTGACTTTATGCTGTTTTGAAGAACGTTAAAATATGGTAATATAAATTTTTAATGGTATATGGCACGGTCACTTTGAAAGATAAAAATGTAATGCAATTACTAGTAGTCATAACAATAATAATTGTAATCTATTATTTAAGTACTATACGAGTATTGAATTTATTATATACGTAATATTATCTTTATACATTACCTAAGATTCTTAACTAGGTATAAGTAGTCTGTGTCCTTTTTTTCAATCGATCCTTTTATAAACATGTTGTATTTCAAACAATACGTACTTTAATAAACGATCAACAATTACACTAAAACATATTTAGCGTTGAAAGCAAAACTTTTCTCCACTTAGTAGCACAGTGTACAATTAAACAAATTGAAAAATCAAAAAGGTAAAATTCAGATTCTCACCGTTCAAAAGCAACCTTGTGGCTCAGAAAATAGAGTTGATAATTTGAATGTGTATGATTCAATTTTGTAGTGCCCACGCGTTTTGTTTAATACGGGCGGACTGTATGTTCGGAACGCACCAGTCTTATACAGACCGCCAAGAAGCGCGCGCGTCCCTAATTTTTCAAAATGGCTTCCGCGAAAATCGAATTTTTCGAAAATTTCGAATTCGGTTGAAATTGTTTTCGCTATGCATTGCGTGTTGTGATTGTTGTTTGGTTTCGTTCCTTAGGGAGCCGGCGATGTATGGTGAGTATATTTAAAAAGTTTGTTTATCAAAAATCTTACATGCAAAGATTTGGTATGAATTTCCTTAATGTAATTGGACGTGTATTAAGTCTGCTAATCTGCAACGATTTTCTTCTTGTAACTAGCAAATGTTTGCATGTTTTAATTATATTATTTTAAATTCCAAATAATAGAATCAATCTTATTTTTCACTATTGATGTCAACCCTGAAAATTTTAAATCTCCATTGGTACTGAAATCCAATGCAATTAATCATTTATTTAAATCCTTTGTCTTTTGAATATAATTCTACTAAACTCTACAAAAAACTTTAAGCTCATTCCATATAAGCCTTTCCCTGTAACGGTGCTACACTTGCTCTTTTCCATGTATTCTTATCAGGAAAAACTACTAGAAGGCTTTTGCATACCTTATACTAAAAAAAAACCGCTAAAACACATTTCCTTAATTAAGAAAGTTACACCGGTAAGATTGTTGAAGCTAAAATATCGATGAAAATTAAATAATTAATATCACGGCAAAAAAGCTGTTCGTAGAATAATCAAATTGTTTGTTGAACAAGTGTCAAAGAGAGGCAGAATACCTAATACCTAATACCTGTAAAAAGAAGACACGAGCAATGATCCCTCTTGCTTATTCCGATATGTCTTTTCAGGATTAAATATGAATCCAGCAATTTTTTTTAATTCCATACAGAAAGTATGTAATTGATTAACTGGCGTTCCTTTTTTTAGTTATTTTTCAAAATATATTATTACACTTAACTAGTTGAATTTACTGTTGTACGAAAAATTATTTTTATTCCAAAAGTTTAATAAAAAAGCTGTATTAGGTATATGCCAACATAAAACTACATCTTTTGTGTGATAAACTTTTCACATCAAACATCAAAGTTGAAATAAAATTTGATAATCATCAGGAATATTATAATATATGCTATGACAATATACTGAGAAACTTCATATTATTTACGAAGAATTATGTACTATTTCTTAAACAATAAATATTTATAAACGCATATAATAGCTAACTTATACCGGTAAAAGGTTTACCCCATGTTTCATCTTATCGAGCCAATTTATTATTATATAAATTATCATCATATTATGTGGGCAGTCCAAAGGTATATACAATATAAACAACAATTAAAAACCCATGTCTGTATACTATTTTGGAGAGACCCAAAAGTTCACTCTCTCCCTACAACGTAATTCAACTTTAATAAATAACAGTATCTTTCTAAATGTTCTACAACTTCTAAATAAACTGGACTGCTATACTTTTACTTTATAATATAATTCTTTTTATTTAATACATCGTTCATCAAAATCGTGAGGAAACCTGGATTCCAAAATCGCCAATCCGCAGTGAGCAAGCGTGGTGCCCAATGCTCGTGCCTTCTCTATATGGGAAGAGGCCTGTGCCCAGCAGTGGGACGTTTAAAGCTGGAATTATTATTATTAATTTAATACAGCTTGAGAAAAAGGCAGGATAGAAAAGACTCTTAGTTAACCCGCGTTTAACTAGCTCTGTAATTCAGCTCATAGTCGTGGCGATAACTAGTAGAGTCTAAATTACACATTGCTTTGTCTATTAAATTTTAAAGTAAAAAGATCGTTTTGTTCGTTAATGGATGCAACTCATCATTATTTAAAGTGCATTGCAGATATAATTGATTTATGGATATCTTTTTACATTAACACATAAATGTAAAAAGATATCCATATTATAGATGACGAAAATATTTTTGATATCCATGCATGACTGTTGCAGATATTAAGTAAAAGCACAAAAAATCCGCCGAATTGAGAATTACCTCTTTTGAAAGTCGGTTAAAATCGTCTTTCCGTAATGATAGTATATTGTATGTGCTGACTCGCAATTTTTCTGAACGACCTAATTCTTCTTCTTATTAATTTGATAGCCGACTCGACAGATGTTCTTAGAATGGAGATCGTTACTCTAAATTGGTTTTAATGAAGAAAACTTTAAACTTCCTAGTTTTATGCTGGATGCGTCACGGAAAATGGCGCATATTTGTAGTTATAATCTACCTAATCATTGCAATAATCTTATCAATATTCAACTATTTTTTAAGCCAGCGCTGAGGCGACTTATTTGGGCGAAAACGGCTCTGAAAAATATAAAAAGCTCCAAAAAATATAAAATTTAATGTGAAACTTAAAATGAGATTTAAAAATTAAGTTACCGATGAGGATGTCCAATTTAAATCACTGTGTTAATTTAATAACTGAAAGTAAATACAATATACATATTTAATTAATATAAAACAATGTACAATATTTCACTTATTTTTGTGCCAAAATCCACAACAAATCGCGTCGTACTTGCCCTCATCTGTCTTTGTATTTAAATCTGCAATAGCTAAAAGATATTTAAGCGCACTGGGTTTCAGGGGAAATCCACTCAATCTAATGTACGTACATGTGCACCTAGAAACTCCTAATCTCGTACGTCATAAGATTTAGATAAATCGCTTGTATATCAAAATGCTGCGTAGTGATTCCAAACTAGCCTGGCTACCCGTCACTGCAATCAATCAAAGTCTTTCTGCTATCCTTGTATGTAAAAAACTACGGCAGGTAACAAAATTTAAAAGTAATTTATTAAATATTGGGGATAAGTAAGTGGCTTTCAGCACATATTATAATTTTGATCTTTTGGGTAAAAATCAGAAATGTCACTGTAAACTAGCTCAAATGCTAGAAGCTCTGAAAGAGGTCCGTAATAATGAGCCACTGCATCTAAACTACGTCTTTCATCATTGTGCTAGAAAAGCAATAATATAAAAATTTATAGGCTCTATTAATTACAACTCAAAAAAGGCATAAGTAGGACGTATATCCAAAAAATAAAGAAATAAAATATGTATCAATTATTTATATTTAATTTTTAATAGTGCAAAAAATATGGAGACCTTTACACTACAGTTCAACAACACAGACTAATAAAGTTACTCTAGAAATAAATATCACCAATCTGTCCTAATCATCCAGTCTTCATAGAACAATACCGTAAACATACCTACTCAGACAGACACTACAAAAAGTGTGCATGAATAATGAGTACCATGAAACAATTGGCAAAAATTGCAGAGTGCAAGTATGACGTCATCATTAGTCATGCCTAGATAATGCTAGTCAAACACATTATAAAGAGTAATGAATACTCTCTTTTATATGTTATCAGTTATAATCATACATTAAGATAATCGTATTATTTGACCTCCTAGAAAGTTCTGGGATATTCGACATCGATTTCGAGAAAAGATCTGAAGAGCAACTACTTTGATCTAGAAGGAATTAAAAAAACAACAAAGAGTCAGTCGAAAACTTTGCAATATTATGTGTTTAATGTTTACAGGGGTTAAATGCAACAAGGCTACTTGAACGTGTAGACTCGATTTTAAAGTACGGTGAAGCAGTCAAAGCCTGCACTCAGGCTAACTGCATCTCTCTCTTTTCCAAAAAGTGTCACAAAGTGTCTAAAAGTGTAGTGTAGGGATTATCATTAAATTGCAAACTCTACTAAGTTGACTAAAAATATCCAATTAGAAAACCTACTAAACTTCTTTATTAATTGTCACTATTTTGTGCTGGTATGGAATGAGTCCTTAATCTTTTTTCTTTCATATTATAATGATCAGTCCGCAATTGAGCAAGCGTAGGTAGTGATCAATGTTTGTTCCTTCTCTATATGGGAAGATGCCTGTGCCCAGCAGTGGGTCGTATATAGGCCAGTTTGTATGGTAGCAAGATTGATCACCCATGATGCATGGTGCATGCTACCTACTAGATCTATTGTATAGTATACCAAAGGCAGATCTGCTAAGATTTATCTAATCTTCTCCATACTTCCTTTTCACTATAAATCACTGATCCACGTGGATGTCTAAACAAACGAGATGATAAAACGAATAAATTATACAAAACTTTGTAAAACTATATACTAAGAAATACTTTCACAAAATAAATTAGGTAATGTTTATGTAATGTCTTACGGTTAACATATGATGCTTACTATAATTAGATTTAAATGAGGAGGTCGGATTTGAATTCCTTATATGTGAATTTTGGAACTATGTAGTTTTAATTTTCCATTCGAGTCTAGAAGACAAGAGGCACTGGCCTGTATGGCAAAACCTTAGAGGCATCCAGCTCTAAGGTTTTGCCAAAGAGGCCAGTGAAGCATTCAAACCCTATGCTCAGGCTAACTGCGGTATACAACTACAATAAAAATAAAATATGATTTAACGTACATTAAAATCGTCCTTTTCATCTATGCCTTTCCTCCAACTATGTTTGGGGTCGGCTTCCAATTGCGCCAAGATCAGTGGGATACATTTATCTGGTCTTCACATCTCAGTAACTGGGCAACCTTTCATACATTGGGAATTTGTCTAAATTATTTATCTAAAGTTGATTAAAACCCTCGACAGGTTTCAGTGACTATTTCATAAATTTCATTTGTTCAGTCCAAAGTCCAATTTTAAAATAATGCCTTTCAGATATCTGTTTCTCATATAGCACGAAAAAGACTTTGATTGATTGCAGTGACGGGTAACCAGGCTAGTTCGGAATCACTACGCAGCATTTTGATATACAAGCGATTTATCTAAATCTTATGACGTACAAGATTAGGAGTTTCTAGGTGCACATGTACGTAAATTAGATTGAGTGGATTTCCCCTGAAACCCAGTGCGCTTAAATATCTTTTAGTTATTACTGATTTAAATACAAACACAGATGCGGCCAAGCACGATTCAGATCCGTTCTAACTACTTATTATAATATTTTCTTACATTTTTATTTTATAAAAAAGATATTTGTTAATTCTTTAAAGACACTTCTGACAAACGGTGAATGAAAACAACGACAGGAAACTTGGATCCCAAAATTAGGATCTGAAATCGCCAATCCGCAAAGAGCAAGCGTGGTGATCAATGCTCGTGCCTTCTCTATATGAGAAGAGGCCTGTGCCCAGCAGTGGTACGTTTATAGGCTGGTAATGTTATTATTTATTATAAAAAAGACAGAACTTTTAATTTGGTTATTTTGTTGAAATAAATAATTCTTTTTTAAAGGTACCTATACTTTCGATATTTGTTAAATCATTTTTGATTCAGAAAATAATGATTTTGTTTATAACACATTATAAACTTTTGTTATACCTACGTAGTTGGAAGTTTTGTCAATATTTTCGTTAAAAGGATACCAAGCAACATAATATATATTGGCGTCATCACAGTATTGCACTGTTTTTATCCTGACATATATTTATTACTGCTTAAGTAATGTACTTATTATTTTTAGAATGCATCTCGCCTTTGACATCATTAAGATAATTTAAATGTTACAATGTTAAGTTTTTATGTATTTAATATACTGTATCTATTTATTTTTTAATAGTACTGACTAATTGGGTACGATAAACGGCGTACCCCAAATTAGGTGGTACATAGGAAAGAATCTGCTGCCAAAAAGATTTTTCTTAATTAAATAGTGGAGGCGGGGAGTGACTAGCGAATATTTTTCGCCATTTAGAGTTCCTATACAATCTAGCTTTTCAATTGATCTCCCACAAAAATCGGCATATAAGATTAACATTGTTTTTAAGTCCTTCCTAGTGCATATACCTCTATACTCCTTTAAAATACTGACCTCTTTTTGACGAAAATTATCTTTTGTGACCGTTTCTTTTGAGTATACTGTATCCATTTATTTCTCCAAAAATTTCCACTTCTCTCTAAATTGGTTCCCAGCATACGGAATCCTAAATCCAGCCAACATTCTAGGTATCCGCGGCATCCTGACATTGGCAAGAACCACAAGACCAACCACCACCTGTTTAACATCAACAAACTGAAAAAACTTAATCGTAAACAGTCGACGATAGATTTATATACAAACCGTCAAAACTTTACATAGTTCAGCGATGTAGTTGTGGTGAAATATTACTTTAAAATATCACGATCGCATCATCCTATGTGGGAGGAATTGGCCTTTTTATCTAGATGAACGAACTCTTTATTTTTAGACATTTCTCTAGCACCTGTTCAGTTCGCGAACTTTAAACTGAGTGCCTGTGTTTGGTGAGGTGCGTGTGCGCTACTGAGATACGCTTCTTTCTTTGTTGGGATTTGGTTCGGTGGATTTATTAAATTAATAGGTTTATTTAATTGAAGTGGCGTTTATTCTTGAATTTAAATATAAAGTAATTGATTTACAAAATCATTTAATTTAATATAAATTAATTAAATTTTAAAATATCATTTTGTCAGTGCTTTGTGTTTTTTATTCGGTCAAACGGATTACAAAATAAGGCACGGCATCAAATGCGAGGCTCTTTAAATTTAAACGATGCGATACTTATTAGTGATTATTTAAAAATATCAGTTATTAAAAAAAAAGTTTCTGTTATTATTTAGAGACCTGCATTCATATTAACACTTTTTTTGAGGAAGTATTTTCTTGACTATAGGTAATAGTCATCATTGTCCCTGACATCCTTTCGAGAGAAATAGGCAACAGTTTTACCCATTTTCCTATAAAGATTCGCGAAATATAATGTTTTTATGATCAACCTTGGTACCTGTGAAAGATATCTTCCATGCGAAGTTCACGCGTAGGTCAGTTCGTTAAATCTAGGCGTGTTCTATCAAATAAATATGTATATTTATATTTTGGATTTACACGTGTTCATAATTGTGTTGTTAATATTGTAAATTAAAAAAAGCATTTTTGAAAAACAAAAGATTCCAATTTAAAGGAAACATGAAAATTAAGCTCCCTACTGATCTGTACTAAGTCGGTACCGGTATATCCTATACCTATTTGGCTTGGCTCCTTTTTTACAGTCGGTTAAAAACTCGGCAGATAATTAAATTATGATTAACATTATTATTTTAACATCTCGCTATCTTGTTTAAATACATTTTCAAATGTGTAATCTTAAAATTATTTTTTGGCAATTTCAGCAACTTTTCACTGCAGTTCATTTTAGGAAGGGTACTAACTGCATATTTAGCATGTATGCTAAGGGCAATAAGCTGCACTACATCATTAACTGGCACATCCGTGTATCCGATGGCACAATTAATTTCATTAAGCACACGATTTCCGGTCGAATGCTCTCCTTTCCTCTTCATGGGTCCCTGACTAATGTAGTTAAGAGTATTTATCATTGAATAATTATGTAAGATCTGTTCAAGGATTAAACCATACTTTTTAGATGAAAAAAAACTTTTCATCTAAATTAATTAAGCCAAGAAAGCTATCCACTCTTTTAGAGCTACGCGTAAAAGCTATATTATATTATGAACCTATATTATTTATTTTTTAAAATGGAATTTCTAAAATTCTTATATTTTGTTGCGCAAATCGAGAAACAGTTTGAATTTTGTTTTTCCATATATGGATTCCTGTAAAATGTGTTTAGCTGACATTATTACCTATTTTTAATTTATTGTTTAATTATTTTTTGTTGTCTTTTCAGATGTGACAACGAGAAGCGGACAAGAACCTGGATTGCAACAAGCCATCTTTAATAAGAACCATTGTTTAACTCAGTCAAACAACTCTTTTAAAACAAACATAATTTGCGAACTAAATCCATAGTTTGACATCGTAATTCTATACTCGTTAAATAAGACCATATAAGTCTACATATAAAACAAATATTAATTCTAGTAACACAAACGGATTATATTTAAATAAAATATTATTCAAACTAAAAGATTAAATCTTTTTGATAAAATTATAAAAAAAAATATTTTTTACTCAAAAATATTTAAGTAAATAGGAATTTATTTATTTTTCGTTTTTTGTTGACTTTTGCGATATGTATGCTTGGTGATGTAAAAAAGTGGTGATTTTGTGGGTATAGTTGTCAAAGTGGCGGCTTTGATTTATTATATTCCATGAAAAAGCCAGGTGTATGGTGATGTATGAAATGGGTCGTAATTGTTGATGAGAATTGAAAAATATAAGCGGTAGCGGACCTTAGATAGGTTTTTATACGAAATATTAAAACAAGTTTACAAAGGCGTATTTAGGATGAGTACTATTAGCGGTTATATTTTTAGTATCAGTTAGGGAATATTAATTTAATATCTATAGGAAGTTAGTTATCTACAAATGAGAAATCAAATAATGCTTCTATCTATATTGGGCTTGAACTTAGTTCTAAATGTTTAATTATCTTTACGTACCACAAAATCAAATCTATGTGATCAAATATACTAAATATCTTTTTCAATCAACAGACGCTCGGCGGCACAGTCACTTCAAGGGTCTAAAAGTGATCAACTTCAGAATCACGAACAAGGTCCTACAAAACGAGCTCGATGAGGCCGTCCTAAACCTGCACATCCAAGAGCTGGAGGCGAGGAACACCACCGTAGACCCTGAGGAACCGATCACCATCACACTCCAAGTCAGCAGGGTCACGAGAAACAACCAGGGGAGCAAGGCTTCCGTCCCCTACACTGACAACTCAGTCAAAATGACTCGAAAGGAACTAAGATCTGGGAAATGGCTGAAAGTAAATGTGACCACAATGGTGGCAGAGTTCTGCAGGCTCCCGAGGGAGTATTTAGCAATAGTTGTGAGAGTACAAGACTCGAAGCATAGGATGAGCTTGGTTGTGCCGCATCCGAGCTCAGAATCAAATAACGCTTTGGTAAATATTCAAACTCTTTATATTTTTGATCAGTTTTGCAAAAGGTAAAGGTGTAAGTAAAAATTTTTTTACAAAAAAGACGCATACACATGCCAATCCTACACCTTACCTAAATATGGAACACCTAAAACTATATGGAACTAAACAAAACCTATGTTGTAAAAATGGCACGTATAGTCGCTGGTAAAATATGGCTTGGTCAGGTTTGGGCATAGTCAGCCTTTTTCATTTTTGAAGCTCAAGGAATGTAAATTCAATAAATGTTTTCTAACCTTTTTGTTGAGAAGAACTTTAAAAATACATACGAATTTGTAGACTCAGCTCGGAACGTTAAAATAGCAGAATAATTCGTGGACTCTGGCCAAGTTAGGTACCAACAATTATACTCGTCATGTTAATGAATAATATCTACTATGGAAATGAAACTCACCGCTCATCCTCTTCTCGTCCTCTTATTCTTGGTTAATACTTTCAATATTCTCTATTTCCTCAGATGCCATACATAGAAGTAAGTCTAAAGGACAATTCGCACAAGCGCACGCGACGCACCATCGGCATGGACTGCACAGAAAACTCGAAAGAAGCGCGTTGTTGCCGGTACCCACTCGTCGTGAACTTTGAGGAGTTCGGCTGGGACTGGATCATAGCCCCGAAGATCTATGATGCTAACTACTGCAGTGGCGAATGCCCCTACAGCTTCCTCCAGAAGTACCCACACACTCATTTAGTCCACCTCGCAGCGCCCCAAGGCAGTGGGGGCCCTTGCTGTGCCCCCAGAAGAATGAGCAGCATAACGATGCTGTATTTTGACCACGATTATAATATTATATACGGGACTATTCCTGGAATGGTGGTTGAAAGTTGTGGCTGTTCATAGCAACACCTTAGTTTAGGTCCGGCTCCAAGTTTGCTTTTCTTCTTGCTTGGTCTTTTCCCATCAAAAAGTATTTTCTCCAATTCATTATCTCCAAAAAATCCCGTACATTTTGGTTAGAGAAATAACGGTAAACTTTTTATCTCACGATTAGTGAGTGCAAGTGTAGGTATTTGTCAAACAAAATATATTTTTTGAAACATGCCTTCAAATTCTAATTGGTTTAAAAAATTGTTATCATGAGCTGATAACTTTAATTATAATAATTTATTAATTCATAAAGAATTTCCTTCATTCATTTACGTCAATCTTTTCGTCGTAAAGACTTAACCCCAAAATGCTTATGTTCTTTTTTTGTCAAGTTATTTTTTCGTTTTTATTTTTTTTTCTTCTTTTTTGTGTTTTGTTTTAAATATATTTTGCAGTAAACTTGGAGTTCGGAGTGTGGAGTCTATAGGTATGTGATATTCGGTTGAAGACTGCAAACCTTTTTGTGTTGTGTGCCGTGAGTGTGAAAATGTACATTTTTATTTTACGTTTGTACCTACGTCTAGTTTAAATTACTCCTGTGTAATGCCTGGTTCATACGAAGCTAGTAACTATACACAAGTCTCTATCTGGATATGTGTTAAGATACATTAAAATTTTTTGACTGATTTTCACCACATCGAAAATTTTAAAAGTTTTTTTCGGCCTCAACGCAAGTTCAAGCTAAAATATGACTAGCTTCGTATGACCCATCATCTCATACTTTTATAACCTAAGTAGGTATCACCCATTTCGAGTATATTGTAAATGAAAGGCATTTTTGACCTGCCTAAACATCCAGTGAACGACTATCAATCAAACGCTTATCACTATTTATTAATTTACGTCTAAAACGGGGTTAGTTAGTTCAATTAATTATTTAAAATCAATAATCTTACTTTTTTTCTTAACAACTTGACCCCTTGACTTTTTTATTGGTATAAGATAATAGTGTAGGAGTTCATGCGATAATTATGTATTTATCGTTTTTATTTTTTTATAAAGCAACGTTATCAAGTCTTTTCTACACTTCTTGAGTTTCAAAACGGCATTTATTTTTTCTATAATAAGTCTTAATCTAGAGTCTGTAATGTTCAGTATCATTTCATAATTAACGGGCGTAGTTAGGTTATTTAATTATCGAATAATAAGTTGAAGGAATATCGCTTAGGTATTTGAGCTTATTACGTACCTAGAATACTTTTAAACCATTATTGATTTTAATGCGATTTGGAGAATAAATCTGTTTGTCTAGAAATTGATGAAATGTTCAGATTGTTTTTTTTACTATCTACCTAATGTATGCTGCCCGTAAAATGTTTGTCTCTTCACGTATTTTTCATGTTAGCGTATTCATTCATTTACCATCTAAATTTAATTATAAGTAGGTAGCTCTATGTAATTCGATGTAATGTAATACGTACTTTTGGAATTTCTCTTTTGATATTGTTTGGATCTCGTTCAAAATTATATTTTTATAATAAATGAAAATTGTTTCTTTTAAGATTCTAGCGGGTGGTGCTTAAACGATAGTTGCTTTATTTATAAACATATTATTATTGTAACAGTACCTACCCTATATGACGTATTATTTTGGCGTGATCAATTTTTTTAGATATTTTTTCGTATTTTAAGGTTTTTAGAAAAATTTTAAACGGACGTAGAATTTTCAAAAATTAGATCTCATTTTAAGGCCACAGTTCTATAAGTGCCTTTATAAAGATCTCCCAAAAGTTTTTGGATAACAAAATAAAAGAAAAAGTGAATGTTTTTATGAACATTGTAGGGTTAAGAATGTTGTGTTAGAATCTATCGACGTAACTTGATTATTGTCAAAAACTAACACTTTCATGTTGATAAGTTTTTTATAAAATAAATTTTCAATTCTTTACGATTCGTATTATTTTCTGGGTGTAAAGTCTTTAAGAAATATATGTCTACGAAAATCTAAATGGTGTATAATTTATTTCATTCCCTGATCATTCCAACCCTATCATTTCACAATATTACAATACCACGCCAATGTGGTTGAACACTAAATGTTTACACAATTAGAAAAAAAGCACAACACACACCAAAACATAATTATTTCTATTTCACAGTTTAACGACACTTCGTTTTAAACTATAATTAGATCTTCAGAAAAAAATAATCCAGGTACCCCTTTTTTTCACACACTAAAAGCACTAAAGAGCTATTTAAACTGTCAGGTATATTTTTTACAAAATGAAATTATGGATATTAATTAGTATTTGAGGGTACTTGTAAATAAAATGTCACAGATCATATGCGCCGTCCTCACAGAACGGCCACTCTTTATTTTTATAAATTTTAATTTATTTACACATTTCCTTTTTTCTACTTTACATTTATGACGTTAACGTTTTTAAAATACATTACAAAAACAAAAAAAAAATAATATATAACAGAAATACATGAAAAATGTACACTTACATTTATTCAGACGAATGGGAAAAATTGATAGACTAGTATACCCAATTAGAAAAAATAATCATTCCCCAAGAAAAATTTTATCATTCATTTTCCCATTAAAAAGTATTTTATAAATTTTCGCCTAAATGTATAAATGTTTATAAATTAATTGTATTATAGTAAAAAATGGCGGAAAATTTATTAAATACTTCAGTCTAATATATATTGCTTTACATTCAAAATATACATGCAAATCAATGTTGTTATTATTGTACTTTTATCAATTCTAATGAAACAATTCCTTATATCATAAGGAGATATTTGATGCTTTCATTTGAAGTTATCATTATTTTAAAACTGTTAAATCAAAGTTTTTTTTACTAGTTAAAATATTGTACAGCGAATCGATACAATAATTTTAGATTAAAAGAAAAAATCGAAAACATTTTATCGATCAAACGGGCATGTCTTTTATGATAAAATTTGTAAGAATAATCAAAATCAAAGGAAAACATCAAACACCATCCTATTAAAATAACAGGTATATTCATGGCATTAAAAATCTACATTACGTAGAAATCAGTATTATCATATTTTTTGTCATTTTTTTATTATTTATTTTATTTAAACGAGATATTTACTAAGTTCTAGTACAGGAAGTGCACAACATCAAGTAGTGTCAGTCTATAATAGGTTGGATGGATGGACTTTTTGAAATATTGACAAATTATAATAACTAAGCTGCGCAGGATTGGTTAGCTCACTAACAAGACCAAAATCGAGACAGAAACACTTAAAATTAAGCTCAAACGCTTAAAAAGAAAATCAAATCACGTTGGTACAATCTATAAAAAATCAAAGTCAAATACTATGCTGCCAAACGTCAAAACCATGTCAAAATAAGTCATTTTTTGACATAACGATTTTGAGTTCAACTTAGCAGAATAATAACAGCTTTACAAGGTAAGATTTATTTGAATTTAGGCACCTAAAAATTAGGTACGGGTACACAATGAAATTAAGTTCAATGTTTATTCAAAACAAATTAATATTCTTTTCTTTTCTTGTCTCGAGTTCCCGTTAGTGTGCATTTACCTTTATGATGATATTTCAAAGACTTTTTTATGTATATTACAGTATTTTTTGTGCACTGGGCTTAAAACATTATACCATATGTCATAAAAATATATAAAACATAAAAAGTCAAGTCATGAATAGGTTTTAGGGGTTCATTTATATTTGTGCAGAGTTAAAAGGATAAAAATGTTTCGATAAAATGTCAAGTTTCTATCAAAATTCAGTAGATATACAATCAATAATCTTATTCATTGGGTTGGTAATATTAGCAGTCTTAAAACGGTAAATATATTTCAAAAGTCTTTAAAATATCATCAAATTTTACGAAATTTTAAAACTAAAACTGTGCTTGTACAGTTAAGCTATAAAATTGTATAAAGCATAAGAAACAGTACATTATGGCAGTGACACAATAATGGCTAAAAGCGAACTTAAACTAAACAGAACAACTCGTCATTGTGTTAAACGAAGATAACTTTTATACTGGGATATACATTTTTTATACTGGAGTATACTTTTATACTTGTCCATACTTTTATTCGAAATGAGTTACACAAAGAAGAACTATTCATTGTTTGAAAATATAAAATGAAGATTATTTCATTTTGTTTGATTTATTGCAATTCATTTTATAACTAGGTATGTTGCATTGTTTCGTAACAATATTGCATTGAAATAAGAGTATTATTTGATTATTAGTAATATAAAACAAAAACGCATCTTCATGTCACAGTCAGGTTTTTATAAAGGAAATCTAAAGTCTTTCTAAATCTAGAAAGTTTAAAAATATGGGGACTTCGTTTATCACAAGAACGAACTGAGACATCACAGATATCATACCTACGTAAGAAAACTTGTAATGCGACAGAATGCCATGATTGTAACCCAAGTAGTAACGATAGTAAGGTCACACTGGAAGTACTAAATATCTAGTACTAAACGCTAACCATATATACAAAATTACTATCCAACTCGCAATGAGTACATGGTCGCGACAGAATCTTGAGCCATTATATTTAAATAGGATCACAGTGAAAAAAGTGATTTAAATTTAAGTCACTATACTATAAATATTAATGTCCACGTTATGGCAAGTTTCTCTAAATAAATCTTAAGTGTCGCTAAGACCTCTAAAGTCTACGTCCATAGAAAAATTTCTTTACTAGTTGTTCTGTACAACACAGTCGTGAACGGCTAACACAAAACTCACTGTCTAATCACAAGTCAATTGCACTCTTTAAAAACTGGGTTGCGATACAGTCCTGGGGTTGCCGCTCTGGGGCTGGTACACGTCGTAGGAGTTGTGGGGCTCGAGGTGACAGACCACGTTGTTCTCTCCGTTGAGCACGGCCGCCAGCGCGCGCATGTTGCTCTCCTGCGGCTGGTGGTACGGGTGCATCAGCCGTCCACTCTCGTAGTGCCGCTGGTCATAGCGCTCTAACGTATCCCACTTCCCGTACTTCCCGTAATGCTCCTGTTCATGATGATGCCTATCCCCGGGGCTGTAGGAGATCAGCGGCCGGTGGTCCCCAAAAAACTTGGAGCTCGAGGATCCGTGGTGTCCAGGGTTCTGGCGGCAGTTGTCAGGTCCGGAGTTGTCGTCAGACATATCGGACATGAGCGTCTCATTTCTTTCTATTTCCTCGTAAACGGGATCGTCTTGTATGACGCGGAACTCTTGTTCGGAGCCTCGTCGGTACATCCTGCCTTGTTGGGAAGCTATTTCGGAGTACGTGTGGTTGATGTTCTGGCTTCCATGGTGGTGGTGGTGTTTCCTGCGGTCATCCTTGTAGTGTTTGCGGAAGATCATCTCCTGGCTGCCGGGGGAGTGTTGGGACATGTAGACGTGTGGGTTCCGGAAGTCGTGGTTGTAGCTGCGCGTGGTTTGGTAGCCCTGCGGGTGGTGGAGGGGGCTCTCCTCGTCCTTGATGGCGTGTCGTGGGGAGGGGGGCGCGAGGGGGGCGTCGCACTCGTAGGGGCTGTGGAGGTGGTTCTGCTGCGCCAGCTGCCGCGACAGCGTGTCGTGGTGAGGCAGCGTCGAAGAGTTCACTGGATGGTGCTTAGAAGAAGTGTTCTGGAAGATAAATGATTGGATTAGTATCGTTGTTAAGGTGTTGTAGGGAGTAAAGACAGCTCAATTGTTTGTTGTATTCTTATTGAATGGTCTTTTATTTGAATATGAGTTAATCCTGTTGGAGATCAAAGAATAAACATTACTTCAAGAAATACACTATTATATTGATAAAATCGTTCATGTTAATTAGAATCATTATTTATTTCTCTTCGCGAGTCAAAAATCAAAGCGCACACTACATATTTACATCGCTTTGTGAAAGATCTTTGACTCGCTTTTACAAGAATTGATTATTTGTTATTAAGTTTATTTTTTATACTTAAACTATTAGTCTTTTTTTGGTTAATACTTGCAGATGTAAGATATCAGTAGATGATAGTGCTAAACTTAGCTAATCTAAGTGCTATGACATGTTAATACCCTTGTACGTAATTATCCATGCTGGCTATTAAATTTAAATTTATGAAAAGAAATACAGAACAGTAATCAAATAGAATAAAATTGCAAGAATAATTATAATAATTATAATACTTAGGTTTACTTTACTTTTGTAAAAGTAATGCGAGATGTCTTTTGCTTATTTTTTATAGGAGAATATACTTTTAAAGTTTCCGTTCCAGGTAGGTTGAACGGGACCCTATTACTAAGCCTTCTCTGTCGGACTCACAAAATTGGCCGACTTTTTTTATTAATTGTTTCATGAACCTCTGCATAAACTTAATAACTGCCAGTTATTGTGTAAAATAGGCAACTTAGAATACATACATAATAAAATATCATGAATCTCTTAAAGAACAGTTATTTACAGAGCTCGACTTAAAAACAGGTTAATTCTACAATTTATAACCAAAAACACTCCATTTGATTACTAAACACGATAATTTAATGATTATGAAGCACGCTATTGGGGCCAACATGGACGATTGTGTACAGGGATGGAAGGAGCTGGGTTGGGCTAGTGAGTGACGCCATGCGATGCCCGCTAAGGGATGCTCATGCAGTTAATGGTGATTCTATACGATTTAGTAAGATCTTAGGCCCCGATGTTAACTGTCACCGAAAAAGTAAAGTATATTATAACCTGAAAGAAAAATGTTGTAAAAATAGGAATAAAATTATTTTATACACAGCTACTATAAAAGATACTATTATATATTAAAGATTTTTCTGTGTGTATATAAACGTTGTTTTGGAGACAAGTTGTTTTTTGAAAAAGGTATAATGTTGGAAAGTGATATTCATTCTGTGTAAGTTAATTTGAAATGCTATTGTAACATTAGACTCTGAAAAGTAAAGTAAATTCTATTTACATTATTGATTGAAAAATAGATTGTTAATACATAGTTTTGTTTTGGACCTGTTAATTCTTGATCAAAATGTGTCGCTAATTGTGAAAATATTACATATAAGAACTAAATCTAGGCAGTTAACTACATATCTAAAACTAAAATTTCCACAGTCCGAACATCGAAAACGCACAGATCTTACCAATCGCAAGAAAAAAATCTAAACAAAACATCAAACTTAGACAAGCAGCTCTAATGCCCTCCCCTCACCTTCCAAACGTTAGCAGAATTCGCCATCACCGCCCAGTCGTTCGCGCCAATCGACGCCGCCATCTTGTTCGAAAAGCAAGATGGCGACCGCGACCTCAAGTTCTGGTACTCATTAGGAACTTCTATATTATTCCTGTAGCTATGCATCGACGCAATACTCTGAGTGTGTGACGTAGAGTGAGGTATGTTTTGTGGAGTAGCCACGCGCATTGATCTTGCATCGTCACTCGGAACGTAAATAGGCGCAGTCGGGCGAATATTCCACCGCGCCGCCTCGGGCTGAAGATTGTAGCTCTATATATAAAGAACCTTCATATATTACACATATAAAATACTTATATACATATACATATGCAGGATAGACGACAGAATGACTAATTATGCTATACGCATTCAGAGATAGGATTTTTATACTTCCAAACTAAGTGCATCAATATTTTTAACTTTAAGTTAGAAATATTGAATGCTGTTTAGAGATACTGTTACTGTAACCACCACACCACTAAAGAAAGTGTTAATAGACATTTGAAATGATTATTAATTAAGCGTTAGAGAGAAGGCTTTAGAGACAGAAATATAATGAAAAAATTGGACTTACCGTGACAAAAAAAAAACAAAAGAAATAAACATTGTTAGTGACATTTTACACACAACAAAAATGTTAACAAATAATAAACAAAAACAAATTGAGCTGTCTTTAACCAATTAGTCACAAAGCCGGTGGTCTGGTGGTGTAATAATGAGTTTTTTTTTTTCAATTTTGGATAGATCCTATCTCAATGGAATGCGTACGCACCTTGCTGGGCATTCTGCCGGTATCCATGGGGGTATCGGCCGCTGCCAGGGTTGATGGGGCTCCTAAGTTGCGTCATGGGCGCTGGGGGTTCTCTCTCAGGTAAATTATGTCCGAAATTAGCCGCTGTCGCATTTAGACTAGGCCCAAAATTCGATGAGGGTCCGAAATTTTGGTTTTCTTGTGAGGTTCGCCTATTTCTGTTTGAATGGTAACTGTGGGCTGCCGCGGCTGCCGCTAGAGATGCGACAGCGGCGTTGTTGACCACGTTGTTGTTGTTGTGGTTGTTGTTGTTGACGACTACGTTTAGAGTCTTGATTATTAAGTTGTTTGTGGTTGACGCTGAAGCCGCTGGCAACCCTGATGTGCTTGCCGTGCTCTGCTATAAGTATACGTTTATTTGGTGGGTTTTTCTTTATGTATGGTGAGTTTGTCGATATATAATATGAATAATGTAATATAATAAAATTTAATATACCTATCTGTTTTTATATTGTATAGAGATAAGTATGTATTCCACCACCAATCAATCGTCATGCGCATTTTTTACATTTTTATTTTTAAAACATGAGCTTTCTTTTCAAGATATACATAATGATTTTGAATTTGTTTGGATTGAATACCTACCTAGATACATCATATTTTAAGCTCATATAGTATACCATTCCTCCACCATAAAAGCACTGCATTAACTTTTATAAATGCACATACATTGTACCTAGTCTTTAGTTTTGTACAACCAATTGTATTTTATTATTTAAGCTGTATGATAATGAACTCATAACCATGATATTACCGTGATATTTAATTTTTGACATAAATTTTAAGCATCAGCCCAAATACCGCAATATTACTTTGAAGCACCTTAACTATTAATCTAAATGCCAATTTTATTATAGAAGTTAACAAGAATTGTATTCGATTTGTTTTAAAGTATTTTCCCAGCCAATAAAAAGTATTTAGTACAGTTAAAAACAAAAATAAGCATACAGTAGATTATTAAAATTTACTTGAACATATTTTTGCTCACAACTGTACCGACTTATTTTAGCGAATTTCAAAAGCATTCTTCAATAAAATATACTTAAACCAAAAAAGACAAATAGATTTTATCCAAAATTTTACAATTTCCTTAAGCGCGTTTCTCTCGTTATGTCTTCATCATAGAATTTAACTTAATTTGAAATTCGCTAAACATTACCGAGACACCTTAATCTAAAAACACACGAATTGATAACCGTCTTCCTTTAAAGTCGGCTACCCATCATCTAACCATCACCATCAAGGGCAGTACATACCGTGACATCCCTGGGATCGGCGACATCGTCGAGGTCGGTGTGGTGGTAGCGGCGGCTCTTGACGGAGCCCTGGCGCGTGTCCACGTGGTTGGAGCTGGAGGCCGTGGGCCCGTTGTTGTGCGCCAGCGTGTCCGACGCCGCGCCCGTCAGGTGCAGGCAGCACGACAGCCACGGGTGACGCCGGCCCAGCCGCGCGCACTCGTTGCGGAACTGACGGGGGTTAGTTTTATGTTAATTGAGAAATACACGACGTAAAGGATTTGAAAAAGATGGCTTTTCTTAGCTAAGAAGTGGAATCTAAAATAGGTATGTAATTGTATTTAGTATGATTATATTACCTAACTAAGAAAGTTAGGTAAAATGTATATCAAATAATATCATTTTTTTTTTATATATTTACAACAAGAATTTAATGAGTACTTAATATTAGACAGATATTAAAAGTAAGATTCTTCAATCGAGTGAGCACTAACGAACAACGAGACACCTTATATCTTTTTAACAATCTCTCATTTATTCTGGGACACACAAAAAAAACATGCTGCCGTAGAAAACAAGTACACAACAGTATCTTAAAAAAACTACATAATAAATATGTATTATTATCTGCTATTAAAGCTCCTTGCCAATTTAAGAGGCGAGAAGTTTTAATCCTAACACAAAATCGTTATTCTCATAATTGAGTACGGCCAAACAAATTTTTTTCGCGAAGACACAAGACTTGTTGTATATTGTACAAACCTTATCATTCTGCAAACAATGGAAGATGAATATCACGAGTCCCTGCAGCGAGTTGAGGATGGTGAAGGCGTATGCCATGGCGACCGTCTGCTCGCTGAGGTACAGCAGACCGAAGGTCCAGGTCAGGCCGAGCAGGAAGGCTAGCACTAGGGAGCTCTTCAGCCACACCCTGGAAGGAGAAGGTGGGGTTATAGTGGGCTGTTCTTGAGAAATAAATTAGGTAGTGGACTGATTAAATAATTGGAGGTTTGAATAGACATTTTTTTTATACATTTTGATTCTTATTCTTACTAGGTTTAAAGTAGCTGAAATTTTGGAAAGTTTAAGAATTTATTCATAATTTCAAATTTTGTATTTGATAACTGTTTTAATTGATTTTTACTTGGACCTCCCCCTGTATCGATAAGTGAACATTTTAGGGTGACAACTTATTAAATTTGCTACGAGATAATAATTGTAAAATATTTTCACCTAGAAAGAATTAGATTTTTGACAATTATCTATTTATACATAAATAAAACTTACTTCATCTTGTATAGCTTGGCATCGTCCTTGGCTTTGAGAGAGACGGTGGAGTGCGTGCACATCATGTAGATCACCATTATCAAGCAGATCCAGTTCGCCTACAAACAAACAACATAATTAAATAAGTGGTTATATCTAAATTGTTTCGTAATCAAGTATAACTGGTTAAATCTGGCATTCCTTGTCACAAACATGGGTGCACTGTGTGCATGTAATGAGAGCTACTGTTATTGCGCTCACTAGTTGGCGCCACTGGCATGTCAACTGTTAATACCCACAATCAAGCTTTGGATTTTGCTATTTTGAGCATCACATTCGTATTATTGTCGAACCTCATCAAGATATAATAGGTATTACCAAGATGCCTACTACATTTTGAAAAGGTTATAAATCATAATACCTTGGCCAGCGGTCTAAAATATTCCGACAGCAATTTTGTATCGGGTTTTTGCTGTCCATATGAATTTATGGATGAAAATTATTTATTTTTTCATAAAGTACATTGTAGTAAATATAAATTACATGATAGCTTATTTTAATCTGTAACTTTTTGAGAGCTGGAGTCCGAACTAGGTTCGAGACCTGTATGACGGATCTCCAGGCTCTCGTACTCCATACAGTTACTTAAGGAAAGTAAATGAGTAATAATAAAAATAAAAAAAATACTTAAAAAAATGAGTCCTAAATGATATTAAGGGTTATGTTACTCACCACCAGCACCAAAATCACAGGGCCAACGAAGCTCATGATAAACCAGCGGTCGGTAGTGAGCCAGCAGTGTGTGTCAGTGCCGTAGCCCCCGGGGTAGACAGCGGCGGAGACCAGCACCACGAGCGCCGGCGCCAGGTACGCGCAGGAGCAGTACCAGCGCGCGCGCGGTTGTTCCGGCTCGAATACTTCCACTAGCATCGCGTACAGGTGGAAACCTGGAGTATAGCAAACAGATGTAAGTTATGTTTCAGGAAAGTCACAGTTTGGTTGGTAAGTATAAGGGAGTACAATTTGTGAACTTTTCTACTCAATAAAAACATTAAGATATGAGGTTGCTAAAGAGATCGTCTCACTTAAGACAAAACTACACCCAGATTCATAATAAGTGTTGTTCTAAAGCAGTCTCCATTGCCATGTTCTACAAACAAAATTATATTTTTTTTTTAACATAACAACCTGCAGACTCATCACTGAAAAAAAAGCTATTAAGTAGAACATATAATAAGAGTTCTCAAACCATACCTTCAAGGAACATCCACGCGAAAGCCGCCAGGAAGAAGTAGTGCAAGAGGCCGGCGACCACTCCGCAGAAGATCCTGTTCTCCGTCTTGTCGATGCCGGCCAGGAACACGATCTCCGCGACTAGCAGGCACGCGCACAGGTTCTTGTGGATTAGCGCGCGGTCTGACTGCTGGATAAAGAGTAGAAAGTTACATTATAGTTGTAAATAAAAGTTTAAATGCCTAGCCATGGCATGGGATTGCAAATGTACAAGTAAAAATACTTTTAAGGATTCGTCTCTGTCCCTTGGAAGTTAATTGTGATAGATTCCAAAATGTAGAAGAATCTAGAAATGAATTTTGGCGTGTAAATTACCAAAAAATAGTACATTAAATTAAAAAATAAGCGTAATACGCTCATTTTTACATGCTATGTTTTATGTGGTTTTAGGCTCAAAATAAACCGCGCCATCTCGTGACCGGCAGTCAGCTTCTTCACTTAAAGTAGACTTATACTTTTCAAAAGAACAATACCAAAAGCCACCAACCTTCCCATTCCTAAAGCACATGAAGACTATGATGGCAGCGGCCAGCGCCACGGTGGAGATCCCGCAGCCGATGTAGGTGAGGGTCTGCAGCGCCAGCTGGTGCCCGCGCGCGAGGGCCACGCCGCGCACGTCCATGAGGATCGCGAAGTTCGTGAGGTGCGAGCACGCGCAGCCCGTGTGCGTGCTGTTCGACCACTCCACTTGACACCCTTCCGGGGACCAGCCGCTGTGGAGGGGAAAGGGGTTAATATAAACAAACAAAATATACCGCCAATTTTTACGAATTTTTTCGCGGAAAAAAATAGATCATAAAAAGTAGTTTTATTTTAATGTCTAACATTCGCCCTAAACCTAAGAAACCAATAAATATACCGCGGTAGAAATCCGCTTAAAAATTAAGATGGGGGAAGACCCACATTAAGATGGAGGTTTTTAGTCAGATAGGAGACTTTGAATTAGCCTTCTCATGTAAAATTTAGATCAACCTACGAGTGAAATTCTTATTTATTAAAATTCTTCTGACGTTATTTCTTGCAAAATCTTTTGGATCATCCAATACACATAATTTAGATAATTTCCTATTTCTTGCCATGGGTATATTAACTTACACCCTCAAAATTAAAGAGTAGATAAGGTATAACTTACTGCAGCGTATAATCCCAGAAGACGCACGCTGGGTTGGTGACGTTCTCAGTCTTGAGATGCTTCATGGTGACCTGTACCATCTGGGAGAGCTGGATGTGGCGGCCGTTGCCTAAGCTGGCTGATATCACCTGTGAGGAAGATATATAGGTTTAGTAAGAAGTCTAAATGAATAGTAGATTACATGATCAGGTGTGTAATGATAATGACAGTCACCACCAAAGCAATGTTACGGCACAGCCATTTAATTACAAAATAAGAAGCGCAAAATTAACAATAAATTAAATTCGTATTGAAACATTATCTATTTTGCATAAAATATTATTATAGTACTTTACTTACTTTAGTATATTACTTATTTTGTGGCAAAGACCAGTAATAGTCCTACCCTTTTTTTCTGACTATTTCCCTATACTGCTCATCACGTATCTTGTTGCTTCCACTTTCGATCAATCGTTATGATGTCAAACTTTTTCTTTTGAAAGATTTAACTTTCATAGAAACTGATTATGCTAAAGAAGGTGACATTTCTTTTTGCATATTTTTGCAAGGTTTGCCACCTATAATGAATACCCATTTATTACGCATTCAAGAATTTGTGTACATTTACTTCACAAAGTAACTGTTTCCTAGATGTATTATCTCCAATATAACTAAATTAATCACTCACCTTAGAATTCAGCACCCTCGTGACATTCCTCTTCTCCTTCTCCGAGTTGATGCTGGTGGAGGAGGTGGTGTCGGCCTGGAAGCTGGACACGAACCGAGGAGTCTTGCCGAAGGTCGGCGGCAGGATGTCTTCCAGCCGGTCGAACGCGAAGAACACGATGCGGACTAAGTCGTTTTGACGGTTGTCTGGAGAAAAAGGTGGTTGTGAAAAGTGGTGGTAGAATGTTGAGATTTATTTTACCATTATAATTTTATTTTCTTAATATGCTGCATGTCTTGTGGGGTACAATATTAATAGTAAATTGCATAGTAAAAAAATTACAAGGTATTTTTTTTATTTTCTACATGAACATAAAATAAATGTAATAAAGTAATAATATGGTAAATTACACAAAACTTGTTTAACATACTACCGTAAGGAGAGACGTTAATTATAACATAAAATCGTTTATTTATTTTATCATACATAGATAGTATTATTATTTTTTTGCAATTTGTGGAACGTTTTACTATTTATCATATTGAAATGGCTTATTAAAAGTGAAGCAATTACAATCCATCGTCAATGTAATAATATAAGTACACTTACCAAGTAAAGCCGCCTTAGGAATGGTGATGGTATCCTCTGAACCCTTCCACTGCTCCTGAGCGATGACGGAGGGGAAGGTCTCGTCCTCCACGTTCTTCACTTCTAAAACCCTCACGGATAGACCTGGAATGTGAGGATAAAGTTTATTTAGTCTTTGAAAGGGCCTTAAATACTGGTACCAGAAGTTTTTCACGTTTTTTTGCAGATTGATATAGGTTGTTTTACATTATTATTAATTAAGATGTTATAGGAATTCTTTTTTCAGATTGATGCGTCTGTTTACTTGTGAGTAAGGTAGTGTAAATGTTTTTTTTCTTTAGGCAGATTTTTCGGGAAATTCATGCAAAAACAATCTTAACAGCGCCTTTCTGATACAGATCAAGTTTTTCAGTCAGAGGAAATCTTTTAAGGATTGTCCCACTAAAAAAATATAAGGCGTATATGCCCAGGCATTGGCACATAGCTTCGGCATCAGTGTCTCGAGTCACATATTTGCATGCACTTCAGATATTTATTAAATAATAAAAAGGAATACTTACAAATATTCTTAACAATCTGCAGTATAGTTTTCTCCTTGGTAACAGCATCAGCCAACAGAAACGCGTTCTCCTCCAACTGGGTGAGCAGTGCACTAGCTGCCCTGCTCTGGGCCTCCGAACTGAGGTCTGCCCATGAAGACCTCTGGCCTTCTTCCAGAAGGTTCGATCCTGGGGAAGAGGGGTTTGGATTGAAGAGGTTGGATCCTGAAGGTAAGGGTTATTGTTATTCTTCTAAAATTATAGCTAGTTTGGGTATTTTTTGTCCGGTTTAGAAACCTTTTTCTTGAGCTTTCTTCATGGTTTACCAGGGATAGATCGATGTTCCAGATTTCTTATTTAATTTGACTTTTCGTTGTGTCTTGATCTGGCATTGTCCTATTTTACGATCTTTATAATTATATAAGTGTTTTTTGATAAATAAATAAGATTATATTTATAACAAGCGTTTTAAGTAAGGACAGGGTCGTAATAGGATTTCATATAGTATACATACATATATAGAGATTATTAAGTGGTTAGGATTTTTTAGGATAAAAGCAGTTCAAATTAGAGTTTTGTTCATGAACAGAACTCTCAGAAGGAATAAAATTAAAATAAAAAGCAATATATAGAAACTCCATAACATAGTGCAAGTAAATAGGCCATATGACTCTTTCTTCACCATACAAATATACAATTACCTTTCAATATGGACCTTGATTCACATTCTATGTAAAGTCGCATACAATTTCCTATCAAATTACATGTAAACTCACCAGTTTTGATAACACCGAGCAACATATCAGTGACGATGGCCTCCCTCTGCCTTGGGTCGGGGAAGGTCTGCACGTTCTGCGACATGCGCTGCGCCAGCTTCTTCATGATGCTCGTGGTCGTCATCATGTCGCCGCCGTACAGGGTTTTGGATGAGGTCACCTGGAATAAGAGGTGGAGTGAGTTTTACTGATTTTTGTATAGTTGTTGATGGCTGTGCTATTGCCGTGTAAAAGGATATTCTTTTTTGAATTATTTTCTGTTTAGGACTATTATGGATAGATTTGGCTGATTTCAAAGCTAAGTTATTAGGATTTGTTATTAAGTTTTGTTTGAGCCCAAATTAGATCCTTCTGCTGGGAAAAGGTATTTCTATTCTTCTTCGAACTCTCTTTGTCTAGGGTTTTATGAGATGACTTTTAGATTTAGGTAATATAAAATAATGCAAGTATCTCTTTGTTTAACAAAAAAAGAGAAATACCAAGTTAATAATAAAATACTACATGGTGTAAGTAGGTATTATTTTGTATTGTGTATTTCAATTTCTTCCAGCATCTACTATTTTTTAAGTATCTCAATTTCTTCAGAGAAAGAGTTAACCAGAAGTCTTACTTTGCTTATTAAATAAACGTACCTGCGCCAAATCATTGCTGATGCTGAGCAGGGACTCTCCCTCCCGGACCCTGGCCTCCAAGCTGTTCAGCCAGACGGAGCGGCACTCGCTCAGGTCGGGGGTCGCGCCGTGCCATTCTGGTATCGCGTCAGCTGTGGGTGGGAAATGGTGGTTATTAAACGTCAATATGAGGCAGAAACGAGTAGACTACTAGAGAATGATGTTTTTTTAATCCCCCGACGCAAAAAGAGGGGTGTCATAAGTTTGATGTGTCTGTGTGTCTGTGTTTATGTGTGTGTCTGGGTGTCTGTTTGTCTGTGGCATCGTAGCTCCCGAACGGATGGAGAGATTTTAATTTAGTTTTTTTATGTTCAAGGTAACTTTTCTGCGAGTGCTCTTGGACATGTTTTTATTTGATTTAGTTATAAGTAAGTGCATACTGTAGTTTCCTTAACTTGGAGGAAAACACCTGTTACTATAATTAATCAATGATGTAAATGAGTTTGCATTAAGGTTAGAAAAAATAATAAGCATGTGGTCCAAGTAAAAATGTATAGGTTTTAATATGATCCCATTTATATAACAATGCGATGATGAGTCTTAGTAATATCTATAAAAAATTCCACGCAGAAGACAAAACACAATAGTATCACCTATCGTAGGTTTTTTCTATAGTACTTTAGTTATCAATAGCAAGTAATTATAACATTCGCGTTATTTAGGAATCATAAATGATCTGAGCTATATACTAAGTGTGGTATCAGTCATACTTACTGTACATAAAATCGTTATTGATAGTGTTATGGCTGGCCTGCGCGTCGAGCCCGCCACCGCGGTAGTCGATTATATGCTCCGGGGAGTCTCCGTCGCGACCTACACCGTATTATATTCATTATTATATAAAGCATTAGTAAAATACTTATGTAAAATATTTAATGTTAAAAAAATATGTTCAAGTTTACTAGAGTTGAAAATAAGACTTAGCAATTTCTCAATTCTGTTTTTTGATAATGTAATTCTTGCTGTTATAATATTATTTTAATCCCAAATTTTCCCATCACACTGCTCATTCCGCTGAATGCTCAATAATATCTTTATAATTGATCAAATCGGCATGCAGTATTAAACAGCCTTACCCAGATATCGAAATGCAAATTAGCTTTAAGAGGCTCATAAATGTCTATATGTTGCCACTTCACCTTTGAGTAAAGCTTCGGAGCCCAGCCTCCTGATGAGCTGCAGCTGTCGGTCGGGCGGGTCCAGGCCCAGGTCGCGGTAGTTCCCCTCAGAACCAGTTCCAAGCAGTTCCTTACCTTTGAGTAAAGCTTCGGAGCCCAGCCTCCTGATGAGCTGCAGCTGTCGGTCGGGCGGGTCCAGGCCCAGGTCGCGGTAGTTCCCCTCAGAACCAGTTCCAAGCAGTTCCTTACCTTTGAGTAAAGCTTCGGAGCCCAGCCTCCTGATGAGCTGCAGCTGTCGGTCGGGCGGGTCCAGGCCCAGGTCGCGGTAGTTCCCCTCAGAACCAGTTCCAAGCAGTTCCTTACCTTTGAGTAAAGCTTCGGAGCCCAGCCTCCTGATGAGCTGCAGCTGTCGGTCGGGCGGGTCCAGGCCCAGGTCGCGGTAGTTCCCCTCAGAACCAGTTCCAAGCAGTTCCTTACCTTTGAGTAAAGCTTCGGAGCCCAGCCTCCTGATGAGCTGCAGCTGTCGGTCGGGCGGGTCCAGGCCCAGGTCGCGGTAGTTCTCGCCGGAGGGCAGGCCGGGCCGGCGGCGAGGACGGTCGTCTTCCGAGTACTGCTGTGGGGTCAGGGTGCATCTGGTGGGGGGAGATGTTAATTAGTAAACATGATCTTTATAGGGATAACCATGGCCGTCACAAGTGAATGTCTTAAGTGGTCATTGACGAGGTAGTTATTTTTCTGATCTTTTACCGTTATGCACTTCTGGAATAGTTCCCATAAAATTGTCTTAAAGCAATAGTTTTCTTTAATGCAATATTTCGTAGGACACAGCGATATGCTAGAGAATGTAAATTGTAGCAGATATTATATTATCACAGTAGGTATGTAGCTATACTCACTTCCACCTAGCCAGGCCCGTAGCCCCGCCGGGGCAGGGCTGCACGGCGTACGCCCCGGCGGCCGTCCAGTTCCAGTGCAGGCCGCGCGCGCTCACCTGCGGGCAGTACGCGCGCCGGCCCAGGTTCGGACTCGCGCTGGTAGCTGTGGGGTAAAGGGAAGAGATCGTTTTTAGATGAATACATGAATAAATGAGAACAACATCACATACATTGCTCTGAACCCAAAGTAAGTAGCTATAAAGCACTTGTGTAGAATTCAGAAACAACGAAGGTACTACATACAACCACCCAGACCCGAGGCAATGTAGAAAAGTAGATTTCGGATCAAACCCGGGACCTCAGAGCTAGCGACACCTTGAAAACTGGTGCGTACGCCACTCGACCACGGAGGTCGTCAAAGATGATTAGATATAAAATTATGCTAAATAGGTTAATCATTTGACCCAAGTCTGAGGTACAATATCTCTGTGAGAAAACTATTATTTCTAATAGCATTTTAAATAGAGGAGAAAAGAAAGGAAATAAATGAATATATTTGTTAATCTATAGTGTAAAAACCAGCGACTTTTTGCTTTAGATTCACTTTTATATAATCTGTACAAAAGTACCATACTTACAGAATACTCTGTCATATTCATCCACAATGTCGGTTTCAGGTCTCTCCTTGGGAAGGTGGATGGATGGAGTGGGTTCCGAGTCTTCGTCCTTAGATGGCCATTCAGGGGTGTTCTCGGTAACAGCTGGAAGGAATAATATTTTACATAAACACATTGTTCTTTTTCACTTGAAAATAGTACACAGTCATACAGTGGATTTTTCTAAAAAGATTCTACACAATTTGAGAAGAAGTAATAAGCTCACATGGATTGTTGTGTACCTTAATGATTAGAGAATCACATCAAAATTATCTATAGAACGTTCTTCCGAACTTCGGTAGAATATTCTATCCTTCTCGTCATTTATTTCTTAGTACATGGTGAGACACAGACAATAATTATAAAAACGTGAAATAAAACATCTTTAGGGTATACCAAACTCAAGCAAACGTTATTATAAATGCTCGTCGCTTTTCCCAGCAGTGGGAATATATAACAGTCTATTGTTTTTTGAGTGAATTTTTTTTTTTTTCAACTTATACTATTACAACAAATATCAAATCTTACTTGGTTCCTCCTCCTTCATAGGTTTATCCATTTTCGGGTGTTCGACCGCCACAACTTTCGGTTCCTCCTTAGCATCAGGCAAGCTGTCCCGAGGACTTTGCGGGGGGTCTCGCTCTGATGAAGAGTCCGGCTGTCTGGTCGTAGTCTTCTGAAAGGAATTAGTGTTATAGTACTTGGTGTATTTTTTTTGGATGAGATGTGACTGGTAGTTGTGACAAGGATGGAATTTTGGAAAGTATTAAGATTGAATTTAATGTGTTAATAATATTTATTTGTGTTATGTGTATAAGAAGACTAACAGCCAAAGCATTTGATATTCAATTTGACATATCCGATCTTTAATTCCTGACATTTCAAAAACCAGGCTTAATTATGTTTCTATGGGTATTAGAACGATGACCTTCCTGATCGAATAGGGTTTAGAGATCCTGGGTTCGATCCCTGGAGGCTTACATATGGTAAACACTTTACTACATTATTTAAATTCCTTGTCTTTTTTCTTTAACACAGGTGGGTAGCTAAAGCATGTAGCTAACTTGCTTTACCTATGTATGTAATGATATCCACATTTATTTATTACACATAGATCTGATATAAGGATAAATTGGTTTAATCACCTTAGAAGCGACATCTCCCAGCTTAACCTCAGGCGGCAACGTAATATGAGGCCTGAAGGTCGGTGGCGTGATGACGGTGGGCTTCTTCCTCTCGTTCTGCGTCTGCACGGGACTCTTGGGCGCGGGAGGCTGCGTGGACCGCCACACTGTCGGCTGCGACGTGATCAGCCACGGCGGGGATGGTCGGTTCGTTGTGCTCGTTGTTGACGCTGGAATTAGGGGGTTGGTGTTTTATTTAGATGTTTTTGTGTAAATATGTTATGTTTTTTTGGCATTTACATATCATGTACTATTTAAGATTTAATGAAGATTGTTATTTTGCATGCCATTTGACAAAACTAAATTTATACCAGTAATATATTTGTGCGTGAATGTATCAATTCAATATTCTAACGTCCACTCGAACGCCTGTTAGTTTGTTTATAAAGTAACCATCAGAAACAACCAGTTAGAGTTGCAATCAATGAGTTGTCGGAACACTTATTTACTACAGCAAAAAAACTGTTTTCTTTTTCTTAAAATTTTGACAAAGTGTTGAGAGAAATGTACCTAAAGGAAATTAAGAACAGATACTTTCTATTCAGTTTACATAAAGAGTGATTATCATAATAATTGTTAACTTACCAGGCACACACTGGTAATGCGCTTCTAAATATTTCAAAGTATTGGGACACGGATCACCAAACATATTCGTACTGGCCAGTATACTGCAGTTTTGATGCATGCTACATCTGTAAAAGAAAAATAAATCGTTTGAATATGGAATCACTAAATCTGTTACCGAGAAAATAGAGGTTTAAATATGGAAGTCAACTTTTTTAACCGTCTTTTTATGATTACATAATGTGAACGATCTTCGAGTGACTCTATACGCTTATTTAGATTTTAAATAAGACGAAGTAACATAAATGTATTACATAGTACGTTTAAAAATATTCTGCAGTACATGTTTACACGGATAGCACTCAAATTAATTACATGATGGTTTTTTTAGTTCAAATAAACCCGGCTAATAGGTAGTACGTTTCTTATAACTTATTAAAAAAAGTACAAACTCTATCAAACTGAACTTAATTAAACGTTAAAATATATCGATTAAAAGTAAACACAAGTATAGACGTGACGTCACCATCAATTTACCATCATTTGCATGACTTGAAGGGGTCTGCGCACTTTATTGGCAATCTCGCGACCTAACGCAATCAACTAGCGGGAATATTTAATTTTCGGCAATTTTCGGCAGTTTCCGGACAGCCTCGGGATAAGGACTCGTTATTATCTACGAGTTTATACTTAATAGAGTTATGTTTTCATCGGTATTTTATGGAGATATCAATTTCTGTGTAAATAGGAAGTGATTGAATAATGCTGAAACAAAGACTAGGAAAAATAAACGGCATCAGTTATCTAAAAACGAAGGCAAAAATAAAAAAATAGTATAGAAAATCACACACACACAAGGCACAAATATTTAATCTGTGGCAATTTTATTTATAAAAACATTTCAAACTGTCTTTACATAAATTTAAAATTAATTAAATTTGATCAAGAAATTAATAAAAAGAAAAAAACATTCTCGAATAATTCAAATCAGCCATTTCAATTTAAGAACAATTTGAATTATCATTATGTTAATGATATTGGCTACCAATTCATGTTAATTTTCTTGTAATGAATACGAATAAGCTTAATATTTCTAATTCTAAATATAAATGTCGTTTCTATAAATTTATACCTATTATTTCGATATTATAAACTAAATATGTAATAAAAATATTAATTTGATATTTAAAATATAATTGATGAGAAAAATATGTTTAAATCGTAAAATTTATACGAAATAAAAACGGATTTAATAGATTTTAAAAACAGTTTTTGGATAGTATTTCACGGAGCCATTTTGGATATTTTATTGGGTGTAGAGTTTCTTCTGAGTATCGAGAATTCATGGATGTGTACACTACTAACGATAACAAGAATTTTAGCTATATTCGAGAAAAAGAGGTAACCCGTATTCGTTAATTTCTAAATTATTTCTGAAAACTGAGTCTGAATGTAGTAGGTTCTATTAAGTATTCAGTGTAGAAATATTTCCGTAGATTAAAATTTTATTATCTTGTTTGCTAAATAACAACTTCTCTCAGTAGATGTGATACTGTGATGTGTGGTATACATAACTAGATACTGAATTGTCGCTGACAAATCAAGAAATGACGACCTCCGTGGTCGAGTGGCGTACGCACCGGTTTTCAAGGTGTCGCTAGTTCTGAGGTCCTGGGTTCGATCCCCGGACTGGTCAATGTGGAAACCAACTTTTCTACATTGCCTCGGGTCTTGTAGTTTTTTCCTGGTTACCTTCGTTGTTTCTGAATTCCATAACACAAGTGCTTATTACAGCTTCTTACTTTGGGTTCAGAGCAATGTATGTGATGTTGTCCGCATTTATTATTATTTATTATTATTAAATCAAGTAATGTATATAGCAGCATCTACTATGCATATCCCCATATAATGTTTAATTAAACGTGAAATGTAAAATAATATTTGACGAAGGTATTTAGCGTTATTTTCAGCGTTCCAATCTTGTTAGTTATATATCTATATGCAGATAAAACCACAGGATATATAAAGGCTTACTTTACGTGTAAATGAAGTGTTATTTAAGTTCATTTCCGAGCATATTCGATAGATAACCGCAGCTATTTTCCTACAAAATTTATCGCAAGTCAAATTTTATGTCAAGCATGTTTTGGAGGGTGTAAGTATGTTATTGTTGCTAATATCTATAATAAACAAAGACAGACATGCTTTTGGAGACATTATATTATTATGTTCGCAGCATTATACGGATACAAAGATACGTGTTTAACTTTGCCCATTTATTAACAGAACTTCAAAAGAGAATTTCTGTATTCTACGCATGTTATAGGTTTGTATGTCTACGATTTTTTCAAAATCTACTCTACCCGTACTGTACTCATCCAATTTCAATCTCTTTTTTGTTCAAGGAACTTGCAAATGTGTCTTCGACTCTACCCATGATCAGAGGGCTTGTTTCTTGTACAAAGAATCGGTAATTCAACGCGGCAATGCTGCCGCCTTCTGGGCACATTTCCCATCATTGACAAAGATGACGATGATTTTTTGGCGCTTAATACTTTCATTTATAACATTTTAATTTGTCTAATCATTTTTAGAAAAAATACAAACATCCGAATTGAGATCCTCCTCCTTTTTTAGAAGTCGGTTAAAAATAAGGAATACATACCTGCTATGTAAAACCCTTAAGCTCTTCGTAGACATGCAGTTGACACTCCAGTCGGTATTCCCATGGTCGTTGCAGATGGTGATGGAGAACCTCCCGTAGTTGGCTCTGATGAGGTGGATGACGGAGCCTTCCCGGCAGCCGATCTTCAGGGTCTTGCCTTCGCACGCGTACGCTGTTTCGTACCGTGGTTCTGGAAAGAAAAGGATATTAATTAGTTAGATGAAAAGTAAAAGGAAAAGATGACTTTTATAAAGGATTTACAGAAGAATAAAATAAAGTTTATGAAGGTTAAAACGCGTTGTTGTTTAGTACACATGCAGTTAATAACATTGTGTTGTAGGTCATTTGATCAATAGATTTTGAAATTGATTCATCTGTAGGTTAATAAAAGTCCCTTGTTTAGTTTACCATTGATTGTATTCTCCAAAAGTAAATAAATTGCCACTTTATTATAGTGTTTTACATAATTTCAATGACAATATGTATTATATGAGTATACAAGAACTTAATTTACTGACATAAATTTGACTTTCTTAACGAGAAAAAAAAATGTATATTATAAGCAAAAAATCCTGCAAATAAACCAACCGAAAAAAAAAAAACACAAAAAACACCACCCTAGGGTTCTCACTCCATCATACACAGCCTCATTCCGCGGTATGACTCAGCTAAAACGAATAAACGATCTGTCGGCCCCGCCATTAATTTGCCAGATTTATTATACGCGCCAACCCTATTCAGCGATACCTTACACTCAAACACATCCATTACTTCTTTAGTTCGGAACGATTTTTGTTAAGACGAACTTAGCCGTCGATGTAAAGCGTATTGTTTTTAAGTATGGCTGCCGTTTTTGGTAGAACGATACCTAAAACTCAAACCCATCCATTACTTCTTAAGTTCGGTACGATTTTTGTTAAGACGAACTTAGCCGTCGATGTAAAGCGTATTCTTTTTAAATATGGCTGCCGTTTTTGAGGATTGATTATGAAATGTTGCGTCGACAGATTTTATTGTCTTTCGTATATTTTAGATAAATGGTTCCGTATTATAATATCGCAATAACCGTGACCCGTTTAATTGGATTTATTTATCAATGGATATTCGGCCGCTTTTGTTTTTGTGTAAATTTGATTATTTTAATGAGGGCTGTGATTGAAAATATCTGGGTTTATTTTTGTTTTGTTTACTGTGGTTGGGATTCTGTTGTTTTTAATTGTTACGGTAGATCTGTTTACATTGTTTTATTTGACATTAATTATTTTTTGAGGAAAGTTTTTAATGATTACTTTTTGCGACATTTAAATACTTTTAATTTGAAAAGTAGGCGCCTTTCTTTATTGTTTTTTATAACTATGTTCTTGATACAATGTTTTTTTCTTTTGTCTTATTTCTTACACGATTTCGTATCTAAGGTATCCAATAATTTATATAAATAATACCAATAGCAATACATTCATCACTGAGACTGCAATAATCGTACGAAAACGTTGCTATTAATCACAAAAGTTGCCAGAGCAATTTATTGTCCACACAGTTTAACGATAAGCCCTATGTCCTCGCAATAAATACGTACCATAAGCAACATTTTCGATGAGTTTCTGAACTATCAATGCGAAAGTGAAAGTTTTATTAAAAAATAAAAATATCTAGTCTATGAAAATAAAATTAATGAAAATATTTCGCCTTTTAGGGGTCCGGAATTTCGTATTTGATTTTCGAATTGAGTGCATTCAAAATTCAAAATGCAGTGTTCGATTAAAAACAAAATATGGCGTAAGCTTTGTATTCGGCCAGTCCTCATTGAAATCACAAATGGTAATGTTATAATAACGGTCTTAATTCTAGGCTTTATGTTATATTTATACAAATAACGCGTTTACGGTAATTTAATAATAGTGTATTGTTTAGCACATTGATTCCCTCTATGGGATCAAATGTTTATTCGATATTAGTTTTAATATAAAATCCGAATAATCTATCAAGCATTTACATAACGCCATTTGCTCTTCAACAGTTAGTATCAATTTACTTCATTCTCCGAAATAATGTTTATGAACCTATCCTAAAATAAAGTTCAAAGACTCAACATCTTTACGAGTACATAAACAAAGGTCTTGTTTATTTTAACTCCGTATATCGATGCATTTAAACAATCTACAACATTAATTGTGCCCAACGGCAATTAATTCCCGCCCTAAACGGATCTATTTTGAAATTCGAATCGTTTATGTTCTTATTTCGAAAATAAACGTTGGAAGACGTTTATTCATAATAAAGTCAGAAACATACTTACGTGTCGTGGCGTGTCGTGGCGCGCCAGAAGCACGCCAGAAGCATATCGATTTCAAACATTAAATATGGTTAGAGACATATTTGCATGTAGACACGACACGACACGTAAGGATGTTTCTAATGATATCAAATGTATGAAACCAATATGATTCTGGCGCATCACGCCACGCCACGACACATAAGTATGTTTCTGCCTTAAGAATGGTCATTAGTGTATATCGAATTTGAAATATAATTATACGGGGTATAATTAACGATTGTCTTAGAATTGTTAAATAGGTTCTTTGATCGTTTAATGGTGGATACAATGACATTTCATTAGTGGATCACTTTGTTAGGTATGACAGGTAAATGACAAGTTTAATTTTTAATGGCGAATACGATATTGTCCTTCTGTAAATGTTTCTCGTTAAAAATATTTTTAGAACGTTTGTTAATTTATTTGTGATCATTATTTATTTTTATTTGACAAGTTAAAACGTTAAGTTAAAAAGAAAATTGGTAGAACGCTGGAAGCGAACCTGCAACTTTGTGCATTTAAATCCGGTCATTGAACCTCTCAACCACTACTTGTCGTAGTATAATAAACTATATTTCTACCATTAAAATCCTCCTAACACCTCCAACACGCAAAACTGCACTTACCGTCGATAATACAAGAAATAGGTAACAAAAACTATTTTAAATCATACTTACAAAACCCACTCAAAAATCAACCTTATTGCCTTACCTTAAGAGTGTAAGAGTTAATGGTCAAAAGTACTAGTCACCCCCTTAATAGTAGGCTTGAGGATAATAAAAATGATTTATATGAGATGTCCAGTTCTACTTGTTAGGGGTCCGAAACAATTTACAAGTTCCTTTGGTGGATGATAGGGTGTTATACGGACTGTATTTTTTTTAGGGTAACATTTTCTTATGCGGTATTTACGACGCTTTTTTATGTGTTGTAAATTGTCTGAAGTGTTATTAAGTGTAAATAATTCTTGTATTTTGAAGGGTTTTTAATCTAGGTCGTTTTGCCGTTTTTAGTGAGTGTTAATAATCTTAAAAAAATGCATAAAAGACGATATTTAAATTCTTAATATTTGGAGAATTTAATTGTAAGAAGATATTTTTATTACATTAAAATCACTTCCTTGCAGAAGGGAGGGGTGAATAGTATTGGACATTTTAAAGGTCCTTTACATTGCAAAAAAAAAATAATGAATAAAAGTGTAACTTCTAAAAACCGTTACATTCAAGTCACAATATTTCCATATATAATTACGTCATTGTAAACCAAGCCTAATCATATACCATAACCTACAGTGTATACTCTTTTGTATTTTCTTCTATTGTGGCAACACCCCTCCCACACATACATACACACACACACACAAACATACGTACGTACACACAAACACAATTTAATTACATCGCTACATTACAATTCCTTTTTCAAACCCTGTAATTACCCTGGTACGTTAGACAAGCTTATTATTTTCTTTCCTAAACATCCTTATTCAGTTACATTAAGGTTTAATTTCGTTTAATCGGGCTGTAATGTAAATGGTTTGCGTTGGAGCCTTGTTGGGGTATAAGTGTCATTTAATAGTGATGTCTCTAGTCTGTTTAATTTCTTAGTACTTTTATCGAGTAACGGGTTGAAATACGTTATTTACAAAACTTCAACAAATTAATAATCATATTATGTTCATTGTCATTACGATGATACAATTTTAAATAAATAAACAAATTAATTAGCAGCAATTATTTTATTGATTAATCTTTCTATTTGAACTCTGCTTTTTAGTGAATTTAAATTTATTCATATTCAGAATTCTATTTATACCTTTCAGATATTTTTACACAAAAACATTCCTACAAAAGCCATCCACTTTTATAAAGCCTGAATACCAGAAACAAGCCTTAATTAATCCACATCACAACATTACACGAATCCCATCACTATTGTCATTTGATATCTGACTGCCGACTGACAGGGTGAAAGTCCCAACTACCGTCCATTCAATTTATTCAAAAATATCCTTTGAGAGTTGAACAATAAGGTTGAAAATCCCGATGTGAATGGTCGAGGATGCAACAGTACGTTTCCTGGTGAATTTAATTCAGTACGTCATTAATCGAGATCAGCATTGGTTATACCGAGGGATTATGTGGAATTTTATTAACAGAATTTCTGGTTACCGTATGCATAGGGTGGAAATAATTTCGCGGATATTCCGGACTCAAATTTTAATATTAATAACCTGAAATACAGTTTCGAAGCAATAAACGTTTTGTAACGTAAATATTTTGGATAATTATCAACGTATTTCTAGCTCACGTTTTTCTTGAAACAAAATGGTTGCTGTATTTCTCGGTAGAGTTATAATTTTACGAAGTGACATGCAACGTGGTGACAAATTGAAAAGGCCTTTTTATAGTATATTTTACGAGCTCCCTGAGGATGTGTCGTTTCATATATTTGAGAGAATTTTCCATCGAAATTTTAGTGCCAGGTGACTTGAAGGCGGAAGCACGTCATCTGGTATTTACGTCACCAATAGAAAGAAAATATGTTTCCTGTCTCACTTTGTTTTGAACGAATAGCTTTTAGGTTCCGGAACCAAGTTTTTATTAGTTCCATTCAGATAAAACACAATGGTAGTTCTCGAAATAAATAATAAAGTATATTGAATATTTCCGGGTGTGGTGGTTATAAATTCTATGTTCTACACCCATCAAAACCATAAAAGTTACGGTACCCTATACCAAAAATAAAACTGTCTACATTTTGGACGTCAAATACGGTCCGCGGATTTAATTACACGAATTTGCATATTTTCCACCAAAACTCCGGGCACGGTCAGTAACTGGGCGTTTTACCCTACCTTTTGATTTGTTAATGCCCATTTTTATGAGTTACGGAAAGTTGTTGTTTTGTCAAAGTACATACGTGCAGTACATACCTACATGTTATGCAAAATATGTTGAGCCTAAAAATTATTTAATACGTTGGTAGAACTCCGTATACAAGATAAAATTTATCTAGAAACTATCTCATGCTTTAAACAAAATCCATTTCGAAACATTCCCCGCACGACCGTTCACCTGAAGATATCAAGACGAAGTGAAGTTGTAAAAACAAAAATCGAACGGCTACCATTCGAAATTTAAAAGATTTAACCGTTCGGCAGTAAAATGGCTGACTTGAGCGGCACGTTGAGCCTGGCTGACGTCGAAGGCGATCGATTCTAAAAGCGAAGGAGACGTTTTACTACTTGTTTTACGAGTTACAAAATCGCGGCCCGATTCGGGAGTAGCATAAGGAAATCTGAGCTAACTTGCGGTTTTCTGATAAAAATAAAGGCTGCGAGATTTGTAGGTTCGAAACAAAATGAATGAGGCTCCTGCATGTTTTAGGTTTATGTAGATTTTGTTTTGGATAGGTGTGAGTAATTCTCATGTTTATGTTGGCATAAAACGTCGGGTGTACGAGCGGCTGAGCTTACAAAGCTTTGGTAGTCGACAGAAGAATTTTCATGACTGTATTTAACGAGAACGTAAAGTTGACACGCTTATAGTTAAAATGATGGACGTTTTACTACCTTGGAATGTAATCCATGGGTTTTAGGAGATATATTTTTTGTATTAAACAGACACCGAAAATTTGAAAAAGAATCTTAACTCACAAGATAACAGTTATCTAGTTTTAGTTATTGCATGCGTCGTTTGGAATCAAATTAACAAGCTCCTCAATTTTTACAATCGGTTGAGCACAAGCTATTTTATTTTAAGTGGCCACTCCAAACAACTTACTTTCAATATTATTTCATTGTCAAACAAGATTATACCGTCTGACTGGACATCATAACCTAATTGAGACACACACCCTATTCCTAAATCTCCAAACAAAACTAACTCTTAGATACTCAAAAATAAAATCTATAATCGAATGGGAGATTTTAAAATTGGCATTGCAAAATTAATTTAGGTTTTCTGTGATGAATGTTAAGGTTGAAAATTGTATAGCAAAAAAGTATTTGTGATTTAAGTAAAGCGTTGTCAAACTATTGCTATGGTGTTAGGGTGCACCCTTAGGGTCTTTAGGGTGCAAAATATGCACCCCTGGTCACGTCTTATATGAAGTAGCTTCCTGTTTGAATGGTTTCATTTTTCTTTTCTTTTTTTTCTTTTGTTTGGACGGCTAGTGTGGTAGGTCATCTGGTATAATCCTATTTCCAGTCTGTGAGGCAGTGAAGCTTTTGACATAAGAAAGAACGTGACAATAATTAGGATTTTATCGTTTTGATAAATCTTTACTCTCTTTTTAACACAATTCTTTGGAACACTCTTCATATTTTCAAGTCTTGATCATTCTTGGTATTGTCAATGCAACTAAATGAACCACTATAGTAAATTTACCGAAGAATGATTATCTTCCTTTTATGCTGTGTTTTTTTTTTTTTTTTTTAATATTCCTGTACAATTCACACACGGCAATCTGATCCCAAGCTAAGCTCTAAGAGAGCTTGTGTTATGGTAACCAGACAACTCATAAACATACATATATATTTCTAAATACATACATTTCGTAGATAAATTACACCCAGACCAGAACAAATGATCGTGCACATCACACAAACATTTGTCCTGAGTGGGAATCGAACCCACGACCTCCGGTATAGCAGTCAGGGTCACTAACCACTAGACCAACAGGCCGGTCGATTCGAGTGTTAAGTTTACAAAAAAAAACAATTGCCACTGAAATTCAGAACAATAAAATTACGTTTCTGGATTTTAATGCACATAGTGGCAGCTTTATTAGGATTTCTGAAAAGTTCTATATATATTTTTGAGATTTTTTTTTTATTATTTTTAAATGCCAATTCCACACTTACCAACCGCTGCACATCATTTAAGCAACGGAACTTCACACTTCTTAGGGAGGTGAGAAATACAGGGGGTTGTCAAATAAGATTTTTTCCTCAATCTAAGCCCCAAGCTACAGGGGGAGTCCGGTTATACAATTTGTGATGTAACACTCGTTTGCCGTAAAGATACGGAATAACGATTTTGTGTGTGTTTGTGAGATCTTATTTCTAAGGGGTTTTAGTTGAACCCCAAGGGGTTGAGAGTGCAGCGTCAGTTTTAGTAATAAGGTATGCTGATTGTTTAAGTAAAATAAGTATTTGTCACTATAGGGGGAACTTTTGCATTTTATATGCTTAGGCCCCTGACATTTCTCAGCATAAATTGAATTAAAAAAATAAATAACAATGTCAAAACCTTTACGTAAATAAAATTAAACTTATTTTTATTCAAAATTGTATTTACATAGGAAATTAACCTATAACAGCTCCTCTACAAAATTTAAACTACTACAATCCTAAATAAAAAAAAATACGACTAAACCCCGCTGCAAAGCATAACTTACAACCTTAGCTGAATTATTTTTAACTGTTAAAGGTCTTGCGGGTTCCGTAAGGGCAATAAATAAGCCGTTTCTTTGCGATAGTGCACTAAATTTAAACGGGTTCCGTACCCTTAGTGTTGCCCTTAGGGTGTGACCCTAGGAGCCTATTGTCAGCAGAAATTGTTGAAAGTTGCATTAAGTGCAGGATGAAGTGTAAGGTGAAAATCGTTGGGGAAATAAATAGGAATTTTATGTGATTGGAATACGTTAAATTGTTTGTGTTGGTATGTAAGGTACCTACAATACTTAAGAATTATCATATCTTGTTTTGTAAAAAAAATGGGAAATACAACACTAAACAATTACCTGGAAAAATGCAGAATCACAATTTACATCACTGTTATGAGATAATGAAGAAGAGACAAATTTTAAACGGCATTTTGATTATATGTTTAAAATATCTAAGGTCTGACAGTTTAAAAGGAGATTTAAGAACCTCATAAATAATAACAGTAAAAAATAAGACAGAAATAGTAACAAAAGAAACTAACAGTTACGGCATCATGTACAAATAATCTCACATATACAGATCATTTTTTGTATGCAACTTGTTTTGTTTTTCCATTTAAAATACGGTGTTAATTTCTTCCAAAGGTATTATTAATTACAAGCGTACTGAGTACAGGAATGTAAGAAGCCAGATAGGGCTTCCTACCGCAAGTGTCGGGGTTCCTTTCCCGGGATTAAATTACACTGTTGCAAAAAATACAGGTTTTTGTATCAAAATGTTTCCCACAGGGACTGAATGCCATGACAGAAGTTTTTGTTTATTTGTCTCTTAAGTTATTAATTATTTTATTTGCATTTTACATAGAAATCCAAAATAATGAAACATCGTTATTGAAATGTCAACTCTCTAAAAACAAGATGGCGTCAAAAATTGTAGTTTTACATATTAAATGTCATATTCCCCATGGGATAAAAGTATATGATATTGCGAGCAGCAATGCTAAACAGAGCTATTTTTATCAACATTTATGGCCGTCTCATGGTTTTGAATTAATGACATCTGTCAAAAGTGACAGGCATTTCTGACAGGTGTCATTTTAATTAGTGTTAGTAGATATTAATTAAGATTGTATTAAAATTGATTTGCGTTGTTAAATGTAGATTAGATTTTTGGTTAAATGTAAAAAACTGTGTTCTTTTTTATTTGTTTTGTAGTTCGGTATCGGCGAACGGTTTTTTGCGTTATTCAATTTCTATTCAATCTAGTGTCAGTTTCAAAACGCTAGAAAGTGTGGAACGCTATTGTTACATAGTCAATATTTGACATGACAGCGTTTCACGTATTTACTGTATACATTTTTTGTATGAAATTGTATGTAGTTTAAAATATTGTAGTTCATGATTAACTTGCAAAATATTGAAGATAAAGCTAGAATTAAAAACATATACATCTTAGAAACAGATCTTAATCATTATATTAAATATATCTAAAAAAAAAAACAAATCATCTTTGAAATTTAGTGAAAATAAAATGATAATTATACTTAGCACGCGCTTTTAAGAATTATATCAACTTATAAGATTGCATAACAAGCTAAAACAGTATCAGTACCACACACAAGCAAAACGAGCATTGATAACCAAACTGTTAAAAACAATTCAACAATTTATTTATTATAATACAGGATTAACTACCACCAGTGGACAAAGCCTGAAACCCTGTAAACCGCATAATTCCGGCCATGCTTGTAACTGACCTGCAGCGTCATATTCCGACCACAGGATACCCGATACCAGTGTTATGGACACGACAAAAATGCAGTACGATAACACTGTGTTAATAGTGTTATATTATGTACCACCCACATACATGGGATAGCAATGATAAAGATGATGGCATATGTATTGCTCTGTACCCAAAGTACATAGTTCAGCACTTGTGTTTCGGAATCAGAGACAACAAAGTTATCACAAACACATATACCAGACACAATGTGGAAGAGAGATTTTTCTGGATTGGTTAGTCCGGGGATTGAACCTGGTACCTCAGGGTTAGGAATATCTTGAAAAACAGTGTGTACACGGCTTGGGCACGGAAGTCCGGTCGCTTCTTAATTTGACGGCTATTATTTATAATTAGTTTGTAATTAAGGAATTATTAAGCAGTAGAATAATTGAAGATAGGGTCAATGGGTCAAGGTTTTTTAGCAATGATAATTATTATAATAAAGTTTCATTATTTACTTTCTTCACATATAAAAATAAAGATTTCAACACTGACAAAAACGTTGCGTTTATTTAATTTTTGGATTTCTTCTGACACATCATTTTAATTGAGTATAGAACCAATTACAGTGATCCGATTTGGTACTTATAAGCGTTATTGTCCTCACCATACCATTGGCACAAGGTATACATTTATATTATTGTTTGTATACCATAAGGTACAGGCGCCAAAGATTGCGCGGCTCCTAGAATAGCCCACTTTAAAAAATAGTTAAGATTATTCGAGACATTTGAAATTTCGCGAGTTTATACTACTAGTACCATAGGCAATAGTGTAAGTGTGTTTCATTACCGGCGCATCGTTATTTTGAATACAGATGACAGTTTGCTTGGTTATGTCGAGACGATGCACGTTTTATAAACTCCATTATCTTAATCTTTTTGAAAATAAACTAATTTAAAACAAATCTCTTTGCTCTAAATAGTGAAAATTCATATTCAATCAATTAATCAGCGAATTACGGGTGAGTGTTATTAGTTTATTTCTTATGATGAATATAAATATCTGACTAATTAACTAACACATCACCTACCTACACTAGACATGAACACATGTCATACAATCACACTTATTCTAATCTTACCTCAGCATTGAATTACGCTTCCTCCCACATGCCCAAGGCTTTCGGGGAAGAAATATTATTTCACACATTACTACGTGACGTTAAAGGCGACAAAAGGGACTTATTTCTTTTTTCTTTCTCCTGTCCTTAGGGATGTTCGTGTACTTATATTCGGTGGCTAAACATCGTTAAATGTTTTGATCGATAAAATGTTAGGATGACAGGTTGTGGGTATGCTTTTTGGCGCAAGTAGTGATTGTTTTTTGTCTTATTGGGTGTGGAATTGATTGTCTATGTATTAAAAAATATCGGTGCCATAGATAATTGTGTAACGTTTACTGATTTTATGTTAATGGAAGCATGAGTATTGAGTTTCTATGGTAAAAATAAAGAATATTTTTGATTAATTAACTCGATGAAAATCATTCAGTGTATTAATAATTTCTTAGAGCTTTTTGTCGCTTATTCGATGAATTAATACTACAACTTTCATGTAGGATCAATATAAAAACATAAGGATTGCACACAATTTTATATTCTTTTAAGATTAGATACTCTACGATCCCTTTTTATAGCTCGTATAATTTATCATACGAAAGCCTTATTATGTACTAATTGCAAAACTGTGTTAAAGAATTTAAATTTATTTAAACCTAATTCATAACAATAAGGCCTTACACATTATGTAATATCAAACTCCACAAGCTATGTCATGTATGTTCGTATTATACATTTATCTCCTAAAATATTTAATCGTTTCCTCCTGAAATGTTTCATTTGCTTATCACCCCACTCAAGTCGTAAAATATGACTGACGGAAAGGGCTTCGCTTTATTAGAAGATATGGAATGGGTTGCCATGGCAACCGGTGACATAAGGAACCATTATTTTAACTAAAACTTAAAGTTAGAAGACTCTACTTATCCACTTCAAAAAATTGAAGAAAAGAGGGATTATTTATCTTTAAAATAAGACCTAAATTATCGAATAAATAATAATTACACAGCTTCAGTTAATTGCGCAAGGATTAAAAACAAATCAATTCTTTCCCACAAAAAATATGATAAACAACATAAAAACAATAACCAGTTAAAACAATCCCAAATAATTGTGCTCCTACCACGAAAACCGTAAAAGTTTCTTCAACGAGAATCGATACTCGGCAACTCGATTACGTATCGGTTCGTTCCGGTTCCACGCTATTTAGTGCTGGGACACCGGTACCGCTGTTTTCGAATCGTAACTCAGTTAAAGGCTGTATAAAGCGAATCTTCTTTTATATATATTTATATTTATATTTATTTATTTATCAAAATGGACATTATTTACTATATAAACTAAAATATCGCCAAACTGCACAACAGTTTGTTGGCGATAATAGCGCTCTTGTGTAACAGACAACTATATTTATAACAATTTAAACTTATTTATATGTATATATACTTGGAAACATGTATTGTACCTCTTATTTAAATAGTTCAGTAGCTTATTCTTAACATCATATTTTATGTAATGAGATCTGACTTATTTGTAATATTATTATCTTATTTACTACATTAATTATACTTATACCAATTTAAACTTATATATATTTATGCTTATTCTTAACAACATATGTAATGAGATCTGATAGGTACTTCTAACTTCTATATTAATTAATTTATACTAGTAATACATCTTTCAGTCTCTTCTTTATAGTTTCTTTAGATATATCTTTGGACTTTCTTATAAGGTCTATTTTATTGAATAGTAATGGAGTTAAATATTTCCTAGTTCTTTTACCATAGTAGTTCCTTACTGATGGTATTACATATTTACCCTGGTCCACCTGCCTAGTACGGTATTTGTGTGTTATTGGATGTTTGTACTTACTTATCTTATACTGTTCTAATGCGATGAGGTATTCTACTTTTGCATGCACTTGCATTATGTTACATTTTTTAAACAATTGGTCGTAGTTCGGTTTGCACTTTAACTTTACTTTTTTGCTTACAAGATATTTAAGTATTCTAATTTGAAATTGTTTAATTCGGTCTAATTGTGTCTTGAATGTTAGGCCATAGCTGCTTAAACCATAACTAATTAATGAGTCGACCAACGCGTAATATATCATATATAATACCTTCCTATTTACAAAGCTGCTGAGATGAAAAAATTTACCCAGGATCGATTGCAGTTTATTGCATACATCGTTGACGTGCAGTTTCCAGCTTAAATCACTATCGACTGTTAAACCTAGGTACCTGTATTTATTTACTATATCAATATTTGTGCATTGACATCTTATTTTATTTTGATGTAGACACTCGTAAGTATGTCCAGTTATAGGTATGCTTAACTTACCTTGCTTTCTATATTGACTGTGCGGTGAACTTATAAACATGGCCTTCGTCTTAGAAAAATTAATAATTATGCCGTTGTCATGAGCCCACTTTATTATGCTTTCTAAGTCTTCCTGCATATACCTTTGTGCATCTGTCGGGTTGTTGGATGAATACAATAAACACATATCATCTGCATACATAAACGTCTTACAGTGCCTTATCACGTTGGTGACGCTATTAACGTGCATTATATAGCCCACTGGGCCGTACACTGATCCGGTCGGCACTCCGAGACTCACACCTACCTCGTCTCCCGTGACTCCGTCTATCGACGTGCGGATGGTCCTGTTCTCCAGGTAACATTGAAGCCACCTGCTACAAGGACCTCTGATACCACACTCCTCCATTGCTTGTAGTAGCATCTCGTGATCCAGAGTATCGAAGGCCTTTTTATAATCGATAAATAGAGCAGCGACAAACTTACCCTCGTCCAGACTGTTGTTGACGTAGTCAGTGAACTGCGTGAGCGCGGTGGCAGTGCTGCGTCCGCGCCGGAACCCGTGCTGTGCATCCGATATTATGTTGTTTTGCTCTAGGTACCTACTTATCTGATTCACGACAACCTTTTCAGTTATTTTATTAATTACAGATAGAATTGCCACTGGTCTATAATTACCATATTCTAGATGACTCCCTTGCTTATAAATAGGCCGTATTATAGACTTCTTTAAGTAATCCGGATAAACTCCCTTCTCAACACACATATTGATAAATTTTGCCAACACTGGGCTTATTTTCTTCTTTACCTGCTTTATATCTTTTACTCTAATTTTATCTATTCCAGGTGCTTTATTAAAATCTAATTTATTTATATATTTATCTATCGTGTATGCGTCTACCTTTCTAAAATGAAAAGACATATTAATTGGTTTTACATATGAGCTCCTATCTAAAAAGTTGCTATCGCAATTATGCTTTATTTTCTGTATTTCTCCTGTGAAGGTTTGAGAGAAGTTATTACATATATTACACATCGCGTCAGTCGGCCCTAAATATTTTAAAATCACCTCATCTAATTTTATTTTGGGGTTGCCTATCCAATTATTTATATTTGACCATATTTTTCTTGAATCTTTGTTACATTGCTCTATTTTACTTTGCCTATATTTATTTTTAGCTAAATCAATTAATTTATTTACTTTATTCCTATATCTTGTGTATATTAGTCTATTGTTCATATTATTTGGTGAGGATTTCCAAGTTCTAAAAAGCAAATCTCTATAATCTAACTTCTTTCTGAGTTCACTGTCTACCCAAGGTTGCGTAATTCTCTTTTTTCTTTGTTGTATTTGCATTTTACATGTATCATATATATCATTAAAAATACAATATAATTTTTCATATAATAATTTAGGACAATTAATTTGCATTAGCTTCGACCAATCAACTACTTCTAAACTATCGCGAACCTTTTTTTCATTTAAAATTGTTTGCCCTTTACAATAATTGTTAGGTATCTTACCAGTTGTTTTCAAGCTAATTCCAACCATATAATGATCCGATAAGGTACAAGTTAGCAAATGTGCGCACGCGTCTAGCGGCCGGCCGCGACTCGCGCGCACGCACACATGGTCAATATTCGAGGAATTGGGCCGGCCGTCCACGATCGCTTCGCGCGTCGCCTCCGTCGTAGGTATTGCACTTTGCAGGCCGCTTTCACACAACATGATTTTGTAGGCAGTTAGGCTTGAGTCTTCGGGTTGAGATATGTCGATGTTAATGTCTCCAATTAGTAGTAATTCTTCTGATGGTGGAATATTTTTTAGTATAGTTTTCATTTCGTCGATAAATAATAACTTGTTTTTGTTTGGTGGTCTATATATAGCTATTATATGCATAATTCTGTCTCCGTTTTTAAGTTTCCCATAGGTTAATTCTGTAGCTTTTAATGTTATTTGCGGCTTTTCCGTATTGAATTGCAGGTCTTCTCTTACATATACAAGTATCCCACCACCTCTTCTTGTTTCTCTGGTGTTAGGAAATATTATATATCCAGGGATTTTATATAATGACACCTCCTCGTTTTTTATGTTAACCTCTGTAAGGATTATGATATTTAATGTTCTATTTGTTATACAATGACTTATTAATACTAGGAACTGGTTGAATTGTTTTCTCATTGATCTTATATTTAGATGAATTATATTTATGTTATTATTTGAGAATTGTTTGGACCAATTGTGACTATTATGATATCTAGTGAAATCAATTTCCGATACATCCAATCCTGGTTCATCGAATTTTGATGCTTTCTGAAATCACGTAGTGTGTTCCGAGCTGGTTTGTTGTTGTCGAGTTGTATGACTTTTAGGTACTTTTGTTATTCTCGCATAACTGTTTTAAGTCGTTTTCATTTTTTATGCGAACAATCTTCTCATTCTCACCCTTTTTGACCAGTATGTTAGAGTTTTGGGTCCATATATATTTAAAGGAATTTTTTAATTGATTCCTGGTTTCCCAGAACAATAATCTGGTCGCTTTCGTCAGGTCTTCATTTATGTATATGCGCGTCTTGTTATCGTTACCGTATATATCGTCATTTGTTATACGATCTTTTCGTTTTAGTATCCACTGTTCGCGAGCTTCTTTCGTTCGCAGCTTCACCACAACCGGGCGAGGACGATCTACCCCCGCTTTTGGTGAAGTTGTTGAGCTCATCCTTTCAGCACTTTCTACGTCTGCTGGGTCTAATCTAAGCTTCACGGCAACTTCCTTAACTACTTCATATATGTTTTCTTGTTCTTTGTTTTTCTCTAAGCACGCAATTTCTATGTTTTTTTCTTTTTCTTTTTTCTCCAAGCTCACCACCCTTTCTTCTAGCGCAGCATTACACTTCTCCAGGTAAACATTCCGTTGTTCTATTGCTTTTATTTTGTTTTCTGCAGTCTTCTTGAACTCGAGCATTTGTTGATATTGTTCTGCATAAAAATCAACTGTGTCCGTGAGACCATCAATTTTTTTTTCCAGTTTGTAGATTACCTCCAATTTCTTATTCACATCGACTAGTAGTTTTTCTACCGTAATCTTCTCCGGATCTAACTGAATGATCGGCGACGACACTTTCGAGTTAGATTTTTGACACTCATCACATGTTTCTGTTAGCAAAAATTGCTTCAAACTTTTCACACATTTCTTATGAAATATCGCTTCACATGTCCCTTTGCATTTAATAACATCGTCCTTGTTCAGTGACAGAAACAGTTTACATTTCTTGCACTGCACCATTTTTAAACTTTACACAATTTCCGGGAATTCGCGTAATAATATAAACACGTCCGCACGCGGAGCGCTCGCGCCGTGACTCTGATATCTGCAATCATTCCACATTGAGCAATTATTTTGGGGCCAATCAAATTGCGGGTGACCAATCTAGGTTTGGTTTGGGATATTTTTAAGCTGAAGTAGTTTATTTGAAAATAAATTACTTACTCCATCTTGTTTTATTGATTATATTATTTCAGCTTTTTTTATCTACGATACCCAATGTGACAACGATTACACTTAAATGTACAAATAATACCTAATAAAATTACTGAATGTATTTTGATGAAATTGATAAAGTCCCATATAAAACATCATCACCTTGTTGATCAAAAATATTTTTGATCAAATTGAGAACCTTCTCCTTTTGCAGTCGGTTTAAAATGTCAAGCATATACAGTTATACTATAGGTATGAGAATAAACATACGCAACTAGTTTGTACAAGATACAATAAGTCCTATCTATTGTTTTGTCAAAGTAAATTAATTGAAACTGAATAGTTCAGTTCGTATGTAAGTTACGCGATATAATTAATTGGAATAATATTGAACCCGTCTAATCTATCGATAATAATCCAAGCTTAGTTCGACCACCATTTAACGAAAGTCACAAAAAACATAAAGCCCTCAGGAAAATGTATTCACATCTAACATTTGTTTAAGGAAACCGAAATACGTGACTCAATCGACATTTCGTTACACTTGACAAAAGATGATTTCCAAGATGGCGACATGTCACGTCAAAAGAGACACTTCGCGGCTTTCGTACCGGTCCTATTTTTTTTACCGCACACGCAATTTCCTGGGCTTTTATTTTGTGCCTGTCCCACCGCTATTATAAATGATATTTGCTCCTGTAATGATCACTTAATCGAGGTGAAAGAAAGTAATTTGTTTGCGGCGTTGTTTTTAAAATACTTTTTTGGGCGCGCGGTATTTTTTGTGTTTATTCCTAATGCTAGACTGTTTGGTGAAATATGAGCGTGATAAGAGGAATTTCGTTCGCTATAATTATAATGGCTGTAGGTTATTTATAGTGAAAGAACTCGTTACGTTTTAATGGTGACCACTATATTACTCTGTGGGCGTGACTAACCGTTATACTAAAACAACCCTATTTTTATAGTTATTTATAGGTACATCGGATTGCATTTTTAACCTGCTTTTTATACTTATTAAAAGTACACGTTTATTTCTCGCTATAAATATTTTATGATATCTACAAAAAATCTTACTATCAATAAAAAAATACAGTCATTAGATAAGTATCTATAAAATTAATGCTTGGTGGCAGCAAATTTTGTGTTTTTATTAGGTCTGGAGCCGTGTGTAGACGTAATCATAAACATAATAAAACTCCACATTTTCTAGGCAAGGTATCAAGGTATCACATCACAAAGGATTAGTTAAGAATTATATATTTACAAAAACTTGTCTCAAAATTCTAAAACCCAAGTGTGAATGTAGGACGCAAAATTTATAGTACAATTCAGTACAATGATACCGAGATTAGCTTGTCCTTTCAAATCGGATCGGAATACGAATCCAAGGAGATATATTCGTGGAGTTTGCACAAAAGAATTGGTGCGATATCGCGCTGTCGTCCTGTGGCCGCCATCTTGACACCGCGTTCCCGCCAAAACGTTTGAAATCGAACGTCTCTCTAGGGATGTGTCTGTTACCTACATCGACTCACGACATGTATAATCGAGGACGAAATCCCACATTTTCATCGCTAGAAATGTTCATATTATCGGTAACTCTTATTTATTTGATTTTTAATGTTGACTGTTGAAATAATTTGTTTGTATTCGGCTCAACCAATTAGCGTTCGTGAGCAAACACATTAAACATTTATTTGCATGTAATAAAAACTTATTAATTACATCAATCCGTTGACATTAAAAAGCCGAAATCTCGTGTATACATGTTATGTTTTTATCATTAACATGTTAACTTAAGATAATTATGGTCATTAAATAATTTAATGTATTTGCGCAACATTTGGTATATTTACTTTATTAATAACCAGTCTCAATAGCGTGCACATAAAAGTGATATTGAATAAAACACAGAAGGAAATCGATTTTGTAATTGATATCGGTCGAAAACAAAATCACATCGACGAACGAACTCGAACCTCACTAAAAAAAGTTGCGTACATTAAAAATAAACCGTTGAAAAAAATTGCTTTATGCAATCCGTACGATAACAACATTCCTGGGTCATGTTACATGTTCGCGTGACTTGCCCAAATAAAAAATGTACCACCGAGCGAATTTGATACAGTGGCGCACTTAACTCTTAATATCTTTATCTAAATCGGACCATAAAGAAGGAGGACAAATTTTTTCACGGGAATCCGGACACGACTTTACTAATGTTGGCTGTTGAACACCGTTTTATGTTTCTTGTTTGAGTTATGTTCGTCTTTATGGGACGAGGACGTATTGTTGATAACACTAAATTTATTTAACTTTAAAACGTGATTTATACATTTTAAAGCCTAATAAAACATTTTTTTTTCTTTAAAGCCGCATCTTTGCTGTCAAACTGATTGAAAAATGGAAGAAGGTGATTTTGTTTTCCATTTGAAATCTATCGATGAAATTAAAAGGCGAACAGTTATTTGATCAAATCAGGCGTAAAATACATATTCTACGCCAAAATATATAAAAGTATCCGAAGACTAGCGACACACATGTGTTACACGAATTTTATTAGCACATCTACAAAAAGGGAAAAATTGGACCTCATTTTAAGCCCAAACAAAATCCTTTTCAAGAAACAAAGCGATATATTTTGGAAACCTATTACCCAAGTAAGTCTAGCGTACCTATGTTATATAGATGCTAACCTAAAAACGTCCAATCCGTCTGGCGACTCGTATTGAATCCCCCATTTTTACGTAAATTCGCTATTTTATTGAACTCGTTTTCGTAGATTATGTAAGTTAATGCGCGTTTTGGTCGGCAACGCGATTTGGTCGGACCGATAAGCCGGCCTGCGATTTAGCGGTTAATGCGTGTAAAGTATTTTTGAAGACGTTTTATCATGATGACTGGTATCTTTGTATCAAGGTCATTAACATTACGTTTGGCTTTTGTTTACTGGCAAATGTTAATGTATTAATGTAGGTCAGTTAGACTTAGCTTTAAGTGCTTATTCGAGTTTTACACAAAGAGGTATCACGGTTGTACGATATCTTAAACGTAACAAAGGATGTAGTGTAAATAACCTCATTTAAGCGCTAAGAGAAGTTATTACACATAAGCACCCAACATTACAATAATCACACAAGCAACGCGTATATTTTCACAAAATCAATTTACCACAGTTCACGCGAAAGAATCGCACACCGTCGTAATTACCGCAACCGGAGGCGGGAAGATTGAAAAAAGAACAAAAACAAAATGGCGTCGATACTCCCGCCGTGACTCTCAACATTTTGTCTCTGGTCACGAACATCATAAGCTTGAATCGTGCACACGCTAAGGGTCTTTTGGTGTGAAAATACGATATAATTTTGGGGAAATAATCAAAAACGGGTTCGCGTGCCCACGGGGCATTACTGAGCCCCACCCGGCCGGCATGTTAATGTTGCCAGTACGTATAACCACGGCATGTATGTAATGAGCCGAGGAAAATTGTGTTGCCATAAAAATAATTGTGTTTCCTACCACCCTCTTGTAGTCGATTAAGTTCGCCAGCACTATTTCGGATTATTTATTTGCATAATGAAGATATTATTATAAATAAATGGTAAATTTATTAGCGGTTGGAAATAGGTCAGCTTGTCGATAAGAGCTTTTTCTAGTTCATCGATTATCTTAAAATACGGAATGCCAGACTATTTTAAAGTTTCTAGAAATGGTTGAAAGTCTGAATTATTTTTAATCCAGTTTTATTGGGTCAAGAATATAAACTAAGGAATTATTTATTTGGTCATATCCACTACTTTTATCTGTTACAGATATAAATCTAGAAGGCTATCCCTATTGGCGTCTACAAGTGTTGTTTAAGGTCGAGTATATATTGATTATTTTTGACACAATTTTTTTTTTTTTTTGGACAATATCGCATACTTTGCTCTGAACCTTGTAAATACTTGTGAATTCTTGCTGAAGTACTTGTGTTATGGAATCTGTGTCAACAAAAGTATAAAAAACACCAGAGAAAAGGTGGTTTTCAGTGATACCTTGAAAACCGGTGTCTACGACACCTGACCACGAAGGTTTTGATTTTACTTAAAACAACTCTTATGTAAGACGATTTACCTAAGTTTATACTTGAAAGGTCATTGCTTTAACCATCGATTCGACAGATTTATAGCAACATTAGAGTTTTATGCATCTACTATCAACGTTTTCAAGAACAAATGCATTTATTTCCGTATGTTTATCATTAAATTAAACCGGTATGTAGGTGTTCTGTGTTATGTTCAATGCCCTTTGTAGTTTTGTAAGTAGATGGACTGAAATAGATATTTATGTGATTAAGTAAACGTGGCCTTAACAAGTTTTTAAATAGGCTTATGTATCTTTGGATCGAAGAGAAAATTGACATTATTATTCTTATTTTTAAGGATTTAAATACCATTGTCAAAATATCTACTTGGCATTTAATTATTTCAATGATAAAACTAAGTACTCTAATTACAATAAATTTGTAAAATACGCATTATACTGTCTGACATTTTGTAACAATTTTTCTGATATTTTGTAACCTTATCGTGTTAAGGCTTTATTTAAATCTCATTGTATCCTTCGTAGCCACACAATTCAAAAATATGAACAAAACTTATCAACTATCGAAATCAAAGGAGCCTACTACTTTACGTATTATTAAGCTACCTATAAAATCTGATTTACAAATCCTTTCCTATCCGATAAAACGCAACAAATTACATACTAACACCTAAATTTCCATAAATAACAAATTGTACAGTCTAACACTTATTACCAATAACACGTCTTGTAAACAACACCTCTATTACGACGCATTAAGGTCGAGATTGGACTGTACATTTTATAATTCTGTACAACTCGTCTTGAAAGTTGTTCGGAACTAGTATTTTGCACCAATTTGATGGTTTTCAAGTTTTGGTATTTAGCTTGATAGCGAATATAATGATATTTCACCGTAATATTTGGAAATTTTACATCACAACCAATATTAGCAATGTTTCAGTTATTTATAAGAGTGCTTTGTTATATTTTCTATAGAGTCGAAGTGATCATTATGAATAAAAAGTTTTAACTACATACTTTATTACTACATTGTAAATAACACACAAATGTCATAATAGATAGAAGACCCAATAATTACAGGCAGGGCTTATACCTCACCATTGCCAAAAATACATATTCCTAAAGGATTTATAAAGCAATACACGAAAACACAAACATTTGTTTTTTTACACAAAGTTAGGACATGTTTTTTAAACCCCAAACACTATATCTATTAAGTTTCACATTATTGTTGCATCTATAACATTGACAGAAATTCTTTAACTATACATATAAAGGTATATCTTTAACTAAACCCTTTTTAAAGCTATATAGAGTGGCAGGTAAGTCTTAAGAGCTGTCGGGATAACTGCAGTAATGCATTAGTGTGCAGCCTGATTGCTAAGCCGATAACTTTGGAATCAGCTCTCATTAATGTGGGACTGGTGTAAGAATAAATGTGGGACTGGTTTATTTAAAGGAATAAACTGGTAGTTTTTATATGAAATATATTTAACAGGTGATTTGACAAATTATGTGAAAAAACTGCTTCTTTACGACTTTAGGTAAATTTCACAACAATCTCACAGAAAACGAAATTTAATGGTAATATAATTATATTCGGACAGAATTTAACATATCAAAACAGAGCCACAGTAATCCGTAACTTAACTAACCAACACAAAATGTACAAACAATAATTGTAACAAACATCAAAATTAATTTCCTTCTGATTTGGTCAACCCCCTAACGCCGCGCTGGGTCGAAACATACCAAAACTAGCAATACCCGTAATAAATTACAATCCAATCCAACTTAGTCTAATAAGACTTAAGATTTCATTGGCCCCCACCTCGGTAAAGCCACTTGTATAGAATGTTAGATAATCATTAATTTAATTGAGTTCCCAAACACTTGCGTTAAACTAGTATTGAAATAATGTCGTCGACTTAGAGGGTGACAAGAGAATTTTAGGAATTTCATTTGCTAACAAGTTAACATTTACATTGATATTTACTGAATAATTCCTTTGATAGATCAAATAATGTGTAAGAGCTATTTTACAACCCAATTTGAATCAAAATTTCAACTTGTCAGTTTCTTTACGCTGTCAAAAAATTCAAAATGGCTGACTCAATCTAAAATTGAAGCATACTTTTTAACACTTAAAACGTCATTAAATACCTTTCAACATCAAACAATCCAGGAACAGAAACACTACTACAAAGGAGTGCACTAGAAAATAATTTCACTGGAATTATTCACGAAAAAAACGCCATCAGACGAAAAATTATACCCCTAAAACCATTAGCTCACATACTGTGGTGCATTGAAGCAAAGTGGAGTGGGGGTTGAAGTGGGGGGTGAGACAGGGGGAGGGGGATCCAGACAGAGGGGGAATAATCCCGTAATTATCGGCTTAACTCTAGACGACATTTGCAGGTGGTAGTTGTGTTCAGGTGTACCCTATGTAAGGCATTTTAGGGTTACACTGACAAATGTTGCACATTGATAATTGATTTTAGGATGATATGGTTTGCTTCGGTTTTCGAGGGATTTGCGTGTTTGTGTGTTTGTTTGACAGGTAGGGTGATTGAGTTGCAATCTCTTGCTTTAATGATGTAAAAATGTGGGATGCTGTTAAAAATGGGGTGGAAGTTCTTGTTTTTGCTGTTTTTTATATTATGTTTTTTATTCTTTTATAAAATTATGGTTTTATTTTTAAGGACATACACAGCAAAGTGTTGTTTATTTAACACACAATTTGATAAATTATTATTGACTTTGTGTAGCCTTTAGGTTATTTTTAGATAAATGTCGACTGGTTTCTCCAGGATAATTATTTATAAAAGAAGTCCTTTTTACGACATTACTCAAAATGATTACATAGTTTGTGATAGCCTATTACATGTTTTAATAAAAAGGTCGAGAAAACATGGAATTTCCTTACAAGTCCAAATAACATTTCAATAAAAACATTAATTTCGGAGGTCGAAAAAAAGATTTTCTTTGGTTATTCATAATGGACTCCTACGCAGAAATTATGTGGAAGGCTGTGTTTGCTTTTCATAAGGGAAATCTGTGATTTTAACTGCCCGGGGGATGGCCGAATGGATTTTGGCCGAATTCGGCTATTCTTGGTATATTTTGAGGGTAGGACGAATTTTGGTGTGACTTAATAACGTTATGGCAATGTTTTGACATGCTGGGCTTAAGCTGATGGATTTGTGGTGAGGGATGGACTTAAGTTTATAATTGTGCATTGATTTCTGGCTTTAAGTTGAATATGAAGTTTGTTATGCTTGTTTTATAGTGTAAGATTTGTGTTTTTGGGCGGGAACATAGACTTTAATTTGATACATAAATAAATATAGACACATCAATATATAGAACAATGCTAAATATAAGAAACATATTGAAGTAATTGTATAATGAACGTTATTTGTTGTATCCGTAAAATGTTCTTGTATTCTTAGAATAAATCAAATCAAAATGCAAACTTTATAATAAACAATAGTAATATCAAACCAAAGTTTACTAACCTCTAATGTATTACAGTGATGAAAACACAAATCTATTTTATTATTCATATAATTGTATCTAAATAATGCTCATTCGAACTAATTAATTAACACAAATGAATTAATTGGAATCCCTTCTCGCAAATTGATTAATTAATGAATGGCGATACAAAACTTGTCTAACTAATGTAAACAATTAATATTATCCTATTAGGTATTAAACTAACTGTAATTAGCATGTTTTGATACTGATCTGATTCAAAAACAGAGCTACATTTTATAATTTTCTTGATCATAGAAATAAAAGTAACGAAGTTGTCATAAATAATAATAATATGGCAGGATATTTAGCATCTAAAACATTTATCATATTCCTATTTAATACAAAAGTCCCACTGCTGGGCAAGTCTCTGTCCATAGCAAGAAGAAAAGCACATTGATTTTTAAAAAGCTAAGTCTGTACCCACTTTAACATGAGACGCTAACTATGTTATAATATTTAATATACTGCTGTTTGTTATCCCTATCTAAATAAATAAATAAACATCTAATCACATTATCAAAGGTTTCATAGATTTAAAGATACGATATTCAAAGACTATCTTTTACAAATCTTTTGTAAGAGACAAAGAAGGCTTCGTGTGTATTGGAGGCTGTAGTGGAGGCTGTTGACACAGATCTCGATGCACAAAGGAGATCATCCGTTTGTAACGTAAGCACCTTTTGCAATCAGATAATCTAATTAGCTTAAGGTTGTATAGACTTAGCACTGTGTTATTGGCGAATCTAGTATACATGAAGTATTTTGACAATAGAATACTTGTCAGTCAAATATTAAAATGAATAAAACTAACAATAATGATAAATAAACAATCAAAGTAACCCTTGACAAAAGTTAGAAAATAGATGAAGCAATCTTCTGCACTTATAGACTGTCTTATTTCTTTTGATGCATCCATATAAAATATGTATTTTTTAGAGCATGTTAGTACCTACGTCCTAAGTAAAATTATGATTGAAATGTATTTTCGTACGTTTATACGTAACGTATTTTTTTTAAGATGTGGTATCTCTTTAGAGTATGAACTTAACTATATATTTTTATAAACTTAACAACTCTTTATATACCCAAAGACATCCAAAATAAAAGTAGCTAACATTACCCGACCATCGCAAATGACGCGGCGTTGCATAGTTTATGAGCTTACCACGTTCAACACTTGTTTGTGACAAGTTCAACACAACATGTTGTCTTTACTGAGGCCTTAAAATAGAGTTGTGACACCAACTTTCGGAAACCGTAATCCGTACGTCTCTACTACGAAAATTATATTTTACTAGCTTGAAAGCCTGGCTTTGTTTGTTTTGAATTTTAGTTCTTCAAAAGTAAAGGCTTCTTCAAAGATCAACTGGTATTACTTATTTTGAAGAGTATCTCAAAACCAAATATCCTTACACTACTTATGTCAAAACCATCGATATTTTATTATCAAAAGAACACTAATCGAGCTAGTTGGTACTTATTGGCGTGATGGACCAATGACAATGCGCGCACGATGCTTGCTTATTATGCATATCTAAAGTTTATTAAAATTGAGATTTAAAAAATATCGTTGACTACTCGTTTATAAATAAATGTCTAAATCACCCCACAATACATGCATCTAAATGAAAATAACAATTAAAACAATATTAAACATACGTGTAGTAAGGGTTTCCCAACAATTCCTGAAATAATTTGTAGGTGAAAAGTTTTCAGACGCGCCTGACAGGCGGGGTTCAGCACTGAAGCCTCTGAAAACTGAACTCAACAAACAAAACATTTTTGAGTGACGACTTGCCTGTTTAAGTACCTTGTGTAAGCCAGTTTTGCAATGCAATACATAAAGACTATAGTTTTAAGTAAAAAATATAAAGCATATAAATATTTAATGTAAATTGGAGTCCTTTTTTTCAGGAAGAAATTTGCAAGACAAAAAGTGTAATTATAATCTCATCATGAAAGATTAAAAAAAAATACATAACCAGTTTACGAAGCGAAAATATTTCATAACATACACAAAGCTGTGGAATTGTGAGTATACTCTTATTTGAAGTCGGCTCAAATAATGATTCTAGTCTATGAACGTCTCTCTTCTGGGCACAGGCCTCTTCCTATAAAGAGCAAGTAGAGTCGACTCACATATTATGAGTTTATTACAAAGTAAAAAAAGACAAATTCCTAAGAAAAATTGTGTCAATGACTTCCATACGGTTACAATCTATCACTCAAATTCTTTTGTTTTTTTGTGTATTATTTTTAATTACTGGATCCGCCCACTGGAAGATTAATTGTCGAGTGATATTAAGCTGAGACCAGACTTCTTAAGGAATGAGTGGAATGTCACACGATGTAAGGGTTATAAATATTAGATTTTATATTTTGCGAATGCTTGTTGTAATCTTTTGGTGTGTGGTTCCTACTTTATTTTTGATAATCGGGCTCTTTTATATTATTTATATCGCTGTTTTCGCTCGCTGATTTGTTTATGTATTCTAGAATATTTTTCTGTTAAAGTTTATTGTGGTAAATAAGTAGCACTATGGAGTTCATTTCAGTTGCAAGAATTCATCATAGCTTTATGGATTACATGATGTAGTTAATGTTTCATACGTAGCTAATATTTCAGGACGTGTATTTAAATAAACGAAATATAGCAACAAAACAAAGCCACTGTTACTTTCGAAATAATTTTAAATTCATCAGAAAATCCAGACCCAAAGTACCGACCACCCATTACAGTTAAACATTGCCATTAAACAATGAATCTTCCGCTGACCATAACGTAACACCATCAATTTACAGCTTCATAATCTGTTCCCATATACTATCTATAAATATTCGATTATCTATCCAAACGACGCTGTACCACAGTTAAAACGATTCCCGTGTAACAATGTCAGATAATGTATGGTCCATCGAATTTTAATACCCGATTTACCTACTCTGTGGCAACAGTTCGTCTACACCCAAAAATCAACTTTGTAACTTTATGTTAAGGTTTAAAGTTGTGTGGTGAGGTTTCAAGTTCAGGTATTTGAGCGAATGGCTTAGTTATGTCATTGTAGATTGTTGTGGTTTGAGTTGAGTAATGTAGCGCGGCCACGAATTAGATGGGTGGGCGTTAAGCATGATGGAGATGGGGCAGAAGTAGTTAGCTGTAAATATTGCTGTAGGCGTTGTTTCTGTATTGATTAAGAAATAGTAGTTTTACTTTCGTATATTTTTGGGACTTTGTTCCCCGTAAGTAACGATGAAATACATACCGATTGTAGAGAAAAATATTGGTTGGTTTATTTTAAGGATACTTGCTTGTTTAAATCTTCATACTGTATATTTTTATCTGTAGTCCTTACCTGCAACAAAAAACGAAAATCATAAGCACAATCAATTAAAAAACATAAAACAAACGATTTATCGTATTTCGAACGCATAAATAAGTTTAAAAATTCAAATATGGAGTTGATGAAATTCTAATTTCTTTATTAAGAATGTCGTTATTTTGTTGCCAGTAACTTAAGCTCATTGGGGCAACATTTTTATGTTGTGCCCACTTAGACAAGAGTTAAGCTTTCGTATAATTACATGAAACGTGAGATAAGTAAATGAATAAATAACTCCCAAACTCTTTCACGTACTTGCGTACCGTCAGCAAAAAAGTTACAAAATAATCATAAAAAATATATGTATTTTTGACTATTTTGGGACGAGATTTTTAGGTGGTTAGATCTACAAATTAATCTAAAATTAATACAATTGTTTCAAGCGCTGCAATGTGCTATCTATTTGATCCAAGTATAACTGTAGGTATCGGAAACTATTGACTTAGAAACGGTATATTTAAAAGTCATATATAAAGCACTTTGATCTGTTAAGGGCAAAAAAATTGAAGCCATTTAATAATAGGCATAATAATAATATATGAAAATATTCAACCTTAAAACATTATGATGCTTTTTAGAAGAGGCCAAAAAAAAGTTAGTAATAATCATTATTAAATTTTACCCCTGCAGATTTTCTATAGCACAACTCTTTTCAAATCATAATAAGAAATGTCTTAAAACGGTCAAACCGCAATTCATCTTTAAAACTACAGTTATAAAAGTGTAAACCATAGAGTTCACAACTCAAACACGAAATCCAAGATAAATACAAAAAGGAATTTCCATTCCATGTTTATTTTAATTAAAAAGCACTCGCGGCTCTGTCACAAAACCTACATGAAGCTATAAATCTTCAGTTAATCCATATTAATGATTTCTTAAAACCTACCATATTATAATAAAACGGTAGGAGGTATGTTTGTACAGATGACCGCAAGTTTATGATGAAATTTTTGTTAACCGACTTTAATAAAGGGGGATATTATTTCGCTTTGTATATATGTACGATTATTGGAACTGCATCTATATGTTAGGTAAATCTGTTTGGGTTTTCGTATAAAATATCCAATTTTATAGTTGTGTGTATGTGTGGTTCACACATATCTTCGGAACGACTAATTCATTTTAGACCATATTTCTATACTTACTACTTTTTTTAAGTACTACAGAGGGTTTCATTAACATCAGTAATAGTTAAATAGTTTTCAAGACATAGGTTATACTCTAATACTACCAATATTCATAATAAAGTCAGTAAAATGTTTGCTAAATTATCATTTATTTTCAAGTCATTAAAGTTCATTATTGCAAAACATTTTACTAATACCATGCTGTGCACTGTACAACGCATTTTTCATATTCATACGCGATGCACTCAAGACTTTTTATTGTTTTGGCATAATGTTTGCAATGTTTTTAAATATGGAATCCGAGGTAAATGCAATCGGTTATTTTTAACGACAACTTATAATTTACAAGAGAATATTAATTATCTGTGTGTTTGTTTTTTTTTGGCGTTTATCACTTGAAGATAAAAAAGACAACCTTTTAGCAAAAGCATATTTTAATCGCCACTCCGCAGTGAGCAAGCGTGGTGATCAATGCTCGTGCTTTCTCTACATGGGAAGAGGCCTGTGCCCAGCTGTGGGACGTTTATAGGCTGGTATTTTTTACATTTAAATTAAATATTTTTTTGCGTATCAATATACCGAAATTATTGTTTTTGTAAGTAAATATAAAAAGTCGTGAATAAAAGCGAGTCAAAACATAAAAATAAGGTACATTGTATTAAAATGATTTAGAATAGTACAATGCAGGAAATTATAATGCCCAGTTGGCCACACATTCTCTTTGTCCTACTTTTGACCTATATTCAAAGATCACGATGCACGTGTTTTCGCATATAAATACATTTAATAACTTAACTATTATATAGTTCATTAAATTATTCTCTTAGAATCATAAGTGACAGAACAATACCCATTTTAATGTTGTATATAGACTTAAAAGCGATAACTACATGCTGTCTCGTTTTATTCAATACAAAAAGACAAAGACAGGTATAACTAATTGAAATATTATACATGACAGGATACCTAGAAATTCTCTTAATAAATTGCAATACTTAAGCAATAATAAATGATATGACATACTGAGAAAATTCTTTGAATTCTTAACAAAATTAATATTAATTTAATGCTTTTTTTGTCAACGCTACTAAGGGTTGTACCAGTATATCATAATGATGCATGGTGTCTACGGCTTTCATACATTATTAATTACAAAAGAGAAGGACACAAGATGTTGACCTCCGTGTGTGCGAAAGAGATGGCAGGTCTAGGGATTGACCAAGTTAGTCTTGTAGCGAAGTTTTGCCAAGTTTTGGACAGTTTAGGGTTGTGATGTCAAAATGTGTTTAGATGACGTAAGATGCAATAGTTAACTATTTTAGTTAGTTTCATATTTATTAAGTGAATGCCGCTGTCCTTTAATGCACTAAAACTGAACCTACAATTAGGTCAGTGTATGCCTAATTTTAAATTTACATAGTACATTTGATAATGTCATGTAAATTATGTTTGAATTATGTTTTCTGTTTATATTTCGTTTTTAGTACACCGGAATGCATACCCCTGAACTTAATTTATTTTAATTACCTATTCGTCAAAGGCATGATTAACTTTCCAAAAATAAACTTCTTTTTTTTGCTACTCGATTTTAATCGATAAACTTATCGCCCTCCAAGTCACATCACTAACTTACGTCAAAAGAAAAACATGTTGCGTTAATGAAGGCTGTAGCAATAAATAAAGAATTTTCCCGCCATCTTGAATTTGTGTTATTAATAACAGTTACGAGATAGTTATTCTGGTAATTCTTAGGATATTTATTGGTTGCTGTACCCAATATGGTACGAAAGAATATGGTCGATTTATTTATAGGTTAATGTATTGCGGACTTTTCTAGAGTTTAGTGTGGCGATAATTAATAATAATATTCCGGTACATCTCACACAGGTTTGTCTGATCTCAAGCTAAGCAGAGCTTGTGTTATGGTAACCAGACAACTGATAAACATACTTACATATTTCTAAATACATACATATTATAGATAAATTACACCCAGACACCGAACAAATGATCGTGCTCACAAATATTTATCCCGGATGGGAATCGAACCCACGACCTCCGGTATAGCAGTCAGGGTCTCTAACCACTAGACTAACAGGCCTGTCAAATTATTTAACCAGCTGAAAAAGGGGAGGTTTTGATTCCCACAGAATACTTTTTTTTTTGTGTGTAGGTTCAACGTGAAATCCTCTACAGAAGTGAGCCGACTTTATGTTTCAGAAAATATTGGAATAGTGGAGAAAAGAAAACCAGAAACGATGAAACATAAAACTGGTTCATTTTGTACATAACATTCCTTTTATATAAAAACAAGAACTAATTCCAGTTTAAATAATAAAATAAAAACAGTTTCTTTAAAGGTGAACGGAAAATCATGTTTTCTGTCTCTGCAACGTAAGAAAACGTCCTTATTTACATTTAAGTTGTCTAAACTTTTCTGAGATAAAGCTTGTCCAGTAAAGTAAAGAGCTAAATAATGTTATAAAAGAGGTATATTATTCTTGCAATCTTCCTACAGTAAGAAAAGATTTAACAACCATAATGAGAAATATGAGTAAAATTCTCTTACATTTTCAGAATAGAGTTCGTTTTGCTATTTTAGTCGTTTATTAAATTAGTAGGAAAAATATACATAAAATACTTCGCAATACATTTCAATATTGTTTTAAAAATAAGGGATCATAATATTTGAATTTATATTTCTCTTCCAAAATAGAACATATTATTCGAAAATAGTCCGTTTAATTACAAAATTAGAACTCAAAGCTCAAAATCTGTTCTTTAAACTGAATTAATAGAGCTGTTGAAGACCGTATTACACAATACTTTTTGGAACATTGAGAATGGAGTCTACACAAGGATATTTGGCCTATCCTTTCCGAAAAACCGGATAAAACATATATCATCTAAAAACAGTGCTATTCCATACAAACAGTGGATTGTCGATGTTTTAGCTTTTAGCCAAATTGAACCGTTGGCCGACTTGGGCTTTTACCGCCTGCGATCAGCCTAAACTGTTCAGAATCATGATGAAACTTTATTTGGGGATGTTTATACTTTCTATTACATACCTGGCTTTTTTCTGAGTATTAGAAATTAACGTCTAAAAGTAAGTCAAAGTCAATCAATGAAACCCCGTGTTCAGGATAACAGCGTTGATCTATTCCAGAAAAAAAATATATGAGTTCCTTCTCTATATGGGAAGAGGCCTGTGCCCAGCAGTGGGGCGTATATATGCTAGTAATGTTACTTAACAGTTTTAAGGAATACTTATTTTTCTAGCCCGTAGTTTACGATCTACAGTCCTCCGTAGATCATAGACTACGGACAAAGGTCTCACCTTTCGTTTAAAGAGCCTTTCTATATTAGACGATTTCTAACCACTACTTAATACATACAGGTATAGTAACTTCAATAATTATCAGATATACAATAGTAAAAGTTTAAGATAGTTTTATTGATCTTTGCAATTACAAAGTTAAAAGCTGTCGGCGCGATTGCTTTTCGCGATTAAACCTATTGTGCTATCCGACTGTAGTTACTTTAAATTTTTAAGTAAGTATTACTTTAAAGAGAGATATCTGATTTTATAATGATAAAGAATTAAATCTTCATTAAATATCGCATCTAAGTTTAAGCTATTTTTTATATAGGTGAGATTTTTATCTTTTTAAGGCTTTTTAATCTTTTATCATTGTTGATGGAGGCAAAGATAGATTTAAGAACCATTGATGGTATGTTTGTCTCTTATACTTTTTTTTTACATTTTTTTTTTTACAACCACAAAATTATTTTTATAAAGTCTGGTCAACTTTTCCGGTATACTCAAGTTGTTTTAGCATAAAAGCCACTGAATTCTAAACTAGGATCACAGCCTGTTTACCTCATCTTTATAAAAACACGCTAAAAATAATACAAGGGTTGTCCGGGACATTTCACAGGCGACCTGTTCTACCCCTCGGTGCGGGTTCGATGCCCGGGCGAAATAGAGCGGGAACTCATTGGCTAACCTCCCAGACTATTGTGCTATACCATGCGTGGTATAGGCTGAAAGGGTAGGTTCTATGCAAATTATTATAGGAAAGAGTTTTTTTTCCTCTGTGGGTAGTCGCAGTGAACAGACGTGTTTTAGTGTGCTCCTCATTGTTAATTAATTTATAACCATTACCTAAGTAATTTAATGAAAAACATTTAGCAAGTACCCCGCACCGCCCTCTTGCTATTTAATTTTTTTATTCAAATCACAAAAATCAAAAATGGACAACAAATTTGCAAGCAGTTTGGCAGATCTGGAGCAGCTGTTCCATTCCCGCATGGCTGCATATGAAGATAAGCTGTCTAAGGCTTCTGCAGGGACAGGATCTACAGCAGTCAGCATCACCTCCATCGGCAGTGAGTTTAGGGAGTTCAAGAACTTTGTCTGGCAAGCTTTATCAAAGCTTAAAGCCCAAATTGAGTTGCTTGGTCACGGTTTCGACAGGCATGAGACTGTCATGCGTAGAAAAGTGCTGCTGCTTCATGGGGTGCCTGAAAATCCAGAAGAGAAACTTCATGAGGTGGTGAGTGAGATCATGACAGACAAGTTAAAGTTGGGCGATTTAATAGACAAAAATACCTTAAATGTTTGTCACCGCCTAGGCCCGTCCAGGCATAAGACTCGACCCATCTTGGTCAGATTCTTCAAAGTCGAGCATAGGCAGCTTGTTTGGGATGGCAAAAAACAGTTAAAGGGCTCCGGCATCACTGTTTCTGAATTCCTGACCCAGACTCGACATCAAGCCTTTCTTGCTGCTCGCAAACATTTTGGTGTCAGGAACTGTTGGACCACTGAGGGTAGGATAGTGATCCTCTGCCCTGATAAAACTCGGCGAAAGATCGAGACGATAGGTGAGCTCAACGAGTTGACTACACTTTTTCCCTCTGGCACTGTCGAGTCAGCTGGCTCCGATCCTGGTTCTCCTCAAGTTGCCCAGGAGACCTCCAAGGCTCAGCGGAAGGCTAGGCGTCGGAACTGAAGACTATATGCACTCCGGATCACAACTTCCTACACCTTATTTTAGTTAATATACACGTAATCTTCATGTCGGTACTTCGATTTAACTTCTCGCTTTTATTTCGTTTCTTTTAAACTTGATCACTTTCTTATTGTAGGTATATTTAAATTCTGTTGTGGGCATTGTAATATTTAACTTTAGTTATATTCACAGGTTATATCTCCACTTTAGAGCATTTACTTGTTTTTTTAATTAATTTATCAATGTACTGTACTCTGTGAATGTCTGTGATTATTTCGTAGTGTCAGCTGTCATGTAATGACATATTATTATGTCAAGCTGACAAGTTGACATCTGCATAACGCGTTTAGTTATGCCGTGTGTGGAGTTGCGCGTGAGTGTTGTTGTTGTTTTATCTGTTTAGCTTATCTTTTAATTTGTTGTCGTAATTAATTTTTTTTACTTCTGTAATTTTTCTTCGTTTTTTGTGTTTGTTGTAATGTTTTGTATGTTTATCAATTTACCAGCGAGAAAGGGTGGTCGTTGGTATTGCTACCTGTTTAAATTATTTACTGTTGAATATTAGTATTAGTATATAATATATATATATATATTAATTTATTTATATTTATTTATTTATTTTAACTCTATAATGGATGCTCTCGATGAGCTTAATGATAGTTTTTTCTCATGCTCTTCTGATTCTTACGGTTATGTTAGTGCGGATGACTCGGGTTCTTCTCCCACTTTACACGACCAGATTTTCTCCCTTTTCTCTGACCGACGTAATAATTTTAACATTGTGCATATTAATGCCCAGAGTGTTCCGAGTCACTATTCCGACCTTCTAGCATCTTTTAGCACTGCAAATGTCGACGCAGTTTTGATATCGGAAACGTTCCTCAAACCTTCACTCCTCTCTACTCAGTTTCCTCTTCCCGGCTTTGTTCTGGTTCGTAATGACAGAACCGGGAAAGGCGGTGGAGGTGTTGCCATATATTTGCGAGCCGATTTATCTCATAAAATAGTTCTGACCTCACCCTCTTTATATTCCGAATCAGCTGAATTCCTTTTTCTCGAAATTTCTATAAAATCTTCTAAGATTCTACTTGCTGTCTTCTATTCCCCTAACCTACGAATCGACTATTTTAGCTCTCTTGATTCCACTCTGAGTGAACTTTGTCCTCTTTATAAACATGTTATCATTATGGGCGACTTTAACACATGTCTGCTTAAGAACGATTCTCGTTCTTGCAGACTCACTTCCCTCCTTTCCTCTTATGATTTACATATCTTGCCCCTCTCTGCTACTCACTTTTCTCCCAACTGTACTCCTTCTCTATTAGACCTTGCGATTGTTTCTTCCCCTGACAAGGTCTTTAAGCACGGTCAACTTACGGCACCTTTCTCCTACCACGATCTCATTTATTTATCGTATCGAGTTCGCACCCCTAAGCATAAGCCACTGTATCTTCATTTGCGTAATTATAATGTGATAGATATCGAAGCTCTGCAGGCCGACGCTATCGCATTTGACTGGTCACCTGTCACTGATAGCCCCGGTACGGATCAAAAAGTGTCTTGCCTGAATTCTATGGTTCTTGAGTTAATGGACAAGCATGCACCAATTCGACGAATAAGAATCAAGCATAAGCCCGCTCCGTGGATTACTGCTGAAATAAGAGCTCTTATGGCCCGCAGAGACAGAGCTAAAACTAAATTCAAGGGCAGGCCGTCTGACGTGTTCCTTGACTATTACAAGGTTCTACGTAATCGTTGCAGTCGTCTGTGTAGAGATGCCAAAAGACGCTACTTCCACGAATCACTTATTAACCGCAGTTCTTCCGATGTCTGGAAATTTTTAAAATCTGTTGGTATCGGCAAATCTCCAATCAACTCCGGTATAGACATTAATCTAAATGAATTAAACCACTATTTCTCTCTCCCACCTATCCATTTAGATTTAAATGTCAAAACCCGTACTCTTACGGAACTTATGAGCTTGCCGGTACCAAATTGTCCCCTTTTCTCTTTTAGTTCCGTTTCTGAGGTTGACGTTGAAAAATCATTACTTGCAATTTCTTCCAATGCAGTTGGCAGTGATAATGTATGCTCGAGAATGATCCGTCTCATCCTTCCTTGTCTGCTCCCGATCCTAACCCATATTTTTAATCACTCTTTATATACTTGTAATTTCCCATCCGCCTGGAAACAGGCACACATTATACCCTTACCCAAAATTTCCAATCCTTCTCTATCATCTCATTTCAGACCCATTTCCATCCTGCCTTACCTCTCCAAGGTACTCGAGCATATCGTTCACAGGCAGATCACTGGTTTTTTAACGTCTAATTCTCTAATTTCTCCTTTCCAATCTGGTTTTCGTTCCGGTCACAGCACTGTCACTGCCCTGTTGAAGGTGACTGATGACGTCCGCTGGGCAATGGAGAATAAGATGATGACGGTCCTTGTCTTGCTGGATTTCAGCAGCGCCTTCAACTCGGTAGACTTTGATGTGCTACTCGGCATCCTTAAATCACTAAATTTCTCTTCCACTTCCCTAGCCTGGTTAGACTCTTATCTTCGGGGACGTTCGCAGTGTGTTCGCCTTGAAGAGTCTTACTCTGATTGGTGTGACCTCACGGCGGGTGTTCCCCAGGGTGGCGTCCTTTCTCCTCTTCTCTTTTCTGTTTTCATAAACTCTGTTACCAGAGTAATTTCTTCTAACTTCCATCTTTATGCAGACGACTTGCAGCTTTACCGCCACTTTGAAGTGGCTGATGCAGACTCTACTATTGCAGCCATGAATAAGGACCTGGCCTCCATTTGCTCTTGGGCTAATTCTTATGGTCTCAAAGTAAATCCATGTAAGTCTCAGGCCATTATCATAGGTAGTAAGTCTATGCGGAGTCGTATAAACTCTTCATCGATGGCGCGTCTGTACTTTGATGGTATTCCGATCAACTTCTCGGATACTGTAAAAGACTTGGGTATTATAATTGATGCGAATCTTTCGTGGCGTCCTCAAGTTGCCGAAGTTAGCCGTAAAGTTCATTTTTCCTTCCACTCCCTTAAATCACTTCAACACTTCCTACCTCTACAGACTAAGATCTCTCTAGCCCTATCTTTAATCCAACCTATCATAGACTACGCTGATGCATGCTATTTAGATGCTACTGAGGAGCTCCTTAATAAACTTGAGCGCTTGCAAAACTTATGCATTCGTTTCATATTCGGCCTGCGCAAATATGACCACGTATCTCACCTTCGCAAGCAGCTCAAGTGGCTCCCAATCCGTCTTCACCGGAACACTCGTATTTTATGTCTCCTGTACAACGTCCTGCACAACCCTACTTATCCCCCTTATCTGCGTGAACGCTTCACTTTTACCCGACCTCCTAATATCCCTTGCAGAACGCAAATAAAATCCTTGTTGCATTTCCAACCCCACTCCACTGACTTCTATTCCTACTCCTTTACCGTTCACGCAGTAAGACTTTGGAACTCGCTTCCGCCTAACATCCGTGATTCCAAATCTCTCCCTATTTTTAAGAAGAGCATAAAAGAGCACTATCTCTCCTTGTAATTGAATTACTATATATGTAATTATATGTATTATTATAAGTATATTTAAGTATATATATCAGTTATTATATGTTATATATTTTTTTTGTATTTATATATGTACGTATATGACATGTATTTTTTTTTTTTTTAGGTTTTATAAAATTATTGTTTTAGTGTTATAATTTGTAATTTTTGTATATTAAGTCGCGCACGATGACTGCCAATATTGACGACTTCTCCTTTCGCGGGTCCGCTGGCAGAAATTTCTTAAGAAATAAGCGGCACCTTTGTACATAATCTATCAATATGTTATTCTCTAACAAATGTTTGTGTGTGTACATAAATTATTAAATAAATAAATAAAAAAGAATGTTGAGGTTATTATTAAATTAGATACTATGTTTACTTTGGATTCACAAAAAGTCTATGTACTTAGTTTTCGAATCCTCGAATACGACGAGTTACGATATTATTTTAATGTGAATAAATACTAAAATTAGATAAATGCGATCTATTTTAGCTTTTGAGGTTTAATCTTGATTTTATTTAAGGTTTTGCTAGGATGTACTGGCCATTTTTACCAGCAGACTATTTCAAGAAGATTAAATATAATTGCATTAGTCCTTAAATATTAAATATAAAACTGGTAGTTTAAACGAATACACTAACGTGACCCATAAAAGCCTATATGTAACTAGTCTGTATGTCACAAAAAGAAAAAACGTATAGCTCTGAGTTTTTTCTCTAACATTTCCTTATTTGGCGGGCCTGTTGGTCTAGTGGTTAGTGACCCTGACTGCTATACCGGAGGTCGTGGGTTAGATTCCCGCCCGGCACAAATGTTTGTGTGATGAGCACAAGCATTTGTTCTGTGTCTGGGTGTAATTTATCTATAATATCGAGGGGTAACGGGCTATTTGGTTTAAGCGACATTTTTGCAACTTTACAGGAGAGCCATTTAAAGTTTGAAATTTCGAAAAAAAAATCATAACACAAAAACTTCTGCAGCTATTTGAACGGGGTAAACTGCATTAAAATTTAATTTAAAATATCTAGTTGTTGATGCTAATACCAAATAAAGCGGACCTTTAATTACAAAGATAAATGTCGCTTAATACAATCTGCCCTTTTTTAGAGACAGGAAAAACGCTTCAAGTGACTTCATAACTACAATTGGCTACAGGGGAAAACAATTAAGCGACGACGCATTCTATTTACAGAGTTAGCCAAAAAGTATGAAGTAACGAAACCCACAAATAATAGAAACAAGCTATTTATCTCAACTACCAATTTAAACTAAAATGACTGACAGGCTAGTTTACTTATGTGTGTATAACATTGAAATTGTAACGTTTAATGCCTATGTTTATTAACATCTAAGACTACTCGTATCAATGGCTGATAAAACAAGCTGATTTTGCTGATTAAGACTGAAAAGTAAATAAATATAATTGATGTTCCTATTGAGACTGTACTATAATAATTATTTCGTATAAACAGTTTAAGCGACAAACCCTGTCGGATTTGGGTGACGGACAAATGGATTAAGTTACATCACACCGTGTGATTAGTGGGAAGTCAAAAAGACTCAAGTTACTTTTTAATAAAAATTAGAAACAGGAAAAACGCTTTAACTCTTATTGACTTATTTATGAGAGATAGGGTAACTGGTTTATGTCTCGGTTATTAATATGATGGCATGGTTCAAGTACATGATTAAAAATAAAATGCAAAATTCACGTCGTTTAATACACTGCCACTTTGGAAACAACACGAAAATAGTATTGTTTCAAACGCCAAAAAAGTGCTCCGATTTTAATGAAACCGGCATCATTCGACGGAGAAAAATTCGCTGATTCCAAATATATATATAACTCAATATCACCCAAAATGTCGCTTAAACCAAATAGCCCGTTACCCCTCGATATGTATGTATTTAGAAATATATAAGTATGTTTATCAGTTGTCTGGTTACCATAACACAAGCCCTGCTTAGCTTGGGATCAGACAACCGTGTGTGAGATGTCCCGGAATATTATTATTATTATTTAAAGTGTTGAAGTAGACTATAGCCACCCATCCTTGATACACAATAAGCATCTATTCTTATATTTTTTATAAACCACCGTTATTTTTTGTCCCCATTCTAAACACACTTACCATGTTTCATTTGACTACATTCATTCATCATTAGTCAATTGTTTTTTGAATGCTCCGAACATGGATAAGAAATATACCGCTCCTACAGTTTTTAGGGTTCCGTAGGTACCTAGAAGAAGCCAACTGGATTATAGTACTAAGCCTTAAATGTCCGTCTGTCTGCCTATCTGCCAACACGTCATATCTCATGAACTGTGTTAACAAAGAGTTAAAATTTTGTAGACTAGTGTATTTTGCCGCTTTTAAAAAACAAGATGGCGCGTTAAAGAATGGCCGACGTACATTTAACAAAAAAAACTGGTATTAGTCATCGCAAAAATAATACATGGACTATTCTATATTATAAGTCATCGTTTCCGTTGTTTTATAATGAAAGTAATTAAAAGAACATAGATCGTATATGGTATGGAAGTTTACGGAATCCTTGCATACGAGTCCGACTCGCACTTAACATTTTTATTAAAGTACGATGATAGATTAGATTGGCCTTTATAGATCATTGACCATACGGATATTTAAATAACATATTAAAGAGTAGCTATCTATCATAATTAACTGCTTATATTAAGTGTATAGATTTTATTGAGTAGACTTGAGTGGCGAAGTTTGGAGTCACAAAAAAGAAGATTTAATAATTATAATTAAGGTTTATCAGTTAAGGATTTCTTAACAATTGAATTTTAAATCAAATTCATTACATACGTATCTCGCACAAAAATATACGGAATACCTAATTGTTGCTTCAAGTTAGTAGCCTGCAATCTTGCGCTAAGACCAAAAGGATAAATACTTTATTTACGGCACATGTCCAAAACACTTTTTTGTTTAAATCATAGCCCTATGACTACTTCTTAAAATGTCTAAATGTTCCCACCCTGCCAATGAGGGCTCCCATATGACAATTTCCACCAATGAGAAACCAGTTCGTGATTGGTGGAAATTTACAGGTGGAATAACGAACCTAGTAGATTTTTAAATCGGAAACACCCTCATTACGTAACCTTCTTTATATATAAATAACACAACCTTACACCCTTAACCTTAAAACCCAATTCGCATGTGTATTTAAGTTTCTCCATACATTATGTTTAAACCTTAGTTAGGCATGAGTGATGGCTCGGGACGGTAACCACTGATTTACAACTGTTAAACTGCTCGCATAGTTGTGACACACTGTGGGTGAGAAGTGATAGCATGGTAGTACACCCTGTATACGAATACAGGGTGTTGTATGTTCAAATATTTTATAGTAAGGCTTTTTCGGGACAGTGGTACATGGCGAGATTGCTCACCAGCCTCTTTAGACATGTTACATTTAGGTATACAATTACTAGCTGTGCCCAGCGGTTATACCTAGGTTCCGGTATCGATGTTTTTATAGCTATTCTATTATTCGTCACTTGACTACAAAGCCTGGTTCTCAGCGAAGGAAAAATACACACCTTAATGATTCGCTTACTTCCTTGTAGAAAATCTATATAGCAACAAAACCAAATATTATTATGTAAACCTATTGTTATAGTTCAAAGGTGCAGAAATAGCTCAAGTTTCAAAATCACCCAGACTGCATACCACCGTATCAACTGCCAAGTTTCAGTCTCGGTGTCTAATTCAACAATTAAAAACAACAGACAATCGTCACTCAACACTCACTGATCGCCTTCTGCACCACCCAGTGTGACACACAGCACTTTACTGATCACCCGATGCTCGACAATCTTAACGACCGTGTGTCAGATGTTTAAGCCGGGTTTAATGACCTCTTAAGCTTTGTCACGGATAATACGGTCCGCAGATAAAAGGTATATTAGATTGAAGATTCAGTTATTTTCAAGTGTTTTTTAGGCATTTTTGTATTTTGTGTAATTTGCTGTATTCCTTTGTAAATTTATAGAACCATGAGTAATTAGTCTTTAAATTACCAAAAGATAAATTGTATTTATATGATATAATTAATTATTAATTCATAGGTTTTCTGAACCTACAAAAATTCTATAAAATATGAATACGAAGATATTTTTTTGCTGTTTTATGCTGTTCCCTGTCCCTTATCCTTAAAAATGTCACAAAAACATAAGCTCTTTTACATTTTGTATTTTTTTCTGACTATATTTAGTTTAATTTTAACAATTGCTACCTACCATTAAACCTTTTATTCTTACGGTACATAAAGCATTGTTATCCTCCATTGTATGTTAACGGTAAAGATAAGCAGAGATCAGGTCAAAGCTTTGTTAAATAGTTATTAACTGTGAATCGCGGTCGAAGGGAAATTACTTATTATTGTATAGAAATATTGGTTTACTTGAATACTGAAAATCGACCTAAATATTGTTTGAGAAAAGACTAGATCTTTTCTCGCCTCAGTTAGGCTTAAAAGTGACCTTTATAGATTGGGTATGAAAGTAAAAATAATATCTAATAATAGAATATCTTGGGATATCTCACACATGGATATCTAATCCCAAACTAGGCAGAGCATATTACGGCAAACAGACAACTGATGAAAGTACTCATATATTTCTAAATACAAACAGGTTTATGAAAAAAATATCACACAAAGATTGCGGAAAGATGGGATTATGTGGGAATCAAACCCACGACCTCCATTTTCACTAAATACTAGACCAATATTCCATTCAAATAAAGAGTACCTAATAATAACGGAAAACATTGAGTTGAAACTTAGATTAAATAATACTAAATCACAATTTTGACTGAAAATAAATTCCAAAACCTCAATTTTAACTAATTGAAAGGGCCATCAGCTTTATACCATCAATTGTAAGGCAGACAAAAGCAACTATCCCACCCAAACTGAATGGATCTCAACAATTAACTTCAGTTGCCGCCATTGCTAAGTTCCTAAGGTGTAAAGGACATTAATGAAGAAATTAATTATCAAACAAAAGGTATTATATCACCTGTTCTTATCAGATCTCAATTGAGTTTAAGAAAGTTTTCAACAAAGAGTGGATGGTCGTGGCATGAGGAATTTATGGCGGGTGACACAATGGGACCCTGCGGATGGATATTAAACGTAGGGAGGGGAAAAACTATTCTGTATTGTGGTAGGTATTGGTAGGTTTTACACTATTCATATTGGGGATATTTATCAGAGTTTAAGCTAGAGGGTGCAGTAATACTTTTTACTTACGGATGATTGGATTTCTAAGAAAAGACGAAGTTTTTAAAAGGGGCTAGAGAAAACGTGTAATTGTAGCATGGACAGTTTATGAGAACTTCTAAAATTATAAATCAGTATTGTAATTGGTATATTTTAGTATTTTTAGTTAGGTGATAGAGGAAATTAACATAAAAAATATTAATTTTATAAGCATCTAAGCTATTAGGTATGATAGCAAAATATTTCATTTTACCATGATTTCATGAGTCACTTAGGTACTAGGTATATGACTTGCAAGGTAATTTATCTTTCCATCCAACAACCTTATTTATGCGAAACTGATCAATTCAGTTCACAGTGCATTTACAATAAGGTATATAATAATACTTCATTTATTAAGAAACCCTCTACAATCGAATTAAAACCACATTGGCACTATTGAAGTCATGACAAAGACTAATCGTATTTGTTTCGGATCGTAAATCTTGCACTTACATTGACTCCAATGGTCGATTATTTCAGAATGGCTACTTTACTGCCACTAAGTTTTGTGGCCATATGTATGCCGTTGGTCCCGACTGTCATACGTTGATCTTTGGCAGTCGTTAAGTCAATTCAACCAGTCTTACTATGGGATACTGTGTTTCCCAGTAAAATAGGTTGTGGAAAACAGATAGGCAGTCGCTCAATTTCTACGGTATTCAGCCGAATCCGGTAAGACTGGCCGACTCCATCATAGTTGGAAAAAAGCTAAGCAGATGATGATGATATAGCAACCTTCAGAGTCCTTTGGAAATTGATTTCATTTTTAATTGCCCTGTAGTGACATTTTTCTGAACGGTAAAAAAACCTACCTATGACTATATATACCGTAGAAAGTCAAATTTTATTATTGAACAATTTGCTGATAACTGAAACATTGACTAGAATTAATTTAATCTATTGAAGTTTACTCATAAATACTAAGTACCGCTTTGACAACTAAAACCAACGTAAATTGACAAACATTATGAAGAAACTTACAATCAATCAAGTCCCCTTCACGGAACCCTAAAGAGGTCGTTACCCCCGACTTGTTGGTTCCGCAGATTTAGGATTAATTACCGTTGGATGCAATTCGTTACGTCACCCCTGTCTTAACGAGAGGTAAAAAAAAATTGATGGATTCAACCACAGAGTAAAGAAAATTAAAAACAATAGAGAGTGCGTGTATCGCTAACAGTCCATTGTGCTGAGAGTAAGTAAATTTTTGGGTGTATGTAGTACATTAGTTTACTGATTTACGTTATTCCTTGCAGCAAACACACGTTTACGAGAAAATATAAGTGGTTTTAATATTATTAAGGTAACATTAGGTTTTGCGGTAGTTTTATTAAAACAGCGCGCTCTGCAACGACGAAAGTAGTTCATACAATGATCACAGTTCATACTTTGATATGTGCACTCTGTAGTTTAGTTCTATACTCTAAGGATTCGACTGATTCTGGACATTGTCTTCCATTATTTGAGGGTACAAATGTGTTTTTGATGAGCTTGTTCATTAATTATTATTGGTAGTTGTTTTTGTAGTGCCATGTGTTGAGATTTGTCAGCAGTTTTATTGGCAATGTATCGTTAATAGAAATAAAGTAAGTATGTAAGAAATTTTTAAGCCTGTTATTTAATACTGCTATATCTTAGTACTTAGTACGCGTATAATTCGATGATTTTTGTATAAACACATTTAGTGAAGGAATCCGTAATATAATGAATTTTGTGTGTCTTATACATTATCTATTAAATCCTCAGATTGGACAAGTACTATTGAATTTCGATATATAGAGGATTCATAGAAGATTCATCAAGTATATCATTACCTTAGTCTGCGTACTTAGCAATATAATTTAAATAATAGTAAAACGCAAAACCTAAAGCATTTTATTACAAACCCAATATATTACTTCCAAAGCTCCAAAAGTAACTACTCGGTAAAACGAGAAAGATTTTTAATCTCCTCTTATCTGGTCCATTCATCCCCCGGACTAGTGATTTATATCCCGGGAAAGTTCCCGGGAAATGTTCCCGGGGAAGTTCCCGGCCACCTAGTGTCCAGGTGCGGGAGATTTACTGCCCACACTTATTAGATCTATGTATTATGTACTGCTCAATTAGAAGCTATAAGGGTACGTAATTTTTGAAGGTTAAATAGCCTCTGGGGGTGCTTTGTAGGTCTTAAAAGTTAGACAAAGAAGAGGGGATTATAGGTAGCAATGAAGTATTTTTTTAATAATACAGGTGTGTAGAGTAAATGAAGAAAAAAAGATTAAAAGGTAATCGCTACCTCAACTTTTGGAAATTATTTATAAGTCCGATTGTGGAACCCATATTTTCCTATTACTACTAAACTTTTATTCATTTTATTTACCTCATGTTACACAATACTTGTATCTACTGATATTTATCTACTATACTACACAAATATTTCCAACACAGAATCGAACCCACTCCATCGAACCACAAACAAGAAAATAAATTGATCAAATAAAACTTCTCTTTAAAAACATTCCCTACAGATGGTTCCGTCGTGGAGTAAAATAACGCAAATATCATTTTATCCGGTCAATTTTTATCCGGTCCGGTTGTAAGTGCCGGATAAGCAATTACCACAAGTGACTATTGACCGGGTGGGGCCGGGTATCTATTGTTTATCCGGCTAGTGAGAAATTATATTTTTATTAGAAGTTTTTTCAAGTGTGAAGAGTATGTTTTGATTAAGGGGATATAAGAGGGGCTGTATTTGAAGTAAAATATCACCGGTTATTGGAAAAGAAACCTTATTTCTATACACATAGAGTGGAAAGTTAATTTAGGTTTAAAATTATTTCTCATATACTTATAGAGCAACGAAAGTTTATTTATTCTTGATTAATTTACATAGATCCGCGAAAAATTCAATAAATATACATAATATTACTAGTTATCAACATAAAGGTTTCTAATAATCTGTTACAATAATAACAATATACCTAATCGGTAACAATTGGCAATTATTAATATAATTAGCTTAACTAATTTAATTACATTGATTCAATTACAAACAATTGTCATCTGCATTGACTATATTATATGGCTGATGACAAAAACAATTATACCTCATATAATTATAACGTTTTCCATCTGCTTTTCACACAACTGCAAACAAAATACAGGAGTATTTATATCATAAAATCATCTAAATAGTGTTCCTTTTTTAGATACAAAATATACAAAATAATAATAGCTATATTCATCATCATCTCCCGAGCCTTTTCCAAACTATGTTGGAGTCGGCTACCAGTCATACCGGATTCAGCTGGATACCATATTTACATTGAGCGACTGCCTATCTGACCTCCACACCCTATTTTACTGGGAAACACAGTATCCCATAGTAAGACTAGTTGTCAGAATTGATTTAACGACTGCTAAAGATCTAAGTATGACAGCCGTGACCTACTGTTTAACGTGCTTTCCGGAACACGGAGGGGTCTTGGTATGTTATTAATGGTCACCCATCCACGGCCCAACCATGGCGAGCGCGGCTTAACCTGTATTATTGGTCAAACCGTACGATCTACACTTAGCCACGAGTCCCTCTAGTAATAGCTGTATTGATCTATGCTTATAAGAGCTAAGTACGTCCATTACCTACATCGTAAGATGTATTTATTGGTATAGTAAGTGAGCAAGCTTTTTCAAAGTTCGTTCCTTCACTATATGATAAGAGACCTTTACCCAGAATATTTACGTTCCTAGGCTTATATTTATATATACTGAAATACGTATATTAAGCTTAACGTTTTCAAAGAATTATTTGTTGCAACATCTAGTTAGTCTTCTTTATAGTAACAGCTAAACGGTTTACGTGTGGGCGTGAAATAATTAGAAAAGTAGAATCCATACAAAGTCGTTTATGAGAAATAATGTTTTTAGTATTTAGGATGGTCGTTTATGAGTAGTTTCAGATTAACGTTATGAACTGAAAATGTTTATGGTTCTGTACTAGGTCAGAGATACAGTGTAAGGCTCTTGTTGTTATAGAAAAGTAGGTTAATATAAATGACGCATTAGTTAATAATAATAAAGTATCGCTATTAAGTTTTCAAACATTATTATTATGGTCACTTGTATTTTCAAAGAGTATTGTTATATATAATTGCAAATAAATAAGAAACATGTAGCAAATATTTTGCTTTTATGTATTCAGGGGTAAAATGAAATTGAAAACTTCATGAAAAATAGAAAATTCAATATTCAATAAAATAACAACACATATTACGTTTTACTGAAAAGTTTTAAATATTTTTTTTTCTATGGAATCCTAAATAAAAAAATCCTTCGAATCATGACTAACGCAACCTTTTCTAGATCACAAAGCTATTATTGTTTCGGACGACCTTTTACAAAATGTCGGCACATATGCCATCAAAAATGTCGTGGTATTTGGGACTAACACCTTACCTATATATCTGGGTCGCAGTGATCAAAGTGTGTGTTTTACTGTCTGTCTGTGAATCTCCATTTTTATTCTCGTGGTTACAGCAAGATGGTAATGTTATGGTCTGAAGATTTGAAGATTTTACCGAATTGTGACTTATAAAACTGAGCTTTATATCAATAAGTTTTGTTTTATAGGGAAAACATTTCTGACTCTGGACCCAAAGTCAAGGACTTGTTTTTTGGAATCAGAGGTAACGAAGGTAACACAAACTAAAAAACCGGTCCGGGGATCTATTCCTCTCTTACAGATTATCCATGTTAAAAGCAAAAATCAGAATTTATTTTTGTATCCATCGAATGACATTAAAAAATAAAATAACGTGACATTTGTATTAAGACTAGTTTAACCCAAACAAACCATTGTTATCAAAATAGTCTCTTAAGCTTATTTTCAGAGACACAATAAAAGAAGACAAAATAATCCAGGCCAAACTAAGAGCACACAAAAACGTCAGCCAAAAATATAATGAGCAAAGTTTCCCAATTATTATAGTTTAATGATACCTGAAGAGAAAAAAGCAACAAACTTTCTACCGTAGAAACTCGTGTTAACACTTGAAATGGTACAGTTGGAGGTTGGCAACACATTTGCCCGAATTTATGAGTATTGCTCCGGATAGTTTGATAAATGGTTGCGTAGGTGAGACTGAACTTAGTTAGGGAATTAGTTTGTGTTTATGTTACGTTTTGGGAATTACTGGTAAGTTTTGTAATGGTTTTTATTGGTAATTCTGTAATACATGTATTGCTAATGCACGTAAAGCTTAAGGTCATCTTAAATAAAAGTTTAATCTCATTTAAATATTTTTGTCATCATCTGTTTTACTGCTAATTTTTACATCAAATAAAGGGACAATTCAGCATTGTTATGACTTTCATACATGACTCGTAATGCTTATAATATGCAAAACCCCTCACGCTGCAGTGCAATTATATAATTCTCACAGTAATTACAGCTAATTCAGAGGAACAATTCTTGTCTCTGGTCTCATATGGCTTTAATCCCCAAACGCACTATAAAACCACTTTTCACAAGGTGTCGCCCCTATAAAGAGCTTTCCCGCGTTACTTAAAAACGAAATTAATTCAAATATGGCCGACGCGTGGGATTTAACCGCCACAATTTGTATTTCGAACACAAATTGAATTTAGAAATAGTGAGAGACACGATAGACTATCTAACTTAATTTTCTGCTTGAATAGATTCAATTCCGCTACTATTATCTGTGCAATAAGGTCGAATATCGCAATGTTTGTCAGTTCGTTAACGGTAAAAGGATTGTGCAATCGGCTGATTGTTAAGAAAAACACATGGGGTAACGCCGTTAGGGCTTCTAACACAATTAATATCAATTTGTACTTTCGAGGGGTGTCGAGAGCATAGTTAATTTAAAGACAAGAATACAATGTAGTATTTCGAATAGTAAAAATGGAAGTATGACACGAAAAAGTTCAGAAGCATTCGTATTAATTATTAACAAGAAAGGCCGACTGTCCCTACCTCGCTGTTTACCGGTACTTAGTGAAAACCTTCACCTTGTGAAAACAAAAAAAAGCCACTAAGACCCGTCGGCGTGACATTCACGAAGAAATAATTAACAAAACATACAGAAATGAACCGAGAAGAAGCGCCAACGAAATCTAATTATTTTTGCCGCCATGACAGCGAGATTCCCGCGCTTTCGCCGTCCAAAATGGCGGACGAAAATGGCGGGCGAATGGATCCCGCGATGTCAACAACGTAGCGACATTATGAAGCAAGGACACGCTTGCCGACAGCCTCTAAGCTTTCGAGCCTCTTATTTATATTTAGACGCGGGAAATATAGAGGTTTGCAGGAAATTAATTCCCATTTTTTTGGAAGAATATTGTTTAGTGTCAAGACTTGGTGGTGATGTTCATTCGTTTATTACGGATTACGATAAGCTCTTCGCGTGTGCTAGAATAAAGGTTTAGACGTATCAAGGGTAAAGAGGATCTATGCAGTACTTGTAAGACTTTTTTATAAAGTGTTTTCGCAAAGAGAAACATTTATAAGACATCCTGGCCTTTGAAAGACATAGAAACCATATTTAACCCCACTATTTGTTTATTATCTTTTCTTTGTCTCATTTTTCTCTCAAATAATGCTTATATTATTACTTCTTTATATCTAAAACATCGATCCAAAATCTACCCAATAAACCGACTTACAACAACCCAATTAAGACTACTGATCGTAGTAATCTAACCTCAAACACCAGAGGTATACACAAAAGCTATAGTCCCCAATTATTAAAACAATAATTCTTCAGCTAAATATACTGAAGGTCTAAGAAAGGCCTACAGAGAGTCGTTCCCGCCAAAATGTATTAATATGTATGAGTTCAGCCATAGTAGCGAGTTTACACCCAAGTGTGTTAGGTAATAGAAAAACTTATTCTTTTGTAAGCTTTCGAAGTTTCGGAGATCTAGATGGGTTAACGATGTGTATAAAAAAGGTGTTATGTTAATTGGTTTAGAGATAATGTAGGATTTGAGTGTAACTGGAAAATTGTTAAAATATAGCTGGTTTGGGTCCTAATTGCAGTTCTAAGGCATTTTTTTTGGATTAAATTAGGTCTGACCTTGTGTTTTCTATGAAATAGTAACGCATGGATATATGGTTTCAATATTAATAGAAATAAGTATCTATTATAATAATTATGTTTTTTGTAACTTAAAAGCCATTCAGTATCATTTACAAGCTACTAAAAAAAATAATTATTGGATCGGTTCCAATAATTAATATTTTTATCGCTAAAATATTTTGTAAACAAAGAGCTTATTTGAGTTGCTAATAACACGTGAGCTATTAAAAGTTTATAAACGTTTCACTTTTTCTTTTAAACAAGAAACAAAGATTAAAACTCTTCAAAAACAAGTCTTATCAATATAAATCACCCGTCAATCAATCAAACAAAATGGCGGCGATTAAACGCAAACGCATTACTACCCGAAACTCCGCAGTCGGTTAATGTGGCCCTTTGTTCCTTAATACGGTGATTTGATACAATGGTGGTGGAAAGTGGTGATTTGTGAATGTTTTAAATAAATAAAAGGTGCCTTAATGGGGTACGAACAACTCGGAACCGGAATAACTCGCCACATCAATGCTTTGTTATTATTTCTATGTTTATAAATTCTAGTTATTTTTAGATTAATCCTACGTTTTTGATCCGTTTTGTTTTTTGTCATTTTGTATCTAAAAAAATATTTCCATTTGTTCATTATTAAAATTTTGTTGAAAAATATTGCCGTGCAATGGCGTTCTATTCATAGAAAATTAATATTTTAGATGAACGAAACTGTGTGATATTCTATGAAAGTTTAATGTAACACAAAACAGTGATATTTTAATATTTTTTTTGCATCTACATACAAAAGCTTACAAAAAAGTATTGATGGTAAATCACATTCAATGCTTCAATATCACCGAAAATCAATACCAGGGATTCCTTCTTTACTTTTCCTAAAATATACTAAACGGAATTCAGTATAGTTTGACCATTATCAATAGCAATAAAATTGTACCATAGCATTGTTGATCTAAACTGTATGTCTATTCTGTAAATAATTTCGATATCGAGCTTCACCTGACTGATAATAAAGCTCATTTCAAAAGTGAATCCAATTGGTCTTGATTTAGAATTCAAATTTGAAAATACGTTTTTGACATCTCACCGCGGATTCCGCTGTCGAGATACGAAAATATAACAGAATAGCACTTATGATCAGGTACACCAGCACAAAAGCATGACGTCACAGCAACGTCATAGTTCCCCTAAAACTACAACTACCCTCTATAATTAGTAGTGAATATAAATGCATTTGAGTGCTAATGGACGTATTTCCACCCTTCTCCACGATTCAGTGGCCACGCTTTCATTAGTAAAATAAGTGTTTTAGTTGCAAGCTGATTGTTACTAAATCTGATTTTAGTTTGGTACTTTCTAATAGGCCAATCTTGATGTTATATTGAAATGTGCAGTGTAGTTTTTTGGCCAGGTTTTGGCGTAGCGTATTTAACACCTATAAGTGCAAGAAAATCTTATTTTTTTATTGTTTAGGAACAGTGTTTAGACCGATGTGAAGAAAGTTAGATAAAAGTCGGAAAAACCGTGGCTATCTTGCGTGTATCATATTATTAAGTTATTATTACTTTTAACTTAAGTAACAATGTCATCTAAACGATTATGAACATGTGGCATAAGTGTTAAAAATGCGAGCTTAACTCCAATAAACCTCTTCACAAGTGTCAAGTAAATATGTACGCCAAAGAAAATACTTTCATATAATTTAACCTCCAAAAATAAGTATTAACATTCAGCAAACAAACTCAATATCATTTCGTACGAAAAGCCATAAAAATAAACATACAACATTTGCATGATTCTAACGTATACATTTTTCATACATTCGAACTTTCGACTTAGGGAAAGACGTTTTCGGAATAATTCATATCGAAACTTCACATACAACTTTGCTAATTGCTAGACTGAAATTCAGACTGAATTTTGAACCTATAAAATCTAATGGAAGCCCTTATCTTGGCTTAGTCGAATTAGTTTACATACTTGAATCTGTTAGTTTAAAATAGGGTTCGATATGTCGTTTATAAATTATACATTGATTTATCTTTATATCTTTATTTTTTTTTAAAGTTGAATGTCCTTTATTACATAATGACTTTTCTACGAAATAATATAGTGAAATTGATTTCCGTGTTACTGAAGTTTGGAAAATTCAACACAGAAAATCTGGAAAATAGTTTAACGAATTTCGATGAAATTTACCGAGGTGTAATTTTTCTTACATATTAAATTGTCAGGTTAAAAACAATAGCCACAAAATATTTATTTATCTTATTAAGTTGATAGGTAATAGTCTCATTAAGTTTTCAAAGGTCGACCACAAAAAGGCCTCGCAGGGAATAATTACAAGACTCTGGCTACCTTTGATTTAATTACCATGCTTTGTTTATTTAGGCCTATTGGTTTATCGGCGACCCGAATGACCCTGACCGATACATTGCCTATTCAGTGCCCTTTTCCGATGAATAGGCCCTTCCTGATATCGGAATTGGAAATTGAGATGTTAAGTTAGTGTAGATAAGTTGAGATTAGATTGATGTGTGATTTAGTTGAATTAATTGGTTTGGAACTTAATTTTTTAACGTAAAGTGACAAAAATACTATGAAACTAATCGATTTTGATAAACTGTATATTACAAAAGATGTTTTTGAAATCGATCCAATGCACACTGTCACCATCTCTATCGCGTAACAAACAAAAATCATACCGTTTTATTGAGAATAACCTCCTTTTTGGAAGTTGGTTAAAAATAGTTTAAACAATAAGAGCAAACAAGTGGTAATAACGAGAAATAATCAAGCAGAACACATGGTCGGGGATCTGTCAGTGCTACTGATTAATGAGGCCCCCTTTCAACCCCTCGCTATCAGATTGTGGCCCCAAGTGCCCCCAACCCCGTTTTGATGTCGGTTTTCAAATTTCCTTAATTATAGGCGGAATCGCTTCACCCCTTGATCACAGTTTTGGTTATTAATGTATTGCAGGTTGCTATTTGGATTTGTTACTTTGTGTACAGTTGAAAGAAATTGATATTTGTTGGACTATACTCAAATATAATCCTTGATTACTGCAAATAATTATTCTAGGTTCCAGAAAATAACAAATAATATATTACAAACCTGATGACTTGAATTGTTAGGTGATCAGTGTTGATATTTTATTTGATCATCTAAGAACAGATAGACAAACTATTTGATATGAAAAGAACAAGAATTAAAGAGTTATTTGAAGAACATTATAAGTATTTGATATACCCATTACAATAATTTATATTAGGCTATACACGACGTTAAAATTGAGCAGACTGTCAAAAGATAGGGGCAAAACAATTAAATTTATCTCATTAAAAACCTCAGAAAATCAATCAACAATCAATGGCCTCGTTATCACCATATATACAACAATTTAACCCCACACTACCCCACTGTAATAAGAGAATCCACATTACACCCCAGCCTTCCAATCAGTGTCACAGAAAATTGTTACTGATTTATGTGTCTGCGCATTTGACGGTTAAAACCGAATTATGCCGAATTAAGCCGAGTTTTGCCGAATGGTGATTATTGGGGATTGGTTTATGTGGAACGTGAGCAAGTAAAGATAGTTTGGTTTGAATCATAATGTTGGTTGAAGTTTATGTAAATAAAATACTTACGAGTTAAGTTTTACAGATTTTCTTTGCTTATGCATGACTTTAGAAGGAGATACGGTACATACCTGAAACAAATAAAAAACCTAATAAGTAAAATGTCAAAATTATTAAAAAACGTAAAGTTAGTACAATTTATTGTATTAAATTAAATAACCTAATATGCATAATATGTTTTTAATATTTTACTAATTAATAGTAGTTGTTTTCTTTCCCCTACTCTCATTAACTATTTTAATGAACTAAGCTACGAATGACAATTTATGCAAATATATACATTTATGTTTTAAATACTACAATTATATTTTTTATTTTGTCCATCTGTCGTGTTAGTACCTACATAGTATTGCGTGTCTATTTTTTCGATTTGTTAATTAGAAAAACGAAATTATCAGAAGTATCAAAGGGTTGTAAGGAACAGAAAACTTATTTATCCATTATTAGCGACAGTGATATGTACTATAATATGGATGTATTAAATTAATTAAATAAACATTCCTCTTGAATCCCTCTATCTTCTCCTAAAATATCTATTTAAACAGTTGAAGATTTCACCTATTTTGTATTTCTTTTGATCATCATCATCATCATCAGAATCTGCCTAGCCTTTTCTCTTTCTTTTCTATTGATGTTACTAAAAACAATCTGAGGTACACATTACATACATCTTGTACGATGGTACGGAACTCGTCGTGTGGGAGTCCGACTCGCACTAACTTTCATAAACTCGCGATGACTAGTGTCATAATACCCTAACACAAAAACTGCGCTAACCCAACGCAGCCGGACAAAATGGCGACCGGATATTGAGGGTACACGAATATTCTATTTTATATCTATTTTAATTATCGCAGGCAAGTCGCGGGCCATTGATCAATTCGTATGCGCAGTTATTTATAACTACACCATTTTCGTTTTTTTTTTTGGTACAGTCAAATGAATAGGTTTTGCAGTTTGTTTTGTGATTCTGTTATTCACTAAAAATAAAAGTTTTAACACACAATATTTTGGGTGGGTATAGATTTACGTAAAACAGCCAAGTTTAGGTATGTGGAAGCTCGTCATGTCGCGCGAATGCATCCTGACCGATGGGCAAAGATCGTCACCCACTGGACGCCGGAAGGACATCGCCGTCGAGGTCGTCCGCGGCGAAGGTAGTGTGATGATCTAGTCAGTTATGCAGGACGCACGTGGACAGAAATCGCAAAGGACAGACAGGTTTGGAGGACGGAAGGGGAGGCCTTTGCCCAGCAGTGGGATCTGATGTAGGCTATATAAAGAAAAATAGATTTACTGTATTTCAATCAAGCTAAAATTACATAAAATTACTTGTAACTAGACTGTATTCGTAGTAATTCGGTCAAACATATCGTTTTCATTAATGTGATAACACGATACATATCCATTCCGTATTGCCCGAAAACAAAAAAAATACACAATCGAAATAAACCGAAACAATACGAAATCCCACGAATACGTTATTTGATATGCGGTTTGTGAAGATGTAAAAATGCAGCCACAACACCCCCCATACTGACCTACCCTTCAACCCTCCCCCCCTAGGCCCTGTTGTTTTAGTTAACGTGTTTGATACCTTACATTAGAAGAGAATCGTTTTTTTTTAAATGCAGCCCCCCTCTTTCGGGCCTACCCTTCACCCCCCCCCCCCAGACCTGTTGTTAATAGTTGGACTATTAGATACTCTATACTTGAAGTGGATAGAAATGTTTGGGAAGTGGGGTCGCTAGGTCTATCTGTAATTTTCTACCAATGAGAGAAATGCTGGTCTGTCATAAGTGGATATTGATATAGACCTAATGCGAAATAACCTACAGGCTTCTAAAAAGAGGTAAAAAAACAGATAATTATTTCTTACATATAATAATAATTATGTTTACCAAAACCCTTTTGTGTGTCACTGTCTAAATTTTATTTTATATAGCCATACATACATACATATAATCACGCCTCTTTCCCCTAGGGGTAGGCAGATACCAATCCCTTCGACTTGCTACTATCCTTAAATACTTGTTTCGCTTCGTCCACTTTTACTATAAGTCGCTATCTTCATCATATCTAGGTATTCATATCATTCACAGCACAAAACCATATACAACATCACCTAAATATCAAAACTAAACTAAAATCTAGTTCACAACAGTACAAACTAATTGTACAAAACACCACTATGACTCACAATTACGAATCTTAACACATATGCGACGAAAATCAACAAAACGTAAACATGTGTGAATCTAATCCTATACTAATACCCAGATCGAATCGCTTACATTTGTACCAAAAATCCTTACCAACAAGCAATTTTCAACTTTATCCCAACCACATAAGAGTCAATAGGTAAACACAGGAAACTAGTTGCCACGCGAACTTCAACCTTCTTCTAACAGGATAAGATTCAAGGGATAATGATTACAAGTAATTTGATTGTCACGCGAATTTCAACCTTATCCCAAACGCATAAGAGTCAAGGTTTATGTATACAGTTTAACAGTTGGTGTAATTAAGTAGAATATCTCGGCTATTAACATAATATAGAGTATTTATATTCTTGTACAAACGTTAATGTCTTTTAATATACATTAAGGGCGTATCGGGTTAATAAAGGTATTGGGATATTAAATAGTAGATAATATTTTGCTATTAATAATTGTAATATGTCTTTACGGCTTGTGAATGTTTCAATGTTGAGCAAAGACTTCTAGATACGAACGGGCATTAAGCACCGTGTTTGTAATTAACTTTTAAAAGAAAACTCAAATATATATCAACAAAGAAAAAAAAAACAATATTAAAAAAAAACTTTTAAAAGAGGCCTACCTATGGATGAATTTATTATTAAAAGAAATAGTACAGCGTTTACAAATTAAAAAAAAAAATGCAATTTTATTAAATAATCAAACTATGGGTTCAAATATAAAAAGAAGAAACCCTAAATCCAAACAAAAATACAAGTAAAGCCGAGGGCATAGCTAGTACGTTAAAAAATAGGTATTTTAATCCCTGTATCGTAGGACGCGAACGAAATTACATAATATTACAAGAAGCCCCCGATAATCTTTGAATAACACATTTTATCACGAAACTGATCGAAAATAACGGTCCGTATTAAAGGATTAAGATTGATCCCAATTTTATTTCTACTGAATTCTTAAATAACGAGAGGAATTATATTTTTATGTCATCGACGAGAAATAATTAAATTAAATTTTGCTAGAATATGTACTAGGGTACAGTACGGTGCAAACTTAATGGCGGCCCTAAACACGAGGCGAGTCGCTGCGCAGTAACAAACTTATGCGCCAGCGGGGGTGCGGGGCGAGGTACTGCGCAGCGTGTAGCTAACTTCAGAGCCGCCATTAAGTTTGAATCCAACTATACTATAACTTACATAACATATTATAGAAGTTGTTTAAGGTAAGATGATTCAAAAAGTCCTTATTTTTGAAGATACAACAAATAAACTTGATTTCCTAGTCAGTTCGTGACGTTTCCAATAAATTAACTTAAATAGCTTCCAGTTAACACCGATAAAATAAAACAACTTACTATCTTATTCTCAGAACCATAATTACATGTTATTTTCTAACACTACAAAAAAGGAAAAAATGCCAACAAAACATCGTACATTCAATATTCATTCGATAATAACACGATGTCGCGCTCAAAATGTAGCTATATTAGAAAAATTTAAACGTCAATTTCCCAGTTGACAGTTCAGCCTAGTACTAACTACGTCACAAACTATATTAGCTGTCTCGGCTGCATTTGCAGTGCATTTTTAATGCATCACAGACATTTATGACAGCACGTACATTTTCGTATATTTTATGTGTTAGCCGCGGGAAATTAGTTAGAGACTTGTTTACGAATTTATAGAAGACTCTGTGAGATTAAAATAGTGTAGTATGGATGTTGTTTTGAAATTATATTATACGTAAAGTCGGGTTAGCAGAAAAATAATGGAAACTCACGAAAAATTATCACTTATCCCATTTACGGGGGTGAAACCGCAGGATACTGTTAGTTTTGAAGAATTACTAATATCTGTCATTGCACCAATAAACGGTTCTAAGATTCCAGAAGGTAGTTATTTATAAAACCTCAGTAATTTTTGTAAATAGATTTGTTACATATTGCACTTTTTTTTCACAAATCGAACGGAATACCACTGTGTTTCAGTATATCAAAAATGTTCTTCCTTTTATAACTATAATTTTGCACTGTATTTACTTAATATTTTTAACAAAGTACACATCTGTAATTAAAAACAAAATTTATAAACATCACCTCACAAAATGCAACATGTCAGTTATTTTATAACCCGACTATGTACCCCACGAGACAAAAGCGATACATTTTAGATATTCCCCCAAACTTATCCTAAATTCAGAACAAAAACGGTGGTATACTCCTGAAATATGCATAAAAATGCTCCGCGTTAATTTATCCATCAAATTATGAAGCTTTCAGTATATTGTTGCTGAAAACCCTTGACTGACGTAACAGAATTATGAAAGAATATTTTAGGTGAACTATTTCTGTTGTTAGTTTTGAAATTTATTTAGGTAATCACTTTGGTAGATATTTTGACGATGTTATAAATAAATTATATAGTGTGTATAGACTACTGTTTTAAGTAAACTCGTTTAGGTTTTGATTAGATGATCTAGACATTTACGTAAGTACACAATTAAGACCTAAATTACCACTTTAAAGGGTATTTTACTCACTTTTACAATAGCTTACACTGAAATATTATTATCTTTATTTTTGTCTCCGAATTCTTATACTGTTAGGTATCTTTTTATCAGAGCCTTATTCCCTCCTGTAATTTTCTCCTTTAAGTACCTACCATCAAATAAAAAAAAATCTTAAATAAACATTAACAAGAATTCCAAAAAGTTTAAACATTCACTTACAACTTATCTCCCCTGCTTCATTAAGAAAAAATCCGATTCTCAAAGAGTCCCAAATTAGCCACCTCAGACTATAATTCCGAATGCAAATTGCACCAGAAGTATCTATATATAAGGACAATGCAAGGGAGAGAAAATAAGAAAAAGGAACACTTAAATATTGGTATGCGTTGATCTTTCTTTGAAGTTTTAAAATCAGAGGGGGAAGGACAATTGCGATTTTAGATGAGAAGAATCAGTGATTTTGCAGTCTTTGGATAGGGATCGTGTTGTTATTGATCGGATTCAATGTAGTTTGAAACCATGTACTGTACATGTTACAACAATATACATAAAGTAAACGGCATTTACGGACATATTTATATATTAATAATAATAATATTCTGGGACATCTCACACACGGTTATCTGATCCCAAGCTAAGCAGAGCTTGTGTTATGGTAACCAGACAACTGATATACATACTTACATATTTGCAAATACATACATATTATAGATAAGTCACACCCAGACGCAGAACAAATGATCGAGCTCATCACACAAAGATTTGTCCTGGGTGGGAATCGAACCCACGACCTAATCAATAGCAGTCAGGGTCACTAATCACTAGACCAACAGGCCATTTTTAAGGCTCTTCCTGTATTACTTATTAATATAGTGTATTAGAAAGAGACTAATTCAATTTAGAGTACGAGGAACTTTTGCGCGCTATTGCGCTTAAAATTAAAAAATAAAATGCATTTGTTAGAAAGGTCGATAGGCAATATTTATTGCCAAACTTGTAAACTGTGTAATTGAAGGTTCTGTTCTTAAACAGTAGTTGTTTATATGTATTTAATAATGAAGGTCAGTATTTTGTATCTTTATCATTATTTACTCATCTTAATAGAGAAATACGCCTCTCCTAAGTTGTGCGATAACTGCCTTTTCAAGCAATTATTCAAATAAGGCATTGTTGAAACATGAAATTTAAACTTAATATTAATTGGAAACTGAAATACAATTAAATTTTGAAACCTGCTGAAAGTACTAAAACTAATATCGAAATACCTATAAAAACTAATACCTGTCAGACTGAAATAATTACTTTAAAATGGATAAGTAAGTTTCTAGAACTTTTGGTTTGAAATAATATTCCATTATAGTGAGAGTTATAATTGATTTATAATGTTGATTGATTTATTTCTATCTTAGAACATTAATTATGGGTTTTATTAGATTGAAATAGTAGTGGTACGATCATTTTAATGAAATAAGTATTGTGTATCTTTATGTAGATACATATTAGATAAGTACTATAAATTTGAGTGAATATTGGTGTGACTTTATTTTAGTTTTATTAATAGATATAAAAAAATATTATGTAAATAAAGTAAGTGGATGCAACGAAACGTGGCAGCGCTTTCATAGGTTTTATTTCATTGCCATATAAGACGATGAATAACAAAATTTGCAGGTAAGTTCTATTATTTGTTTGACATTAAATGTTCTACGTTAAAGGAACAAACGAAAAAGTTTAACCGGTTACTCACTGGATATACAAACAGGGTCAGTAAATCACTGAACAACACAAATAAATACTACTTCAATAGACACAGGAAACAGAGAAAAAGTATGGTTTTATTTCCTTCCAACCCTTCTGAAAAGTGACAACCCTAATCCAAAAAAAGGCCGTTTACACAATTTAAGGGAAAGATAAAAATGTAAATATCTAGGTTGTTGATTGATAGGCGAACGGAGGCTTTTAAAACTGCAACCACCCTGTCACAAACCAAAGTTCAATTTGGTATTTCATTGTTCGTTTTTGCGTCCTACCCTTAACGGATATAGCGCGAACGGGGGACGCATAAATGAATCCAATTTATTTCTTTTTTTTTCTGTTTTTATTTCGCTAAATAAATTGAGTCGGAATGGGGAAATTTTGGATTTTTGTTTTGGTGTTTTATTTATGGTAGTTAGATGATTAGCTACTTAACCTAAATTTTATAATGATTTATGTGAAGGCTTCATTTAATGTGAAATAAATTAAAAATATAGCCTTTATATTTCCTTTGAAGCTTGCAATGTTTCAAATTTCAAAGAAAATATAAATAAAAGTTTAATAATAAACTCTCATTTCTTATTCTGTCTAAAAATAGGTTGAATTCCATAAGTCGATTCTAAATTCTGCCAAAACCTATTTCAGTCCTAAACAAACTCTATCAATCCTTCCTTGAAAATACAAAAAATATCAAAATGTCAATCTATATCCGTTGCTATAAAACCATTTGCTATTTTAAAAAACATAGCTCCTAAATATATGACGTTTCAAAAATCAAATCTTGCAAAAGCAATATTTATTTTAACACTATGAATCTGCTAGTCGATGGCCCGTGTCATGGGATATTGGGGTTCCGTAACCGTTATTAATATTTTTATTTATTGGCAAAGGTGCTGAGACTGGAAGATGACTCCAACATTGTGTGGGAAAAGAAGATTTGTTGCCATTGTAAACACTGAGCTGAATACTGAGCGAAACTACCAAAAAACAGAAGTGTTTTTATGTGACAGAAGAAAGCTCATGTGACCTTGCTTTTTACATTTCTCTAAGCTATGTTGGGCTTTCAGTTATACCAGATGTAGCTGAATACCACATTTTGCATGAAGCTGATGTATTAAATTTTTACTACTGGATGCAATGATGAAACCTCATACCTATTTAAAAATGTTGTCAGTAAGCATTGAATAGCTAAAGTATATTCTGGTTAAATCTGGTTGAGACTTGCACTGAACCGAAGACAATGGCACAAAAACACATATGACGCAGTGGGATGACAATTGCTGTGGATAATGATGAAGCCAATTGCTATAAAGTAAGATAGTTGTAATGGTATCCTTACACACTGTCGTAAATTCATATCTACAGAACCTTTCAAAAAACTGATATGGCACAACAAATTGGTGTACGGAACCAGTACCCATGTTATTCTGTACATGAATAATTCCGGTTAGCGTTCCCCATGTATTCAGTTTTTCCTTTTAATATTCGTTTCGAAGATAAATGTTGGGAGACAGTGTGTGATTGATCGCCGGTTCGATTACCGGGCTGGTCAGGGGTCGATCTATGGGATACGACTAGGTTTTTTTCTGTCTACGTAGTTCGCCTTGTTTTTGATTTCACATCGATTAGTTTCGGTGTTGTGTATCGGTTTTCGGTGAAATTGAAATTTGAAATATTTGCGGGAGGGAATGTATGGTAGATACTTTTTTATGTTTGTCTTGTGTCTTTGAAAGCACATGCAACCTATATTGAATAGAGGCAATTAATAAATTTTTGTCTTAGCCCTTGCTTAGTGTTTGTTGTGAAAGGATGTGGCTAATATTATCCATTAAGAAGTTTCGGAGAATTTGAATTTATTCGGTGGAAAACAACTTACCCAAAATCTGGGAAGAAATACAAAACTCCTCGAAGAACTAAATGTCCCATTCAAACAAGGTTATGATACATATCATGGTAAGCATGTGAACATACCTATAACCAATCATGTAAATATGTAAACACATTCCTGAACGAATAGATTAGCAATAAAACACAAATAAATATGACTACCGGTATATTAACTTACAATTCTGTTCAGCCCAGACCTGTTCGCTTAGCATGAAGATATGAACTAGGCTTGGTAATTGACAATATCTATTCGCGATTTGAACAAATATATTCAAGAACAATATCGTTATTCAGTTAGGACTAACACAGAAGGTTCACTCCAATAAATTATAATAAATAGATACCTAAACATATTATATAAACCATGTTAAATCATTATTGATAAAAATACAAATGATGTAGGAACACTACTGTCTTTACAATAGGCGGAAAAAAATATTCTGTTGTGTGTCGGTACATATTATGCTTTAGGGTATTTGATTTTTAACTGTACCTAAAAAAGCTTTTCCAGATACATAACACATACCATCACACCTGTATCCCCGAAGGGTTAGGCAGAGGTGTACAAATGTACACCCACAGTTCGCCGATATGTTCAGGTCCTTTTCCTATTAAAATATGATTAAAAACTTATCGTTACTTTTTTATTAAATCCTAAAATCTGTTCACCTTCTGATCATCATTTGTTATATCTCGAAGCGTTCAAGCGTCATATTGGTGCATACATGCATTGCGCCGCGGCGTCGGACGCAGCCTGCATACTTAATGTTTAGTTTGCATGCGATTATTGCCTGTATTACTCGGTCAGTAATAAGGAAAGACATGCAAGCGCCATTTTATATGTACCTTGGAATAGTTGGAATACTGCTTGCAAATATGTTGGTGATAATGTACTCGTAAATAGTTTGTGTAAAGGAAGGAAACAGTATAGAACCAGATTTGGTTTGCAAAATGATGGCAGATTTGACTTTTTTTCCAAAAAATCTATAAAAACGAAATAAATGAAAATGGATTACAACGGTTCAAGTGTGCAATAATAAATTCTGATTTTACAATAAATTCATCTTTAGTCACAGAAACTTTAAGGCTAAGACTGTTTGTCCCATCCCATATCTCACGATTGGCATTATCTAAAACCTCCTCCTTTATACCATACAATTCACATTAAACCATAGCAAAGTTGTTTATATTTCAGTAGCATAGTAGGCACAATATGAGTTAGCATGCGTTGCCGTCATAACTTCGGACGAGGCCCACACGTAACATCCATAATAAATTCAGCCCACATCCATACTTTTGCTCCTAGCTTTTCTTAGTATTTTGTCTATGTCTTTCTATATTTGTGTGATTTCATCAGCTGAGTTATTTCTTTTGAGTATGAGAATAAGAAATTTTGGTGACACATTTCAAGTCAAACAAAGTAGAAAAGATTTTTGTGTCTATATTGGATAATGCATTTGTATCTTTAGAGGAGTAATATTTTTTTACATCTATATTAAATTTTATATAAAATCAAATAAAACCATAATCTGTGTACTATGTAATAATAGGTACGAACCATACTTGACTAATTATTTCAACCGATAAGTTTAATTCAACATTTTTGTTCAACAAGGTGCCATATAAACCTGAAATACGTAAATATATTCCAATATCGAAACTGATCAAAATAGTCTTCGGTTACAAATAAAGGTTCAAGTTTAATCATTATTCAAAACAAGCGGCTCCTGTTACTATAAACAGCTACTTAAAAAACTTGAAAACCTGATATCTACGATAAACAACTTTATAGATGGCCTTTAAGGTGACATAGGTCATGGAATAAAAACAACGAAACACTTAATCAAAACACTTTGTAAGAGGTAATTTAGTTTCTAATGAGGATAAAACGATTAATTTTCAATAATCGGTCTAAGCTGTTGCGGCTGACGCAAGCGTCCTCAATCCTACCAATCTATAAACATTAAGAAAAGATGAAGATATATTACTATTACTTGACATTCAAACAACCTTACATTTTTATCTTGGTAATACTCTCAACAACACTCACAATTTTAAGACAATCCCATAAATAACATTTGAAAACCCAAAAAAGAATGTAATAACGGAATTTCCTTAAGTTTCCCATATTTTGCACAACTCTACAACTAAAACCATATATTTGGAGTGCAGACAATTCATTTTTCAAATAGCGGACCAGTGTGGTCGGGCAAGTTAGACTTGGGAACTTTTAAGAAAGTTGTTCATAAACTTTGATATTCGTATCCGTTCGACCAAACCTAGTCTTGGTTAAATTTCATAATTCGACCGCAAAAGCCGCTCTAAGTTTTGGTTTAAATACAAATGGATAATTCAGAGGTTAAGCTTAATAAAGACAAACTTATGAACATGTATAAAGAAGTTAACACAAAACTTGTTGAAACAACTTTTGAATATAACCCATACAGTAATTGCTTAACGATATTAGAATTATTTCTCTATTACTATATATTACTATAATACCGGCTCTTGTTAACGTTTCTGCAAATAAATCAAAACGTCTAAAGCGTAACAAGTAGTTGTTAAGTTATAATAAATGTATGAAAGGAATTGTGGTGTTTTACATAAATCATTCGTCGGTAATAGTATGCAGTATTAATAAATAATATTTAAATGGTACATTAAAGTGGTCGATATTGACTGCCAGAAAATGCACATTAAGAAATGTTAAATTTAAAAACATATTTATTCGTCTTTAACTGAATAAAAGATGCAGTACCAACAAACACAATCTCCAATTGACAAATAACCTAGTTACGGTTTTAACACATGCAAATGACACTGTCATTAATGCTATTCGTTTGGTTGCAAGCTTCGTGTTCGCAGTATTCCACCGGCGACTGTAATCCAATTCCTGGGGAATGTTTCTTACGACCGCAATGGAAACGGAAGCGGGGGGCGGGGGGCGGCGGCTCGCGGTTTGCGAGTGTCTCGCAGGGAGGTATCCTTGGTCACGTATTATATAATTCATTTAATTTAAAGGTTTACAGGTATTTTAAGTTGAGGAAGAGTTGAATTTAAAAGTAAAGTAATAATTTAATGATTACTTAAATGTTTCTGATTGAAAAGATTGTAAGTTGTAAACAATTTTGGAGCAGTTCTTAACAGATATAGTCTTTTGTGTTCAAATTGAAGTCCAGTAGTTGAAATAAGCTGATTTCAAATTAAATGTTGGAATGTAGTTTCGTTACATAGCATTTAATTACATCAAAAAATATACCAAAGAAATGTTTGGCTTCAATTTCATCACTGTAGTCAGTGATAGTACGACTACGAGTCAATTCAGTGTGCTTAAGTAAAATGTAATTTACTTTTCAATTTGCTTTCATTAATATACCAGTCGGGAATATTAAATTAACCATTTAAATTTTCTGTTGAAAGGGATTCGGCCCACCTGATTACGACTGCGAGTCGTCTACCCCCAGAGGCTTTCAATACCTTGATAGTCGTTCCAGATTGTAATGTTTTCTGTTTATTATGTTATTTACTATTTTGTATTGCTTTTTACTGGGACCAAAACATTTTTCCTCTCTGTGTTCTCTCTCTAAAGCAATAAATTAGTGAAGCTTCTATGTTATAGTTGCAAATATTTGAAACCGGATTATAATATTGTTTCCGAGGTATTATTTTCAAGAAGAATCTGTATTTTACTTGTGTTCTGGTATTTAAAGAGGTAAAATCACAAGTTCCCTTCAAAAAACACAACCATCATAAATTTAATATTAGCTCAAAGATGACCAACGTCTAAATTACTCTTAAATCCAACCCTCAATGTACACAATCTGTCATCTAAACATATTCCCTTACCTCTACAAACAATTGTGTACACAAGTTGTGTACATAAGCGGGCCCTTTGAAGATTATACACCTAATTAGTAGACTCTGACGTATTAATTCACGGGTGGACGATTTCTCCAGAATCCCGCGAGTGAGCTCGAGTGTGTAACGTTTGTTGCTTTTGGATGATGATTTGTATTTCTTGGAGTTGTTCATTTCGGTTCATGTAATTGTTGATCTGTTGTTAGAAATCTTTGGGTGTGTGCGAATATTTTTGGATATATAGCTGTTTTTTATTTCAGTGGAACAGGTGAATTCGTGCAAAGTCATGTCTTAACCAAGTTATACCTACTGTACTTAAATGCATGAATATGTTGCAGCTATGTAATTTAATAAGGAAGCTAATTGGACTTAATAAGTTCAACCATTTACGTAGCATTATTCATAGAACGGCTGTCTTTAAACTTTTAATATTTTCAACAACTCGTCAAATTTTTTTATTATAATATACAACTCAATAAATGTTGTAATAACACTTGATTTGAAATCTAAATCAACAATAATATCTACTGTTTGGCTTTACATTCCTAAGATTTTCTTACTCACAATCGCATGTAACTCTATAACTTCAAAAGTCAATATTGAGAACGACATATCCAACTTTCTCGAAACCCCTAGAGTTCTCAATAACCAAGGAATGATTACTGATGCAAGAAACGAACGCAGACATAATAATCTAGGTATATTCTTGGCTAGATCTCTTGCTAGTTCTAATAATAATTCCTATGGTTATTAATATGATTTTATTGAGAAAAGATATCGGTTCAATGATCTGTGATTACTAATGAACGGATTGGAAGTCGATGCACTAGACAGATGTGGGATTTTAGATGTGAATGGTTAACTTAATTAAATTTATAGATACCTTGAAGTTTCTTTACATGATATTACTTTGATTAATGTGGGTACCATACCCACATTAGTAATAATATTTTCGATTTTCATCAAACCATAAACATATATCTTTATACCCAAAGTAAATAAGCCTTTTAAAGGCTTAACTTCAATAAGGTTAAACCTTAGTAAGATTCGTATTGAATTGGTTAAAATTAATCTTCATAAACCACAGCCAAATCATACCAAAATTCCACCAGACGAAAATTACAAAAACATATGTACAGAAAACTCAACGAAAACAGCTTTAGTTTGAGAAGACATTATACCGTTGTAAAACAGAACGAACAGACAAGACAAACTGAAACTAAATGTACTAGTGATATTTGCGAACGGAGAATTTTATACAATGGCGTACAGTCGGCCCCGCTCACGTTGGTAACCGCATCACGCATGAAATGCTATGAATGTGTGGTCTGCTTGCTTTCAAGACACGGGTTTAGTTTAATTAATTGTTTTTGGGTTTGGGAAAATATGCTTGTTTTAGCGGGATTACTGTCATGATTACCATAAAATATAGGACTTTTCATTTTACAAATAAAAAGTGGATTACAATGTATAAAGTTACATTATTTAGCATTCTGAATTCAACATCTTTCAAACATACATTTCTAAAAGAGTAAATGTAATTTTACATGTCAAGTAAACGTGTAATAACAGCTCATAAGTTTCGCTTGTGTCCTTATGTCCTTATAATAATAAGAAAATACACAAAGATAAAAGCACGTTTAAAAGAAAACAGAACCCAATTCTCAATAAACTAAACATTTAACACTAAGCAACTCCAGAAACGAAAACTATAAACACCTAAATCATCGATTTGAAGCTTCCTTCCGAAACCCATAAATATATAATTTCAAACCAGCTCAAACTAAGCAAATGTACAAGCAACCCCACAAGTTTAGTATTTCCACTACTTGTTTATGTTGCCGGCTGTACCTGCAATGTCTTTTGAACTACTCTCCGAATGTTTACCGTCCATTCAGCAGGAGATCCGGTTTTCATAGAGCACAACTTTGTATATTTCAGTTTATTTCAAAATATTTCAGCGTTTATATCTAAAAGTTAGAGTTTCGCAGCAAATGCTGAGAGTCGGTAAATTTGGTTTAGATTACTCTACGTAATGCGAGTTTGCTGAGCTATTTAGTTCTGTAGCTCGTAATACTAAAATAATACCTTCGGGCAAAGAATAACGCCTCAATTCATAAAGCTGAAAATATTTTTTGGGAGTTAAATTTTCTGGCAGACAGTATTAAAACTCCTCATAAAAATATTACACTTTTTATCATCCCCAAACACGACCAAATGAGAAATAAGTTGGCAGTGAGTTATAATATGAAATATAAGTTCATAACTCCGAAGATACTTAAACTAATATAAGAGAAAGTTCTCAACCTCTCAATTTAAGCACTAAGATTTGACAGTCTTATTAAAGCAACTTATTCACCCGAAACATTATAAGTCCAAGAACCTTTGAACAAAACCAACCAATCATAATAATCAAATTGAAACGGGGTACAAGAAATTCCCAAGTTAACCAAATATTTACGTCCAGTCAAAGATCTGATAACGGATACAAAAGGACGATCTTATCTAGAATTAGTTTGCGTTAAACTCGACTGGGAACTATAGAACCCTCGACCATCACCGAAGAAACAAGTTTCTAAATCGAAACCATGCGAGGAACTTTAGCGGATTAATCCGGTTTCGACCAGTACGTCCCGGTTTGATCCAGTTCGGTCCGGCCTGAACTGGTCCGTTCCGGTTATATCTGATTTGAAATAGCCAAACATTTAGGGGCGTCCGCTTTATCGGGAAACACTAAATTCTGATAAACTGTTTCATTTAACAGATGCTAATAGTTGTTTATGACGGGGCCCTCATTAAGAGGAATTAAGATGGTTCCGAGACTATTGTGAATTTATTTTATGTTGAATGCTTAAGCTTGCTCTATTTTGAACAGAGCCGAAAATAATGACAAGAACTTAATATTGTAGAATCACTGAAAACATTACATTAATGGAATTTGCCACTGCTACTAAAATACGTCCAGACCCTTAAAAGAAAATTGATCATAAATGAGACCAGCCATAGATTCCCATCCTAAGCTAAACCATATTTAAAGAGCGAAGTGAAGTGACTAGTGTTACCGGCTTTTAAAATTATAGGGAATAACCAATTAGTTCGTCGGGACCAGAACATAAACTATCCAGGATTGTGGTCCGAAGTTAATAGCTCTAAGTATCGGGCATCGCAGCCATTGAGCGAACTGGATGGGAATTATACTAATATTAAGTCCTACTTAAATTACTAAGATGGGTTTACTACACGATAATAAGACGGCTTAGCGAAAAAAGAACCTGTTTTAGTGAGTGGTAAATAAGAGTTTCGTTTTCGGTTGTCTCATTTAGATTGGATCATAGTGTTTATATTTTTTGTGTAAGATACTTGATATTGATTCTTGCTTATCGATACTTTCTTATGTTTTATTTTATAATTGTAAATTCTTATCTTATGTATTGCTTGCATTGATGACAAAAGCGTTCTAAATTATTGCTATATTAGTCGTCTTGATATTCCTTTTCAATTTCTCACGTTTTTTAAATCCCTGATAGAATTATAAAGTACAAGTTTAAAAATAAACATCCAAGTAATTTCTGAGCCATAAATACGAGTCGTCTCCCTTTACTGAATCCTAATAACTTCGACTTTTATGACGCAACGGAGAATTACAAGCAAAGGTGCGTAATTTATGTAGCAATCTGAATATGTTAGACCCTTAGGACTTCATATCTTGATATTAGAAATAAACTAGTTTTGCTTGTGGACCTGGTAGATGAATGAATAAAAAAATGGAATGTATCTGAAAATTTACATCTTTAGTCATAATTGGCCTGGAAGTGGCTTTTTTGGGATCGATATCTACATAATTAGGTAACTAGACGAGTCTAAAATTTGCACAGAAATAGCAATTTCGACTTAAATTTGAATTACTGTAATAATCTGAATTGATAATATAAAACTCATAAACAACATTATTTAAGTTTATAATCATTGAAGTTGTAATTTAAGATTTATATCGATTCGAATAACGAAGCAATGTTGAAATGGCGACAGGAATCTAGATGATTGATTATACCAAAGATTTATTAACCTACATACCGACGTAATTCACAAATAATTCCTATCTGAGTTCATTAAGGTTGTAAATGTCATTAAACATAACTTACCAACAAGAATTAATAATTTCGCAAGTAACATGTCTGGTCAGAATGCACAAATCTTTTAAGACATGGATGATGGATCTAATCTGTATTTTCGGGCAGGATGTCAACCTGTTACCCTAACATACAAATCCCTTTAGTCTAACATGCGGGCCCCACGGTACACCCATAGAAACCCCATGATCTATTGTCAACTGACCTTAAGAATATCCCTCGGGCGATTCAACATACGATTACCATTTAGATTGACATTCGGGAGTTGTAGACCAATTGTTTGGACTTCAAAGGGTCTACAGAACTTGCTATCGGAGAGTAAATATGGAAATACTAACAGCCTCCTACATTTCATTCCCTTGATTATCATCGGAAGCCTGCGTTTCCAAGAATAAGGAATACTATCCCAGAGCTAAAATGTTTACAAACTAAATTCAATTAAAAACAGAAGTACCTAACGTTACATTGAATGATGAAGAGGGGGAATAATGTAAGCATTAAAAATATGGAATGGGTGCAAATGTAAAATGCCTCAGAAAATGTCACTTTAGTTACTACCCAAATAAACTGGACTATTTTCTCCTATGTACTTAGTATCTTAAGTAGATTCTCGGTTAATGTAAGATTAAGTATGTGGCATTAAAACAGATGATGAAAGTGAGGTTTTAAGAACGAATCCATTTGCCAAAAATAGCATTACATTAACAGCTACTATTCCACGTAATCCCAATGCGAGTAAGACTACACTAGTCCTTGATGCAATCAAATTGTTGAAACAAAGTGGATTAATTCTAGAGAGTGATAGAATGCGGGAGCCTCAAGGGAACGTAGTGCGTTGATCTGTCTGCCTCGCGCTGCGTTGATCTCAGAAACGGGTTCGGCCTGGGAATCGAGTTATTAGTATTGTCTTGAAGACTTGCAAGTTAAACTTTTGCTATTTTCTCCTTCGTTCTCGTTAGGTAATTGAGTTTTGTTTTGTGATTGTTAGGTTATAACGTTTTATTGACATCGCTAGTACACATTTCTTTTTACACAGCTTACATAGTTAGCTAAAGCAAGTGTTAGTACTTTGTAATAGCATTTCAATTTTAATTCAAATAATGTTTATGTTTCAACCGGACTTGAAAATCATATTATAAAATACATCGAATCTTTTAATTAATGTCTGTACATTCATATTATTTTGTTTACATTTAGCAAATAGCATTTCTAGTAAAGAACGTTTGCATCATCTTTGAATATGAATCTGTGAGTATAATCAAAACTTTGAATAGCATTACAAACTACGTTTTGAAAGCAAATTGGTTATGAGTTATGAACTCTCTACATTTAAGAAACCTTTATGGAAGCTATAAAGGTAATAGTATTCATAAAAGACAAATGCCTAAGAAAATGCAGAAGTTGTTTATAAGGTCGTATAGAAAAGCCTGCTCACAACATTTAAATAATACATAGGAAGACCTTTGTCTGCAACAGAAACTCATATATAGGGAAATTAAGCTATATAAACTGAATTATATCTGAGTAAAGCTTCGCGAAAAGGCAGTAAATATAAAAGAGGAGTACTGTTAATATTTACATTGTAAATCAGTATTGGTATCGAGTTCTGAATCAGAAAATACAGCAAGCTTTCAATAGCGGCATTCTCTTAGTAATAAAATACATTTTCTTAACTTTAAAACTAGCTAGAACATTTTGCAAAAGTATGAGGAAAAGCAATGAGAAATAGAAACAGATATAACATAAACGTTAAGCAATATTATTTCACAAAGCTCACATAGAAAACGAAGAATTTATTGCAACAAACACTCATAAAACTAGACATAAAACAATCAAATCACAAGACCATTAACATTCCGACGAAGACGTTACAACAAAAAACAAAAAAACATCAGACACTAACATACAACATGACATATTAAAAGACAAGGAAAGCCGCGCCGAGGCGTCTGTTTTCTCGAAACGGTATTCCCCCGGCAATGCCCGTGAATCGTTGAGACGTGCCTCTATTTCCACAAAATCAATAGGTAAGACATTTGAACCTTTACACCGTTTGAAATAAATCTCACTGATGGATACGGCGGTTGGAGTTTGGAGAATAGAAAACAAATTTGATTTGGATCTCTTGCAGTTTTGGAAGCTATTGGAGTTTAATAATAAAAGATAAGACTATTTGACTTTTAGTTTTATTGGTCTCCTTTCTTTAACAATAAACTGATGTATCTTTCAAGAACCAAAGCCCTCTCCCCATGTTTAGAAACATAATACAACATTTTTAAGTTTTTGGCTTTACATAATTGTGAACCTACAAGTCAGAATAGAATTCAAATGACAAAACTATCAATCATTTAACCAACATCACCAAAGCCGAAAGCATCAAATCCTTTGTTACAATAGATAACAATAAAAACAATATTCAGATCAACAATATCGATATCAATATCATATATAAGCAATACCAACTCCGGAATTTTTCTTAAATCAAAGTGCACTTGAGAATGTTACTGCGGATTGCAAGTAAATTCAATACGGGCAAATATAGACTTGAATTTCTCGACTCAAGAGTTACCGTTCGTAATATAATGACATTATACGATTTAGATATGCGAGATGGAATTCAATTTGGCTATTTTCGCCTTTTGGCTGGTAGGTATGTATTATTTTCGGCTCTTTCGTATGATTTATCGTGTGTAGGATAATTACTTTTATTGTTTGGAACTCACGTATTTATTGGATTTTTATCTTCGAATATTGGCTGTTTGAGTAAAGTCATTGACTTTTAAAGTTCGTATCGAATTTCCTTTATCTTCAGGTGTTATGTGTCTTGTTATTTCTTTTAAAATGTGTTTATCATTCAGTTTTTGTGTCGTTTCAGATTCATATACAAGTGTAGGGTAGTCTGGTACATTTAGATGATTACAGTATTCATCATTGAAATTGATATTACTACCGATATAAGCACGTACAGTTATGCCTTCAATAAAATAACTTACAACCGTTACCTAAGCTTCAATTCTCTTCCGGGAACATAAAATATTATTCATACTAATAGCATGTTAATCACTGACTAGTAGTTACACGTACCGGTAGTTCATTCTCGATATGTCAGGTGGCGCCACTGTGTCCATTTCGACAATTTATTACATTCGCGTGGGTTTTCTCAGGTTTCCTTGTTAGTTTTAGAATTAATTTATACATGCATTCTGTTGTTTGATCAATGTTTCTGGGTGGTATTTACATCTTGTAGAAATATATCAAATTTTGTTTTGCATATATTGAGATTGAGTGCATTGGAATTGTTTTAGGTGTCTGTAATATATATTTATGATTTAAAAACCTTGTTGTTTCATAACTAACTTAAATCATCATCCTCATCATCCACAGCCCTTGTCCTCCCACTGCTAGGCATATGTGTCAGGCTCATCCAGACTCGACTCGAGACTTTAACTTTGATGTCGACCCATCTTGCTTCTGGATGATCGTCATGTTGGCTAACAAATTCACGCCTTTTAATAATCATAAACGAATTCCCAAAACCAATTTAACGCGAGTTTAATGAAAATAGAGTTATATTATATAGCACAACACACGTTAATCTACCAGGGAAGCATAAATACGAAAGACGAGACCACCAGCCAATTCATGTATAAAATAAATTCATCGCTCGTCACACAATGAGTGAATAACTCAAATCATATCAGTTTTATTAACAGCAAAACATTTGTACTGTTGTTTGTTAAACAACAGTTTTAATATTAATAGAGGCCATTCATATGTGGAGTTTGGACACGGAACATCGAAAACTATATGATGGATTACGCGGAGTGAATTCAAAATTTCAACCGTTTATTCAAATGATACATTAAAATGGTGGATTGTGATTACAATGGGAATTTACAGGTGTTTTTAACGTTGATGGCAGTTGTTTTTTATTATATTGATTTGACGTTCAAGGTGGGATTTAAAATTTTAGTTATAATTCACTTATAAGCTCAATTGGTTGAAAGTAGATCACAATTTAAGCTATTATTAAGTCGCATTTCTCATAAAGACATAGAGATTTGAAGGACCCATTTTTTTTAGTTGGTTAAATATTTAAATTCAAAATGCTAAAGGGTATTAAAAAGTATCACATGGAGGCTCAGAATAAGATACTAACTACAGTAAACCTATTGATTGACGTAAATAGAGTCTTTAAAAAATCATCTTAGTAATGATTTTTGTACTTTTAAGTTAAAATTACTCAACAAAACTCAAACTCTCACACACAAAATAGTAATAAACCAGTAAATTGTTCTCGTTAGGAAAACAAAAGCAGATGTTAGAAGCTTCTGGAAATAAATAGTCAAATCTACATATTTACTACACAAAACGAGAGTTATGTGCACTGGAATTGTCTATTCGGTCCCTTGAGGCTGTTTTTTACGGACAGAACCTTATCTTACCCATTTTTCCTTTAGAAAACTAGGTCGACTTGCGTAAATGGTTCAATTGTGTACTTGGAATATTATATCAGTGTAACTGGCCGACTGTAAGGTAGACTTGTTAAGAAAAGGATTGGGTTTGATGACCAGGTTTTTTTACTAAAAGTTAAATCAAATGAAATCATAATATTTTAATTTCAAGTAGGCTTTTTTAAGCTCTTCAAAAACGTTAAATTACCGACTCTAGTTGCTGGTTCCAAAATTTCATTCCAATGGAGAAGAAACTCCATAGGTCACTCTTTAGAAAATCTTAGTTGATGATCATAAGTAAGTATCATTAGATTTTATTTTAGAATGGTTTCATCATTCAAAATTAAATTCAAAGTTTTGTCGTTGTTTGCATCAAAAAGTACAATAGTCATTCTGAGGTGTTCTGTTAAGATGCAATGCAATATTTAAATCCTAAACTAGCTGTCTTATAAAACGTCTAATTATTTAGTTAATGATTAATTAAATTACATTAAGAAATGGCAAGTAGATTTGTATTGTCTGGGGTGTGAACGTGTTAGAAAACTTCGTAAAGAAAAATCTGTTCATATAACTAATCACTTCATTAAATAGCTCTTATTTAGTATAACTTAATACAAATCTGTTAGTATTAAAGGAGATCTCTTAATCTGTTTATTAATTGGTCAATGATGTATTAAGGATTAATAAGACAGATGATTACAGCTTCCACTGAAGCTAAAGACATTAATTATACAAATGAGATTTGAGGTAAATGGTCCAATTAATATTCAGTAGTTATGATAATACGATAATTGTATTGTTTTTAATAACAATAGGTAAGATTGATGACAGTTATAACTAACAATAGTAAATGTATATTGATAGCGATAACTATTCAATAATATTGCCGGACCTGTAGTGGTGGAATTACTTACAATACGACGGTATATATACGGTATTTGACGGGCCTGTTGGTCTAGTGGTTAGAGACCCTGACTGCTATACCGGAGGTCGTGGGTTCGATTCCCACCCGAGACAAGTGTTTGTGTGATGAGCACGATCATTTGTTCGGTGTCTGGATGTAATTTATCTATAATATGTATGTATTTAGAAATATATAAGTATTTATATCAGTTGTCTGGTTACCATAACACAAGCTCTGCTTAGCTTGGGATCAGACAACCGTGTGTGAGATGTCCCGGAATATTATATTATATTATTATTATTATATTTTTGAAAATAAAATAAAAAAGTAAGACTTAATTAGTTCAGTATAAAAACTGTGTTTAATACTGAAACTGTATTTAAAATGTTTTATCGTAAATTGCCATAAATTTAGAAAATTATAATATGTACTCTGGCCTTCAAAAGGTTAATTTAATGTTGCACTTAAATTGACACTAAGCAGATATATAACTATTTTAGTTTATTACTATTTTCAACTACCAAATAATATCCAAAACTAGTCTCATCCAGTAAGTTAACCCTGTGAGTGCGGACTGCGTGTTTTCATGGCAAATTAAGCAGACAGCTCACCATTGCAAGGGTTAAGTCGGCTACTAAATACCTAATGTATTTAGTTAGAATCCGGGTAAAAGGTTTGAATTCATAATATCCGGGTAAGGTTTAGACGTATGTGATGCTAATTTAAATGGGTACTGAGTTTCAGATGTTTTAGGAACGTTTGTTACAATGTAAAACGAAGTGAAGTTGGTTTTAGATTGTTGGATAAAGATTGTTAGTAAATGCCGATTTTTTTATTGTAGTTAAATGTTGCACAGCGTTTCTTTGGGTCGAGAACTAATTTATTGTTTTTTTTTCCCCTAGCCCATACTGTTCCACAGCTGGGCAAAGGCATTTTTTATTGATTTATGTTCATTTATTTTTATTAAAACACTGCAAAAGGCTCCAGATAGGCAATAAAAATGTCTAAAATATGGATTTCAGTTTTGTGTCTTGATTTCTTTTGCCATAATACTTAAACACTTATGTTTTGTTGTTTATGTAATACGCGTAGTATATAGTACATAAGATTAAAAAACTACGTTAGAAAAATACGATATTCAAGGTAAAAACAAAAAAATAGCTTAGTATTAGCCTAGAAAATAAAGTATTCTAACAAAAAGTTCCAAGTTATTATAACGAAAAAACTTCTGTAGGACAACTTATAAGCTTAAAGCTATTAACTTTAGAAAAAGTATAATATATTCCGGTCAAAGAAATGGAAATTACTTTTCGCATAAATTAAGTTTCACTATCGCAAACATCGATTCGGTTTTTCAGAAATTTCTAATGTAATCATGATTAGGCCTAGTTTTAAGTCAGAGTTTTTTAGCGGGTTGGCGATCAAAATTTTGTTTGAATACTTATTAAAAAGAAACATTACATCTATCTACGTGGATTGTTAAATCAAGTTTTTGCAAAACAAGCATATTTTCAACCTTTTTCTCTAAGTTAGAGATGAAAAAAAGTAAGTTTTTCTACGATATTATATACGAAAAACGAGCCAGCAGTACCTACATGGTTGTAAGTGAATGACAATACTCATGGACTTCTAAAAAAACAATGGGCTTGGACATATTTATTAATTTTATATTTGGACTACTAAATCACACTTAAACTCGCTGAATGTACATGTGTATGTACTAAATTAACTAAAATAGGTTACATATTCTAGTAGTTCAATACATTAGCTTCCACTAACTGTATTTTCGTTATAAACCGCTTTCGCTTATAACTTAAGGCAGCCACAATTATACTTACTAAGTTTTAATATTAATGTCCCTTTGGCGTGTTCCTTTAGTCGCTTAAACAGAGATTAAGCTTAACTAACACATTTATACATAAATACATATACATATACAAATTAAAGAAACGTTGATTTATTGCCTAAAGTCATAAGATTGCTATATTTTGACTAAGTTATGGCACAGATTAGTTATATTGTAAGGTTAGGTGACGCCTACATTGAATAAAACGGTTCATATTGAGTTTTTATTTTTAGGTTAATGGCAACCTATTTTGTTTGTGGTAATCTATTTCAGTTGCTTTCAAATAGAAAATATATCTTTATATATATAATTCTTCTGTGAGTGTGTATGCCACTGAACTTCTCTCAAACGACTGAACCGATTTTGATGAAATTTTTTGTGTGTGTTCAAGTGGATCTGGGAATGGTTTAGATTCACAATTTTTTCCGCTGGACAATTTTTTTTTAATTTATTAGTAGTTGTTGATTTTGGAATGTTTTACATTGGATCCGACAGACGGCGCTACCATCGCAGTGTCAAATTTTAAATAATATTCGAATTTTAATTTTAGTCTGTCCCGACAGTTAGCGCTGCAATCAAATTAAAAAAAAGTTTTGTTATCATTGTGTTATTGTAGACCATGTAGACAGGACAACGTCTGTCAGGTCCTCTAGTAACTCTATAAAGTTGCTAATACCAGTGTAGTTAGTAAAATATATAGGTTATAGTATCTTTAAGTTCTTACGAACTAATATCTATTGAACGGTATCACGAAGCTTCATAAATGAGAATTCATCATCAGCTAAGATTTGTTAACCCTTAATTTCCTCAATAATTCTAAAACAACAATCCCATTAACTTTTCCTTTTTAATTATCATTTAAACAAAACCCATAACAAAACGAACTCCAAACATTTGAGTGACAGCCATTGACTGAAACAAAAACTTATCTCCGCATCATTTGGGTTCGAATCCCGATTGATGCAAAACAATGTCTCAAAGGGGAGATGGTAATTAAAATTAATTTCGTTGGAGCCATGGGGTAACTTGATGAAATTGAAAGGTGTGATTTTAGGGGAATATGAAGGAGTTTCAATTTATTTAGAAATGGTTTTTGTTGCCGATAATGTTTGGGGGTCGATGAGGCGAATTTTGGTATATTTTGCATGATTCTGGAATTATGGACGGATATTACTTTTAATGATTAACTATGTAAGATTTTGATGACCTGAGTGGTAGAGAGGCATGCACATTGATTTTTAAAGAAGTCAAATTTTGAGTTCCAGGGACGCCTAGGCATAGCTGTAAAGGATACCCGGAAAGGTCGATGTAGAAAAAAAAAACTTATTTACATTGTGAGTTTGAAATAATACTACTTTTACGGATTTTATCGCGGTTTGCATTCAGTTTTAAGTTCCCGACGTTTCGACACTTTTGCAGGTATCATGGTCACTGATGAGTCAGACGGGCAGACTTAGGTGGTTCTTCTACCTATCATATTTTTATTAATTATAATTTGTGTTCCGGCCTTATTGACATCTACTACTTTAGGTTTTTTTTTGTACGTGGTCTACTTTGTCTCTGATTCGATATCAGTGGAAACACGGCAAATGTATGGGTCTACGATTCAGAAAATATATACTTTACCATCCCATTTTTGTTACAAAAAGCTTAACTAATATCACAAGTAGCGAAAAAACGAAATGCAATAGACACAGAATCTCGAAAAAGCTGAATAAATTGTTCGGAATACAGTAAAAAGCATAAAACACGAGAATTTAAATAAAACCATTAATCTGACTCGTACGCGATGTCACAAGTACAGTCGGAGAAACAAGATGTTAATTAAAAATGAGAAAAACTTTGCTGATATTTCTATCATTAATTAGAAGTTATAAGACGGAATAATACTAATTAAGGATATAAGGACAGATCTTAAAGATGAGATTTTTTAGCTGGTTTTTATTAGGTATATGAAGAAAGAAGCAGTTAAATCAAGAAATGAAGGATTAAAAAGAAAAATACTTAAATATGTTTTTAAATTAAAGAATGAAGACATAATTAAAAAAACAAAGCTTTTTCCTTGGTTTCGTAAATCTTAAGAAAAACACTGTAAGATGTAAATAAAAAATACTTACATAAATAAATACGCTATCAAATACGAAAAGGAACTTAAATCATACAAAATGTATAAGAAATAATTTAAGACATCGTTCAGTCGAGTACTAGAACCAAGTGCTCGAAAAATATGTGAAATGCTACTTTATGACGCCTCCGCGGTTCAAGAGCTTTTAACCTCAAATATACGTACATTTTGTTAAGACAAGTGATGACTCTTAAAGTCTTTGTCTACCTTAGGAATATTTGATTGAATTGTTGAAATGTTGATTTTTCGAATCTATTTCAGTTGAATGAATTTAAATATTACCATTTTTAGGAGATTAATTTAGCATCAAAACTTAAAGTAAATGCTTGATTTATTTAGTAAAGTCTAGCTATCATAATTTTGTCATGCTTTAATTGCGTCTAAACGTCTCTTAACACAGAAAAACCTTCAAAAAACCACTGGTATTTGGTGCTCAGTTCAATACTAACGCATACAAATACTGCATATTGCATCTGTCGTAGTATCACGGGGTATATTAAAATTAAACAGGTTTACCCAACGAGGTTGCATTTGAAACTATAGAGTGAGCCTATCAGAGTTTAAACCGTAAGCACTAGTGTGAACAAGTGTTGTCGTGAATTATGTATGAAGATAGAGCTTGCCGTTTTAAAATATCTATCTAAAACACTAATATTATACTAAAAATGTCAAAACCATCGATATTTTCTTATATAAGTTTCTCGTTGCGCGAAAATTAACTTAAATGAAAAACGAAATGTACTAGGATCAGACTAAAAACTGCTCTCGCTTGGCACAAGGGGAACCTAGCGATAGTAGCAGTCTATGCATATCATACGTCGATGGGTTTACCAATATTAACAAGCCAACCACATAACACAAAGAACCAAACAAGCCTGCATCAAGACGATATCAACACAAAAACCTTAATTTTCATTAAAACAATGATTTCCGTTTCCTTTTACGTAGACGCTACATAAGATACTTGGTTTCCAAATTAAACAGCCTTATTAATAGATTGGAGATACGTCGCTTTTGTCTCTGGTTTTAATAGAAAATTTAAACAAGCTTCGTCTCAGCCTGATTAAAACGGCTAGGGTTAGTTCGGGACAAATTAAAATCTTAGAACGCGTGGTTTCGTGCTGTGACATACGGGGTGGAAGGATAGACAGCTATAAATCTTCTCCGTTGATTATACTTAGGAATAAGTGCAATGAAATGGTCGTATAAAAAAACTTGTTTGGAATAGAATGGTTTTGGTCGATAGATAAAATAATTTATTTTTTTACATATAATTAATACTTGGAAGAAGAAAGGGGAGGCCTTTGCCCAGTAGTGGGATCTAACGTAGGCCAAAAAAAAAATCATACCTCTGGAAAAATAATTGGGGGCAATATAATCTCGATTAATATACCTTACAATTATTTACAATACAAGATACGGGAAATATACAGGTAAAACCAAGCAAAGCTGCTAGTATTCTATTATATCATGAACTAGCCAGAAGTTACTGATTATCATCTAAGTCCGATGTTAATTATAAATTAGGATTTTAAATGTTTCTTTTCTGAACTGAGAAAGTCCGTTACGGGCATTACAATGCAATTCTCGAATAAATTAGCAAACCGAGAATTGTAAGATCATTCTCAAGATTAGCGAGTAATTGTTTTCTACTTTTTACAATCGATTGAACTGAAATCTTAATACAATTAGCGAAAGTAATTATTTCTTACGGTGAAAGCGCGTTCATTATAATGACAATTTCATCGATTTTATTGTAATTAATAATCGCTTTGTGCCTTTAAAGTGCTTTTGTTCTTATTTGTTCTTAAGTGAAAAATAACTAGCTTACTTTAAAAGAATATCAATTCTGAATCAGTTATTGAAATATCAGTTTGTATGTAATAAAAACATCATTAGTGAACAAATTCTATTGCCTTTTCTTAAACAATGAAATTATGTTAACGTAATTTAATACGAATTGATATTCTAATTTCAAACGAAAAGAAGGTAGTTATATTTCGAATAAATCTACGATTTATCTTTTGTTACTCATTTAAATTGTAATTCGAATATTCAATACTAGAAGAATTCAAATTCAAAATTGGATTATGTTAATTCGAAATTATAACAATAGTGGTTCCATTTTTGAAATATATTAATGGTGTTCTATTTTTCAAATTAATTCAATTATCGTTTTATCACTCGAATGAATAAATGACAATCGAATACGATTTTAATCGAATAAGATTTTAATCGAATAATTGTGTGTTTGCGAGCTTGTGTGTTGTTTCAAATTGCAGTATGTATCATATGCAAATTGCAGTATGTATCATATGTAAACATTATTTGATTAAGAGATACCCTGTCTCGTCGTTTATGTGAGAATCCTGTTGATTCATAGCTTTATTTGGAGTTGTGCTTCCAAATTAACGTAAAGCATTAATATACATTATTTGCAAGATTTTAATGAAGGTAATTGTATTTATGATAGACTCACCCTCCGCGAACAAACGTCTTAAATTATGAGTTTTGCTTACCTGTAGAAAGAAAAAAGGAATATTAGTATAAGGATGAAATTAACTAAGACTACGTTGTATCCAGTTTTATCATATAGTTAACGAATAGTTAAGTACATATCATTGTTTATCAAAGTCTATGAGATAGTGTTAGTAAGATTACTATAATAAATAGCCCTTAAACTAATCGGCGAACTGTGGGTGTACATTGGTACACCTCTGCCTAACCCTTCGGGGATACAGGCGTGATGATATGTTAATGTTTTTCTTAAACTAACTTGGGACCTACCTATTTAGCTACATTCACACTTGAAAGAAATTTACAATACCTAGAGTCATAAAGTAGCCAATTTCGTTTTGTCCTGGTCTTTCTACAGTTATAAAGAGCCTACATTCATACAATGCACCCTAAACATTATATTTCACAAAGCCATCTAAATCATGCCATAATCTTAAGTATATTTTTCCACATCATTTAATATAAATACAAAAACCTGTATTTCAGCGGTTTTTCAGGGAACAGCGGTAATATATAAAATATATCGTACAATAATTTTGTTCGTTGATATACGATTTAGGGGAGCTTTTTTTAAATGTGTTCATATTCTATTTTGAAATCAGACTTAAAGTAGGTACCTTTCTTAGTTAAATGTATGGGTAATGAAATTTATGATAGTCTTGCTAGTAGTAAAGTATTTCGTTATTATATAGTTAGTCTAATAAATAAATAAATGCGGACATCATCACAAACATTGCTCTGAACCTAAGGAAGTTGCTGAAGCACTTGTGTTATGGAATTCAGAAACAACGAAGTTACCACAAACACCCAGACCCAGGACAATGTAGAAAAGTGGGTTTCTGCATTGACCCGTCCGGGGATCGAACCCGGGACCTCAGAGCTACAGTTAAATGTTAAGTTGTATCCTGTATCGTTAAAATTAAAAAAGAAAGTATGATATCTGTATCTTTTGCAACCTACATGTTTAGGCATCTTTAAGTTTGAGATAAAAAAAAAACATTTCTCCTTGAAATACACAAGTTCAACTAATATAATTGAACCTACCCAAATTATTTCTAACCATTATTTCTTAAGAAACCAATTATTTATGTCTCATTTATTTCAAAAATACAAAAAAAAACCCAAATATGATTTATAACAACGATCATTAAATAATTATAACGACGTGACATCTATTCGCTAATGACCACAAAATATCTGCCTTCATTATTCCAATTAAAATGGCAGACATCTTAAATCTTGAAGACCAAGCGTGAGTCTGCGTTCAAATTGTTTATTATATAACTAGGGTGATAATAACATTCCTATGGGGTTCTTATTAAATGTCTCATGGTATAATTTGATGGAATTAAATTCCTGTATAAATTACTTTTTCTTTGTATGATTTTCTAGTACAAAATTTGCCTGTCTGTGGAAAATCATTGCCTAATGGTCGTTTTAAATAAATAAATCACTATTTTTGTAAGAAGTTAATGAAGTACAGACACATTTTGGGCAACTGTTTTTAAGTTACGTTTATATAAAGGACTTGATTTAAAATTTAATCTTTCTTTTCTCTCAGTCTTATTTTAGTTTATAATCAAATTATCTTTAATACATAACTTACCTATAACATAAAAATTATAGTTAACTTGATAAACAAAGTTCCTAACAACATTCTCTGTACTCTTACAATAAATACCAAAGTACCTTCAAAGACAATAAATTAAATATGTTTCCAGGTAAAACATAATTATAATAAAAACGAGGTATTTACATGAAAACAAAGACGTATTAATAGTCTGGTTCGGTGACATAGACAATGTAGACTGTTAGTGGTTGTTCCATGAATGCTTTATAAGCGTATGGCGTAATTTACAAGCGAGGGTAGTTGGTTAAAGATAAATTGGACATGTGCCCCAGGTTGGGCGCCATTAGTGAAACGATAGTTTAGTTCGTGTGAGTTTAAAGTGCAGTGTGAACTTAATACGAGTTCATTAACATAATACTTATAAAATTATAATTTTCACAAACTTAAATCTTTTCGTTTATCTATTATTAAAAAAAAAAATACTTTTTTACTATATTTCCTAATAAAAATTAAATCAAAAACAAAATATTACATCTGATTGTTTTCAAATTAGACGTTTATTTGTTTTTTTCTTGGTATCAGCATTGTTTACTTTATTCTTTTCAAGTCGCTTCCCGTTTATACTTTGAACTAAAACACGGAAAATGGACGTTGACTTTAGTTAAATATTAAGCAACAGACCTGGAATAAAGGCTGTACTTGACAGTGATAGCTTTCTAATAAAAAAAGAATAGTAGTATCAACTATAATTCTATTTAACCATAGATGGGTTGCTATTGATCGAAAAAGTAAATTGCCTTATAACGACATGAAGTAAAACAAACAGTTTTAATATGACGTCATTTAAGTGATAATAGAATTAAAATAGATTGTATATATTTCTGATAATTTAAAGGTGATACATTAAATAGCTAAATTATAATTGGTACTGTAACATTTGAACTAAATTCTTCTTCTATTGTCATTTTCAAGTTACATAGCTAACAATATGTCAAAAATTGAGAATACTTTTCATACCCAAACCCATTTTGACCTCAATACAAGTAAACAATTCATTTCCTCCTTGTTCCAAAAAAAGGACAGTAAAATTCTAAATCGAAAAATTAATAAAACAATAATTACAGCGCGGTAAAGCCATTCACGCTTTTAAGATTTCATTCGAGATTCATAAAAATTTTACTGTCCGCGCCGCCATACAGCCCGATGCCGCTGTTTTAAGTCAGTGAGTGGCAGGTTAACAAACGTTCCAGTGTACTTGTTATTGTGCCTAATTTTCGTACTCAGATAATTTCATCGTCATTGGGTTTTTCTATGAAATTCTCAGTAGCAGGTCGGAATTTGGATTTGTGCCCGTTTAGTGGCAATAGACTCGCCCACTATTACATGGGACCTAAACATATCGGTGAACTGTGGGTGTACATTGTTACACCTCTGCCTAACCCTTCGAGGATACAGGCGTGATGATATGTTATGTTAGATAATTGAAGTTCAATGAAAAATGTACACCTACTTGCTACTGTTGTCATTGTAAGATTAGCAGTGGCCGTTCTTATCTGAATGCGAAAATAAGGCACACTAACAAGTACACTGCTGCACTGGGATGTTTATTGACCTGCCAGTCACTGACTTAAAATAGCGGCATCGGGCCCCTAGTAGCCATTTTGTTAACGTGTTATTAATTCAAGATGGCTCCCGTAAAATCCTGAGGTTACGCGTTGCTTAATGAGAGACGATTAAACGCTCAGGAATGGTGATCGAAACCCTATTTTTATTTTAGTAGATTATATTTATTTATTTATTGAATGTCTCCTTTGCCATTACAGATTTTTAGAACTAATGCGACAAATATATACGAGTATCTATATATATAAAAATGAATCGCTAAATGTGTTGGTTAGCGCATAACTCAATAACATCTAGACCAATCTGGCCAATTCTTTTTTTGTTGTAGTTTTTGTTATCAAGAGAAAGTTCTTATGAAATAAATGTAAAATTGTGCGAAAAATTAGAAAATTTATGACCACTATATTAAGTAATCCTGACTTTTGTTACGATAGTGATGTGTGGGATTCATCTTCGCCCCCAATAATATAAAGACACCGGGAACGGGGCGGGTATTCACTCGGGTGAAACCGCGGGTAGCTAGTTCTGATATATTTTTTATGTTGGTTGATTGCGTTTGCAATTAGCTGCGTGATTGATTCGGATAACACGTGCGAAATGTTACTAATTACTTTCATTTGGATCGAATAGTTTTTCTATTTGATGTATGGAACTAATGGTTTTATAGCGTTTGATTGGCCTAGTTGCATTCATAAAATATTGGGTAAACGAATATTCGAAATAGATTTTTATTTCTAAAGGAGACGGGGATTTCTGGGCCAAATTGTAATAAGTTAAGACATGGCTGAAAAAAAAGGCTATATTTTTCTATTTCAAAGTGTGAAAAATCAACTCAATTTACAATCTGGAAAATGAAATATCCAATAATTAAGTTTGGGTTACGAAGTAAATAGTCTAAGTAAATACTCTGTTGATGATGACATTCTAATGACAGAGTTCATACTATTTACGAAAATGCTTTCACTAGATGATACATTTAATTAAAATAATTAAATCCATTAGAATTAGAGTATTAAGAGATTAAGTTTTACATAATTAAGATAAATCGATTCACATTTACTAATCGATTATTGTATTCTTTAATCTGTGCAAACTCTGACTGGACATGCATGACATTGACATCGATTGACATTCGACACTAAACGAGTGTCGAATTATCTACCTTAGAGTATATATTATACAAGAAACTAAAGAGTGAGCCTATCTGGGTATGAATCGTAAGCACTAGTATGAACTAGTTTTGTCGTGATTTTTTTATAAAGATGGAACGAATGGAATGGATGGAAGAATCTATCTAAAACACTAATATTATCCTAACAATGTCAAATCCATGGATATTTTCGTAGATACGTCGGTCGTAGGGAAGCAATATTAAAATATTATTTTAACTGCATCGTAGGCAAACGGACTGTGGGCTGATGCGCCCATGTGATGTCAATAATATGGTACCTTAGTTAGGCTAAGTACCTCTACTAGATAACATAGTACCACCTGCACAATTCTTAGATGACGTTCTTGTAATAATAGAAGATGAATAAAAATACTAATAAAATTCGATTTTCATATTTGTACATCATCTCCTTCCCACTCTACAGAAATATTAAAAATCCTGTCTAAATTATAAAAAAAAACCATCATAAACCTTGACTGCTAAGCGGACTAAACAAACCATGATAAATTCACTCTATAGTTTCTTACCTATACTCTAAGGCAGTTAGGTATAGTTTTTTACTTAAACTTAATCTCTTTTATCTCAGCTCTCAGATTGCCAAAATCTGCCATATTTTCAGTGATTGTTTGTTAATATAGTAGCTATCAATTGACACCAATTTCATCCTTTTACATCCTGGCCCAAAATTGTATGAAAGCGTATCTGTCTCCTTTTGTGAAAAAAGTCATTTTTATACTTGGGAATATTGTTCGTAGACTATCTTATAATATTCACTTATTTATTTAATTTACTCATTTCAAATCATTGCTTCTTATAAACAATATGTACAGAATACCTTAAAATATTTACAATACTATAGAAACTAAGCCTACACATTAAATAAGAAAAAATACTTATATTAGGTAAACGTAGAAAGTTGAATTATATTATTACTAGCTGTGCCCCGCGGTTTCACCAGCATGAATGACAATTTTTACACTATCTTTATAAATTATCGTCTATGTGTTATTCCGATGTACAAGCTACATTTTTGTTAAGTTTCATTAAAATCCATTCAGTAGTTTTTGAGTTAAAGAGTAACATACATCCAACCAAACTTTCGCATTTATAATATTATTAGTAAAGTTAAAAAAAAAAGTTTCTTGTGGGTATAATATCAGAAACATAATTCTAAAGTCTCGAAGGACCTACAGATCATCCATTCTAATTAGAAAAGAAACATTACAACAATTACAAAAGAAACTTATCAAAAGGAACAATATAAAATCATAATCACTTGTAATATACCTTTCACAATTAATTAACTGCCTTTGATCCTTTATTTATCATTCACTTATTAAAGTTAATAAACACAGCTAATGGAAACTAATTGATACTTAACTTTTAATAAATGACAATTAATATAATAATGAACATCGTAAAGCTTGGCCCTTCGAAAGGAGTAACTTAATTGAATATAATTCAATTAAATTGGTTCTAATGTGTTTTCTTACATGTAATTTCAATTAATTTGAAGACATTTTGATTATAGGTTCCTATTAATTTAAGTATCTTGAGGCATTAGTTTAATATGTTTTTAATGCATACGTCTCTATCAACACTGAGTGTCTAAATCTATTTGTTTTATCTATCCAATAATTATTTACTTGACAAAAGTGCCTATGACTCTGTAAATAACCTTTTAGATAAAATGTTTTGTTCCATAAATTATTTATCACATGACATGTGACTTTATTATTTATGTGTACCTCGTCACATCACTAGACGAAACTGAATCAAATTCTGTCCACCCATTTGTGGGCTACGATAGCAAAGACATAGGTACATATTTTTATACAATCTCTCTTTTTCGTGGGCGAATAAAAATGTTTCTATCAGCGCGGTCTAATAAAACCGCCAATAATTAAATTACACATAAACCATTAAAAACCAATACTTTTATAACGATATTCACATTAATTCACTAAAATACAAATTAAGCCCGACATTAATATAATAAGTGGAACTAAGCCCACAATATATTAAGAAATGGAGATATCAACATTATTAGATATTCGAATTAAATGTTAAATGAGAATGAGTTAAGATGGCGGAATGCGAGGGCGGGAAACTGATGACTTTATATGAATTATGTTGGTGACAGAGTTAGGAATGGGTAGACAAGGAAATTAAATAAAATGCCTCTGTGGTCTTGAAATTAAGAAGTGTGATGTAGTATATAGAAATTTTATGCATTTTATGCGTGTGATTAAAGTATACTTTTGTAATACGCCATCCGAATTATTTAAGATATTCAAAAAAAAAAAACGAACAACAATTGCGACTATGCTAGTTTTTGCTATATAACAATTCTGCTGTACCTAGGTAGGCTTAATTACATAACCTTTAATAACTCAACGAGGAAAAAAACAAAAAAAAATCTTAATCAAACTCATATAAGCCTCAAGACTATTTTAAATCACACATTCCCACTAGAAAAATCAAATACCAACTCCCAAAGAAATCTCCGAACAATTCTCTAAATTAACAACATCAAACCATAACGCAATTTCACCGGCCCACGCGTTGTCATATACAAATTAAATATATCACATATACAATATATCATTAAATATATCACTAATGACCGATTATGAACTCTTCATTATAACCGGGTGGTCTTATTGACTAATGTCTTGTAAGCCATGTGGGATTATAATCGAGTATTGTTTAATTATGAATTAGTAGTTTTTTGAGTATTTAAGATGTGTCATGTGTTTTTGAAGCATTTCTTTTATGACTTATCTTAATGATCTATGACTTGTCTTTTTCATTGTTTGGCTGATGGTTTTTGGATAAAACTAGTCCCCTGTGTGAAATGTAGCCGGTTTATGTCGTATGATTGACAGACAACACCTAGTATTGAGTTGATAACCAGTAAGGACTGCATTATCCTGTAATACGGGTTGAAAGCGGTATGACAAAAGATCGATCCATGTAAAATACTTGTAAAGAGCTATAACCAAAGAGACTGGAAGCCCACAGAAATACTGCTTGATAAATACTACTCTTATATACTAATTAAATAGAAAAACAAAAACCAATCAGGAAAACACAAACTTTATTAAACTACAAAACCAGCTTCCAATTCGTCACAAACCCAATCAGAACTAAAAAATAAATTTCCATTTACAGCGAAAATTGCAGATATTTTTATCGCGAACTGTCAAATGTTTCAGTTTCAGAAAGTTTAAGATGAAGAGGCCTAAAAGCTGAACCGTGTCGGGCTATTTCAATAGTTATCGGATGAGCCGTATTGTCAACGTATGCAGCCGATACTTAAAATAAAATGGAGAAATGAGGCTGGAACAGACATTTGGTAGTTTTTGTTAGAGGTAGAAATAGCTTTGTAATGTGAAGACAGGAGTGAGTGTTTTTGTGAAACAATTGTGATGGTGTAACTACTGTAACAAAATTAAATTCACCAAACCGTTTAAGATACAAACGATGTCAAAACGGGATGGAAATATACCTATTAATAAAAGAAAAAAACCATCCTTCAGTTGCAACCGGGTAAAATTCTTTGCTCTTTTATACCTATTGTAATTACAGATGAAAAGCTTAGATGCAAAAATATATCTAATACAGATCGATACAGTTTCCTCGAAGTCTCTAGTTACTTATTTATAACTTTTAACCAACCTTCATGGAACTACTGATAGTTTTAAAGCTAAATATATTTTAAAACAAAAACTTTATAGCCAAAATCAAACCATACAGAAATAGGATCACTTGAAATTACAAAACCCATACAGATCGTTCGAAAAACTGATAATGTATATTTTTTCGTAGAAATAATGTATATTGTATAGCAAGTAAACCGATAGGTCGAACAATAAGGAGGTAGTTCACAACAAATGCCTAAACATTGTAAAAGTTTGGCGTATTTGGACGAGTCCATTACCGTCGTACCAACACGTTCTGGCCCGGGATGTAGACCTAAGAAGCTATAGAAGTCGATTTTGAGACATCTAACAAAACATGACTGTAATGTACACCAGAAAATGTAATCTGTGAATGAATAGTCATGAGAGCCAGATATACTAGACCAACTGCACAAGCTATGTATCAGCACTGTTTTTCATCTCTAGTCATTCACAATTACATCAGATTACAGCTATAAGACACATATTTTTGTAGAGATCTTTGCAGTTAGCCTGAACGCAGGCTTTGACTGATTCACCGGACTTTGCTATAAGACACATTGACGGCATTAGCTTTTCATTATGTTAACGTTTATGCAAAACTATCATGGAAGCTCAATTAAAAAAGCAAGCAATGAATTAAATTTTTCTCATTCCCCAGTATATTCACTTACAGAATAATCCTTTTATGTCAAACTTTATCTACTTCGCCAGTTCTATTTTAACACTACTCTATGTTAACCAAATAAAATGTAGAAACCAATAATGATGATAATACAGTAGCGTGTGAACCAACAGACGGCGTGAACTCAGCGGAATAGAATTAAACCTTTATTTAAATAGTTAATACTAAACATTCCGCAATTCATCTATAGGTAATTGTATTGTAATTAGAGATTTATGATTATCGGATCGAAGTATGATTATGAAGAGATTTCTTCTAATGATAGATGGATGATTATTAGTTATTTTTAATATAGTGCCTTTGTCCATGATCTGGCAGGAATTGACTGATTCATTCGTAATTATTGTATTGTAAAATCCTAAAAATATACACAATTTCATCTAATAGAAGCACCTTTCTTTCCACTTTGTTACGTACATGAATAGAAAGATAGAATGAATTTGACACCAAATAAAAAGTAATGGAACCATGTTGTAAGCTGATCTTTTGAACATTTCCGAATGAAGTCTTTGACCTACCAATAAACGACGCTAAAAGATTGTTTCCAATTTTGTATCTATCAGCTGTTGCTTTATTCACTCATAAATATATAAACACACTAACTTACAGATCCTAATCGAAGCACCAATTCACGAACCGTTTAAACCTTAAAACTTTCAGGCTTAAACTTATAACCCTGCTGATGCCGATGGTACGCGGCTTAAAAATTTAGTTGGGAGCCTCCCTTGAGGGCGATTCCCGTATCGGTACTATATGGTAGCGAGTGAGGGTTAACATTGATTGTACGAACTTCTGTTTTACGATAATAGAACAAGTTTTGTGTTATGCTTATCGTTGTTGGTCATTATTTTAATTGGCATTGGGCGGTTCGTTTTTAAGTTTCGGTGTTGTTTATGAGGGTAGTTTGGTGGTTTATGTTTTGGTGACTTTTTGGTAATTTAAAATGATATCTTGGTATATGTGTTTGGAATTTTAAGTCTAGCCGTATATTTGATTTATAAAAATTAAGAATAAGAAAATGTAAACGATAAATTAATAACTGTAAATCTTTCCGTAGACAAACATAATGATAATTGTTAAGTATCTGCAGAAATTATCATACTTACTAAACTAAAAAAACAATTAACTAAGCAAGAAGCGAAGTGTCAAGATGAGCTCAACCAAGTAGATTATACACAGACACAAAACCTAAACACACAAGATAACATCAAAACAAAACGAATGCAGCCATCTTCCCTCGTGCGAAGTGTTAAGCAAACAAAACTGAAAAAGCCAGTGACCACTCCCAGCGGGGCGATTGCAATAAACTCGCTCAGTATCGTAGGGGAAATGAGAATTGTGGAACCAAAGGCTGACCACACAACACAACACACCTTACTTGTATTCATGTCCATTTAGATCTCTCCAAATAATTTGGAGAATTTGTACAAAACTGGATTTTTTTTTCGTCAGATTTTCTCAATTATGTTGGATGTCCCCGCTTAATTAATAGAATTTCCATTGTTTTGTATAGGTGGCCGATGGAAACTGATCTCTATGTTGTGATTATTTGCAGGGCTAATGAGATATTTTGAGCTGTTATGAAGTGGTCATATATGAAGAATTGTTCAATAACTAAATTCTACCGAGCCGCGCCCGAGAAACCGCCAAAACATTAAATTCGTCCGCAAAATCGGAAAATTCATTAAAAGCCTTCGAATACCGTCGAATAGCCACTAATATATAACCCATTGAACTGTGAATTAAATTCGTTCATATTCAATGTACCGAAAAGATTCCCACAATGAAAACTCACTTTAGCAAAAAGAAAAAAGAGAAATTTCCATTACTATTACTGTTCACGGTCCCTAATTTGCGATTTTCATAATTGAAAGTTATCAAAATGAATGCCCGTCGAGTTTTTCTCGACAAAAAATTATGTCCTAGTTGGGTGGGCATCGTTTTTCTCACAATTGCTTGTTTTGTCAAACGATTACAGGCGAGAATGAGTTCTAAAGCTGGGTGTCAAGTCTCAAAGTCGATTGCCGAGGGTTTTAATGTCATTGTATCAAGAAAGTATTTTTTATTGTCTTTAATTATGCTTTTGTTTTGATTCCAAGGTCGGATACCTTGTTGGCGAAGGTTTTGGTTATTTTTGTTTTCTTTTATACTACCAATCAACGTTATTCGTTTACCAAGTGTAGTGATTACGGCCGTAATGACTTTGACGGTAAAAGATGGTATTTATACTTTTTTATAACCTCTTTAAGTTGTTTTTGTTTAGAAGACTTAAATGGTTTGGTATAATGTTTTTAATCCGCCTTCGCCAGTGGGAACAGATATTTAATGCTATTGACGACCTTCGTGGTCGAGTGGTGTACGCACCGGTTTTCAAGGTGTTGCTAGCTCTGAGGTCCCAGGTTCGATCCCCGGACGGGTCAATGTAGAAAGTCACTTTTCTACATTGTCTCGGGTGTTTGTGGTACCTTCGTTGTTTCTGAATTCCATAACACAAGTGCTTAATAGCTACTTACTTTGGGTTCAGAGCAATGTATGTGATGTTGTCCACATTATTAATGGATGTCATTTGGTGTCCTAGAGACACCTTATATAGGCAAAACTTTTATTTCATCAACTATACTGTCTTCTAGTCACGTCCTACTAAGTCGAGACATTATTAAATGTTATATAATATTTCATGTACAGATAACTTTTTCTATACAACTGGTCGAAGCTTAATGTGTCCATTATGATAACATCTTAATTAATTACAATTTCGAGTCGTCTGTGTATCTTTCAATTAGTTCTTTTAGCTTTCTTGGAAGCACTAATTAGTGGTCTGTCATTAGATTTGGTTTAGACGGTCAGACAGTCTCAAATATATGGAACGGTCTCATATTCAGTATCAAATTAAATTAGTTATAGAGCTCGTTCTTAGAATATGTTATTCTTAAAGTAAAATAATTTGGCATGTCTAGCCATGCTTATAGATTCTATTCTTTAGGTTATGTTGTTCTGCGACTTATTTTAGTACAACATAGGTCTTCTTAAATAAATATATGTGGACAACATCACATACATTGCTCTGAACCCAAAGTAAGTAGCTATTAAGCACTTGTGTTATGGAATTCAGTAACAACGAAGGTACCACAAACACCCAGACATTGTGTAAAAGAGACTTTCTACATTGACTCGTCCGGGGATCGAACCCGGGACCTCAGAGCTAGCGATACCTTGAAAGCCGGTGCGTACGCCACTCGACCACGGAGGTCGTCAAAACACATATAATCTTTAAGAATGTTTATAAACGCAGTAAACTTAATTGTTTTCATTCATATTACATTCAATACTGATGTTTGCAAATACAAAATGGAACACCAAAAAAACTTCATGTATACCAAAAACACTCATGTCATGTTTCCCGACTATTTGTAACTATATATCTGTTAGAATATAGCCAATTCAAGGTATAGTGTTACAAAATATTATGCAAAAACCTACATACTCGTTCCAACCTATTTCCAGCGGCATCCCACGCCACCTAGCGGCGAACAATGGAAATATTTCACAGCACACAAAATGACACGAATTCTCAAAACTCGCAAAGTATTTTACTATTCTATGTACTAACCTATAAACTTTGTACTATTGTCATACAAAGAGAAACAAAACAAGGAACGAGGTCACTATGCGACATCAAAAAAACTAGCTTCGCTCACCACCTGCGCTTTTCCGGTATAATGGTTTTTCAAATGAATTTTGAAATAGGATGTAGTTTACATACTCTACATATTGTTGGATCTTGTAATATAAAACATCCATCATGTCCATATTTGGCTACAAAACGCTTTGTATAGAATTTGATTATTTTAGAACATTCTCGTCGAAATCTGATGGAAATTTTGTTGACGTTATATTGTATGCTGCTTTATGAAATATTTATTGATTTCGTTTCTGAATTGGACCTAACGAATAATAGTTGTATTAAGTGAAACATTATTCGCAACTGTTAACATACTAAACTTATTTCAAAAGGTCTTATTTGAGATGCATTCGTGAATCTTAAGGGTGAGCTAAATTGAAAAAAAAAAACATTTTAAAAGCATCAAGAGGTTTTATTTACCTTCAATTATACATGTACATTTGTGAGATCAAAAGATCACTAGCAACTAGCTAAAACTCAACCCGATTCCCTGATTCAACATTTTCTGATTCCAGTCAGACGAAATGCATTTTTATTTCTTTGCTGATCAAATCACATCAAGTCAGATTTTGCACCTCCCAAAAATGGTTCAGTAATTTCGGAGTTACAATCATGCAGACTACCAGATGTGAGAAGATAATTCAGTGATAAATGAACGGAGTCCCTTTCATTAGCGCTGATTGTATAAAGGCTTTCTTTTTCAAGTCTTTTAATACCTTTTTGAAGTAGATTTCGTACTCCATTTCAGTGTAACCAAAACATGTTTACATCTAGTCTTACTTGCGAGATTGGTTTCCAAAACTCATCTTTGCTACCAATATTTGCTATGTCAGCTTGTTCTGAGGACCTGCTCGTAAATATTATGATGAAATATGAATAAGATTCGTCTGTTTTTATTAACGTTTTGCTATTTTCCTTCGAGGTATCACAAAGGTGTACAATAAAATACTTCTTTTAAAGAAGCAGATTGAAATCTCGGACTTTAAGCTAAGCTTTTAAGCATGTATGGGGAAAAGAAACAATTTTAACGTGAAAAAATCTCCCTTTTCCCGTAATTGAATGAAGACTTGACAATCAATAAGGAAAACAAAGGCAAAGGGAAGGGAATTAGAATAACAAAAGCGCTTATTTCAACATCGACACATAATCTTGTTAAGAACACATTTGGAAAATGAGAACTTAGTTTATTATGGCGGCATTGCTTTTTCTAAACGGATAACGGGTAAACAAGAATAATGGTTTTCTAAATGAAGACAAAAGGGATTCAACGCGAAATGTATAAAAGCAGGGACCCCTGGAAAGTGACAAAAATGATATTTGACAACACAGCCAGGACTTGTTTAAAAACCTTTTTTCGTAATAAAAGCTTGTTTTGATACAGGTCTTTTAGGGTTAAAAGTATTTTCTTGTTTTTAAATGTAAGGTTGGTCCTAAATTGTTGTAAAAAAAGCTTTTTATCAGATGGAGAATAGGTACCAAAACTATTGTGTCCATTGTGAAAAGAGTAGAAAGGTTCCATGAATAAACTAATTTACACAATGCCTGTTATTGTTAGGAACTAAAAATATTTTCAGTGGAACAATTTCACATGAAGTTCCAAATGGTGCCGTATATTATTAGCGTAAACTCGCAAACATTTACGTTCAGAACGCGATACAAACATTTAATTAACCCAAGACATGTAGTTAGTAGTTAGTCTCTCCGGCGCCATACCAAAACTACTTCATTACACACAGAGTAACAAAGTTGGCAAATTTTATGTGCCCTAGATATGAACTCGGAAAGTTGACCCACTGAAGTTACTTAACTACTTAAACGCAGTGAAAACATCGTGGGAACCGCATTTCCATATCAATCCTGGGACGTTTGCCGAAGCGACCGCCCCTCGACCAGCCCAAAAGCTAAATGACTGTAAGAATCCATCCCAGTTTCAATTTATCACCGAGAGATGGCGTTGAATGTATGAATGAATTGAAAGTTAGATTACACAATTTAAATTCCCCCTTCATGCAAAATAGGGACGGAAAGATGAGGTCTGGGGGTGTAGAATACATTATACTAGAGAAAGCTGGAGGGGAAGCTGAAATATTTACCTCGCGGGAGTTTGGAAGTGTGTGCGTCGAAGCGAAGCGAAATCTTAATGGATTATGGTATGATTGGACTACTCGGCTTACCTGCAGATATTTTGCAAGAGTTTTTATTTCACAATCCGCTGTAGATTGGTTTCTATAGAGTATTAAACGTAGTCCGACGCAATGGGACCTTTTTTATTCGTCCCTTTGAATCGAGGCAAGCAATTAGGGAAAATAACAATTTAATTTTTTCAACCGGGTGTCTGCAGCTAATCCAATTTGCTTCGTTTTTTTTCGTATCCGATCGGCTTTGCGAACAAATCGATTAGAGCGATGAATGTACCGAATTTTTAAAGGGTTCGTAATATTTATGTTTGTACACGTTTTTATATGTAAACATAATTTGTTCGCTTCTAAACTGTTGCTCATTTTATTTAAGTGGTGTAATTTATATGCTAACTGGTCACGGATTTTATCCCAATGGCTTATCTATCCTAATGTTTTATTTGAATGACTTAATTCATTAAATATTGGTAGTTATTTTAGATGCTAATTAATTACTATTTAGCACCTAATACTTCACCACTTATTACTATACTTTAGATCTTTTGTTACTAAATTATGTGAGCAACAGCTCCACATGTGAAAAGATAAACGTAATGTAAAAATATAAACATACTCTCCAGTCTTTTGTACAAAAATAACCCTTACTACCTAGAAAATAGAGGTGACTGTAAATTCTTTAAACACTAACATAGTGTTACAATGTTACTACAAAAGATTTATACAGATTTATATTCTGATGCATTAAAATCTTGAAAGCCTTAAAAAGTCCCGTATAAAATGCTTTTGTCGCAACCCAGCAAACGTACGTTTACTTTGAGTTTAAAATAATGCTATTTTACTTTAACATAGAGAATTCTTTAGGTTTTACGTAAGTCTTTGCAAAGTGAATTAAATAACGGACTCTTTAAATATACTATTATACAATGTCAATGACTTAATAATCCTATTCTTTACAGCGAAAAAACTATTTGAGACTACTTACCAAAATTTTATATACACACTTTTACCAGTATATAATGAATAATCTGATTTTATAAAAAAAAAATTACAAACATCTTTTTTTTACATTATCTCTTGTCTGGGTGCGTGTGTTTATGGTAATTTCATCGTCTCTGATTCCATAAAAATTACTGTAGCTACGTTGAGTTCAGAGCTACGAGTATGTATGTGATGTTGTCCACATTTATTTGTCTCTATATTAAATGTATGTATAAATAATTTTACACGCAATAACTAATACAATAACCTTAATAAATCTTTTGTTCTCCCTATTCGTAGTTCCGATATCATATCTGATGGGGTCCGGTTTTATTGTGCCCTTTAATATAGGAAAGTTAGTTTATTGGGGTAAGGTAACAAGTAGAACAGTTTTATAGCAAACTTCTAACTTTGAAATAGGTAAAAGTAAGTATTGAGAAAAAGTAGAATGAAGACAAACATACATATTCAAGACAATGGCTATATTGAAAGATGAAAGGACTCATTTTTAACCGACTTCAAAAAAGGAGGAGGTGATTCCACTGTATTTTTTTTTCTTTGTTTGCGCACTGAACGGTTAACTTATTTTGATATATTTTTTTTTTTTGAAAGCTGACGCTTCCAGTTTTGACAACGGGATCTATAAGCAATCAATATAAGACTTGTTACGAGGTTATTGTGGGCTTCATTATTGCCTTAAGCTTATCTGAATTTTATTCATATAATTTTAATTCATGCTTTATCAAATATTTACTTATATAAAGTATTGCAAACGAGAATTTCAATACATTTTCATCCTTTTAAAACTGTTAAACTTTTACTTTTAACAAACAATTGCTAGACGTCGATACTTTTCAATAAGTTTACTGCTCGTGTGTAGAGTAATAAGTAGAAATACTTTATAGCTTATTTCTTACAAGTTTCAATTGCTTTATTTTAAGACGTATTGTTTTATTTGTATGTAAGTTTGACTTGAAATACGTTGTTATTTTAGTTGTGTTTTAATATGGCAACCGCCGTGGTAGCCTAGCGGTTCAATGAACGGATTTGTATGCACGAGGTTACAGGTTCGAACCCGGTTAGGTACCAATGTAACTTTTCAACGGTGAAGGAAAATATCGTGAGGAAACCTGGATTCCAAAATTAGAATCTGAAATCGCCAATCCGCAAGCGTGGTGATCAATGCTCGTGCCTTCTATGGGAAAAAGCCTGTGCCCAGCAATGGAACGTTTATTAGCTGGATTATATTTATAACAAAACTTCTAATAAAAATCCTTCAATATTTTGTTTACTAGGCTTTTCTAAGAATTTGTTTTTGTAGGATTCCAGTAACACTGACTACAGCTAACTACACAAGGAAAAATATCATATTTGACATCACTACCTAAATCTATTGTTCAGACCTGGGTTTTTTAACATTTGGTCAGCAGATAGGTAAAAACTATTACTCATTTATTTCTTTGTTGGATTTCATGTAATTAGCACTACAATGAGTAAGATTTGAGTCAGAATTTGTTTGCTAATCAAGATTGTACTAAAACCGTTTTGTAACGGTTTTCGCGAATTTCTATGGAATTGGCGGTTTGTTTGGTTTACAAACATGTAGTTTTTAATTGAATTAGCATGTTTTGGGGAATTTAAGAAAACTATCAGAATAATCTTGATCTTTTGCAAAGCAATAGTGCTGATTAATGTTTTTTTTTTCGTATTTTCCTACGGACATTTTTTTATGTTGTTATGAGGATCTTTGGAGTATTAGTTTTAACCTCTAAAATACCTACCCAGTACCTAGTAATAATTGAAATATTGCAAGCTTGTAACTGCCTCACTGTAGGCCAGATACCTCTTCTCAAAAGGTCTAAATTTTTCAATTACAACACAATATGATATTATAGTATCTTAACTTAAAACTATAAAAAATATAAGGTTCGACTCACCTGAGCTCCTGGCGTGCACATTATTAACAATCACAAACATTAACAACAGAAACACAATTGTTTTAAACCTACTTAAGCACCAGCGTCCACTACTCAACTTTAAACACACTAAACTAGATTCTTCACTATTATTGTCAAAACTATTGCTATTTCCTTTATTTCTTCTTTTATATCCTCTATCTTCTAGAAGATATTTGAGGTCTTGCAGACTCTTCTTTCGAGTGGTTGGGTTGCTAGAGGTTGCTGGGAAAGGGTCCAGGTTTGGTTGCCCCGTCATGGTGATGTGAAGGTTGCTAATGATGGTTGATGTGGTCAAATTCCGGGTTCATCTTGGCTATGCATCTGTAACAAGAGAAAATTGGTTATTAGTTACTTGATAAATACAGATAATAGGTGCAGCACAACAATAGTTCACAAAAGAACCACTTATTATGCTATATGGTCTTAAGAGGCCAGTTGTAAACTTTTTATCGAAAGTACTGTAAAAAAGCTAAAATATTAATTCTGAAATGAACACACACATCAAAAAATATTAATATATTCAATAAAACATAGGTTTTTTAAATAATTTAAATTATATAATTATATAATGTTTTATTAATGTTTCATTTACGAAAACCATTACGCATCAGCAGAAAACTGTAACATTCATGTCGGTTTTCTATATTAAAAGTAATTCAACGCCATTCTAACACAATTCCCCCATAAAACACCTAAGATTATTAGGAGCAGGCGTGATGATTGGCAATCCATTATTTTTTATTGCAACGCCATTTTTCAAGCCGACACGAACGCACCTAAACATTAACTTTACAACCAAACAAAAACACTAACAACTTAATAGGGTAAACGGACCAAGTATCGGCCGGTCATAAATTTAATAAAATAAAAAACATACAAGATGGAATTATTGGGACAAAAATGAGGAGAAAAGCGAATGCTGGCAATCTAATAAGCAATTCATCAGGGGATGTGACAGTATGTGTTATCGTAGCGTAAGCCTGGGGGGGAGAGGGGGGATGCACTCGACCACCTGCGTCCCAATGACGGAGATAAACTCAGACTAAGATGAACTTGTTTCTTAAAGCCGGATTAAGAACTAGTCGAGTCTAGTCTAGCCCTAATGAGGCGGTTTTGTTCGAACTTTGTCAAGTTTTCGATAACGAAGGGATTATTTTTTTGTCGCCGTCTTCGCTTCTTGAGCACGTTTTAGCGAGGTGCGACATTGTTTTTGTAAGTAGTTTTACTGCTAAATTTCTTCGAGATTTGTCTGAGCTGTTCGTTACTTTTATATTTTCCCGTCGCTTTATGTTTTAGTATCCACTTTTCTCATACACAAAAAACCTTCAGTTGGCCATTATTCGCAATATTCCATAATAATTTAATCACTGATACTATCTCAAAATCACCCATCAACATCGAATGGAACTAATTAAACAATTAACTTCGAATCTACCACAAAATAACATCCCACTGCAATTAATATCAATTGTATGTGCCAAAAAAGGCCCATATTGTACGTTATAAATGAAGAAAACGAACGTATCAACTCTTGTTTAAGGCCACTACAACATTCAGTATCCCTAGAGCAACATAACATCTTAAAGTCCTACAAAATTCACTAAAACACATAACTGTTCAACCCATATATCTTTGGCGGTGTAAAACGTGAATTTCCGAAGTGTTTACATACAGAACAATGCATAACTGCAAGCAGACCCAGGTGTGCCAATCCGGGGCTCAAAGCTAGCTCATTAATCTTCCTTGCCCTTGCTGGATAGCCAGTCGGGATAATGGAATACTTCGGTTAGCACACCATTTGCGAATTTTAGAATCGATATGATTGGAATTAGATGGAAATTTTGGATGCTGTTTAGATTAGCATCGTTAAATTTAAAGTATACGTTATTTAAGTAAGTAGAACACATAATTTTATAAACAACTAGCTGTGCCCCACGGTTTCACCCGCGTGAATACCTAGGCCCCGTTCCCGGTGTCTTTATATTATTGGGGGCGGAGACGAATCCAACAAATCAGTATAGTACAAAGGTCAGGATTACTTAATTTTTGTTTTTTTTCTACGCAATTTTCCAATTTTTTCTTTCATAAGAACCTTCTCCTGATAATAGCTAACACAACAAAAAAAGAATTATCGAAATCGGTCGAGGCGTTATTGAGTTATGCGCTTACCAACACATTTAGCGATTCATTTTTATATAATAGATGAGAAAGGATTTTAATTTGATTATAAATTAACCCCAATAAGGACTAGTCAAGCCATTGTATTCAATTTAAATCTTCTGCATCCCAATGTGAATTTGGACCTATCAATATAAAATCGTTTTTTACACAAGGTAAATATAAAAAGGGTTAAATTAGGGTAAATGTCCTCATTACAAGCCATTACATAAAAATAAAAGAACTCAACGATAAAAGGATCAATGAAGCAACAGCAAGAATAATTCTCACGTCGCGGCGATATTTCTATACTTAACGACGGTAGGAAATTCGTTCGGACTTGTCCGGGACCGTAGATCGTAACTGAAAATTGTTTCAGCCCCCCGGGACATGCTGAAAGTTGAGGTGGACTCTGAGATCTTTCACAGGTGGTATCATGAGTTATTGTCCAATTGTACACGTTTTATTAGAGGCTATTCTATTGGTTCTTGTTAGTTCGTTCAGTACCCATTCGGGTTTGACGTTGAGGGTCTTATGTAGTCTCTCTCCTTTTAAATCTTAACGAAGTTCTTGCAATAAGTTTTATGTTCTAATTACTGTTTTATCTCAGGGTATATTTATCAATGCGTCATTTGTAACTCAGGCTGTAGGCTTCATTTATAATTAAGGCGCAACACGAACATCATGCGTAACTTTCACTTCATCCAAATTCGCAGCTGAAAATATTTTTTCATAAATTTTTGTTTCGCCGTCTGGGTTTGTTAGCTCGTTTGAATTTAAAATCATCACAATTTTTCCCAAACTTTAATTAAATTAAAATACAATGCAAAAATTTTAAATCCCGGCAAAAGCTTGTTGCGGATCGAATTAAATTTGAATAAGTGGCTTCAGACAGGTCTGAAACGCTGAGAAGAAATATAAACAGTCATTTATCGTAACAATCCTGAGGTCCATTCCTCTTTAGCCCTCTGGAGGGGGAGAACACAGGTGCGGGGCGAAAGCTCCCCCCTCTTGACTGATTGTTTGTTTTGCCATTCCCGGTTTCACAGTTTGTTTTGCAAAGGAATTTGCAGTTGCAGTCGGACTAAAAACTCAACGGGTCATCAATTTTGGTGTAAGCGTTGCTAAGATGTCTCTGTTAAGGATTGTAGAAATTGTTGAGCGGTGGGAACCGAGCACGTTTTTGGTGTAGTTTCGTTTGTCTACCCGCTAAGTAGCATCTGCTGTTGTTGTGCTTCAACATTGTTTCAGAAAATATACTTAACGATTTGTTGCCATGACAAAAATCCTACAAAAAATTACAAAAAGTTCCTTCATTTTAAGCCTTTTATATACCTCAAAAGAAGATAAAAAGGCCTTGAATAAAGCTGGAAGAGAATATGAAAACAGTAAAAAGAAACCGTCAGTTAATTTTTCACGTACGCAATTAAACGTACGTAATAACAGTCAAGATGGTCAGTTATTCTTTAAAAGGAACGCTGGTTATGTCCAATCTAAATTTAGAAATGGCCTGAGTGGAATGGTCAGTGCATTCCTAGTGTTCGCGGCCAAAGTTTATGGAGAGAAGCGAGTTGATTAAAAGGCCCTTAAACGTAATTATCTACCTAAGTGTAATTAAACGACTGATGAAAAGAAAAAAATAATACATTATTAACGCCAGAATCAGAACTGAATTTAAATTGTGGAGTTTTTACATTGAAATACCATGTTTACAAAAACGATCAAATACTATAGAAAATAATAGGTCTTTAAAAAGTATTTCCTCATATCAAATTGCAACTATAACCTAATAAAAACTTACAACCAGATCAGATTACTCAAGAAAATATGACCTACTAACAGCACCTGTCTTTAATTCGACCTCACATTCCATCAAAATGCTATCTACCTCAACATTAACAGCACACCTTAGTAATTTACTTCGCTCTACACTTATAAAATCGAAGGCTAGTCTAAAATAATCATTGATCGAGATCGCATCAGCTGATTTCTTATACCACACCCCATGTAGGCAGCGTAGTCGCAGGCGGGGTTAAAATTTCATGGCCTTAAACAGGTCGGGATAGACCATCCCTGTTTACAGCGAAGTAGAAACAAGTACTGGTACTTAAAGGTATTTTTCCACTTAATGCTTAGGAAGTCGTTTTTGCATTAATGCTTTGAAAGTTTCTTTTAGGGAATGATGCATGTGTGTTGGTTTTATTGGGTATTGAATTCGTTTGAGTAGATTGCTAAATCTTAAGTACCTTTAGGATTATCAAAAAAGGATTTTCTTTGCTTAACTATACCTTGTTATCTATTTAAAATTTCACACTACTTCTAATTATGTATTAGTAAATAAAAAATAAATAATTTTCAAAACATCTCTACTTTGCTAAAAATAGGATTCAGGTAATACAAATATACTCCAAAATACGAAACAATAATCTAAATGCCTGATCTCTAGAATTCCAAAACTATCTTTAACAGTAATATCGACAAATAGCCACTATCAAATAGAATGGTAATGTAACAATTTCGTTGGAAATATTGGCATATTCAAGTCAGTACATTAAGCGTTCGGTGGCAGAGTCCCGATTTCCCTAAGTGCGATAAGGATCTAAAATCTAGACCATTTCCCGTCCATTCTAAACTGCACCGAAGCTACGAAGGAAATAGAATGGATATTGTGGTTTTAGTACAAGTTACACCAATATGAAATACCGTAAATACATATTCGTTTATGCTAGACTGAATTAATGAATGACCTAGATATAACAAACTTGGCATCTTGACTCGCTGAATTGTAACTCGAGTTATGTTCATAATAGCGAAAAGAAACACGAATAGACGGAAAATTAAATCATAAAGTCGACAATAATTCAGAAGATAAACCAGATGTTATTATGAGAATTTTTAAAGGAAAGCCAAAATTAAAGGGATATAAGGTAAATTTATATTAGGATGAAAATCTAATGAACACGGGTTTACCATAAGCGGATGTTTAAATATACTGACGTAATAACAAAAATGATTACATTGATGATGTTAAGTCAGTTGTTATTAAAGATCTTTCTGCTATTACACATCATAGTCTTCACATCACTATTTTCGATTTTGTAGATACTAGTGCTAATATAATTAGAAACGAAACTGCAAAAGCTGGTCAAGAAAATGTATTACAACAGTTTAGTGTGGTTCCAGTTACGGGCATCGTAACTTTACGTCGACTACAATTTGGCGAATGCATTCCCCCACTAAATCGCCTTTCAACTGAGGGCGTTGTGAAAATTTCATACGGTAAGTGCCTATTCGCGCTGTCTTGTTAAGGAAATGCTACCTCCTGTTGCCCTTAAATCCCTTTTAGTGATAAAGGTCGTTCAGTGAAGTTGTCTGTTAAGTTTCAAGTATATCGATTGGATCCCCATTTAGAGGTTTTTCGATAACAGTGACAAATTTATGACAGATGTTTTTTATTGCATCGACAAAGACACATTTAAGATGATGGATGAGAAAAAAATGTAATAGAATCCTAAAACATAATGATGTTATGAATTTTTCACATTACACAAACCAAAAGAACAGACCAACGAGACAAAAATAAAATTTAATCAGTATTCGTAGAAGTGACACCGAAAACGAAAAGCAAATTTAATCGAAGCTATAAATTATTTTTTCTCACAGAAATAAATTTTTACTGAGACTTTATCGAGATTAATACTGGATGAATCGTGCGACCGAGTAGATTAATGACAGTCCCAGTATAAGTCTCGACTAAAGATACGTTTACGCTATGACACTCACTGCGACACTAATGTAGGACACAAATGTCGGACATTTTCTTGAATGGAAATCTCTTTGTCTCGAGATCTATGTAAGTTTAAGGTATCTCTCGAACACTACTGTTTATACAAATAAATTCGGTGTGTAAACTGCGTTTTTGCTACCATGAAAAATTATCACTAGGTGATCAAAATTGAAAGGCAGGTCCAAATTAGTTTTCTCGGATTTTCATGGGGTAAGTTGTTCATTTATATGGGAAAAAGTAGAATTTCAAATATAAGGAAACATTTTAATTACACCTTGTAAGTTTGAAGTGCCGTAGTGTATCTGTAGCATTACATTTACTATGAATGATAAGTTTAACATGGTACGATTGATTTATATCCTTTGTTAAATGTAATCGCTCCCACATTTATCAATAGTCTAATTTAGGAGCGCCTTTAAGTAGTACTTATCTTAATACTGTCTGATACGTTTTATTGTACCGTCAATTTTATATTTATGGTACAGTTTCATAGCCTAAGGCATTTTTGAGCTGATTGATCCCGATTTACTTCTTTTATTTTATTTCTCCTTTATAGAACCAAACCAGGAATATCGTAAGGACTTTTATTCGCATTTACTGCTACTCAAGCTAGTTCATTAAAAGCTTATATGAATATTCAATACTCTGCTAAACTCAGAACCTACTATTAACATTTTAATAAATCCATAAGGTAACCAGAAATAATCTCACAACTATGCAAAAAGAATAAAACACACAAGCATAATAGCATTATCTGCAAAAACCTGCCTGACGCACCCATTAACAAATTCAACATTAATTACCTCAAACGAAGGGGAAATAAAAGAAAAGCTAGACTCATTAACCGCGGCTAAACTAATGGGATTTGATGGGAACGAGCAAAAACGGGCAAAAACAGGCAAACCCCGGAGGCACGGTTAAGCATGATTTATAGTGGCTCCCTCTACGAAGTGAATTGTAAAACGCACCTGACTCTTGTAGCTGACTATTGATGATTAATTTTTGTTTTGCAAATTAAAAGTGGCAGGACAATACGTTTGGGGTGAACTTTTGAATAAGTATTGTTTTTTTAAACCTAGCGACAAAAAAGATTTGTTTTGGGCTTTTCTTTAAGAAAGAAAGCCTTTAACAGTCCATTAAAAACATCTTCCTTATTGTGTTATATCGATAACTTATCTTGTGAATTATTTTGAGGTGAACCAAAATGCACATTGGATATCTTATAACTGGTTGCTTACTAATTAACGCATAACCAGTTTTTTCAACCTCAGTCATTGTCTGGATGAAAGTTAGCAAAATGCTAGCAGCCATTTTTATAAAAGTTTTAAATGCTTTCATTTAGACATAACACAGAAAATGTTTTAGTAATCTAACAAGTATGTTTTTTAGAACCCTCACTAGAATTCAAAACATTTAGACGATGTGCAACAAAGCATTGCACATAATATACTAAAACGAAAATATGCAATAGGTACATTCCTGCCAAAACATAAACCACGAAAAATTTCATATCGCTGTGATAAAAACTAGAATTCATATTTCTGCATCACACTAAACCGCAGTTGCACTAAAACTTTATGCTTTACGAACATACGGACAAACATAAACACGACATGTATAGTAAAAAGTGGATTGTGACGTGGAGAAATGCGGTGTATGGGTAAAACACCTGGGGGCCGACGGACGGCAATTGTACCGTTTACCTTACCGCTTTTGGTCATTTGTGGACATTCGCGGAAATGAGATTTGTGAAAATATAATCGACGTATTTAGTGGGACGACAATTGGGAGTTTTACCTCGGTTTTTGCGACTGTTGAGAGCTGAGCCTGTTTCGTTTAATTTCCTCACGGACCGTACTTTTATGTTAGTCGATAGTGCTTTTGCATATGCATATTATTTTATTCTATTGACATGTTTGTGCTTAGTGCATATTCATTTTTTTTTTCTACTTTATTGACATGTTTTATGCTTGGTGCATATTTCATTTTTTATTTTTCTACATTACTGACATGTTTTGTGCTTTTGCATACAATATTTTACACTTTGACATGCCAAGTGAATAATGTTTATATTACTAGTATATTTTTCTATATCATATTTTTTCCTTGCTTTAAGGTGTATTTTGTATTCATTGTAAGTGTAAACATTATGCAGGTATATCATAAACTCTCTTGCTTGATTTATAACTTGATACATTTTAGTCTATAGTTATCATTGAGCTGGCGATCTGAGTGAGTTGTTGCCCCACATACTTTTATGGTGCCACTGGCGGTATTGTTGTGTACCGGGTTGTGCAGCTCCCTAAAAAATGGTTGAGCTGCATGAGCTATTCGGGGCATGCTTACCGTCTGCTGGCACAGGCTTGCTCAGATCGATCTGGTTCTTTCTTCAAAAGACCAGTCCAGTAAATACTCTGCATTTGTTTACACTAATTTATTAATTTATTATTGTATTATCTGGACTATAAAAGAGACTAAGACCCCCGAGTTTGTTTCGACATTTCTTCTCGGGGTAGTCAGTTAGGAAATGTCGACTTCATCTAGCTTAGGAAGACATTGTAAAAGTGATTTAAATAGTCCTACTTACAAGAATAAACTATTTCATTTCATTTCATTTCATTTCATTTCATTTCATTTCATTTCATTTCGAATGAATTTTATAAACATTCGTAAAATGAGTGTTTATTTTATATTTTTTTTAAGATTAATAAAGGAGGACGTGAACATTGATATTCACAAATAAGGCTTGCAAGCTTACGAAGAATTAAAATATTTTTCCCGTAATCGATTTCCTTGAAGTCAGATCCAGTTATTCAGGGCACTCATTAATCAACGTACTTAATTAATGAGCAGTGGGAGGCTACAAGAACTTCAATGTTTATGAAGATTGACTTTATTAAATCTAGCTTTTAAGACTATTAAAATGTTCGTCGTTAATTCTAAGAAGAGGTCAGTGACCCGGAGCTTAGGTTGGATAAATAAAGTGAAGAAAAAGAAGCTGTATGAAGTAGGTAAAAATATGGTTAATATGTGGTTGACGGACAAGGTTTACTTGTACTAAGCACATTTTTACTCAATACAAATCCCTAATATAATCATTTATCAATAGTTTCTTGATAGTTTCACGATTTCGCAAACGACATTCAAAATCCCTTACTTAACAATTCAAAGACAATTGCAAAACAATTCCCTAATTCCGTTCCCAAAATACTCAAGAAAAGCATTCTCAGTAAAACCACTCGAAAACGTAATAACATCGCGGAAAAAAGGACCACAAATCTCCTTACCTCATAAAAGTTTGACGTTTGCAAGAAAAAATAGGATAAACAAGAAATATAGGAACTCAGTAGCACAGAAATATTTGATTCATTTAAATATGTATAAAGGTTCAAATCCATATCATTTTGGACCGTAAGTTTGGTGTTACGTGGGTACTTTCAATGTTAGAAACGATATTTTAAGTAGTATTATTTTTTATACGCTTACTCTATTGCTTTCATCAATGGTATCTATTTAGAAGTAATCCTTATAAACTTTACCACTGACAAGCTCTAATTGCAAAGCAATAATTTCACTACAATTCATTCTGTGTAATTATTTTAATTGTACAGGGAAATCAATAATAGCCTTACACTAGCTCTTCAGCTAGTTAACAATGTAAAATGAAATATTTAAGTAGTAAATGGTAGAAGGCCGTAAAGAGCCTATCAGATTGTCTTTATAAAACATAATGATATGACAATTAACCCAGAATACTCAATCCCCAAAAGGACCCGAGCTCAAGGACCAAAAGAATCACAGCAACGATAAAGGACCAAAACCATTTATTTTAAAACCTCGAAACCTTACATCAAAAACGTCTAACCATCAAATATTCTAACTTATAAGTCAATCATGAAGTTTTGCAATCAACCATCAATATTCATGAAACGAAGACCAACTTTTACGGTAAGTCTTACAAGCAAATAAGCTTATGCAGTCATCAAAGGGATTTTGTTGAACGAAACGACAAATTCGTGAACAATTCCTTTCTATTTTGGAAGGATAAAAGAAATCATTCACGTAGGTACATTATTTTTTTGTAGAATGCCGAGTAATACCTCCTTCGCTTATTGGTTTTATAGGAAATTGTTCCGTGGAAGCCTTGTTTGTTTTTAGGGATCTTTTTTATGGAATGTCTTATATCAGAGGAAGACCAGAATAATCTATGTTGAAGGATCTAAAATTCTTTTTTACGGTAAATATTTATAATTGCATGAATTTTATGTAACATAATAAATTATGTAGTGTTAAAAACATGAATAGAAAGTGTATGTAGGACGTAAGATATTTAACATCATCTAGTTTTCAGATAGCACTACAAAGAGTCGTATCTACTTGAAATAATGGCAATAAGTTTTAACACGTTAGAAACAATCAGAAACCAAAAGGTCTTCCTAACCTTAGGTAATAGGCTTCTATCTATCCATAAATCAAAGGACACTTGTTTCGTGCACAATACTGATATTTAACCTTATCTGATTTGAATAAAGACTACTTGACTATCTAAACAAAGTAACAAAGACTAGGCTTACATTTCTTACCTCGAGCAATTTAAAACAGGGGAATTCGTACCAAAAGACCAAGCGAGTAAGCGACTGGATGTTAGTACTTGGTATATTAAATACTGAAAAGCATAAAAACGATTTAGCAAAAGGTAGAATATCAAACAATTCCACGAAAACTCCAAGTAAACCGGAGGTATGTGTTTTTTATTGAAAAAACACGGTTGTTTGCGCTTTTGGCGACAAACAAGAAAAATTGAATGCGTCCCGTACATTCGTATGTATATTACGTTGATGTTTGTTTAGTTAGAAAGCCAATGTTTGTAGCCCACGGCCCTGTTTGGCTTACAGTGTTAATAAAATCATAGCACACTACTACAGTTATATAAAGAGTATAATGAGATACACATGAATTTATTAAGCTGAGTGGGAACGGTATGCTAGTTCCTGAGAAATCAGACTACGATAACACAACAATTGACATCAAAAACCAACTTTTAGTTGGTTGTTGATAAAACCAAATGCTCTAGTAATCGCGCAAAAAAATTCGCTACCCCAGCCAAATAACAACCTCAAATTTTAATACACGAACAAAATAATAAAAAAGTAACAAGTGGCCAGTACTCATGATGTAATCCTTATTACGTAGATCGATCACCATTTAATCCTCTTAAAAAGGATAAACGTTCTAGAGACAGATAAAAACAGGACGATAATACATCCAGCTTGTAAGCTAAAACATGTTCCATTTGTCAAGTTTTAAACCTAAATGGAAGTGGAAATTCTAGATATCAGTTTACTTGACATTATGAGTGTAGGCATGTTGTTAATCAGATCATATATAGTGCTTAAGTAATACTTAGGCTACGTAGGTAACAAGAAACTTTACCACACAAATGATTACACAGACAAAATTTCATAAAGGTATCCTTGCTCTGTAGTACATAATTTGTGTTTATAATTACTTCAAAATATTTTAGATATATCGTTTATTTTGTTATTCTGAATTCTCAGAAACAGTTTTCTTCTCTGGTCCTTTTATCCGCAACTTTTGTAAACCATTCCAATACACACAAATCACTATTTCAAAATTCCACAACCACTCTTATTTAAAAGCCACAATTGAAATTCCCTCGGAAAGTTTTCCAGTATACCTTGAAAACTGAATACATATACGTTATCAGAGTAATATATGCGCATCCAACTTGCAAAAGGAATTTATTTCGTTTAGTTTTATTTATTGGGAACCATTTGCAGGTAACTCTGCATCTAATGCTGGAATTCGCTGTACCTAGCTAAGTAATTTACGTACAGTATTCATTACCATCGTTATACGATTTTCTAGTTTGTGTGTGTAAATTACACTGCTTTGTTATTCGGTTATTTGCCTTTTGAATGCGAGTTTGCTATATACGGCTTCATTTGTAGCGATCGACTTTATAGCGATTAACGTCGTGGTCCTTTTGAGTTTTACATTTAAAACTAGTACGCTACTAAGTAAAAAGCGTACTGAGAAAGAAAAGTTTTTTGTGTGGTGTTTCATGTTCTAAGCCAAAGTTATCCCAATTTAAGCCACATAGGATAACTTTAAAGGTACAAACTGTAAGTAATAGGCAATTTCCACACGTCACGATCCAACACTTCTGTTCACAACTGTCCCAAGTCAAATAAGGCATAAAGTACCTCGCATCGCCGTGTAAATTAGAAAGGTAAGTACCAACAAAACCGATTTAGTTTTCAAGCAAAAATCACCTTTAAGAGCCAACGTAGGGCAATAAATTCTGCGTTAACGTCTCACGTTCAACCGTAAGCAACCGTTGCTTTATAGAAGAAAAAAAGGTAAAATAAACGATTTGCAGCACCCTCGAGCGTCTTCGAAAATTTTTACGCGAATATAAAAGTTCACTCGTTACTCCGCGTAAAACATTTTGTGTTGTAAATAGGGCGTTTAAAATGCAAACGCGATTTGGGCGCCTTTAGAATTGTAGTCTTTATGTAATCACCAACGGAATAGAGTTGAGGCGATTAGTCAATTATGTGTATCGATGAATAGTCGAGTGACTGTTTCAGTCGGTTTCGTGTCGTTTTTGTTTCGAGCTAAACAAACGTACCGACATTATGCGCGGCCATGATTTAAATAACTAAGTAACCAATAAATTTTAATGTACGCGTGCGTGAACTTTCAAGCTTTCTTCCGTGTATAAATTAAGTTTCTTAATATATGAGCGTATGTATACCTACTTAAAAAATTTGCAAATTTCATTAATTCTTTGAAACGTTTTCATAAACGTTACAGGGGATCCAAACTTTTACGTACGTTGCTCGTTCCTTTCTTCAGTAGCGTGCAGTTTTATCGCCTTAACTTTACTTGGAAAATAAACTTAGCAATTATGAAAACCTCTTTGAAACCCGTTAAACGATTCTCGAGTTGACAGCTCCATAAAGATTGATTGACGGATGAAAACGTTTAGTCGAGTGTGTTTAGAATTGGGTTGTCGATTTTTCGGAGTGTTTGGCACAACTCTATGCTAATGTCTTTTCGGTGATAAATAGATGTCACACAACAAAAAACTTAAACAGGTTAATTTGGACGTTTTAACTTTCGTTATTTAGATGGATTGGACGTGAGATATCTTATCTTATTATAAATAAATTCATATTTAACAAAAGATCGGGAGTTCTGGCCAGCAACAAACCGCAGAATTCAAGCATTTCTCGCCGTCATTCCTCAAATAAACAAAAGACAGACTAAAAATGACATTACAAAGTTGGCTAGATAATATTCAAATGCAAAAATAACAGTCGCGTTTCATGGTTGTAACCTCACAAAACGTAATGACAGCCCTAACATGACAATTCCATTCGCATAGGGCTGTCACTCATTAGCATATGTACATAAAGACTCGCTCATTGGCTGGGCCGTCGCGTTTGAATTGCAGAAATGCCTGACGCCATTTTTATTAATTAAAACTCCCGCGTTTTTCTCTTGCCACAATTATTGTTCTAAAAGTTATCTTAATGTTCGTGGCGTAGATTTCACGATCTGTGTTTTAAATATAAATTATGTTGCTATTGAAATGTAACTTCTACTAAGGTATAAATAGTATTGCTCTCGAACACCTGAAAAGGAACCTACATTGACATTTATCGACACAGAAAATGCAATCTCTCTATTAATAATAATTTTATAACAATTTTATGGCACATAATTTCGTCCTTTATTCGAGTTGGCAAGTTCTTTATTCATTTCCCTGCACACTATAAATTCTATTGAAATGTACTTTTATTAGATAAATTGCGATTCCAACATAATTTAAAATGAAGTTGTGTAATATGAAAAAATATTATAGATAATCGTGGGTGGTCTATATCATTTTATGGTCGCCGTTAAACCATTGAAAGAGCTCTAATAGTGAACGTTTAAAGCATTGAGATGACGTTCTTTGTCGAACAAAATGTTAGCAATTTAATATATTGAATATAAGTAACATTAAGCGCATCATTTATGTCACAAAAGCCCGTTAACTTACTCTTTAACAATAGGATTTCATCACAAAAGTGACGATCGTATTTTGTTTTAATGCCCACATTTTCATAAAATAACATTCCGCATTTCCTCTTTATCTCTTAGACAAAACCGTTACGTTCTAAATTTAAATTTGTGCAATAATACATTTTCAAGTCTGGAACCTTCATAAAATTTAAAATTTCTAAAAAAGAATGTGGCGAATAGAGATGTGACGAGAAATAACGTATTCCACGGTCGTTTTGCGTCCGCGAGTCGTAGATGGCAGTCAACGCGCGAAAGCTTTTCCTTTCAGTAAATAAAAATAGTGGAATATATTGAAGTCCCGCGGGATGGCCAATAACTTCAGTTGGATTTGGTTCTGTGTACGTATGGAAATTTGGCGCACCGGGTGCGTTTAGACGGATGCCGGCTGGTTGGACATCGATAGTTTTAGTGCCAACTCTAGCAATCAATCGAGAATGGATTCACGAACATATTCCTTTTTTTTTAAACAAGTTCTATTTTTTTTACACATTAACCCTTCTTTGTTCTTTGCGATCTAAAAAACAGTAAATCTAAATACAAAATTGGCACATTACAGCTCGTACACTGTTTTGACTTATACGGACTGAAAAACACACACAAAATTTCGAATTCATAGAATAATGTGAATTCTAACTCAACGATTGCCTACCGAAAATATAATCGCGATATCAATAATGATCAGTCAATAGCGTCTTACAATTTTCTCTATCGATAAAAATGCTAATGTCTCATCCCTTGAGGGGGATAAGGGAGGGGAGACGCGGGCGATGCGGGGAGATGCGGGGAGATCCGGGGAGGTCCGGGGAGGTCCGGAGTGATTGCATTGGATGCCTTCGAGTCGGGCCCCGTAAGTAGATTCGGATACTAGAGCTTGAACAATGGAGTTTTCTTGACTTTATTCTGAATTTTGAGGCATGAACTCCTTTCGAGATTTGCGAAGTTTAAGAATTCGAAGATATTTTTAGAAAAAACGTTGCGACGAAAAATGTTGGAATATTTTTTGGGAATTCTCGTGCGAAATTCTTGGGAAGGGTTAAGGGGAATTTTGGAGCGAATATTTAAGAAAAATTGAAGTATTTGCTGACCGTCCGGATACTTCATGGAAAATGTTACATTTTTATAAGTATTTGTTGACCAAAATAACAAAGTTAAATAGGCCTTTTGGAAGGAGAATGTCACCCAAAGAACTTACTATGTTGATGAGACAAACGATTGTTTACATAGTCTTTATTGTAAGGTTTTACTAGTCACATAAGATTGCCAAATGACATATAAAACGGATGACATTCGAAAACAAGTAAGCAATTTATTCTAATTAAATCCAAGTGTATAAAGCACCCTCGACTAAGACGAGAAAAGTTACGATAATCCTCTTTACTATTACTTAGTTTTTCGAAAACACTTGGAAATATATTCAGAAGTTTACGTTACAGGTAGTTTGTTTACTGAAACATCGATCACATTATTGAAATGAGGCCCAAGCGTGCCATCCCAAAGTGAGTTCAGGGCAAAGCTTGCTTGATCTAGGATTAAACCAGGATTAACGGCTTGAGCGGATCAAACTTATGATAATGTGGACCCTTGAAAGCTCCCTGAGATCTTGGATTGAGCAAATCCAGGTAGGGTTCAAAGTTAAGTTTAAGTTTGAAGTGTTTTCGGTGGAGTTCATTAAGTTGAACCGTTTGAGGCGGTGCGGAATTTGGTGTGTGAAACTTACTTCGAATATTAATTTTGCGTTTAATTTTGATTAGGTGGTTTTGATTGGGAAGTTATTTTTATTTCGGAATAGGTAGGTTCTGATTGGTATGCTTGTCAGATAGGAGTAAGAAAAGACGAAAAGAAGAGAAAAAGTAAAGCGCATTTAAATTCGATTTAGTACGATTTAAAAGGAAATTTTTTCTTTCTTTATTACACAGCAAAAACGGCAATTACTTTAAACGACATTTTATGTCTGTCAGATCAAACTTTCAAATCGTTAAACAAACAACCAAAAGTCAATCTAATGACTGAAATTCACAAAGTATAAACTGAAAAACTGTTTCAACACGCGAAAGTTGTTGACAGGTTGTCAGGCTATGCCCCATAAGCCTCCTTCTGAAGTTTTATGAGGTTGCAGCTATAACCATGGTTATATGCCCAAAAACAACACGTATATACAGGGTGCTAAAACCTTGTCCAATCCGTTAAGATATTGTTAGGTATCGATATCTAATTCCAGTAATGTAAAAAAAAATAGGAAAAAAAAAGAAAAATAGTATTCTTCCATCTCGATGTATTATACAATGTACAATTGTTTGTTTTCCCAAATAAAATAAAATAAATCCTTTTTTTTTTCAAAATTCTTGTGAGATTCACAGGCGCTGCCAAATAATCATACAATATCACCCTTTAGGGTCTGACCGGGTTTTCTAAACACTCTGTATAACACAAAATCTCTCTGACACATACTAAAACAAAGATATTAAATCCATGATTTAGTTAAGTCAACTTTATGTTAAGTCAGATCAAGTTTAGGGCCTTGATACATATGCATTAGGTTGTTTAAATTCAAGTATTAAAGTGATTTCTTTATGTACATTGGTACACCTCTGCCTACCCCTTCGGGGATACAGGCGTGATGATATGTTATGTTATGTTACTTTGATGGCTCAATATTATTTTTGGTAAAAGCAAATACTTCTTTGTTAGAGCTGGTTAGTAAAAGTATAAACAATACTAGTACTCTTTTGTTTTTTTGAAAGAACCATATTACCAGTAAATTTTCTATTGATACTAATTTTAGTTCGACTAAATAAAGTACAGCATCAAAATTCTTATATAAGACGATAACTTAGCATCGAAGCCACAATATTCGATGATGTCTAACATTGATTACATTAGTAGGACGAGAACATAAAATTGGTGAAGTCACCACGGAATATGCATAGCGGGATAATGTATGCAAAATAGTAAAAGTACCATAAGTAGTAAGAAACACGCGAACTCCACATTTTGTTAGCATTTATATAAAGCTGGAAACACCAAGAAAAGGATACAAACATCCTATATACGAACAGCGATCACAGAAAAGGAAGATTTATTTCCGGGGGAATAAAGTCGAAATTTGATTGTGATGTAATGTAGATGTTTTTTATTGTTACGTTTGTAATGGTAACGAATGGTGGGTCAAGGGTGAGCAGAAAGAATCAAAGAAGAAAATTAGGAGTGAAGAACAAATGGCTCAGAATAATGGTTCCCAGTCCTACTGGTGTATTATTAAAGTTTGGATTTATTACGTTTCAAGCTTTTATTGGGTGTTTTGAAACCATCGCATTATGCTTAAGCTGTGTTTATTCTGAAATTTACGGTTTTATATAATGGGTAAATATGCTGAGCTGTAATTGAGTTATACATAGCGTTACCTTCCTCGTAAAATTTGTGTAATTTAAGAGGAGAATGACTACAGAATACAACTCATATTTCGTTTATACTAGAGATATTATTTGACGATTATCTAGTCTTATAAATTTTGAAATATACCCATGCTTGCTTCTGTTTTTTACCTACCTTATAGTTTAAAGTTGTGGTCCAAACAATATTTTATCAAAGAAACCAAATATCCATATTTCTGATGTCCATAACAAAAACAATTGAAGATACTACAAGTAATTTCCCAGTAACGAATCATCTCTTAATTAAAATGGTAGGACACATGCATGACAACCTTTTTAATTCAATATAATAAATGTAAACTGAAAAGGAAATCCCATTACACAAGGTAATTTCATTTTGATTCTCTTTGTACAATCGTCACGGAAAACCGCGGTGATATGGTGTTTCAAGAGCTGTTCGGTTTAAAAACAATACGTTATTTCATTAATTTCGTTTGGTACAATTCATGGTTTTTGGTATAATTCATCATCAAGTTGCAGTTTATAATATAAGATTGATTAGTTTCAATCTGTCTGCAACTGTCCTATTACATGATAAATTTGCATTAATTTAGGCTTATTGTGTAATAAATGCGGACAACATCACATACATTGTCCTGAATCCAAAGTAAGTAGTAAGCAAGTGCTTTATGGAATTAAGAAATCGCGCATCTTGAAACATCTTGACCACAGAGGTGTGATAAATGACGTGTGTAAGACAGAAACAAAGTATGCTGTGATAACTTTTAAGGCCTAATAATTTGACCAAAGTAATTTTATTACTCGATATAAGAAAATAATGTTCCAAAACTAAGTGTAAGTGGAAAGTTAAATTTTGAACATCCAGTTTATCATTATTCGGAAATCTTTGAAGGCAATTTTACGAGTAAAAACTTGAGTTTCTAGGAACTAATGTTACCCGGAATCTAAATTGCCAAATGTCAAAGCTAAAATATCAAATATTTTTGCTACAGAACAACCAGGGTAGAAAAAATGTGATGATATTGCTTTATTTGAATAAAAAACATTCTAAAGACATTCTTACTTACTTCAGTTTATGTTAGTAACAAGCCTAGGAACATTGAACTTTATCACGTGAACCGAGATTAATTTCAACTGATCGAGTTCATTATGGACCGGTGTAACCCGCCCTAAGACATCAAGGTGAACTGGTTGAGTTGAAACCTAATTTTGTTCAAAACTTTGATTGATTTGACTTGGAACTTGATTTTGCTTATTATTTAGGCCGGAGCTGAAATTTTGACTCAATTGTGATTGATTGAACAATTTCGTTATTATTAGACTAACTAAATTATTTTTGACAGGTAATCTCCTGAATTGTTAGTATAATCGAATAGCAATCTTAACACAAAGTGCCTACTATGTAATTGATATCGATTTTACCATGTAGTTAGTCAATTACATAACATAATTATATTTGTAATATTTCATTATACCTGGGCCGCTGAAAGAATGCGTTCCGAAATAGTGCGTTTACATTCACAAAACTCAAAAGATATTCTGTAAAATATATTGTCTCTAAACAGCAGTAAGGACCAGAATTACATATCTTTTAAACTTATTATACACAGATAAAAAGCATATTAGATGAAAAGTAGGTAAAAGAGTCAAAATAAAGCATTAAAATCGGCGCTAAATTCTTCGATCTAACAATTTTATTCTCACGCCATATTAGTAATCACTTCGCAAGATTAACGCAAACATTACTTTATCTAACGGTTAAAGGTATGTTTGTAGAGCCAAAAACGGTTGCCATGGTAACGGCCGTAAAACTTATATGCAGCATCATCAGTCTACGGATTTGTGGGTAGGCAGCGACTAAGGTATAAGATTTAGCGATGATAATTTTTAAATCTATTTTTAATCGTATTTTAATTGTGTGTAAATAAAATAATTATGTGAATGCAGTCGCCTTCATTTTTCAAACATTTCAGTCAATCTCATATTTGACAGGAAGCGACTTCTGATGTGAACATTTACTAGGTTATTTACAGTATTTTTTGTTGAGACGACTTACTATGACAAACACAATGCAATTATACACACAATATAAAAGATTAAAACATAAGAAAGAACATAGCTCCGTTTTTAAGAACAACGGGCTAAACCTAATTCTTTAAGAAAATGAAATTGAAAATACTAATATAGAACCTAATCGTATCTGACTAAACTTAGCTTATCTATAATACCTATAGAATTTAATCTAATACTAAGATTAAAGTAAAGTACCCCGCTAATCTCTCCAGCCTTGTACCAATGTATAAGTTTCACAAATTTGCATATAAGATTTACTTAACCCATCACGTTTAAGTTGAAGTTATATCAACGATATTACAGACTATTTGACTATGAACCAAGTTGTAAACGTTACTGTCAGCAGTTTAAAACAAAAGTTTATTATGATGATAACCTTTCAGTCATATCCTTTGAATTATAACATAGTAAAATACAAGCTTTTTTTTATTACATGTTGATGTCGAACAGTTGACGAAAAAAAAAAAAATTCAGTTGAAATTTTGTAAATTTACTCTATACTAGGAGTACTTTTCACCCCTTTTGGAACAATAGAACCTTTCAGTAACACCCTGTATATTAACTATACAGCCTATTTGAAGGCAACATACCTAACACACAACTCAGTTACAGAGAACAAAATATATTTTATTTGTAAAGTATAAAACGAAATAAGCATCTAAAACATTATCAAATCTACAATCTCTTATACAAGAACCAAGCTAGAATCTTAAGTCTAGAATATAGGTCAAACTACACCATTCTCATTAATTCATGAGTCCTCAGTTAAATAAATTTATTACTATAGAGTAACTATAACCACGTGACTGAGAAAATATCGATATTGTACACCTTTGATAAATATAATTGTTGGATCTTGCGAAACTTTTGAATTTATAGCTTTAACTATGGTAATTTTGTAGATGCAATTGGTTCGGTGACCATTTACGGTTGGAGTTTGATACCAAAATGGAAGAAACGTTTGTGTAATCTGATGCCTTCGCTTTTAGAAATATAAAGACAAACATACTTACGTTCAAATATGCACACAGTCATACATAAATTAAATTCGACACACCTGGTTTATCGAAAAATACGAATACTGTAGTTCCAACAAATATTACACAAACGGGTCGAAATAACAACCTTCTTTTTTTAAGTCGGTCGTCATCTGCCTAGTCTTATTCGATCTTGGGGTTAGCTTAAAGACAGTATATAAATAATGTTTTAACCAGCACCTCAGTACCCTAAAGGGCTAGGCAGAAACTTAAGTACAGTTATAGACCCATTATTTAAACCTGCAACAATAACTAACAATTTACATAAAAATGCTAACATTTATATCTAAAACACTACTGGGAACCATATCGTTACTGAAACATACAACGAAAGCCTTTCTCAGACTAAAATCTAGGTAACCTAGACTAACCTAGAACTTAGGTTAGGTCATAAATATTTCTAGATAAGATAATGGTGTACAATGGGCACTTATCTAGACTTTTAGCTCAAAAAAGTGTTCTCAAATAGAATGTTATCTGGCTCCAGCTTTTACCAAAGTAGCTGTGCAATGTTGGAATAATTTAGTAACATTCTATTCAAAACATACAAATAAAAATCTGCAGTGAAATTCATGAATTTGTATGTGTGTATTCTTTAAAATGTATTCTAAAGCCATTTCTCGTTCAAACCGCAACCAAATCGGTTTAGCTGTTTTCGAGAAATGATCAACAATTCTCATTTTAAGGATGAAAAATATGTACCTATTTGTAATTTTATATTTTCTAAATGACACATTTTAGCAAAAACAAAACAAAAATAACTTAAGATTTATTGCTTTTTCTCTTAAAAGTCCTCACTCCATTCCAATCACTTACAAGCTCAAAGTTTCGAGAGTACACCGCTATATATTTGTGTAAACCTATACAAAACAGGCCAGCCACTGTGCTTTACAAAACACTCAAGGTGCGAATGTGATTTACATAAATTTTACATTTAAATTAGTCAGAGAAATTCTGTGTTGCACCGCAAAATTGTTGAGGCAGCTCCCATGTATGTTCCTAAGAAGATTGAGAAAGATTTTCTAGGTATATGTCAGTTGCATTTTGTTCTTAATGTCAGGACAGTTGGGTATAGCCTTTGTTATTTTTTAAAGTAACTTAAGTTAGTGTTATAGATCTGGTACAAAAATATATTTATTCTAGAATAGTTGAGTATAGCCTCATTTTTTTATTTACTGTGGTTTTGAGCTACTACACTAATATCCTGAAGATCTGAAGATGCTTATATGCGTCAAAGAGGCTTGTGTCTTTGAGATCATAATTTAAGGCTGTTTTTGTAGATAGCACAAAAAGGAAAACGAACTTTGAAATTGTTAGTTAATGAGTTCAAATAAGAAAAAATTCTCTTTAGATTGTAATATTATCACCAACACGAACATTTTTCTCAATGATCCTAAGTAAATCTAGTTATGACATTACAGTCCATCTAGATACTTAAAACTTAGTATGACTATACCTTTCGTAAAAATGCATAATTTAGCTTGTATCCTTTATTTTCCCTTGTATAGCAACTAGTAACAACTGGTTAGGTCCAGTAATTACAGTAAGGGGAGCCATGAGTGGTCAATATTATTGCTTTGATCCAACCCCTGCATTTACAACTGCCATTTTTTATTTACTTGTTTTTAAATTGCTTGCTTGTCTTGGGTTTTAAAGACAGCAATAATAAGACAACTTTGTCATTCGTTTTCGCAAATCATCGACGTTTACTTTGCATATATTTTTATTAGTATTTGTTTGTTATCTTACTTCAATAAAGGGTCATTAAAGTTGTTAAATTGTTTTTTTTTGTCTTCTCAAAATCCGTATTTTTTCTATAAGTTTAAAAGTAGGAGATAATCTCCTAAACTACTGCACCGATTGTGAAAAATCTTTTACTCACTCATAGCGTTACTGCTTAGTGCTATGGTAGGATTTACGTACAAAATAGATGTCGCTACTTTATGTATATTCTGTTAATTAAACATGTTTATTCCTTGTTTTTCCGTACATTGTTTTATGTTCAACCTAACAAATTGTGTTTGAATATGGATGAGTAATTAACGAAGTGACGTGTGACCCTCTTAACGTTAGTACGGAGTTACTAAAGTGTCAATACAGGGAAATAAGTTTATTTACATGTGTAACAAAGTTTATTAGAGGCCCAAGCTTTTGTATTGGTCCACTCCTTTGTTACTACCGATTACTAAATTAAAACAACAGTTTTCCTCATGTCAATAGGGGAAAATCTATATTCTATTAGAGTATGTAGACCTAAATTGAACAAAGTCCTGAGTGAAAGAAAATTTAAGGCTAATTTTAGTGTTTCTTTTTTTTTGCTAAATCCAGCAATTTTCTTATAGACAAAGAGTCTACTAGAAAAAAGGAACATTTAAAAGAAATAAAATATTTACAAGCTAACTATTAAAATCTCACCCAATCCAGTTACGCGCCGAACTTCAAATTTATTTTCGGTACACATACCTGTAATAAAAAAAAACAAGTATAAATACACAAACGTTTGACAAACATTCCCATCGGCCATCGCAAATATTGGCTGTAAGCCATCAAACATTTGATCACACATCGCTTGCAATTATATAGTTTTTTTGCTTAAGCAAATACTATTAAACGTACTTCAAAGGGGTTAATGTTTATGCTGTATACAGTCGACGTAATAATAAATAATATTTATCATATTATGTATAAATATATCACATTTTCATAAAATCAGATCTCATTTAAAAAATCGGTGGCTTTTTTCTACAGGAGAAAAAAAAAACATTATTTTAAATATATGAACAAAAGTCTTTTTTTATTACAATAGCACAAACATCACATGCTATTGCCCTAAATTAAAATTACGTACAAAGACAAAATTGCTGAGACATTAACAAAACCTTTTTGATGTGACTGTACACGTATATTTTAAATAGAAAGAAAGCTTATACAAATGCTGACGCGTGACGAAATCGTACTGTAATAACCCTCGAATGCATTATCATTATATTCATGGGGTCTTTAATCCGAAAAGAAATCCACCAGAATCCCAAATCGTGGGTCTTTTGAACAAACTTCAAAGTTAAATAACCCCAGTGTAAGGTTGACAGAAAACGAAAATAACAACCACCAAAACCAAACTCTGATCTCTACACCATAAAGTTGATTTTACAATAGCACACATCAATTGAAGAAACAAATGTTCAGCCGTGCAATTTAGACTGTATTTCCGGTAACATGGGTTACATTTTAAGTTAACAAATATTTAAATTTATTCATTGTTGTCTGCATATAAAAATCGACTTTAATACCCTAGATCAAAGGTATCGTTTTGTTTGCAGACTGGGCGCTAGGGGTGGCACAACGCAGCGATTTTTCACCGTGGCTTCTTTGAATGACGTTTGTATATTTTACTAGTTAAGTGACAGATGGGTTAGGGTTGCCAACTATTTATTGTTCGATTACGTTCAACAGGGCTGCCCCTGAATATCTGACAGTTCAAAATCGGGACGTTGCTCTCTACAGATTAACAGACAATGCTTTCTGTTTCCAAGTTCGGTAGTCGTTTTATTCGACCGAAAAGCAATTTATTTTTATTGTTCCGCGCCTGGTATAAAATTCAATCTATTTATGATGAATGTCAACATGGAAAGTTGACGATTCTATTGGTTATCGATCTTTTCGCGATATTGTCTGACCTTGAAATTTATTAGAAAATAATGGATATCGTATTTTTATAGAATCAATTGTAGATATTATGATGTTTACACACAACTGTACTAGCTCTTTTTACCTTACTGCAAAGCATGGCTATGTATTATCATTTTGATCTAGTCAAAGTTATGAGTATTCACACGTGATTTTTATCTTGAAAGGAGAATTTTTACTTATTAGTTCTAATAAAATGAAACCTAACTCGTATCAAATCATATTACATTTAATTACAACCTACACACCTATTAATAGATCTAAAGAATTTATTAAACGTAACCGAAAGGTACAAATATGCACATATCTATTTCATTCCATAATTTAACATTATTTTTTCTAAAGTTACTAATTATTATTTATATTCTTTTTCCCATCGATTATCAGTACTTCTCACATCTAAAAACACTGAAATAAAAACCACTTCTATTCCAACTTAGCTCTTAAGGTTCATTTTCCCTTGCACATAGTTACTCCGATTGAAACGTCACAATTTAAATTGTTACTTCATTAATATACACTATAATATCTTCACGGCTGTAATGTTTATCATTAAAGCAGGACTATCGATTTCACGGTATATTTAGAATAACCGGAGTTTAAATTGAACTATAATTTTTAATCACGGTCATTATTTAGTTAATGACTTGATTGGTTTGTTACATTCGTTTTAAGTTATCTTTCTATGGATAAGGCGGTTTTAAATTGCTTTTGTTGTAAAACATGGTTTGTGATTTTTGATTTTGAATTAAATAATCATATCATTTCACTTGAAGTTATAAAAATACTATTTTGTTTTGCACATGTTCTTGTTTTGTTTCGAAAACTTATTTTCTATTACGTCCTCAATAATCTAATGACACGTATAAAAATCCAATCAATACTTTCATTAAACAAGATAAGGAAAGTAGAAAACAATAATGTTCACCCACAGATCTTATTTAAATTCTAACAAACGCTAGCAAATTCCCCGTTTGTATACTCTGAAGTAAATGCAAATACACGTGGAAAGATGTCCTCAAAGAATCAAGGAAAGTCTTCCAATCAATTTTAAGTTAGTGTAAAGGAATTTGAACCTTATGGTCATATGGTTTAAGTGAGTTGGTAGGTTATGTTTTGGGATGAATCTCTATGGCACTAATAGTTTTATTTCTATCATTACTTTTGTTATTTAGAGGATAGATTAACACATTACTTTTTTTATTAGTAGATTTTTAAAAGCTTTTAACTACAGATAATATAGAAATTAGAAAAACTATTGAAAAATAATTCAATTTTAGGCAAGTCCGACATTGTTTCTTATATTGAAACTATCGGCATTAAAAACAAGATTCGTTAAAACAAAATACCTGCTTATTTACTTCAGTAAACAAGTACTACTATTAAGACAAATAACGTACCACCTTCGAAGAAAAAATACAACATCTAACCTAAACATACATCTTTAATGTTTCCCATCTCATAAAACGCCCGCCATTATTCTAATCTTCAGCTCAGCGAGTGAAACCGCGGCGCAAGCACTTGTGAGGCAGAACCCGAGATTATTTCACAAAATCACCACTTTCATACATATTCATGGACCACAAAATGTCTTTATACAGGGGGGATACATGTATAAGAGGTATTGTACTTAGTCTGTATTTAGAGGAGTAGGAAATATTCACAAAAACTTAAAAGGCATCATTTTTGCTATGTTTAGGACGGCTTGTTACTGTAAAGGATATAGCAAAGTAAAAGATTTCGCAGAAAAACCGTCTCCAATACCCACAGAAATAATAATAATCAAATTATCCACTGTGCAAAAGAAATGGCGCAACAGACTTTCACACAAAGGTGTCTTAAAACTACAAAATCTTTCACCTACTTTAAATTTTAAAACAGCGAAAAAACTAACCAAAAATCCACATTACCTACAACTTAGCTTCTTTATATTAACCTCATATTGCTACAAAAACCTTAACACACTGAAACGTCACATACTTCCTTTATCACATATCTAGCTCATATTATATCCAATAATCGAAACTCCTAAATCTCATATCTAGCCCATATCACCAAAAATCCAAACTCCTAAAACCAACCTAACAATACAACGCCAAAATCTACAATATTCCTCAACAGAAACTGTTTCGCTTCCCCCCCCCCCCCTCCGTCTCCAAGTCTTGATCCAGCTATCAGTTCCAATTGACTGGTCAGCAATGTCATTACTGGCATTCATTAATTTGACAGTCAGTTTGACAGTCCCAGATATGATTGTCGCCAGCTATTAATGGCGAAATAGTATTATTTCTGGACCATTTGCGTTGTGGAACTGGTTGGGTATACCTGTGTTTATTGTAGGTATCATTTGTTGCATGTTAATTTCGGTGGAAGTATGTTTAAGAAAGCCTTCTATTGGTATTTTCAATTCTTCACATACCTACATACTAAGTTTATAAAATTAAATGCAAAAAAAAAGAAACTCGGACTGCCCGTCGTCCGTGTGTCTGTATCGCTTTTACGGCTAAACCGCTAAACAGATTTTGATGAAACAAAACCACAGACGACTACGTGGTAGGACACGACGGAGATGGAGGGATGAGCTGGATTCCTATATGACTGGTTCATGCTTGCCCTTAATTGAGAAAAATGGAAGGATGGAGGAGGTCTTTGACACACATTGACCTTTGGGACAGCATGGGCTGAAAATAATAATAATAATGGTTTAGAGTAAGTCTTGCGTCATTTACATAGGCAGAGACGAGTGCGAAACTTAGTACAATTGTTACTTTATAAAAGCAGTTTTAAACAAATACAAATAACGAATGATATTTCACACAGCTTTGCATCAAATATTTTGATAAGTTAAATAAATATACGGTGTGTGTTTTAGAATATAATTATTGGTTTGAAAACAAATGCTATCGTATGAACTGAATAAATACTGACTTTAATAAACAGACAAATATTTAATATTACTTAAATATCTGACATTAATTGATCTAAACAGAATGAATAAACTCTACATGCCGATTTTTATTTTCCATCTAATGACTACAAAAAATTCGGTATGTGAATTATTGCATGATTTTTATAACCTAAATAAAAATACTTTAGCTAATAAAATAGGTAAACTATAAGTAGGTAAACCTTGCACGATAAGCCTTTATTATTATATAATAACAATGTAAGCTCTTAAAGCCATGTCAAAACTATGGAAGCAATTATTCAAACCAAATCAATACGAAACCGAAACAAAACAATTGAACAATGAAATAAAAACAATAGCTACTCGATTTCCTATAGATAAAGTAAATAATAACAATGACCTGACCGATTTCGGTTACGATTTATATTATTTTATCAATGGAAACTAGAATCATTTTTAAACACCGGTTTTCGAACAAAGTAGCACTTTGACGACCTCCATGGTCGAGTGACGTACACACCGGTTTTTAGACTGTCATCAGCTCCGAGGTCCCGAGTTCGATCCCCGGAGGGACCAATGTAGAAATTAACTTTTCTCCATTGTCTCGGTTCTAGGTGTTTGTTGTAATTCGTTCCCTTTGAATTCCATTCCACAAGTGCTTTAGCTAACTTTGGGTTCAGAGAAAAGTATGTAATGTTGTGTACATTTATTTATTTTATTTTTCTCCTCCAAAGAGAGGACAGGTACAGAACTAACTGTAAGGATTTTTAGAGACATAAATTAATTAATCCAAGTAATCTAAACTATTGAAGCGCTTTAAATTAGAGGCCAGTAATTAATCAAAATAACTGTAAGGGTACCAATGAATAGGTTTAGCTTTTGACACCGAGTTTCCGTGAAAGGATATATTTGGACCTTTTGGTATTCGTAGGAATATGATTTATTGACTTTAGTCAGGTTTTGTTTAACTAATTGTATAAGGAAATGCTTCAACTATGGGGTTTTGTTTTCGTGTACTGTAAAACCGCATCTAAAAATAAGGTTTAGACAATGATAAAAACGGTTCGTAAATATAGAAGAAATGACGTATCAATGTATATTCAGGTATAAAGCCTGTTCAAACTAAGCCTTATCTTAAATAAAATAGTGTAAAATAGCATTTACTACAGAATACAGTCGAACGCATAACAATAGTAACACCTTGACATAAAAACACGCCTTTATTACAACCACATAAGGTTTAAAATCGCTATTCATTTGTTAGTTCTAACGTGCGTTCGACTATACAATCTCTTGCTCAGAAGTGAATATGCTAAGCCAATTAAAAGTCAATTGTATTCCCTATGGAATACGAGCATATATTAATTAATACAACTTTAGTTGAGATATGTCATGTAAGTATGTTATGAACTAAGTTAAGTTAGTCATGGACTTTCATTTAATTATGTACTGAAGTTAAACTTACTTTTTGTCTGTGTATTATACACTTACACAATAGGAGTTATTTTTCATTGCATAATAGATTTTTTTTCTGCTTTTGTAAGTCATGTTCAAGCTGTCTCAAACTAAACAAAAAAATTGCGTTTATTATAGGTTGTTAAGTTTTAAATTGTAGGTGTTAAGTTTCAAAATCATACTTATTCCAGTGACAAAATATGAATGCCCTGACATATCAATAACGCTTCGAAAGTAAAGACAAAATAGTAGAAGCCTTCTTCAGAGCAACCTATAAGATTCCTCTGTAATTAGCCCTAACTATACAAGTCCAAAAACTCATCCAAAAATTTCTATATATCTACACATGTACATAGGAATCCTAGAACAAGCTAACACAATAAACAGAAGCTACCAAGACAAATGAACAATCGCAAGGCAAATGCTCACATACCTAATACAACCGGAATACATCGCAACTGTAGAATCGTTTAATATGCAACACATTGCTCAGTCAGATAGCAACGAACCACACCGTGTTGTACTAAGCAAGCAATGTAAATAGGATACGTAATAATGCTCATACTGTGGAGTGTAAAATAGTGATGGCAATGGAGTATTTCATTTTTTAGCCTCCAACACGTTTGTTTTTATAATTATGTTTAATGTGTTTATCTGTGTCGCCGTAGCTCTTAAATGGGTGAACCGACTGTGATGTGATGTGTTTCTGATTTGATGAGGTCTTATTTTAACGTGTACTACGAATATATATATATATTATTTTATATTTATATATATATATTATTAATCAGGAAAGATACAGAATATTATTTTTACTAGCCTATACTGTCCCACAGCTGGGCAAAGGCTTCCCCCAAGTCCTTCCATACACAGAAATATACTTTACCTAAATTTATAGCTGTATAAACCATTTTACAAGTCAAATTAAACATCTCTATTAAAATTTAATATTAAATCCAAGTTAACAGTTAATAAACTTTCATAGTCATTTATCATGCAATATTGTAATATTAATTTACTTCTATAAACCAATCTATTCAGTCATTAAACTTATTTCTAATCAATGCTCAATGAACCAGAATAATTTATTTATATTTAAAATCGTTTGAATCAAACCATTTGAGTAAAACGTTAAGGGAACAACCCTAACAGACAGCCAATCAGAGAAACGTACGACCATGGCATCCTAATTATTGCAAGTTATGCATTTGTACCTTATTCTTTGGACATAGAGTGCATTTTCGTGTAGCATTGTGGGACGTTTTCTGCATAGATTAAACAATATTGAAGTCAGTGTCATTCGGGGTTGAAATGTTTACTACTGTCTTAAGAATCGTTATTCTTGTCTTACATGTTAATCGGGGTTTAAGAGGAAATCGATTTATCTTCATTTTCATTATATTTTTAACCGTCTTCAAAACGAGGAGGTTGTCAATTCTCTTGTATGGTTTCTTTTGTATGTTATGTTATACCTTCAGCAAGAGTATTTTTTTACTCTTATGCTTTTTTATACTTAAAATACCTGCAATTTTACAGTTAAAGACAGAAAATGTATTTAATACTTCGATATATGTAATTATTATAAGTATTTGTCACTTGACAGTATGTTTTGTAGTTAGGTATACATAGAACCAAGTTTTAACTAAAACCTTCTTTAGCTTACTTCAGTCGTTGTAAAACTTTTTTACTATTTTCTTCAGCTTTCAGTGTAACTAGATGCAAAATGTTTCCACAGTTAGACAGGGATTTTGGGATCTCGTAGACAGACAGGCTTCAAGATGGAAAATGGATAGTTTTGTTCAGAGATTTTGTTCGAAAACTTCTATTTAAACGAAGATAGAAGTTTGTAAACATATTTAAATCTAAGTTTTAGTTTATTACCTACGTTAAACATACCAAAAAATTATGTACAGAGACGAACTTGTTTTTTTTTTATGTACAAAGTTGAGCTGAACTGGGAATTGAGTTATGTTGATGTGTTTTATATCATCATAGATGTTTTCTCTTTTATTATTCGACACTACTAATCCACAGCGCCACAGCTCCACATTAAAATTCACCCTTAATTTCCCATATATCATCCACATCCTTTATGTTACGTTTTTGAATTTCGCACATAATAGGGCTACCTTAAAGCCTCCGAAGGGTACGTTTACGGGCTGTAGTCCTTTCCGGATGCCATGTTTCAGCCGTTAAACTACGCACGTGAATTCGCTTGGATCCGTTTCCGGTGCTACTGCTATAAATTGGCCGGTTTGAAAGCGGCGCTTCTCACAATAAAGATGGCGACTGTAGAAGGTTTTGACGGTTGGTTTTTGTTTTTTTTTGTGATAGGTGCTAGGCTGGATATAGAACTAGGAAATCTAATTTTCCAAATGTTATGTAGGTAACAGTAACGACTATAAGATACCTACAGATTTAGACTTATAAAAAGCTTTTGGAAATGGAATGAACAATACACGAGAGAAGCATTTTTGTCAGCAGGAAAGCTGGTCAGTGTTAAAAACTTTAACATCTAATATTAATAACCATATAATAGAAAACCTGTGATTTGTACCAACCTCTTCTAAAAGCAAAATCAATTTTACATTTACATTTTACTAAGAACTAAAACAAATAAAATATAGAAATAAGCATCCGAACTTTACACCAAGCCCATTACAAGCCCTCACCAAAGTGGTCGTGTTATAGTTTTATACAAAAGTGAGTTATACATTTTTATACAAAGATGGCGGTGTACGGATCCCGCGGATTATGTGATACCGAACCCTAAGGGTTACCTGTCAAGTGTTTTGTTTTTATGTTCACTGAACAAACATATCTGCTGATTTGTGAAACGTTTTTCTTTCATATTTTTCGATATGAAAAATTTGTAAGACGTTGGATTTTTGTAGAATATTTGATATTGTTTTGTATGGTATATTTAAGTTTTACAAGTAAATAATAGGTTTACGTTATGGAAATACTGAAATAATAGAAACTTTGTAAAAGTGAAATTATTGAGACCTATTATAAACTTCTTTCAATGTAATTTTTTTGTTGTTTTTGTAAACAAATGATTAACAGATTTGATGTTTTCGTTCGATAAAATATTTTATTTCTCATATTGGATGTATCAAAGTACCTATCTATTTGTTAAGTAATAAATCATTCAATCAATAAAAGATTTCCCTTTCTAGAGCAATTCGAAAACACCTAAACCACAATTCAAGATAAAACCCTAAAATCTCAATCTTGAAACTAACAAATGTAATAAAAATAGTATCTATGGAATAAAATCTAGAATTTCTAGCTGAAATCTTATTCTATGCTAATGTGTGAATCAATCTTAGACAGAACTTATTTCAGGCACGTAGTTTAGACAGCAAATAGATGTTAGAATGAGGATTTTATTCAGCCAAAGTGGAGTATTATTCTTAGGAATTAGGTGCTTATGATAAGGTAGACAAAGAAAAGAGAGAAAGAGTTTTCTCGTATTATGGGGATAAGATGGGAGGAAGTATCATGGTATATTTCTTGGAGTCATGATCGTTGTTTGTTTTAATTTAGATGTATTTTGACGATGTGTCTCTTTGTTGGGTGTAAGTTTCAAAACGACTAAATGGATTTCAGTAAAACTTTGCAAATCTAAATATGTAGTAAGGAGTGTAAAGATTTTGTTACCGCAATTAAACGTCCTAATTTTACTTTATCCAATTAAAATAAATATTTAATTACACCTAGTTTAGAGCAATGCATTATTACTAATAATTCTTGAATAAAGTTTCGAACGCAGGTGTACCAAAAAGGTTTAAACCATGATGGTTTAAACCTTCAACAAAATAAACTTAAGCTCCAAAAACTTCTTTAAAACCAATAGCACGAATTTCATATTAATCGGATTAAAACACTCAATAAAATGTGCCACGTGTTTAAATTGTACCCCATATTTTAGAGGAGGGTTAAAAGTGGCGTCTAAGGGGTTAAACCACACATAGGCTGTGACGTAACGCGGCAGTGTAAGGGTTAACGTACTTGAACATTTTGCATACAAATGACAGATGCGCAGATTTGTGTCGAGAGAATTGGAGATATTTTGGTCTGGTTGGATTTAATATTGTAATACTTGGATTGAAATAGACTTAAATAATAATAGTATACCTAGTGTATTTAGATGTGTGGTGTGAAGTCTTTATTCGAAATGACAGTGGATTTTTATAAAATTAACGCAGATTTTGTATTTTCGTACCAAAAAGAACAGTTGTAAAGATCTCAAAAGATTGCTAAGCGTAGTGGCTTAGTAATCTTTTGAGATCTTTACAACTCACATTTAAAATTAAAAGTGAGTTTTCCATTTTATGTTATCATCTATAACGTTATTAGATCAATTTAATCACCATTTCATCATAGATAAATCCGTCATTTAACTGCTTGAAAGACGCAACCTGTATAATAATTAAAATCAAGGGTTAACGCCCTCCTATTTAAACCATAAAACTGATCACAACCAAAATCAGCTTAACCCAAAATACCTACATAGTTATATACTATACAAAATCCAAAGACAAACTTTAACCTGAAATTCATCCATTGTCCAGACAATGCTATCTATTAATCATAGAACCAAAATATCACGATTATAGGGCCAACCCTAAGGAATGAATACCAAAGAATCGGTATAATAAATTTCAAATATTAGTTACACCTCAGCCTACAAGTGCTATTAAAATGATAATCAAAAACCAACCAATCAAAATTAAACCCAACTTCTTTCACTTAAAGTTGAATTTTGTTTGTTGGGTACAACAATGGGAGTTCAGTCACCCCAACGTAGGGGTGAAAATCTATTGTTTTGAGTTTAGTTATCGGTGTTAAAATTATACTATAAAGAGATAGTTCACTTGATTAGGTTATTGTAAAAACCACTTCTGTTTGTGGTTTTGGGAGAATGAATAACAATCCAATTTGTGTAGGCACTTACTTTAGGTGTAATAATGACTATCTGATTGACACTGTGGGTGAAAACTGTCTTTCCAAATAAGATTGGTATTTATATTTATAATCACAAAAAGTACATACTGAATTCTGCAAGTTTTTCAACAACGAAGAATTATGAGCATATTGCGACTTACTTTTTGACAGAAAAATATAAATATTTCTTTATTAGTATGTATAGAAGCAATATGCCTTTGCCGAGCAGTGGAAAATAGTACGTGCTTATAATTTTTCTAAACATGTGTTCTTATAACAGAAATAAATATCTCTTCCTTTGTCCAATTTACAGATTTAACACCTCAAATAACTTTTCAAGAACAATTAAAAAGAATTTAATTGCAACAAATCTCAAAAATCTAAACCCCTTGAATACCACACCATAATTAACACGCAGTAATTAGCATTCCAGCAAGAAAGCATTCGATACATTCGATCGTAACATGGCTGTGACAAAATATTTGCTGAATGCCGACTCGATACCAAATACTCGATCAAATACCAAACCTACATGGATTGTAAGGGCATTCATATTATCCGATACGATATTTGTATCGAATACGATTCGATATCGGTATCAAATATCGATACGATATCGGAACGGGAAAAAGCTAAATATAAAACTTGTATGTATGGTCCGGAATTACAGAATGCTTTACTGATACATGTAAATTCTTCTTGATTTGCATGGGAATTGTATAATTAATTTTATCCTAGCGTCATAAACAGTTTTGTATGATACTATTCGTTTACAGAACAAATCAGCGATGGTAATTTATTTGTGTTTAGTAAATTCTTTGCCACATTTAAGTTACATTTTCCTGTTGATCAACACCTGTCAGGAACGCATTCGCTCAGTGGCTGGACTATACCTGTATATGGAATATACTGTCTTAAAGATATCGGTTTCCAAGTTTCATACATTTTATTTACCCCGATATCGTATCGGAGTATTTGAAAACGCTTTTGAGTCCGAATATGGGTACCATTTAAGGAATAGCTTTTGGAATTTTCGAATTGTGTTGTTTGTGATCAGAAATGCTGCTTATTGAAATAGTATTTATTGTTATTTTGTGATTAATGTCTTGTTAGCATTACAAATGTGAACAGAGTGTGTCTTATGAATTTGATATAATTATGGACCTACTCAAAGTATCAGACTATCATAAATGACACAAAAGCTTATTTTGACTGAAAATATGTGTCATCATCTATGCAGTGTTTTTCTTAATGAAAGTTAACTCAAACTCAATAACATTCATATGGTATTCAGAAATTGACATACAACCTATTTTAAATAGAAAACGACGGTACACAAGTCTTTAGTTCCTCAAAAGGCTTTCTCAAAGATTTTCTAACAGTCCAAGACACAAAAGTATCATAAAACATTAATATCTAAAGGTATTTTCAACCGTTACTCATAACACATGCTTTCAAAAGGTTTACGTTGGCTCGCCATTACGAAAACAATAAAATAACTAAATTCAATTGAGTAACAACTTGTGAAAGATTGCAAACATTTAATATTTTCTAACGGGTTGAGTCGAAGTAACTTCGCATTTGAAGGGTTAGGGACTTGAAGGACAAGCTTGTACTAACTTTAACCCTTTCATTGCCACCTAACTATGTATTAAGTAATATCTCTAGACAGTAGTTAGTATACCTCGATATATCTATTCTCTATGCGTTCGTTGTGTTTTTACTAATTATTTAAAAACTTCAAGAAAATTCTTGCTCTTATTGTTCAATGTTATTGGCACATAACTTTAACTATCGTGAAAGGTAGCATGGAGAATATAAGTGTACTTACTTATCTTATAGAACATCTACAATCAAGCTTATTTTAGCCAAAAATTACCGAAAGACAGTGTGTTGTGTTTTATATAAATATATTATTATGGCATCGCAATAATAAGCCCGAAGATATATTATATTATACAACTCTGCTGTAGACGATGCGAATATGTATTACATTGACATGTTTGATCGATTAATGCAAGGTAGCAATGCACATTAATAATCCAGCCTATAAGCGTCTCACTGCTGGGCACAGGCCTCTTCCCATATAGAGAAGGCACGAGCATTGATCACCACGCTTGCTCTTGGCAGATTAGCGATTTCAGATCCCAAATTTTTGGAATGCAGGTTTGTTCACGATATTTTCCTTAACCGTTTGTCAGAAGTGTCTTAGAATAATTAAGAAAGTACATATAACTTTGAGAGCCACATTGGTACTTGCCTGGGTTCGAACCAGCAATGGACATTACCCACACTTTATTTCACGTACCATCAGAATTAACCTAATATTACTTACATCCAATATCTCTCCACATGTAATGAAATCAATAGATATAGCCTGAAGCCAATCCAATATAAGGTCAAAACTAAATAATCAAATACGCAATATTTACAATAAAATACGTGGATACATGCCGCATCCATTATGGCACAGCTTAATGGGGGTCAGTGGAGGAAAGCCTGGTAATTGCACCCCCGGGCACCGAACCTGCTACTGTGCGGTAGGTATATCATTGCTTAGTCAAGCTATTGGGTATCAATATTCTAGTTTATGAGGTATGGTTTGCACTCGGTTTTAGTTTTCGTTAATATTTGTTGTGTTTAATACGTATTAACTTACGTTTTTTGGTAAAGATAACGAATAAGACTAAGAGTTAAATATAAGGTAATAAATGCATTTTACAATACGTACAATTACGTTGAAATTCCTCCTTTTTCTATGTATTTTTTCTCTATCGGTACACACATCACACTAAAATAGTATACTAAGAATAAAGAACAATGCTTTAAACTTATATTCCAAAATTCCATGCAAAAAATCATCCTTCAAAATATTCGCTTTCACACAAAAATATTTCATATAAAAAGTAAACAAATATCTTAACATCATAAAGGTATGTTTTATCAATACACCCGTATCGTGACACGAATCAATAACGCGGCAGCCCTACCGACATGTCGGCGCGCTTTGATGTTTCACCGAGCGCTGAATTTGACGCCAATTGCTGGAGCTAGGGTTGCCCCCTGCGTTATTTATTCAAATACGTGTATTTGCTCGTATTCAATTGATTGGACATCGTAAGCATAGCTGTGAATGTAGATTTGTGTACGTAATTCTGTGTTGAGACTTGGGATATGTTATATAGTTGGTTGATTTTGATTAGCTAAGGAATTTCAATTACACCTGGCAGATACTATGCCAAACACATCTTAAATTTTGACAAAATTTTAGTCATTCTGTTGCATTTTGCTGTGACATGTTTTTATAACAAGGATTATAGAATTCGGACAAACAAAACTGGGGAAAAATCTGTTAAATCCTTCCATTATAAATAAATACCTATTTTGTGAGGAAGCTACATTAAAAATGGATGAGATATATTGCCACATGTTATTAAACCCTGTTAGCCATCTTAAGATAATTATGAGCTTAAATAGATTAAATTTTGTCCATAACGGTTTGATCTAATCTAAACAAACTATTAAACATATATTATACTACTCATGTGTTTACAACAAAAATCATACTTTCCCATGAAAACTAATAATTTAGGCGCCAACGAAAACCAACACTTATGTCAATTACAATAAAACTCAAAATTATTTGAACGACAAATTGAACTAATTATTTAGTAACCGATTTTGAAGTTATGGAATATAGAACTTATGGTATTGACAATAAATCTCAAAATCATTTAACTGATTGAACTAACAACATAATCACAGTAGATAATCGTAGTCTTTTTACATGTGTTGTTTAAAAATATCCGTCTTAAAAGACGCATGTCCTAGCTATTAAAGTTTCCTTTTTTTCGTCTGTCCTCTTTAAATTGGCTGCGACATACACAAACCAACTATCTGTATAAACAAAGAAATTTGGACTGTATTTGTAGAGAGTTAGGGTATGTTTTTGTTTGGGGTGATAAACAAAAAGATTGACATATGGTAACTTGTTTCTTTTTTATGGTCATTTTCCAGGCAATCTATATTTTGCCGAAGTAATGAGGGGGAATAAGTTGGAAGACGGATTGTCTGACTCAATGGTATACTTTTTAGGTAAGGTAAGGATAATTTATTCCATGTATATTAAATACTTTCTTATAGGATTAGGAAGCTATTACGAAGATTGAATGGAATTTCTTAGAAATAAGGACCTTTCTTTGTCGATTACGGATAAATTAATAAGACGAAATCTTGTTGAGCCCAGCTGATCAAATATGGTGGAGGATATTGCGAATGATCGATTAAACCTCTAATGAAGGGATTTAGGTCATCAAGATAGGAATTCAGAATAGGCAGAAAATATTTTCACTAGATAATTTGCTGTCACAAGTAAAAAATCAAAATAATATTTAAAATAATTTACAAAATTGAAACATCACTTAGCTCACTACAAAATACATTGTTTCCTACTTTTACTATTTTCAAAACAAAAGCATACAGTGGAACAAAAAACCTCCTTTTTGAGGTCGCGTAATGATCGCAACCCAAAAAATTAATAACCGCGTAATACTTACTACTAAGCAGAATAAAAATATCTCAGTATCATCTTCATTATTATTAAAGCAAAACATACACCGTGTGACAAAGCATTAAAAAACTAATGCGGTCTCAATTATCTATCTGCGGGTACTAATAACCTCAAAAAATCTCTAAATGAAGATTAATTTCGACATAAGGGCGTGAAATCTTCACGACTATATCAAAATTACAAGCAGATCAAATTTGAGAGCCCTTCAAGAATGAGGATGGTTAAATGTAGGAGACAGATGTCATCTTGTCTTCTCAAAGTTTCGTTAAATTTGATTCGGGTTTTAAATATTAATAACATTTAAGTAATCATTTAGCTTTTGCTTTGTTTCAGGATGATTGTTAATTAAAATCCTACTTCTTTGTTGGTAGTTATCCTAATTGTAATTTTAGAAGATGTCACGAAAAAAAAAATTTTAAGTATTGTAAAAATAAACAATAAGCGATAAATAAGTGTCTTATATATGGCTATAAATGAAGGGTGAAGTAACGTATTCGTCTATTACTTACCCTGTATAAAACAAAAAACTTGGCCTTCTTTTCATTTCTTATTACCTGAATTAAAATTTTAGACTTGGCTTGCCCACAATCTATTCAAATTTTTATGCTTTTTGAAAGACACCATAACGCTATCTACAATCAATTCCAACACATACAAAATAACTTTCTTCACTAAAAAGGTACCGAAAATGGTTACGAACTCAATGGGGCCATGATTAAGAAATATCGAGCAAAAGCGTGGAGAATCGATGGTAATTGTTACAAATGGTGCCATGGGTTTTAAGGCAACGCTAGCTATACCCCATGGTATAGTGTATGGTGGCAGCGTATTTATTTGTGGAAATAATGGTTTCATACTCTTTTTTGTTGGTTGGATGTTTGTTTTGATGATAGTGTCTAGTATGCCTAAACATGTTTATGATTTTTTAATAAATAATGATAGCTAAACATCAAAGTTGTCTTTTGAGCCAAAAATTTAATTAATTTTGCAGCTGAAAAATTGCAGCGAAATTAATCCTCAAACATTCTTGAATAACAATAGATTTTCTTAGACAAAGTCGCGGGAGATATAATAGTCTATAGCAAAAGACCCTTCGTTAATTTTGTGCACAATAAATCTCATATATTGTCGCTTTAAAAATAATTACCTTATTTAGGGGAACATTAAGAATTGAAAATAATAATTACAGCTAGTAACTGTCAAACTGAAGGACAATAGCTTTATTTATGAAAAAAGCCGTTTCGTTATGTCTTGTAACAGTGTCCAAAACTTAAAAATCAATGCGGACAACATCACATACATTGCTCTGAACCCAAAGTAAGTAGCTAAAGCACTTGTGTTATGTAATTCAGAAACAACGAAGTTACCACCAACACATAGACCAGAGGCAACGTATAAAAGAGATTTTCTACTTTGACCCGTCCGGGGATCGAACCCGGGACCTCAGAGCTAGCGACGTCTTGAAACCACGGAGGTCGTCATTGACAGAGTCAGTCATTACATTACTAATCACTCGATTAAACAATTACAAAACTGAACTTGGCTACACCACCTACATTTTTACAACTTCGATATTCTATAAAATAATATTAAACAGTTTAATTTCAAGCTGTCACTCCATTTTCGACCTTATTGTGTTCCAAATGTTTTAATTTCCGATAACATTTTCCGAAGCGACATCCATTTCAGCGAATTGATGTTTAAATCTTGTTTTTCGTCCGTCGCACTGTGACAATCAATATTCAATAGGAAATTAATATTCTGGCTTTTTATTATGTTGTAAATGTTCTTGATGAAGTTCGTAAAATCATCGTGTATCAGTTAAATAACGCTAAATATAAATTAAGCTATACTTTCTCAACTGTGGTCCAGTTAGATTTCAATATATTTGAAACGAAAAATAAAAAAGATTAATTAAGGATTTTATATCGATAACTTACAGACAGACTTCAGACTTTGATTCAGCTTGTTAGATAGTTTACCTGTAAACAAAAAGAAAACTCTTGTTAATAAAATATTTTTATCTGTAAAACTATATTTATTCTGCCCTAAGATTATACGTTATGCAACACATACTTATTGATATCATGTGTTAACTAAATAAGCATAAGTTTAATACTCAAAAAACATAACACATAGTTACAATATAGAAATGGGAATACCTATATTTAAGTAAAATCAAGTATTATTAATACTCAACTTGGCTTAACAACTGCTAAGATTGAAAAACAAAAGAAAAAAAGATCCATTGTTACTAGCCTTGCAATTATAAATGTTTAAGTTCATGTTGCAATATTTCTTATCACGCGTACGTAATGTAATCCAGTGATTACATAATAATTATGTATAATAATACTGCTTTTAAATGGTGGTTTTACGATACAATTGAGGCCTGGTTTAGACGATGCGAGGAATATCGTGCGAGTTGCTGTACACTGCGGCACTTGCACTGTATGTTGTTGTAAGTGATCTATTATCGACGGCAATGTACTACAACTTGTACGATTTTTCTCGCATAATCTAAACAAGTCATAACTAAGATCTTAAATGGGTTGTTGCTTTTTGATGTCTTAACAAAGTATCGTTTTCAGTTCCTCGACATTTTTTAAATGCCTTTGGTTTTTCTTCAGAAAGAGCATTTTGTTTTCACTTCACAATATATTATGTATGGATTGTTAGGTCCTTCGTGACCTTATACCTGCACGATTGACCATTTAATGCAAGCTATTGACAAGGCAGTAGTGTTATTCTGTAACATTAATTTCGTATCTCGACAGCGGAATCCGCGGTGAGATGTAAAAACATTTTCTCAAATTTGAATTCTAAATCAAGGCCAATTGGGATCACTTTTGAAATGAGCTTTATCGTCACTCAGGTGTAGCTCGACATCGAAATTATTTACAGAATAGACGTACAGTTCTCGAAGCAGAATCTTAGGCCGACACAATCTAAAAAGAAGAAGAAGTTAGATCCAAACCAAAGTTAAGCTTATTCTTTCTTGAATACACCTTGATACGTACTCCTTATTACTTAGTTAATAGGTAATGATAGCCCCTGTTAACACCACAGGCTATACCTAGGTATAACTTAGGTACAAGTCAGGCTAGGTGGTAACAGACCCTCCACATAAAATACCAGTATTCAGCAGTATCCGGTGAGACTAAAACCAGGCCCTATCCTTGGGAAAGGTCTAGACATAACAAGTATATAATTAATTAATTTAACTGGAAATGTTGCTTAGATTCTTTTTATTCAGAAATGTGTTACCGTGACTAATTACTTGCTAAATAGAGTTTAAAGTGCTTCTGTTAAGGTAGAGTGCTCATACAATGTCGGGGTTAGTTGCAAAAGAGAATTAGCTCTTTTATTTGCAAGTTGGTTCAATTACTTATAAGTGGTCATGGTGTGGATGTCTTATTACAGAAGGCCTTTTATTTTCAACTTTTTGGTACACATAGGTAACTTTTATGCACTGATGTGTGGGTGCCTATTTAAGTAAAATTGCTGATACAAAGGTGAGTAATAAAACTTTGTTTTCAACCGGCAGTATGTAATTATCAATAACATGTAGACAAATGAATACATGTTTATTGATAATTACATACTGCCGTACTCAAAGATTTAATGATTACTTAAGACATTTCATATTATATATTTAAATAAGCAAGTTTTGACTTCTAAAAGTTAGCTCACTTATAATTTTAAGGGTTTCCTTAGTATCGATTTAAATAAGTTAATTCTCAGACCTTTAAGCACGACAGATAGATAATGTAAATTTATTAATTTATCTATACTTATAATGCCTCATATTTATGCAGGAGACTTTATTTATTTCTCTTTATGATTTAAACTATGGAGTTTCTAGCCGGCTCTTCTTCATAGGAAAGACACTTTGGAACCGAGCAACTAGAATCAGTAGAGTTAACGTAACGTTTCTTGAGCGCCTTTTTTTTGGTTTATAAGAAATAAAAACATTTTGATTTTATTTTATTTGAAACCACTGTCACAACTCACACACAAGTTTCAAATATTAAACCTACATGATAAGTTATAAGGATTAATGTAACCACAAACTAACATCCAATAGTTACTTAACCACAAAGTTTAGTAAAACAAAATCTTCTTAGGTCAAAGGCTTTGCCGCACTTTGACTTTCAGTTTAATTTGACAAAGTTCCACTTCGGCTTAGGAACTGCGGTTTGACCGTATAGGATGCTAAGATATAGTAATTACGTTGCTTTGCAGATTTATTAGGTATAGGTGAAGATACATGTATTTTGAGTTTTATATGGATATAATAGTACCTAACTATTTTTGTTAACCTTTCGTGTGCCTTAAGTTACACAGTTCGATATAAGAAAAAAAATATAAAAATCATTTTTAAGTCGGACAGTTACACTTCAGGGTTTGGTCAGGATTGGTCGATAAATGACCAACCCTTATGTAATAATATCCTTTATAACACTTATCTGTAAGATCTTTGTTTTTGACGCCTACCTATGTTTTACAAATAATAAAATGATTATGATTATGATAGCCCTTCACAATTAACTTAGGCCTTACACCTAACACTATTCGATAAAGATGTCCAATCACTAAAATTATTTACTATCACACAGTTTTATTTTATCTAAAGGAAATACCCCCTTTGTCCTCTCCTCCCTGAGTTCAAAATAATATTAAAAAAACTACTAGAAACTCGCAAACAGTATAAAAAACGAATTACAGTAAGTAAATTTACAGTGCGAAGCTATGAAAATCATCAATACACAAGACAGGCCATATTTTAACTTGCTTGCAAAGAGGGTAGGTAAAGGTGTTTATAGGGCTGTGCCGAGAAATAAATCTAAAATATTAATTTACTGTTTTTGTTGCAAAATATGATAGCATGTAATGTATATTATGTGTCTTATAAATAATTATTAAATATATGTTCAGTTATGAGCAACAAATCGCTTTGTTATATAATCTACGATTTTTATATAATCAGCTGAATAAATAAAAAATATCGTAGATGTAACAAATAAATTGTTACATAAAACTTTTTATAAATAAGCAACTAGTCATTAATTAGCATTAAGACGCAACAGCAGTTAGTCTATAAATAACCGTCAGCAAGTGATACTTAACCTAACCTCAAACTTTACATACTTTGAACTAAGATAATTCAGCATAGATAATATCTAATGTACAACAATAACTGAAATACTACCGTATCACGCACACTCTGATCTTAAGATAAGCACCTCATTTGCTAAATTGCACCGGTAGCACTAGCACTCAAGAATTCATACGTAATCATACACTCATACAAACCATGAAATACATAAACAACCGATTTGAATGGCAATTGACGGTTTTCAAACTTTATGGTACAATTTTGTGGCAACCCTAGTTTTGTACAGTCAACAACAAAAATGTTAACAGAATTATCTATACAAAAAATAAAAAGTACAATAATTTTGGCTATATTTATCGATTGAGGCAATTCGAAGTCTGCGGGACAGCTAGTTAGCTATACTTTTTTTGCCCTTTTTTTCTGACGGTTCACAAAACCGACCGAAACCCAAACAAAACGAAAAACTCGAAAAGTAACAAACATTATAAATAAACAGTACTTCTACAAAAAGCGTTAAAAATGTATTTTCAAATTAAATGCCTTTCCTAACTACAGAAATGGTAGAGCACCGGCGAGTTCCGGCTATCCATCATGAGAACGGTTCCTGAACGTAATCGAGGAGGGGGGGGACCTGGGTGAAGGGGGGAAGGGGGTAATGCTCCACCGAAGTACCTTTTCCATTGTAGCCGAGTATTGACAACATTTCTCACTGCAATGAATTACTGAAGTGGAATCAGGGATATGTTTTCTTTTGTGTTTTAAATCGTGGATGTTATGGAGTGCTTTCTGAGCTGCTGCTGCTTTTTTTATTTACAGGTAGATTTAAAATGTTGGTAGTATACAAGCTCTTTGTTATAGAAGCAAAATATTACCATTTCATTTCACCTCTGGTAACTTTTGGACTTGTAATCCTAAAAATACGGAATTTAATGATATCGAGATTTAATTTTTTACTTTCTTCATAATATTTTTTTAACATAGGTATAGATAGATATACACGAAAAAAAAAGAAACATCCTGACATACACTGACAGCATATGTGTAAGCCAGAGCAGACGAAAAACTCGTTAAATTCATAACACGCCTACAAAGGCATACAAGAAAACTGTTCAACCATTACATTACAGGATTCCCTTAAAACAATAGCTGTTTTAGCGGAGCTCTAATTCACTAAGATTTATGTACACAGCATCCGGACCAGACATTCAATTACCATCTGATTACCGCCTTTGTTGGCTGATGACTTCGACTGTACTGTGACGTCATGATTGATGCTGACTGAACTTTGGTGATGACTGTACTTTATTGGGGAGGGAATTAGTCGGGTATTTTAGGGATAGTGATATTTAGTGGTCCTGTAGCTTTGATATAAATGTTAGAAACTTATTTAAAAACTTAAATTATTTACAGAATGATACGGTATGTTAAATAAAAATATGCTGGTAAAGCACCTTTAAAAGAATAATAGTAGTAGAGGTTCGAATCCTACCAAAAAGAATATAAAAAAAGATATGTTTTGAGAAATTAATAAAAATTGTGTAGGTTTGGCCATAACAAGTCATACATGAGTTTTGTATCTTTTTATTGTATCCCACTACCGAGCAAAAGCCTTCACAGTTTGTACATTTTGATAAAATATAACATATATATCTATAACACAAAAATCTATAATTATGTACCCATTGGAAAAATCAACAATCAATTCTTATGCAAAGACATTCTATAGTTATTAATTTCTAACAATGAGGCGTTACAAAGCACTTTTCTATGTTAAGATGAAGTTTAACTTTTTATAAAACTGAAATTATATTTAAACATTAATGTGGCTTATACATATAAAGTAATTATAGGGCTTTTGAAAAACTTGCTCGATATACCTACTAGAAAAAATGAGTATGTTGTGTTTTTGTGTAGCTTTCGTGCGACAAATTCATATATTATTTTAGTTTACCTTCGCTATTTGTAGAATGTTTTACCTACACGTAAATAACTTGAGGTTAATTTATTAAATGTTTTCTAACACTAACAACGTGTGACTCACAATATGTTAAACTTTTACTTATTTTAAAAGGAATAAAAGTACTCTGTATAACAATATGAAAAATTACTTTTAATTTCATCATAATAATTCTCACAAAAAATATAACCGACTGCAAATAAGTCTTACATTGGTTTCCTATGGATCCCACTGTCAAAAAACTGAACCAAAATGGAACCACACGGGAAGCATCGTCTATCAAAAAAAAAAAAAGAATCATCATAACCGGTACACCAAGTCAAAAGTTCAGTGTTAAAAAACATAAAAAAAAAACCAGTCGAATTGGGTACCACCTTTTTGAAGTAGGTTAAAAAGGTATCTAACCCTTAAACAATTATCCCTAGATGATTCGCCATAATTATAAGATATCTATAATAGAATGTAAAGAATATCTTCGTAATAACGTCTCATTACTATCTAACTATAATTGACAATTATTAATATACTCTATTCAAATGTATGAATCTTAAGAGTATACATAAGAAACTATAGAGTGAGCCTATCAGAGTTTGAACCGTGAGCACTAGTGTGAACAAGTTTTGTCGTGAAATATGTATGAAGATGGCGCTTGCCGTTTCAAAAAATCTACCTAAAACACTAATATTATCCTAACAATGTCAAAACCATCGATATTTTCGTATATAAGTTTCTCGTTGCGCGAAAATTAACTTAAATCAGTAAACGAATGTAGATCTATGACTAGATACAGACTAAAACTGCTCTCGCTTGGCACAAGGTGAAACTAGCGATGGTAGCAGTCTATGTATATGTTTGGTCTATGGTATGAATCCGACACTTACCATGACTTGTACTTTTATGACAGCGTAATGTAGATAGAAAATTATCATGTACCTGCATTTTCTTAGGCATGCCTTTTATATTGTACTAATGGGTATAAATTATGTGAACAATAAGGTTTAATACAATGGGGTACATTTAATCTTAGGTACAGTTTCAGCGAATATTTCACGAAGAATATTATCGTCATTTATTTAAATTGACACGATTTTAAAATACATACATACATATAATCACGCCTTTTTCCCTTATAGGGGTAGGCAGAGACCACTTCTTTCCACTTGCTACGATCCTTGCACACTTGTTTCGCTTTATCCACTTTCATTATTCCCTTCATACATGCTGTTCGGTTTATGGTACTCTTGACCTGGCATGTTTTCATTCACACTCGCCTTATACACTTTATTCGTCAATCGTTCTTCTTTCGTTCTCTCGACATAGCCAAACCTCCTCAGCATACCTTTCTTAATTTTTGTCTCAACATCCATCATCTGACATACTTCATCCACCTTTCCATGCATTTCTCTTCTTACATTCAACGTAGCGAAGCGGCTCTCCGTGGCCCACTTTTCGCCCCCGCGAGAAACGAGACGTGATGGGTGGCGAACCACATCGCCGCCATTTTGGATAATTAAATTATTTTTTATGAATATCCATTGCGTTCCTGCGGGATAAGGAATTGGGAAAGGATACGTTGGAAAGGATAACAAGGTAGGACGGGTTATAGGATGCTACCATCACGGAGGTACAATGAATGTGACGGCAACAGCTAGGGCAGTCCGGGGTCGCGTACCCGTAGTGGATCTAGCCAGCATTCGGACAGATAACTGGTAGATCCACCCCCTGAACCATTAAAATAAGCTTATAATACGATATTATAAAGTGCTATTTACAAAGAAGTAGCTATCGTCTGCGTTTTGGACTAAATCATTTTTGTAAGTTGAAACTAACTATACCTATACAAAATTTTATCAAAATCGGTTGTGTTTTATCCGTGAAAGGGAAACAGATAGTTAAGAATGCTTTAATCATATTTTTATGGATTATATACTGAAAGTTATACGAAATTTGTGTACGATTTCAACAAACATGGATAAACATCTAGAAGGAGAAATGAAGTTTAATTTTCTAAAAGTATTTTTTTCTATCATTTGTATGAAATCGTTCTAGATAATAATTATATCTTAAAATAACTTGTATTCTATACCTCATCCCAATGATATTTTAATAAACAGATATGTAATACACATACAAAAAAATCGAAAAAAGTTTCCGCGCAGCGCGGCAGCTAGCGAAAGAGATAGCGCGATAAAACCCATAAGAAAAAAAGAGACAAATAGTGTTGTTGTTAATGGCAATACGTCCCAATTAGGACGTTTTCGAGTCTTCACGATTGCACGCTTATAACATATCTGTTTATTAGAATATCATTGCCTCATCCTATCTAAAACAACAATTTATGCATAAACAGTATCAAAATAGCCCACATTAATAATTTGTCACCCATATCTTGGGTGCGTCGTAAATTCATAGAAACTAGGTTAATATTAATAACCATTAAAACTAAAGTTACTGGGAATGTCACCTACATTATGAATGTAACAATGTTAATGCACTTTGTTTATCAATTATTTACTTGTATCGGGTTGTGAACCTAAGACCATTCGATCAAATATTTATGTTATAGTTATGATTACATCGACTTTGGAATAGTCTGGTTCTCAAATTTTATAGATTTTATTATTGCAATTAGATTATAACACATTAAATAGTGTAAGTAGTTTGAAACATGATAAGATAAAACTAGGATGTGACTAGGCAGTTAGAAATGGCATATATGTATCACAAAAAGAAGAGAATTTAATTGTTATGTTTTTGATCCTAGTGAATCAAAAACTAAATTAAATTCTCAAGAACAAGGGAGTTTTACTCTATTTTAAGAGGAAATACCTAAAGCTTTTCAGAGTCAGCCTTTTTAGTTATTTCTTTGTTTCACTTGTGTTTCGAAATCTGTTGCTAAAATTACTACTAACACCCACATACTACACTATACCTTTACCTTTGGCTACATTCCTAGACCAAGCTGGCCCGAGCCGTCCAAACTAGCAATAAAAATATGCCCCTAAATAATAAAAACTTAGATCCAGCCATCCCTTGCTGTTTTGCTTTATTAAGATTGTTAGCAACGCACTAAGTCGAGGTCCGAACCCCGCAGGGGGTGCCCTTAGTAGACGTTGCTAACGTAGTTAGTTTTTCCTATTGCTCTGGCTGGAGGCCTTAAGGTCCTCGCCAAAAGTCCGGTGAAGTCTGCGCTCAGGCTAACTGTAAAGATCTCTATGGGTTCCCTAGTATTTCTATATAAAGTAGATATAAAACCTCGATACTCAACGAAACCAAGATGGCGGACCTTAATTATGTAAATAAGCTCTCGGATGTGACGTCACTTAGTCGACATATAAGAATATTTTATAACTACCCTCTTCGGGTCAATTTTAGCACCTATTTTGTAAGGTCCGAAATTTTTAATACAAAATTAAGGTTTAAGAGGGTACGAATCGAGGCCTGTATGGAAGCCATCATCTTTTGTAAACTCTTTTTATTAATTAGTTGGGTAAACAAAGTACACCTGCGTGCTAATAACTTGAATTGAGGTTGAAATATAAAACCTTAAATAAATACTTAGGCGCAAATACTGGCGAATTTTGGTAACATTTTTGTCACTAAATTCCTCACAAAAGCGTAAGTTATTATAGGTGACAGTTTGTCTAAATCCCTATGACTTAAATCATACTCAAAGCGAAGAAATGTTAAAATAAATCTGATTAATTATAAGTCCACAAAAGCTGTCACATTTTCTTTCAAAGATAAACTATAGTAAAATACTAAAAAAAAATTGAAGAAAGAAATTTGAAGTTTCAATTATCAATTCGCAATGATCATTACTTGTTGTATCTTTGAGGTAAAGTTCATTGACCTTTAACTTATACAGGGTGATATTTTTTCAACAAAAAGATAACTAGCTATATTTTGAGTCCTGACCTACATAGTCGAATTTCAACAAGCCAGTTTTACATGTATGTCTATATTGTCTTTGTATAATATTAAGTTTGATGTTGTGTCCCAGGTGGGGATCTACCGCACTTAAGATGAACGCCTGCATAACAGGAATTATCGTCTCTTTTATGTTTACTGAATTAGTAAGCCTTTGCTGTTACCTGTGATCCCTTGTGGTAGGATATTGCACTTAGTTTTTTGCTGGAATAAAGTCTAATTTTCCATGTCAAAATTTTTGGGTGAAAGTGGTGAAGATATTTTCTATACTCTATAATTTACTTTTCTTTAGTGATAAATTATGACATGATAATATGGTTTACTAAACAGTTCGCATAATATAATAGGATATTTTTATTAAGATCGCAATATTTAACCAATAAATATGTTTTTGGTAAGAAAAATTTAACACGACATTTAATTTGGCCGTTATTTGATCACCCTGTACAATATTCTTGAAATATATTTCTAAACTTTTATATCCTAAGCAATTAGGGAATGTTATAATTTTATATTATTTTAAAAGGTACTGTCTGGAATGTCATCTTAGGAATTTCGAATGTCTTAAGTTTTTAAGATAAAAGTCTTCTGAACATATTTTGGGGATTTTTTCGAAAGCATCTTTTAAATATAAAGCTATTTTCATTAAAATAAATATGTTAAAATATTTGGTCCTTAGAATTCACGTACTTTACGTTATTTAAGGTGATTATGATAAATATTTGGCCTATTTTGTATGTCGACGTTGATACATATTTAATTTTATTCTTCATTTACAAAATAATTTATTATGTTTTAACCGACCACCATTAATTTGTAGACCGATATGTCGTACAACACTCCACAGCGGTTTTACCGTAAAAGAATGTATCTGTTCTCAAATAAATGTCCTTTTCTTACACACTTTAGAGAAGCATTTAAAATCATATAAAACCAAGATCTTTCAGTACATTTTTCATATACTAACTCATAACAAACTTTAATCTACCAATTTGCACTTTTAGTCTTTAAAATAACACAACCATCGACGTATGATATGCATAGACTGCTACTATCGCTAGGTTCCCCTTGTGCCAAGCGAGAGCAGTTTTTAGTCTGATCCTAGTACATTTCGTTTTTCATTTAAGTTAATTTTCGCGCAACGAGAAACTTATATACGAAAATATCGATGGTTTTGACATTGTCAGGATAATATTAGTGTTTTAGATAGATTTTTTGAAACGGCAAGCTCCATCTTCATACATAATTCACGACAACACTTGTTCACACTAGTGCTTACGGTTTAAACTCTGATAGGCTCACTCTATAGTTTCAAATGCAACCTCGTTGAACACAACCAATTAAAAACAACTGCATTCCGAAATGTATTTCTAAGATCTATAAATGATCGTTCCCCACGTACAGAGTTGTCAGCTAGACAAATGGTGATGCAGCTTTGTTCTAGAGATAGCACTGGACAGGACAGATGGAACAGGTACCATCATTTATCTCCTAAATGATGTAGCAAGATGCATTGTTCTAGGTTTACTTTGTTTTTGGTGTCCAGTTATGAGGGATGCGAATTTTTGTAATATAAAAATAACGTGAAATAAAATAATTTTAAGATTCTTCCGTTTTTCTTTCGTGTGTTGAATAAAATAACATGAAACTGTGCTATAGTTAACCTTATGTAAATTTACAAATCTAATACAAGCAAAGAAATGGTTATTATTTGAACTAAAATGAAAATACTACTAGAGATCAATCATTTGAAGCTAGTTAGGTTTTGATACCCAAACGAAACCGTATTAGAATAACTAAACCTTTTAAATAATCATAGAATAATCTTAATATATTTAAGTTTTCAATAAATTAAATATAAATATTCAATCAATAATATTCTTTGTTTTAGGTCAGATATTTTATTCATGTCTTCATAATGTATTCAAAGAAAATTGCTCATTAGAATAAAATTGATGTTTTATTACACTCTTGAGAATACACGAAACAAAGCCTGAAATTAATTATTCATGAATATTTTACAATTACATTTTACTTATATGTCTCTGATTAGGCTCTTGATATTAAATATGACTAAGACTTAAGTATAACAAGAACTTTCCAAACGTTTGGTAGAATCTACTCGTGATCAGAGGGCTGGTTTGTTCCTTGCACAGAGAATTGGCATAGCCATTCAACGTGGCAATGCTGCCAGCCTTCTGGGCACGTTCCCCGCCATTGACAAGGATGAAGATGAGTTCTTTGACGCCGTTTAGTTTTTATTTATGTAAGTTTTAATTTTAGTATAGTTAGTTTGCTCTTATATTAGTTTTAATGGAGTATAACAAGTGATTTAGTTGTAAATACTGCATAAATAAGTTTTAATACAATAGGCTAGTAATGTTATTGTTATTTGAGAAGCATATGTAAGCAGAAATACAATATCTGCGTATATTTTTACATTGCGTAGACGATATTTATAGGCCTACATAAAAGTTACAGTCATTATTACATATGAATAAAGCGGCAAATTGAAATTAGAAACCAAAAGTATTTATGTTAATCCCTGTGACGTCTACTGATGTTAATATTAAAATTATTACACACGAAATAATCTCAAAAAGGGTCCACAAAACAGGCTAAACATTCTGTACCGTTGTTTGTTTGACCTCAACACCCACGCCGCTCCTTTGACCAGCTAACAATACCCGAAATATACCAGCGACAGTATCAGATAACCAAAATATAAAGGAAAGTAACAGACCAAGTATACAGCCTTAATAAATAAGTTTCCACTCAAACTTTCCATCTACATACTCAAAGGTAAAGACGTTTATGAAGCGGGTCCCGCCAACTTCGCCGACACAAACTCCGATCCAAAGGCTCTGTCAAAATATCAAATACACAATGTGGAGCCAAACACCCTGCAACCAACTTTTATTGAGAAATTTAAACACCCATTCAAAGTAATAGCAAAAGTTTGCACCCACCCCTCACCCCCCGCCGTATAAAGGTAACATTAATCACACTGCTATACAAAAACTCACTAATTCAACAAAAGTTTTAAATTACATGAATTTTACACGCCCAGTGTGCCGAAGCACTATAATAGTTGGCCAAAAAACTGACGGTCCGGTCAGACCGTAAATTTCCGAAGTTGTTCTATTCCAGACATCTGCTGTCTCTTTCTGACTTCACCGATTTATAATACCGTCTCAAAGTTTTTCCGAGGGAACCTGCAAGCTAAGCTGCATGCTCCTGTTGAATCATAAAAACGTTTGTCAGCTTGAAACATTGTACCACTTTAACATTTTTTGGAAACGGTACAAACCAAGAAAATTTTATTTTCTAACTTCTGTTGGTTATACTTTGTTTTTGACAAAGTAAGGGCAATTTAATTTAGTTTTTACGGTTGGACGTGTATTTGTTTGTGGCGCGGTTTGTTTGCCTTAGAAATAAAACAAAAACTGAATCCCTGGTGTGTCGGTAGTTTCTTGGAATGCACTTTTGGTAGTGGACGCAGGTGACAATACTCGCGGAACGTGATTTCTTTAGTTTGAACTTTTGTCGAGAGTCGTTACTCCTCCGTACCACTTTGCAGTTTCACGTAACTGTTGTTGGTTTTCGTTTAAATGGAAATATTTTAGATTAAGCTTTTTGAAAGACTTGCGGGTTTTTTGTTATATTTTCCAGTGTGCTCTTTGAGGTACTGAAAGAAAAGTTGATGGATGCGGAAGAAAAATAAAGATTGACCCACATCAAGGTAAAATGGGCCCTGCGATACAAGCTGTAATTACTTTGAAAATTCTTTCACAAAATCCTCGTACAAACATTCTCAACACAAATTATGTTGACTTAGAATTCTATGAAATACCGGAATTCGCGACATTAAGTTATTTCGTATTTAACAAAAGTGGGAACGTTAAACAAAATGACAAGAGGCGGCGAAACTTATAATTGTTGTCGACGCAACTTAGATTGGCTTGACGAAGCAAAACATCTCCAACAATAACTTAGCGATAACTCTAAGTTATATCAAATTAGACGCAGTGGAAATGTCACCAGTAAATTATAACTTCATATTGAATCTATTACTGAAAATTCGTGAAGTTATTTAAGTTGTAATGTTTACTTTATAGGTATGTTTAAATGTTCGATCGGTGATGATTTTATTAGACTAATCGCTAAAAATAACTTAATTGTTATTTCTATTATTGAAATTGATTCTTAAAATTTTGATGGTTCTGTTGGTTTTTAAAATATCTCGAAGCTGCAAGAACTTTAATATCTAACTCAGGTAGAAGACACATTTAACTGATTTGTATGTTTAATAAATGTAGCGTTGTCTATAAATATGTACTCACATTAAAATTGTGCAATTGATGTAGGTATAGTAGAAAGTCTTGATAGTTCTGAATAATTGTACCGTACCTGAAAACAAAAGAATTGGATTATTAATTTTACAAATTAAAAACAGTTTTACGTAGATAGTAATTATAGATTCTTAAAAAGCATTTTCAACAAAAACAATAATTCAAATACCCTTTCAACTTTTTGAAGAAAAGCACATTTTCATAAATCTTTATTTCTTCGCACACGCGTTTGTGTCAAAATTACTTGAAAATTTATTGTTACGAATAACGATTGAGGTTTCGTGTTTCAACAGACAATTTGCTTGCCATACGTAAAAATTACCCCATAATTGTGGGTATTTGAACATACTTGTTGAAGATTTCAAAGATGTTTTATTGTTTTGCTTTCGTGCCAAATATTTATGGCGAACTGTTATTATGGTGTTAAATGCCATTCTTTATTTTTAATGGGAATCGTGCGTATTGTTAGTTATTATCGGGAGTTTTAAGTTTTCGTTTGACATCTGGTAATTGTATATTTCGTTCACTACCAAATTCAATTACTGGCTAAAGTTATGCCTATAATTACGAAAGTTTGTGAAGATACACTTTTTATGGTATACACACTTTAAAACAAAAGACTGGCTGACACTAAAATTTGTATTCTTAATTTTGTTGAATGTTTGACCGAACACTCAAAATGTATTTAGTTTGAGCTGCAGTCAAAATTACGATCTCTGCTTCTCTAAAAAAAAAAAAACAAAATATTTTATTTCAAGTAGGCCTTTTTAAGCTCTTTTAAAACGTTAAATTTACTAACTTTAGTTGCAGGTCAAATGTCATTCCAATGGAGAAGAACCGGCAAAAAACTCCTCTCTGAAATGCTAAGTAACTTATACTATTTAGTGTAATTAAAAAAGTATTTAAAAGTTTTTAGACTCCAAACGGTGACTCAAAAATGTCACAACCTAAAAAATACATAGATAAATAATAATAATAATAAAATTTATTTAAAAATCTCAGCCATACAATTTCCTTAACCTAATAATAAATATAATTTCCTATCACCAGGCTATTTTATTTGGGATACATTAACAAGGATCGGCTGACCTCCAAACTAGGTAGTACCTGTATCTTGGAGGTCAGTAGATTTTCTCTTAATAGGCACAGCCCGTGTGTAGACATTACTATATTCTAATAGAATTGTATTTATGACATTTTAAATTTTATTACATTATATCATAATAAAACATGAAAAAAAAAAATTGCTATTGTTTTTGTTAATCTAATTATTTATAATTAGATGAACAAAAACAACACCCTCATTGTGCCCCGAAAAGCAATAACCCTTTACAGTAGCACCAAAAGTACCGAAACTACTGACTAGTTAAACAGGTAGTGATAAAACGTTAACTATATAAACTTTGACACTAATGTCGAGTGTCAATCCAATTACGTTGACACTGCTGTTCAATTTAAATTTGTTACTGTTTGACAGATTCGGTTTAAGTTTGAAACGTAAAACAACTTTCATTGTTAAGTTGTAACTAAATCTCTAATTATTTAGGCATACACGTAAAACAGAATTTTATCTAGAATAAAAACCGATAAAGTTTATGATTCGAATTGTAACCGTTACGAATCAGTTTGAAAAAAGAACACCTAGACAATCTTAATTTGAAATTCTATTCCAATTTTAGAATGCATTCGAATTCGTTGTTTACAAAATGATTTGTTTTTAATTGAATTGAGATCAAAGAGTATCTTATACAAGTCTATAAATCCAATGAATTGATTTAGTTATTAGCAACAAAAAGCGCAATAAACGTGATATTTTCAACACACCAATAAACTAATCGTGTGAAATCAATGTAACAAGATTTATACGTTTCTATTTGGCAAAGCCCAATAAAAATTGAAAACGAGCTAGCAATAAAATACTAATTTAGTGGGGCGAGGAAAGGGCAGAGACCCGATATTCGCACCTACTGTTAAACGCTAGAGTATAAATGATATATATAGAGCTCACAAAATAAATTCATACAACCTTATGGCCGATCTGCCAATTAGTCAGTATATTTCGTGTCTAAAAATTGACAGAATTATATTTTTATTTGAATAGCTAAACACTGATCGATGGGAGAGCAAAGAATGTACATTTTAAATTAATGTCTACTGGAATTTAAACTCTTTATGATAAAATGAAACTTAAATTGATTTAAAGTAACGTCCTTATTTTGTATGAAACCAGCCATGTTTTTGCTTCAAGTCCGACGAAATCTTTAGTTTTTGTACAGTATAACTACTTGATCACTCAATGGGTCCCTTCTAAATGACAAGAGACATCGCGGTAGGCCAGACGGAGATGGCGGGACGAACTGGAGGCCTTTGATGAGGAGAGGATGACCACGGCCCTAACCAGAGAGAAATGGAAGGAGAGTAGAGAGGCCTTTGCCCTGTAGTGGGACAGAAACGGCTAGGGAAAAAAAGAATCTACTTGATATAATTCATACTTCAATGCCAAATTTTTGCATGCATTTTAGTTCTCCGTATTGAGAAACTTACTTTATGACTTTTGCTTATATTTTACTCGTATTTTATAGCTATGAAAACTAATTAAAAAGCTATTAGATTTATATAGAATTGCTATCAATTTATATTGCTTTTATTAGAGAATTCTATCTACTGAAATTGGTTTTCAATTGATTTGACCTTTGTTATTGTATAAGAGATTATTTAAGTTTGCAATGTGTTGTTTTTGTTTTTTTAGTAATTTGGGAGTGGCCTTCAATGACCAATGGCTGGATTATAAGACACTTAAAATAATAAATAATGTTTAGTTTTGATAATGTGAAGAATAAGCTTCCCGTACTATTGTGTGTACTTATTTATGTGCCAAAAATCACTGCATCCATCTTAACAATTTTAAAATATGTGTTTTACAAATTGTCTCTTAAAAATCTATTATAATTATTTTTGAACATACATTTGAGCAGCAAGAAAATCAAAATTATTTATTTTAGCGATATGAATTTGTAAATAAGAAGGTATATTTTCCATACATACACCATGAGCCTTAAAACAGCGTATAAAAAGCCTAACAATAGAACCTCCACAAAACAATATAATCTATGTATCTGTCTACCAAACTATTGCCCGCCTCGTTACAGACCAGATTAATATTTCGCCACTGTAAATATGTTATACTCGTACGTTGGACAACGCAACTTGTGTGCTACATTGTACAGCCAAATTGTCCAAGTTGCCAACCCTAGGGACTCATACAACGTTAGGGCTGCCCAATTAAAAAAAATGAATTAATTTCGCTCGATAGTGAACGACGAAGCTAATTGGTTGATGTAGTTTTAAATTATAAGCACCATTTGGTTTTGTACGGTTTTTATGAGTTTTATGTCCTGAACTGAGTAGTTTTTATTTTTGTGCTGAAATAATTGGTGTTTTGAAATCAAACTCAAAATTTAAAATAAATGTATGAGTTTTCATATAATTTTGTGGATGATATGTGTGTTGATTCCGACAAACATGCTAATTTAACTAATGAATTCTTGGTTGGATGTTGGTATATGAAATACAAGGTTTGATATAATATAATTCAACTAAATATATCCTTAGAGAGTGCCTCTTAAAGCCGCAATATTAATTGACATTCATTACACACCGCAACGCTTATAATACAATATTTAGCGTGTTGATTGAACCATATTTAAGGTTATGCACCCTTTTAAATTAAGGCAATAGTTATATTTTATGGATTCGTCTGTCAATTTCTTGTTTAAAATTCAGTAGTATGTGTTAATCCGGAATATAAATGTAGTATCATGCTTGTCTACTTCAAAGGGTTAGATGGACTATGAAGTTATTTGCTATCTGATATACTATTTCAGTTTTTTAAGAAACGAATTTTCTCTTTTATTAATCACAGTATATTGATCATGTAATTAAACAATAATTGATACACAACTCAAACTAAATATATAATAGGTAAAACAATATACATAAAATACAATACATGGGTTGTGTTTATCGATGATTTTCATTCGCGTGACAGCCCTATAAAAGACAGGCTAGGGTTGTACATGACGCATAACATGTCGAAGCCAAATTAATTTACAGGTAAATCGCCACTTTCCGAATACTCCAGCGATGTATGAAATTTAATTATTAAACATCGACTTTGAGGGTATTTCGATATTTTAGAGAGCTAAATCTGACATCGGTTTTTTTTTCGACGAAACCGATCATGTTAATAAATATTTATTTTATTATTAGTATTGGTAGATATTTTTTTTTAGCATAAGTAAATATTGAAACATATATTAATGAATTATTGATGGATGAATAATATACATTAAATAGTAAATAACTATCGCAAATGTTTACTGAAAATAAATTAACTGTACAAAATGTGTAGCCTCATTTTTTTATTCCTTTTATGCAATCAAAAATTAAAATATCTATTATATTTAACTCACTAGCTTGTCAGTATTTCGTTAAGTAATTCCATTGAGTTTAATTAGGTAAGCTCTAAAATTAAAATCTAGAATATCCTATTTGAAGTAGTATTTCATAATACATATATGCGCTTATTCTAGACATAATATAAGACCTACTTCCAGACAAATAGGTCCATAAACATTCTTATCAATTAAGTAACGCCAATCAAGACTTACTCATTAATTAGTGCAGGAAGTTATAACTCAATGAAATGATAGATTACTTTAACATTGATAACACCCTTATTACAAGGCAATAAGGTCGATTTTTGCAAGTTTACTACTTGTATACAGTTTGACGCATGTTTTAAAGACTGTAATTTATATAGCGGTATTCAGTAGCAGAATATGGGCGGAACCGGGGTATAAATTATGTCTTATAGAATACAATTAAATAGGGAAATAGAGAGAAAAATAATGGTATCAGTAATTTTTAACCCCGACAAAAAAGAGAGGTGTTAGAAGTTTGTGTGTTTGTTTGTGGCATAGAAGCTCTTAAAGGAATTGACCGATTATGTTTCGGTTTTCTGGTCAGAAAGCTTAGGCGAGATCTTTCTAGAGTTCTAGAGCTTATACCTGATGTATGAAACCTTTCATGTATTATGAAAGCAATAAGCAATTCTAAAATTTGGGTAAATTTTCTAACACAGATTAAAACTAAATAACCGCAATGTCCTGGGAGAAGAATTTATAACAGACTACTTGCCCAGTTTACTGAATTAAACCGTTACATTAAATTATTACAAAGTACTTGCATAAACAAGGTTTTCTCAATACTAACATTCACAATGTAATGCACACTTGTTTACCATCTGAGAAGCCATACCTTAGAATTTGAGACCATAATATATTTCTACGAAAACAAACTCGGCGGTAATTACTAAGAATCATTTGGTATGTAATAAAACATTGTTTCGACCACCCATTGTATTGTATATCTGATTACCTAAATTATTGAGTCATAGCGAAAGATTTGTAGGTAATGACGGATAAAAGAGGAATGCATGTAACAAGAAGATTACAAGTAAAACCTGATGGGTTCGACTAGAAGTTAGATCGATAAGTATAATTAATTACCATCAAGCATACTTATTTTAAGTTAGTATTATTGCGTTAGTGTTTTGCTTTGTTTATAAGATAACATAAAAGAAAACATAACACATCCTTTTTTGGGCAGTCGTTCAAAAAGATATTAATACGAACGTCTTGCAAAGTTAGTTTGTGATCAATATACACGAATTGCTATAGTATAACACCGCAATAGTAACAAATTTTAAAACACTGTAATGCATATGAACGGTAGTTAACATACCTAAAATTGCCCAAAAAAAGATAACATTTCTTCTAACCACAAATCATATAATATACATTAGGTTAGTACTTATTTCACGAGCATATTTTTCTGAAGGACAAAAAAGTCTTAACCTAACCAATTCCACAGGGAATTTCGACGATAATATGAGTGTATTTATGTACCTATTTATAGTCTTAAAGACCCTTTGCTCCCAAGGGTTAGGGGCGGACACACCTGCCCCGATACTTAATAATACGATCTCTCCCCAAAACAATTGAATTTAGCAATTTCCTCCAATTATGTCTTAAGTGTAGCAACTATACCTACTCTAAGATGAATAGACTGGTTTTGAAAGACTCAGTCGCAGGTTCAAATTTGATAAGTGACGTATGTAGATACAAAAATTTGTATTTTGCAACTTTTATTGAGTACGAATAGAAAATGATGGGTTTCAAATCTTCGGTAAACGATCTATTTGGGTTTGACTTCAAGTATAGTATGAATATAAAGCTTCCCATAAAGCAAAATTCAGAGGTTATTTAACATACAAAAAAAACATTTGCTAAACTAAATAATTAAACAAGCTATACGTTACAAGACTTGTTTGTTATCTTTTGAAATATTATATAAAAACATAATCGTATTTAATAATAAATTTCATGACATCAAGAGCAACGTTCCTGTAATTTTAAATAACGTATCTTATGTAACACTACTGTCTCTGTATTCTATGTTTACCCCATTTAAACATATGAAGCACTATATCTCCTAAACAACTGAATGTAGTTTCCTCCAATTATCTGAAGAGTAGCAAGTGTTTGGACTTGAGATAACTTAGTGTTGGTCACTTGTGTTGCCAGTCGAGCAAAGTCGAGCCAGCCGAGTCGAAGTCGAGCCAGTGGAGTCGGTTAAGTCGGATGTATTAAATATGGGTTTGTTACTCGTAATAGCAACTTAATTGGAGTTTAAGTGTCTGTGTGCTGTTGGTTATGATTGTGTTACTAAGACTGGTCTTAAGGAGTACATAGTCCTTGTATAGTAATAGTCACGGCTGTCTCAAGTAAGGAACAGAGGTAACAATGGACTTTCTTCATGATAAGTGAATTTAAAAAAAAAAACGGACACTATTATTGAAGATCTTTGGATGTTATTACAGATTATTCTTTCTTCAAATAGAAAGAGGTCACGTATTCTATAACTATCCACATAATACAATGCATGTTATATACTCTATACATCATACATATATATATATATAAAATCTAGTACCAAAATCAAGCACCAAAGCACCTTTAAAGTTTTCTAAGAAAGCAATAAACAATAACAACACATCACCATCCTTAACAAATAAAACGCAAAGGTGACGATTATCATAAACATAACGCAACTTTACAAACCGAGCCCACGTAAATACTTTAGCAGTACACATAAACTCACATAAGTCTAGCCCAAAATCATATTTACGGGCATACATTCGCACCCAAAAAACTGTATAAATCATAAGTAAGCAGAAACAGGTAAAACAGAGAAATGCAATATTATTCTCGCGGCGTACTAAATCAAACACCTTTGCCGGCCGGATTTATGTGTGAAATAACATACGCAGGGTACCAACCCTGAAAAACTCCATAAAAAGTACCAACTTTTTATGGAGTTTTTAGGGTTCCGTAAGAGTGGTATAAGTTACCACTCTTACGGAACCCTAAAAACCCTATTACTCTTACTTGGCAAAACATTTTTGAGTTTTGACATTGTCATAGGTCCTAATTATGGATGTAATACTAGACAATCAAAGGTATGTATACTTTTTTATTACTCAATTAAATGTAAAACAAGAACAAACACTTGCTGCCAGCCTTCTGAGTACATTTTCCGCCATTGACAAGGATGACGATGAGTTCTTTGACGCGTGTTAGTTTTATTTATTGAAGTAAGATTTAATTTTAGTATACAATATACCTGCTATATGATTACCTGCTATTTATCATGTACTAAATATATGTTTTAGAAAACTATATAAAAAAAAAAAAACTTTTTTTGTCTATATTACTTTGCTCGGTGTATCTTAGAACCTTTAAACTAGACTTTTTGAGACTATGAATTTATATTAACTTTATGTCAAACAACAATAAAGAAATTTAAAATGGCTGCCATGTAACTACATAGTTTTATATCTTGTGTGATGGTACAGAACCCGTTTACGCGAGTCTGACTCGTATTGACCGCTTTTTTGCGTTTTTTTGTCCTTTCTCGTTGTTCCGACTTCCGGACTAATGTGTGGGTAGTCTTGTTTTTCGTTGTGTGACTGAGGCTTTGATTTACTGTATGTTACTCTGTCTATGTAAATTAGAGTTTGGTTTGCGGTGATAATTATTGCCTAACATCACCTAATCTTCTACTATATAAAAGTAAGTCGGGTTTTCTTCCTGACGCTATAACTCTAGAACGCTCGAACCGATTTCCACGGTTTTGCATTCGTTGGATAGGTCTCGGGAGGTTTATAGCAAAGAAAATTCAAGAAAACAAAATTCTTTATCTTTTAATCAACGAAATGTTACATAAAACGAAGCCACCTGGTGGTTCTGGTTCGCCGGGTTTGCTAATAAGTTTATAAAAATAAATATTTGTAAACTAACATTTTTGTTTTTAAGTACCGGAAGTAGCCAGAAAACATATATTTTCTATTTAAATGTCTATGTCTCTATCATCGTAATGCAAAACATGAATTTTAATACGCATCCTACAAAAAGCATAGGTAATAAAAAAGCGATAAAACTTCTAATTAATTACAATCTGAGTTCATGATTTCGTAATCAAACGTGACATGCGCATGATTCGATTACAAGAAACTGGTCAAGACCGTGACGCATCTAGAGATGGATTCCGTAGACATTTATAATCAGATAATTAAATATATATTCGATGTAAAACTAAATTATTATTACAATACACGTTAAGATTTGTCTGTTATTTCAAGTATTTTATATTTTAAGTGTTATATTGAGATTAATTCAAACCCACTTCTTTCCTTCTCCTATTCCTGGCTTTATATGATTTTTTTTTTTCGGTATTGGAGGCTACAGCTGTGACTTGAAAAATAATCATTATTAAGTACTTGTTAACTACATAAAGCCGGAACCCCACCGCTGCGCAGGCTGTGCACGGATGCGTGGCTCACCTCTGCTGCGTGGGGGGGCGTCGGTCTCCGTTTCCACTGCGGCGCACGGACACGGATGTGTCGCTCATACAGCTCATAGCTATGCGTGGGGTACAGTCACGAGCAAAAATATGTAACATAATAATATGCGAAATTGTTAAACGAAATTAGTGAGATTTTTTGTCGAATCTCTTCTGCATCTAGCAATCAATGCATACTGACAGATGATACTTGAAAATAAAATAGTTCAAATATTTTTTTTAATAAAAAAAATATTTTACTTAAAGTCAATATATTATTTTTATAATATAGACAATAGCTCTTCCAAGTAACAATATGATTTAGCTATTGTGTAGTAACATCTGTTTTACTTATTTGTATTATAAATTACTTAGTTCTTACACAAATTATACTTATCACAACTTAAATGTATGTATATATACTAGGAACATTAATTGTACCTCTTATTTATAGTTGATTATTCTTATAATAATTTCTTTAAAATATTATGTGTTTACATATTTTTGCTCGAGACTGTACATAGTCGTGGGTCGCAGAGAAATGGCCGACCCACGCAGCTCGGATGCGTCGCACGGCCGTGGGTTGAGCTACGTTCGTGTGTTTATGACGTCATTTGCTGCGTAGCATGTCCGTGCGCTGCGGTGGAAACGCTCTCATACATTTTGTACTAAAGCGAAGCTGAACACACGTGCACAGCCTCTCCGTGCGCCGCTGTGGGGTTCCGGCTTAATTGTTTTTTAAAACTCAATAACAGCTAATAACCTAGTACGTAGTTAATTATTTAACCACGGAACCCAAAGACAGTAGTAGCGATTGATTACAAACAAATAAACCCACAATAAAACTATAAACTAAAAAACAATTGAATATTCAATTGTTTTGCTTTTTACAGCCCTATGCGAAGCCAGTAAGGGGCAGTGGTGTGTAACGTAACACAATGCTAGGAGCTAAGGGGCAAGCCTTATGAAATATATCTAAAGTTACAGATATATACCTGTTGGTCTAGTTGTTAGTAACTCTGACAGCTTAACCAAACGTCGTGGGTGCGATTACAGGACAGATTTTGGCAGCGATTTAAGATCTGAATTGAGTGGAGAAAGAGTCATATAAATTGTAGGGGTAAGGTACAAAACATGATGGGCACACCGAAGGATGTTCTATCCCTACAATAACCAGGTGTCTATAAAATTTACTGCAGCTGCGGTAAGTCATACATAGATCAAAATAAGGGAAGGCTCAAGGAACATATCGCAGCTGTAAAGAACCATCAAACTTCTAAATCGGTAATAGCAGAACCTTTTTGCTGCTCTTCCTACACAAATTGCAACGTCTTCCTGCTTTCTTCATGACAAAGATACCAGGAAGATTTCCTATTAACTACATTCCTTGAAAATTCACATTTTACGCAAAACAACTAAAATAATGTTTTAGATCCAAATCACCGTTATGTATTTATCAAAACATGAACGAGAGGTGAATGCAATTACAGTGGTATTCGTCCTTTACAGCCTTTGTAATACGCATAAGCCAGTATATGAATTTACACTAAAACGTTTTCTGATGTAATTGTGCAAAATAGACGTATATAGATATTTCTATCTGTGAATCTAAACTATGGGAATTTAATAACATTACAAATGTACTAATATACTACAAGAGTACGTTCTTTTAAATAACCGTTAAATAATTTCAGCAACTTTATATTTTTATTCACAAAATCATCAATTAGATGTTAAAAAACTATCTGAATTGAATCAATTCAATGTCTTTATTTAAATGTCTAACAATCGAATCACTATTAAAAATATAGCCATTTAACCATTTATCTATCTAAATGCAATTTTAGTGTAAAAACAAATCAAAAGATTGCTCTTTGATTGAAATAACATAAGAGCATAATAAATCTAAATTGCTTTTCTTTAGAAGTTTGTTAAAAAACCAGTAGCAATATTGACTAGGTTTAATGGGATGATTGTTAAAGTTATTGACCTGTATGTTAGAAAAGAGTGCATGTGCACATGCTTGCATATTTCTATACTAAGCCTTAGTTATGAGAGGTGTTATTTACCACAATAAAGTACGATTTTAACACTGCAATCGATAAATGTGTGTGAAATATTTATAAGTTAAGGGTTGTGCAACATTAGGTAACTTTGTGCATTTATTTAATGATTGCAAAACCTATATGGCTTTTAAATAAAAACTTGTAACACAAACCGTTCTTTCAACTTTTTCTAATTCCTCTTTTTAAACGATCGATTTTACGACCGTGGGTAAGTACTAAACGCACGTTTTCAGGCAAAAACTAATCAACGTTTTTAAATAAAATTTGGCACAGAGATAGTTTATACCATATTCTAACACATAGGATAGAAAGTATCCCAATTAATCCACTTAAAAGGAAAATCCAGGTACCACTGCAGGATACAACCAGTCTTAAAATTGCATCGCAAGTCTTAAGATTGTATATTCGCTCATCTTTCAAGCTCATCAGCAGATTTTTATGCAATAAAAAGAAACAAACGGCTATAAGAGTTATGCAACCCTATCGCAGAAGGCAATAGAAATCGTAGCGGTCTAATTACCTATCGAGCTTTGTATTTATGGGTCCGCACTTCATAAGAACCTTTAATGAGCAATAAATTCCTATTAACAATAGTTGATTAAAGCCACCATTGTTTCAATCGATTTAGAATTTTTAGATCGCGGCTACGGCGCGAAAATGTATCGTGAATTTTATTATGGTGTATTCAAAGTTTTATAATACGATTGTTTTGTTAGCCGATATGGTATTACATTTTTATGTTTTTGAAAACAGAAATAAATCAATCTATGTTTAATATTTTGTTTCTGTTACATAATTATGTGACTGTATTATGTATGTAAGCTTGGAAGGCCTTTGACCAGCAGCCAACAGAATCGGCGAAAAAAAATATGTATGCATAATTTACAACTAAAATCAAAGCTGTACTCGTAATGCCTATAATCACACTCTTTTTTATACTAATTAATTGCGATTGACAAACCTAAGTACTAAAAACTAATCTGCAAGATTTTGTAGCGTTGTAAATCGTAGATCAGATATCGAATGATATATGTCCCTGTGTAAATTACAAGCTAGATAATACATAGTGTTCAAAGCTGTGACTTTTGGTACAAATAAGCCAACATGTTCCGTGCCAAACTCTGTTTCAATTAGCGGTTTGGCGCTGCCAAAGAATAAGTGGAAACGTTGGAAACTAAGTCATAAAAAAGTAGTGTGAACTATGTAGTTATTTGTACTGAGAAGAGAGAATTAATGGGAGAAAATTTCTTTAATAAAAAATACTGGATACACATCGCTATCTAAAAAAATGAACCTAATAAAAATATGTTTTTTTTAGATGAAATAATAAATATCTCGTGTCTAATATATTAAAAAGTTTAGAAAATTCCATTGTTTGTTTTACTGGATTTCAACCTGCACTCATACGCATTGAAAGCCAGTCTCCTAACCACTGAACTACGGTCGCAAATCCGCAATTAACCAAATAATAACACAATTACACTTCACCTCCTTTTTTATTGTTTTTAAACCAGTTTTCTGATTATAACTGTTTTTCTAGTTTCCAAGTTAAAACCCATGAAGTAGGCTATTCGCTATCAGTTAAATAAATTGATTATTCACAACACAGAAAATGCAGTTAAGACTAAGATTGCGAAATCAATTATAGGCTTTTAAATCGTAAAACTGTACAGGTGTGTACAAAAGTGCGATAAGTTTTACAATTAAAAATATTATTGTTGTTATGTACATAAAATTAGTTAATTGCCTTTAAGTACATTGCCACCAAGTCTGTGTCTATTTAAGAATTAAGCAGTTTATTATTTACAATTATTTTTTCACCCATTAGAGCTTCAAATAGCATTGACTTTAAACATTTCCTTTTTTGTCTATGGACACATTATGTAGAAGGAATTGAGATATAAATGCCTATTCAGGTTTAATTTCTAAGAAATCATATAAAACAAGTTTATAAAAAATTACTAGATCAAATAACTTTTCTTCTCAAGTGTACCGTGCCGATACATCTCAAAACAACAGGTTCCCCGATAAAAACCTTTCAAACTCGTTAAACTCAGAATCAAAACGTACACTTAAAACTCCGTTGATTTGGTAACGAACGTTAAATTACCATTGACAGCTACCTGTGAACGGTAATGGTCATTAAATAATGGTAAATGATGGTAACTATTAAAAGAAACACTTCCTTTGGTATTTGGAAATTTTTGAGCGTGATTTTAAGCTTAAATGCTGTTTTGTATGACTTTGGAATATATTTTACGTTTTCTTAGAAATACGATAGTGTATTTACACAGCCTACGTTGTTTTTAGTTTATTTATAATGTTTGGAATTTGTAAATAAGCTTTTTACGGAGAGTATTTCTTTTTAAATGTGTTTTAGATACACTTAAACGATCACATATTTAGCTGTTAGGCTATTGAACAGAATAAAAAAGAAGATACCTATATATTATATTACTGGTTAGAATTCAGTGGTAATATGTATCAAAAAGGACTACATTTTTTAATACGTGTTACCACAGAATTCTCTCTGAATATTGAGATTTTAACTTTTCTATATGTTAGTAAGCAAGATGGGTCGCTAACATAGTTAAAGTCTCGGGTCGAGACAGGATGAGGCTGGCACAGGACCGTAGAAAATGGCACGAAAAAGTGGAGGCCTATGCCCAGCAGTGGGAGGACAAGGGCTGTGGATGATGATGGTTTTTACTACAAGTTTGGGTTTTCAATATAGCACCTACTAATTAATCATATTCTTCACAATTCATATACACCGAACACCAAAAAAAAATACCCAAACTAACAAAATCAGGGTAACCTATCACTATATCGATTGCTTGCCAAGAACGGTACAAAGGACCTCAACAATGGCTGCCAATGACAAATGAAATTCGACGTCCAACCATAAATTGTGACTAGGAATAATAAAAGATTATCTATCTACGAAATAAATAGGAGGGGAGGACAATAGGCCTTTATTAGAAGCTACGGATCCCCCTATGATATCTGATTGACATCTGTGGTTATTGTTTTATTTTTGTAATTTAATTTTTGCGAGATTAAAGAAGTAATGTAATTGTCAGAGCTTTCAAATGCAGTAAAAGCTTATATAAGTCGTCCCATCTTAACAAAAGTAGTGTAAGGTCTTCATAAGCAGGTGGACAAGGAATTTCTATCTACCTAGTTTTTTGTTGTTTTGAACCGACTTCAAAAAAGGAGGAGATCCTTAATGTGGTAGCATGTTGTATGTTTAAAACTTCGCAACTCCGTCAATTTAATTTTGTGTTATCATCAGCAGTTACTTAAACAATAACCTTTAACGCGACAAAGCTTTGACTAAATAAATGACTACTTGAATGCTTTTTTTTTAGAAAACATTGGTAATCTAATACAATTGTTCATAATTTTAATGGATAAAACGGTGAAACTCGTTACAAAAAAAAATATCGGCTTTAACCTAAATAAAGTATTATATCTCTATCCACATAAATATTGTCCAAATATAATCGCATTTAACAAAAGATAATACCATTAACTCAGTGCCCATCACTAAAAAATAATCTGATAGAAATATAAGGGACTCAGGCGATTACTCGCATTATAGCGAGCTTTCTGATTCATTGGGTCTAACGCCAAAAAAATGGCAATTTCTGCCAGTAATATAAACAGGCCGTGCGAACAACGTTCATGGGCGAATGCCAGGGCTGCCAATTGCCAATAAAAGGAAATAAATGTAGAATAAATTAATAAAATAAAGTTATTTCAAAAAAATACGCGTCTTTTTTTTTGTGTGATTAGTGGGTCCAGTGGAATTAGAAACAAAAAGTTTTCGGTTGTTTTTTTTTTTAATGCGGCGTTTAAATTAAAGAAAAAAGAATACTGAGGTATCAAACCAATTTACCTATTTATATTCCATCGAGTTTGATTAAACAACAATCTTAACTAACCAAAATATTTGAAACCTTTAGTTTTGTTGTGCTGCGAGGAAAATAACTTTTATAGCTATGTCTCAATACAGGTTTTTTATGGTTATTGTAATATTATATAGAAATTAATTAATTCATAGAAAATACCGCTTCGAAATTATATGGTGATGTCTTGCTCAAAAACGAATGAGGGACATTATAATAATTGGTAATTAATTATGCTAATAAGAATAATATTACAATGGGTGCCGCTTTTTCGTTAATATTATTTACAACGAAATTATAGTTTTATTTATTCAATTTTTTCCTAAACATGCCTTTGATAGTAATAATACTGTACGATAAAATTGCTAGAATGTCGTGGCAATATTGTTTGTACCTACAATTTATATTCAGAATGCTTTCCAGTAACATTATTAGTTAAAAATTCATTTCTAAAAATAAAATGCCTATTTGTCAAATATTTCAAAATGAAATAGCATTATTTAATTCGAAACTTTTATACTGGAATTAAAAAAACAAATAAAAAAGTATTTTTGTAAAAAAAAGCTACGAATACCAGCAAAATATCAAAATTTTATTTTAATAATAAATATATTACAAAACTAACTTTGGACAGCCCTACACGTCCCCTATAGGATCGATAGAACATTTTATTTCTCTGTATTATAAATGCGAGGGGAGTATTATGAGTAGTGTCGCGTGCTCGCAGTTAGTGGCACTATGGCACTACGCCACTACGCCATTAGCAAGTACCACTGAGCAACTGTTCATTGGGAATTGACCAGCTTTGATTTCGGTGGGAAGATGGCACTTTAACTGTTGGTCCTTTGGGTTTTTGCTACTATTAGTTTTATTTGTAGTTTTATACATTTCAATTGTATGAGTTTGGTAGTTATTGTTGAATTAAATGTTACATTTACAAATTTGGGATACGGTGAATGTATTGATAATAATTAGTCATGAAATAAGGCAAAATTATTGCATTAGTGTTAAGTAATTTTAATATGGATCGAGACAAAATATATTTCAAAGATTTTGATCTAACATTATTATCATTTACAGTTGACAGATGTTTTAATTCAAAGTGTTACAGAAGTTTATTTATCTCGATCTATTTGAACCATGGTCCTTATAAACACCATATTATGTCCGTGTTTCGTTGTTGTAGGCAATAAAAAAGGGAGACATCGTAAAAATATGTATTTAGATACCATAGGTATTAAAAGTTAGGTTAAATATCCTTTGGTGATTCGCAAAAAAATCGCAATTTTTTGTGTTATTATTTTTTCGACGGCATTGCGTATCAATAGAGGATATTACAATAGAATAATTGAGTTTCTACATTTTATGATCTCTTGAACGACAGAATGGTATCTTTTGAATGACAATTTTTCTGATACAGCAATTATAAGTTCAATTTCTTTTTAATTAGCAGAGGCATAACGGCGAATAACAATAGACATTTTATTATTAATTTTAAACTACAAAGGGTCATTGACATGTCACTCTAAAAAACAACAGATTTGACAAAAGGCACATTTGTCACATACAAATAAAAAAAAACACAAAACTATAACTCCTGAATCACAATCCCGTAACACCTACAACCCAATTAACCTAAAAAATAAGTAGCGCGAGCAAAACTGTTTCCAGCAATTGTGAATAAAAAGTAACAAAGTTGCTCCTCATGGTAGGCTCCTGACCTACATTCCTACAATGGGTAGGCGAGGAGCCTTTCTGAAGTAGCTACCCCATTGCACATGTCGACAATGGACGCTTAAGTCTGACGATATGTATGAAAAACTGAAAAACTAGATGATTTTGGAGGCGTACGTTTGTAAATTATAGCTTAAGTGTTAATTTGATGTGTTGGGTATAACATTGTAAAGTTACATCGAAATATGTTTAGTAGTTTTGACGTGAAAGACGTACAAACATACAGACACAATTATACACTTTTACCTCAATTGGTGTCGTCTCAACCACAGAATGGGAAGTTTGGTTTGAAATGAAAAAATGCCGAGTTTTTCGACCCATTGACCTAGTTGGAAACCTTTTAAATTTCAATTCGGAAAAGTGACTGATATCATTGTTTTTAAAGTCTGTCAGTGTATTATATTCATTACCATAAGAAATGTAAGTTATTTACACTAGCTTTAGCAAGTCACATTGCCTGTTTATGCCTGTGAATGCCAATTATAGCAACCCTTTTTTTAACATAACTCATACTAATTTCTTTTTTCTAAATCGGTAAAGCAGTTTACCCATGATATCGTCACAGACGGACAGAGTTACTTTTGTATGGATAAATATTATGCCGTTAAATACAAGACTAAGTTCAGGATGATATCTGTCTCTCTTTTCTCTAGTAAGATATACTTCTATCTTCTATAATCCATTCTTCAGGATAACCTAACTAAATATATCATTTTATCTAACATTAAACTATGCCAAAGTCAATTAGTAACATGAATTACGGCGACCGTTCTCGCAGTTTTCCATCTATACAGAATGCACCAACTATGACCCAGTTTTGGAAACAGTCATGCTAGAGAGAACCAAACAATAAAATCCTATTACTGAAGCGGTATGTTTATTACACGTTTATACTAATTTGGTTTAGTTTTATTTAGCCTTTTGGGTCAGTTTGGTATGAGTTTTGGTGTTATTTGAATGGTTTTGGTGGATGGACCGTTAAATTAAGTAACTTGAGGTAAAATAACTATGATTACAATTGATGTTTTATGCATAGAATGAGAAATATCTTATCCTATTATTCTTCTAGAATTATCTTATTTGGTTATAAGTAACTTATAACACTAACATTTTTAAGGTAAACAGAATACCTGCTCGCCAAAAAGGGCTTTTAGTCCGATGATTTTCAAATTACTTTATTTGTGTTTTGACTGATCGTCAAGCCTTATTTTAGAGGTTTCCATATTCTTCATTATTACAGAAACTTAATAATTTATCACTAAAAATACACAACCCAAAACAAATAGGTTATCTATGGATCAGTATGGCAAAAAATAACCCATAGCTTTAGAATAGGTTTTACCGTCGCCAGATCGTCAATTTTTATTGCATTTCATACTTTAATAAACAGAATATACCCAACAAACGCATTAAACTTTAAAATAAAACTAAACCCGCTTTAGTTTTATTCTTAATTAGTAGTTTAGCGTAATAATTCTCCCATATCCTACCATTTTGCAGATTAAGGATGTGACGTAAACTAAATTCGCATTTACATAATGGACATAACATTATATTTATGAGGTATGAAATTTAAACTCACGTACTATAACTTGGTATAACTCTACGTATATTCAAATCTGAGGTAATGATAGTATCAACATTTACCTTAGCCGACATAACTTTTACCGACTTCAGAAAAGTGAGAGTTCTCAATTCGAATGGCAATTTTTTTCTGTACATTTTTCGAAATGTCATTGGGAAAAGTGAGCCGACTTTTGTTTGTTTTCTGCTTATTTACGTAAATAAATTTGGAACCAGTTTTTATAATTTAAATACGTATGATAGTAGAAACTACAAAATAAATGGGATATAAATGCTAAAAACAGTGTGAAGAAAAGTTAATTTGGTATCAAGATTCTTGCTAAGGTGCTGTGGGTTATAAATTAGGATGTATGCTGTAGAAGGAACATCGTATGTTGCTAAGTACAGTTACTGAAATACCAAACTTTATATCCACTCAAAAAACCGATCAATACTGAAAATAGCGACATCTCACATAACGCCATCAAATCAGTGAGTCTTGAATCAATAGCTCAGAAACTAATACATCGGTCACGTATATACGTTTGTTTACATTACTGCCTACCCCATAACTTATTGGCGTCGTGTTTATAAAACAATACCATGTTTCTACCGCCCATGATTTATGACCGAATGTGCCTTTGACAGGACTGTGTTGCTATTCAAAAAATATATTTGTTATTTTTTTATAGGGCAATAATTCGTAGGAATAGTCGTTAAGTTCTGGGCTGTATGGTTGTGTTTTGAGTTAATTTTTTGATTGCTTCATTTTAATGGTATGGGAATAGAAATAGCTTCTGTTCAGTAGTATTTTTAGAATTTATATAAAAAAAATTGTATGAAATAAATAGGTAGTAGGTTCAGGCAGTTCGTATATTTTAAGCAATTATTCAGGTACATGGTACTAGGCGACGAACAAAAGAATCGTAACATTTAAAAACATAATTTTATATAAAAGAACAGCAATTTATAACGAAATCTCTTAAAAAACAACCTCAAACTTACTTGACGCTCAAACTCCTAACAGCAACCACTAGATGGCGTTGTCGTAAACTTTCTTTGTTACAACTGTAAAACTTGATGTGCAGTGTAGTTCAGTCAATAAATCACCCAAAAGGAGTTGTAGAGTGCGTGAGCAAGGCCCTAAGCAATTACTTCAGAAAATTGTTCAGGGTGCTTAGATAGTTAACATACTAAAAGTCCTGACGTCTAGGGGGTGAGGCGGAGTGGGGGGAGGGGTTTAAAGGTCCCATTTTTCAGTTTTTCGCTATTATCTTTTAAACGGTGCGTCATGGCGATAAGACGTCTTCTACGCAATGAAAGCTTATAAAATTATGTACAACTTTTACCTTATGCACATTTTCAAATTCCTACCTATTTTCGAACTACACGTTCCGGAAGAGTGAAAATTGAAAAAAACTTCTTCGATTGAATACAACCTTTTGGATACTACTTCCTTCAAGTTATTTGGGGATTTAGACACGCGGTAGCGAGTCAAGTTAAGTTCAAGGAAAGGAACTGGCTAGCCAGCGCCAAGTGCATCATTACATGAACTACTTGGTGCCACTTTTGACCCTTCTATAACTCAAAACCTCTTTAACGTAAACACATAAAACTAAGTGTATTTAATTATATCCATAAGGACATCTAGAAGCCCAAATTTCATGAAGCTAGCTCAAACAGTTATTAGGATATGAAAGTCAAAAAGTCATAAACTATTCCAATATATGTATTATTATTTTTGCTAAATATAATAATACATATATTGGAATAGAGTCAAATATGTGCTTGTAACGGTTCCAACGCTAAGATAAAAGATTTTTTTTTTGTATGGGGTCCCCCTTTAATTTTCAACTTTTTTTTGTTTTAAGATTTTTTCCTACGTTTACACACAATTACCGAGCTGGATGCCAAATTTCATTCTTCTAGGTCATCTGGAAGTAGGTTAGGTTTAGGTACTATATTACTATGTTAGTCAGTCCGTGCAAAAATTTACGACTTTTTGACTTCATATCTTAACAACCGTTTGAGCTAGCTTCATGAAATTTGGGCTTCTAGATGTCCTTATGGATATTATAAAACACACTTAGTTATATATGTTTACGTTAAAGAAGTTTTGAGTTATACAAGGGTCAAAAGTGGCACCAAGTGGTTCATGTAATGATACACTTGGCGCCAGTTTTTTTACTTGAACTTGGGTTGACTCGCTGTCGCGTGTCTAGATCTCCAAATAACGTGAAAGAAGTAGTATACAAAAGGTAGTATTCAATCGAAGAAGTTTTTTTCAATTTTCACTCTTCCGGAACGTGTAGTTCGAAAATAGGTAGGAATTTGAAAAAGTGCATAAGGTAAAAGTTGTACATAATTTTATAAGCTTTCATTGCGTAGAAGACTTCTTATCGCCATGACGCACCGTTTAAAAGATATTAGCGAAAAACTGAAAAATGGGACCTTTAAACCCCTCCCCCCACTCCGCCTCACCCCCTAGACGTCAGGACTTTAAGTATGTTAACTATCTAAGCACCCTGAACAATTTTCTGAAGTAATTGCTTAGGGCCTTGCTCACGCACTCTACAATCTCTTTGTTGACTGGACTAGTGTAAAAGTTTTTTGATTGCCGTGTCTTGGAAACGTACCTGGAAAGATAAATTCTTTGGTTATTTACGCCTATAATAATTACAAAGTTTGTAGAAACGGTTAATCATAAAATTAACGGTGATAAATAGATTTATAGGCAATTCAATTTGAGTAATTTGTAAAGAAGAAAATGATGTATTTATCCTTCCAAGTATCCTTTGGTTATAATACTAAATCTAAAGGATCATATAGCTTTGCAATCGAATTGATTATAAGTCGGTGAGCTCGAAAACAAATGCGAACGAAGAAAGCAATCGGGGAAACCGGCAAAATCGAAAAGTTACACCGAAGCGTATCAAAGGCCGACACATTCTTACACCATCGATCATTCCTTTCATCTAATCCTAATAAAATAGAAAAGGACAAAACCCATACGTTCACCATCCAGTACTAGTTATTAGGCACCACTTGAATTATTCATAGCGCGAGGGTAGACCAAAATCTTAACTTTTATTAGCAACTTCGAACTTTATCGGCTAAAGAATTAAGTCCAATTTGGAATGGTAACTTGTTCTGAGTGTTCAATCTACGGATTTCAATCAAACCATTTAAATAGAGACTGGAGTCTTAACCAAAGACTATTGGTTTTTGTGGGGGGAGTTAAGTCAACGAGTTACTTTGAACCTTTGATATTTTTTGTTAAGAAACCAGAGTCCTACTGCTTGTTAGAATATTAAGATGCAACCGTGCGCTGAAATGTTAAATCCATGTACAAACAAACTTACTTGGCAATACTTGGCATAACATTAGTACTTATTACAAAAACTATTGCAATGAGATTATTCTAGAAGGCTTAGCTTTGAGGTTAGTTTGAGTCGTTTTTTTGTTAGATATTAATATTGTTTGTCCATTTCCACTAATACTAAAAGATTACTTGTTTTGTTTTCTTTATTATACCGTGCACTGCAAACATAATCTATTTTCTTAACAAATAAAATTAATAATTTGTTTAAGCGCCTAAGCGTCATTACTCAACTATTTCGATGCTGTAAATTTCATTTTGTATACACAAACATTAGACGAGTTTTCTGATTACAAAAGGACAAAAGAAAATGAATGAACGATTTAATTTTTAAGACAAATGACCGAGAGTTCGACCATTATTTGTGGAGAAATTAAAATTGAATAGAAAAGAAAAATCGTGTTTTTATTTCATCAGACCATTGTTTGAAACTATTCAAGTAATAAATCACGACTGTAGATATCAGATTGAAATATTCATGTTTTTAGTTTCAGCATACTAATTAGCTCCAAAGATTTACATTAAAGATAAGACAAAAACATTTTCAAGATTTTCAGAAGGGTAAAAGTAAAACTCGCGTAACACGGAGTTAATTTGAATTAACTTTTTATGCGGCAATAAAAAGACCAGAGTCCACGTTAACGTTTAGCATAAATCTGCAATATTAAAACAAGTTTTCCATTGGGAAGACAGTTTAAAGTGTCCGGATAATATATTTATGCCCGGTGTGTCGCTCCCCTTACCTCGAAACTTTCCTCCGTTATAATGTCTTATTATTATACTAATAATTGTGAGGGGAGACTTGACTGGCAGCTCGATACTTGACAACAAACTTTTTGCAATATTATTAAAAGTAATCGTGAAATACTATACTAACGAGTCCGGTTTAATTTACTAGGTTTGTTATCAGCAATTAAGATTAACAAAAGTTTATGAGTCGAACTCGAGGTAGGTACAATAAATTATTTTGTAAGCTAAGTGTAATTTGAATAAATTTGTATGCCAGCTGAATTTGAGATACATACAATACGAGTTTTGTTTAGTCGGTTTGTTTCATATCTCTGCTTAGAAATAGCATGAATCACGCATATTTTATAACAGAACAAGCTAAGATAATGTATGCAAACCTCAAATATTTAAAGCGAAAAAGACAAAATGGAAGGAAATTTATGCAGACACGAATATTACAAGAACATAAGGAGTTTTACAACAACATTAGCATTTACGAATAGAGTGTTACATACAAATTACTACTATATATGGTTATTATTAAATTATCAAAAAACCATTCGGGTCAAATTATTCCGTGGATTTAGGATCATAATGGCTAATTACATTAACATAAATGTTCAATCTAATTTATTTACAAGGTATTCAGAAGTGTCTTTACTAAAAAATACGGAAGGAAGATATAAAATTTTAATTATGAAAAGTTTGGTGGCGTCTACGGAAGGACAATAGGCTTAAAATGGCGCGGAGAGAAGGGGTGAATTTCTTAGGGAAATATTATTTAGTGTTCGCTTCGATTTTGCACAAAGGACCAATGGGGGTCCAAAATTTGCTTTTAACTTGTTTGTTCGAGGATCGGTTTTGTTGACACATTATATTATAGCTGTTTAGTCCCGATTATTAAATTCTTAATGGTGGAAGGCTTTGGAGTGCACGATCAAAGAATTTGATGATGCCGATTTGAGTTTGATGCTTTGTTTGGTAGTGACATGGCTATTATTTATTGGAAGAAATCTTGTTTGCAATCACGCTGAAAGGTGTTCCAACAATGTTTATATTTAATATAGTTGATTGACAACTGACTTGCAGACAAATGAATCCATACCATTGACGTACTTTATACATAGACTGCTTCTATCGCTAGTTTCCCCTTGTGCCAAGCAAGAGCAGTTTTTAGTCTAAACCTCGTACATGCGTTGACATTGTTAGGATAATATTAGTGTTCTAGATAGTTTTTTTAAAACGGCAAGCTCCATCTTGATACATAATTTACGACGAAACCATTTCACACTAGTGCTTACGTTCAAACTCTGATAGGGTCACTCTAGTTTCTTACGTATACTCTATACAAATCCTAAATTAGATCCATAAAAATACTAAAAATAAAAATAAGAAATATCTCTGTCTATCTGTTACGGTTCGACGATTATTACATACTATGACCTAAAGGTTTGCGTACCTCTAAATGTAAGGTAAATGCAGGTAACATTAACATAAAATACCTTAACAGCGCTAGAAAATCACTCCTTCAAAGTCCAAGTACAAGCTAATCTTACAATATCGGTATCGTTAAGTTACCTCCTAAGTTAGGTAAGGCCATGATGAGTAACTTTATATCCCATTTGCGAGGGAATCTACAGAAACTTTACCTCCTAACTTTGATGTTTAAACATCTAGGATTCGTATACAGTAAATACCTGAAGCCATTTGTTGATGGGATTGGCATTCATCGGTACCTAAATAGTAGGTAAGAGAGGCCTTTGCCCAGCAGTGGCATAGCAAGGTCTAGTAATATTAAAAAGTCCTCTATAAAACTGTCTCTTCATACCCATGTTCTTGTGTATAAGCTATAACATTGTAAAATTTCATCGAAATCTGATCAGCAGTTTTTGAGAAAGAGTGTAAGAAAAGTTTACAAATTTTCTTATTCAAAATAGGTGATGGAAGGACTAGTTAAGTTCTAAGGGTTCTTATTCATCGAAATATCTCTGTTAGATAAAACTTTGATAAACAAATAGAACAATAAAAGTCCAACGAACGAAGCACCAAGGGGAGTTGTAATACTAATTAAAAATTTACATTTTGAATGGATGTTTTAATTCATTATTAAAATTTCGCGGTTGGAGTCGCTTTAACGCGAATAATTCACATAATTCACGTCAAATAACGTATTATTACTACGGTACACATGTTAGGGTTGACACTGAAATATACATTTAATTAATTAATTTTAATATATTCAGGGCTTCGTGTTTTGTAATTATGAACTCAAAACTCTTCTTATAAACTAATTCTTTAAACAAAATAATGTCGTTCATTCTTTACAAGATAACTCTTTTTATTTTTTTCATTAAAAATAATAACTTGTTTATGAAACTTAATCTATTTTTAACATCAAATTCTAATCTCCAATACCTAAAATAATAAAATGTTAAGTAAGCAATTAAATCAGAACATTAAGCAAATTTGAAACAAATCATAAAAAGCCAATAAAACAAGGATCAATATAAAAGGAATCAAGTTTTGTAACTCGATTTTTACAAGCCGATAATCAAATATACGAGTTATCGTATATTACGTCATATATTGAAATTATAGAAGAAAAGCGATCGTAAAAACATTATTGGTTTCGGAACTCGATTCTCTGACTCATATCAAAAACCTTAATTTTATGTTCTTAATTACGCATGCTTACAATAACTGGTTGAGATCATCTTTTGCTAAGACATGCGTATTTTAAGTCGTTAAATCTGCTACCTGAGTCCTTATGGACAAAAGGACCAAATTAAAAAGGTATAATGTGTATTTGTGACTTCAAATTTAAAATGAATTTTGTTATTTTTAAATTAATTATTTGTTATTTTTAAATTAATTATTTGTTATTTTTAAATTAATTATTTGTTATTTTTAAATTTTTTCTTTTTAAATTTTGATTTTAAAATTTGATGTAATTTTGCATGTGGTGTGGAGTTTTCTTGGTCGTGACAGCCCTAGCCTCAAGCAGGGTTCCGTTGTTACCCATTGTTTTATTATGTAAACCGCCCGAAAAAGGTCTTTTGTCCTTAATTCTTTGGACGGAATCTTTTCTAACTTTAACCCTGAATTATGGTGTTCAGGCATAATCACTTCCAACCCTTGACACTTAGTGAAAAGGCAAATTATTTTGTGTTATTTTTTTCTATTGTACGATGTTTGGTTGTTTTTAAAAAGCTAATGACTTTTTTAAACAAGAATTTCTGAAAAATCCTGGTTCACTGATAAGGTTAACGTGCATGTTAACAAAGATAAAAAACATGTTTTCAGAGTACTAGAAATAACATTAACATAATACAAAGTTCTTCTTGAGATCCTTTAAAAAGTGACATAGTTTTGGCTTAGTAAAAGCCTTTTTTAATTAGCCTTAATAACATCCCACTGCTGGGCAAAGGCCTCCCCTTTCTTCTTCCAAACCTCTATGTTCTTGGCGATTTCTGTCTGACTATCTAGTCAAGTCAAGAAGTCAAGCAAGTGTGATGATCTCATCACACTTGCTTCATATAAGGCATTAAATCTAGATTAGCATTTATTTAAAAATAATAAGTAAAAGAACAAGTAGGTACTTAATGTAATTCCCTTGTACCTTCAACCGACGTAAAACAGAACCAAAGAAAACACAACTATAATTATAATAAACATAAATTTCGGTTTTGCGCGTATACACCCTTTCCTCTCAAGTGCACACATTAAACTATTGTTTTAAACTACATTTGCTCACTAATTACCATTCACAATAGACTAATTTTACACTCATAATGTACTAAGAAAAGTCAAGCTTAATTGCCTATTGTTTGAAGTCTAAAAATAAATCTTTGAATAAGTTTATTTGAAACGGGTATTTTGAGCCGATATTTTCTGTTCCATACTGTTTTAGTCAGTGAATATATTAAGATTCCATATGATGATATACATACGTATATGTTAACGATTTAAAGTGAAAAAAGACTATACATACATATAATCATGCCTGATTCCCGTAGGGGTAGGCAGAGACCACTACTTTCCACTTGCTACGGTCCTGACATACTTGTTTCGCATCATCCACTGTCATTATTCCCTTCATATATGCTTTTCGGTTTAGGGTACTCTTGACTTGGCCTTTTTCAACACGTCTCCGATTTGGTCTCGAAACGTCCGCCTAGGTCTACCCCTTCCAACACTTTCATTCACACTCGCCTTATACACTTTCTTCGTCAATACAAAACAAGACTATACTTTTCATTTATCACAGGAATAAATCTTATTATGATTGCACACAAATAACAAATACTACTTTTACTAAAGCTAGTAATCAAGCTCGCCTTTTAATTTTCCCTGTAACATTTTCACTCAGGTTCACTGACCAGACACCATTGACATCAGAAGAACTTTTCAATAAAAAATAACACTGGTTACTCATCGACTCGAGTCACAAATATTAATATCGGAATGAAAGCTAAAGCGGCCTATTGTCAACACTTTGCCGGCAGTCTTATCGCGTGCGATACTTAGCGAGCGGTATCGAAATCGATGCCAGATGTCTGATATTTTTGTACCCTTTTAGAGGTAAATATTGAAAGTTTGCGGTTAGCCGACGTTTGTTTTTACGATTAGTAACAGACTGGGAAAGGACTACAATACAGCCTTTAAATATTGGTAGAAGAACGATTGTTTTTGCAAACGAATAATGTTTGTGCAGATTATCATGTACTTTATATTTAATTAACATGTAATTTTGAACGGATAATATTTTAGTACACTCAAATAATTAAACACCACATTATTAAAAGTACAACCTAACAATCCACCACAATTTCATACAGCTGCAATTTCATTTTTCAAGAGCGAGCGGTTATGATAATCGGGGTATAGAGGCTTACCCCCCACTTGTTAAGGATTAAGGTATCCTTTTGTGAAAAATATTGCTGAATGTGCGTTTAATCTGAAATGGGAGGGCTATGCTTCGGTAGGTTTTTTGTAAAGGCTTTTTTTATTCTTATTCATGATAATCTGGGAGCAATTTCACTGTAGACTCCAGTATCGTTCCATCCCTTTCTTGTTGCAATTTACTCCATTTGTGTATAGCTTAATGATACGGTAATGGCGACGAGTGTTGTCTGTTTTACATGTTGTTGTTGTAAGATTGCTTTTTGCTTTTATTTGTCTTTTTGTTTGACAGTGTGTGTTTTCGTTACATGTTAAGACAACTGTTATACTTTAAATAAAACCTTTCATTTCGCAAGAGCTTCGACACATCAGTAACTCTTTTTTCATAGCTACATATGTACGAGATGATCTGTTATCGTTATACAAAGGAAAGGGATTTCTTCTTTGGTTATAAAAACGAATGAAATTGAAATTTCGATGAACAACAAAAATACTCTTTTTTTTTTAATTTGATCTTTGAACTTTTAACACCAATCCTCATTATAATCGATATAGAGATCACTTCGTTTGTACAACAATATAATTAACCACCAATATACTTAAGATAGTGTGAAAGCCATACACCTGATAAGATATTCGTCATTTATCTCTGCGTTGGCAAAGCGGAACTTAATCACCTGAGGTTGGCAGTTGGTTGTATCCGGCCAACGTATATACACATACTATATATGTCAACCAACATCCGTTGACTGATGACTATGATATGCAAATTGTTTGGGTAATAAGGAAGCTTGGTTTTGTAGAGAATCGAAAGATCAGGGTAAAGGACATGGGATGTTTTTTTAAGATTTGATGTTTCTTCATAACTGAAGTTTCAGGTGAGTTAACTACGAACATACATAATTTAACTGTCGAAATTAAGTTACAACGTAAAAAACCTACAAGAATAAAGATAATGGATGACATTGTTGTAGCTAAATAGATATGATGTCAAAATGTTCGTACATACATAAGACTCAATTATTTGTCTTGTCACAAGCCTTAAAGACTATATTAAATAAAAAAAAACGAAACCTCATTTACTGTCACTATAAAAAAGCATTCTAATAGCATTTATATCAATAAGCATAAGGTTTAAATTCGTATGTCTCGTACATTGACTTCAAAAATCTGGTCTGAATAATATATTATACCACAAATCGGGGATCGATTTTAGTCGAAGAAATAAATTTCCCATCATAAAGGGAACGAAGTCTGTGAAACGAAAAAGGTTCCCTTATAAAGGTTCTATGTGGGTATAGCTATTTATATGTGAAGCAACTTATGTTATATTATATCTTTTGTAAAAGATTGTCGTTTATTAATCATCCTTGGGAAAAACCTTGAATTAAGAGTTTGAGCTTCGAGCACGTGGGGATTTTTGTCTGAAATTTAATGCTTTTTATTAAGACGAATATCATAGGTCTTCTTCTCATTAAATACACAAGAAAAATGTAGAAGATTACATAAATAAATATGTAGGTATGTAGATGCAATCCATCTTCTAATAGACCCACCCTAAATGACTAGGAGCAAGTTTTTTTTTTTATTCGCCTTATTAAGATTTCGAGAAAAAAGATCCCGAATTACTTTTATATAATCTCAAAAACAGTCTATTCACTAAAAATCACAGTATTTATACTCTGAAATTCATCTCCTAATCGATTTCCCCGATTTTAATAATCGTCTAATTCGATTACATCGGATCGCACTATCACACGGACAGTTCACGCACACATAGACAGCTATAGGCTTCGTCTATTGACGCAGTCCCGTCAAGCGTACCTGTCGACAAGATAAGATGGCTGTAGGGTTGTCACTTACAAGAAAATATATATTTTATGATTTTTTGCGGTTTTTTGTTTCTTTGGGAGGTTTTGTGGTGTGGATTGTTAAGTTAGGTTTGTAGTACTGAAGGTTAATAAGAAATCAATTTTGGTATTTAAATATTGTACCAAAATTTACACATTAATAAACTACAATTCATATTTAATTATAAATAGTTGTTTGTTAACCGGTAGACGCACTATTCAAGTAACGCTATCAAAAACAAATACAGTTTGTAAAAAACCTACACTAGAATAAACAAAGTAACGTTTCCTAAAAACTGAAATAAAATACATTGGTTGAAAACAGTCGAAAATTGAATCATAGGAGAGTTTTACCAAAAAATATGTTACAAATTCGAGTACAGTAATAAATATTTGATCCGTCACAGCCACACGAATAACAAATGTATTCAACGTCCGCGTTTTGCCAGTTTTTACTAAAAATTCAGAAATAAATAAGTCAATACATAATTCCAGCCTGTAACTGCAATGCCAGACAAAGGCCTCTTTCATAGAGTTTGCAATTTTAATACTAGGAATAACACAAAAGCTAGATTTTTTAAATCAAATTGGTCACTCTATTTTTTCCGTATTTCAACATTTGACTATTTCTTAAAACTCACGGATATTAACTCTAACCTGTACTTGCAACACGTAACACAAATCTTACCTATAAAAATGGCCTTCTCCTGACCAAAAAAATAAATTAATTTTCACTTATAAAAAAAATACTACCGAAAACCTATGGGAGAAAACAACTGATTTCAGTCACGTTTTCACGAGTCCAAATGAAACACAGTCGCAAAATTCTGCCGCCATAATGCCATGCTATCGACTCAATATGAAGTGGCAACCCTAAGTAGCAATCTAGGCGACCGGCTTGAATGCCGAGGCGTGCTCAGCCAGCGCACGACATATGCTCAAATTTCGTATTTACTGCCATCTCCTTAGGCTCGGCTTTGAAGGATACCATAATATTGCGAATAAAATTATATTGAAGGAGAATTTTACACGTTTCCATGTAAAATAAAGGTTTGAGATGAAATGTGAGCTGTGGAAGGAATTTCTCTTATTGTTTTGTTAAATTGTATTTTGAACTCTAGCTGTGAACTTTCTATTTTGATGATAGATGATTTTGATTTCAAGTATTAAACTTAAAATGTCTTCCTATTATTGGAAAGCGACGATTGAACATCAATTAATTTAATAAACAATCAGTTATAATTTAAATTTTATTTCAAACAATCAGTGTTTGTAACATATATAAATAAGACACATCAGAAAACTGGCTAGAATACCAACAACTCATGAAAAAAACAACAAAACTGAAGTATGACAAGAAATCTTTCAAGTGTCAACCCTAGACATTAATCTAGGACGAGTCGGTTTAGAAGACGTTCAGCTAGCTTTACATATGCTAAGCTTATGTCTCACTACAACTACATGAGAACTAGGCTTAAATATACAGATGGTAGAAAATCACTTGAGAATCAAATATGAAGGGATTACTTCAGAAAAGAAAAGCAAAACTGGTTTCGGGGTGTCTAGAAGGAAAACTATAAATACTGAGTAACACTATAGCTGCTTTATGAACGCAAGAAGAGAATAAAATTTGTCACGAAAATTTTGATGAAACCAAATATAGTATCTATAACTGAAATAACTAATAATTTTCTTCCAAAACAAAACGAAACTAATAGAAAACTTTTAGCAGAAACCAACAAAAAAGAAACAGATAATTCTAAATAAATAATCTAACATTTCCAGAGCATCGAAAATGTATTTTCTATATTAAACAAATATACGAACATGGAAAACCTATCAGTTTTGACCGTCGAAATGCGTTATATAAAATACACAATTTTTGATACATGAGCCGAAATACTTTTTGTTGGGAATTTCGATAACTTTTCGGTTCCCTCTCGGATTCCATTAAGAAAGTTTATGAGATTCCGAAGGTGAGGTATTTGGTCCTAAGTTCCAAATTCATGTTGTCTTTTCTCCAATAGGTACATTTTATTTTTGATTCTCATTTCTATTTTAAGTGGCGAGAGTGTGGTGCTATTAATATACGATTATGATAAATAATAAACCGCTTATGATTAATAAATAAATACGCCTATAAACGTCCAACTGCTGGGCACAGGCCTCTTCCCATATAGAGAAGGCACGAGCATTGATCACCACGCTTGTTCTATGGATTGACGATTTCAGATCCCAATTTGGAATCCAGGTTTCCTCACAATGTTCTTCTTCACCGTTTAAACGATTATGATGAAATATAGATAGCTCATAGCTTCTTTGGTATAGCAACGATATTTTCCTTGAGTTGTAGTTGTAAAATGCTTTCGAACCTTGTTTATTTCGCGATTTCATGTCTAAGCTGTGTTACAAGATATAACAGTTTATTGCTGAACGAAAAGTTTTACGTCAAATTCATGTTTATTTTACAAATTAATGTTGTACTTGTAGTACCTACAGTAAATAGAACCTAATAATTCTAAGTCAGTTTAAATCAGATTTTAAAAGACGTCAATCTTTAATCACCACTAAAAATAACAAATTTCAAATTCTCTGTCAATTATGTCCTTTCATTTGCTTTCAGTTTCCGAACGAGTGTCAAATCAAATGAGTCAATATAAAAACGGAGCCCCAATTTGAGAGAACGGTTGGAAACAATGTCTTGGGGTGACGCCATGACACTTCGTTGTCTCAATTGAAGAGACAGCAATATATCTATTATTTGGAAAATCTCTAACATTGGTTTAGGATGTGTCGTAATTATTGTCAGTATATACGCTTTCAAAAGTCAAAGAATGGATGCAAATATTTTGTACGTAAAGAATCCCAATATAAATCAGCCATATTTGGTCCTTCGATACACGTAAATCAACGTCTGGTCCTTCGAAAATTTCGCCACAAAATACATCAGCATTCATGTTTGAATTTTAATATTAAAAGCGATGAATTGATACGCCATACTTGTACGTAAGAATATAACTTATATAGGAGAGGCAGGTGCGCCGCCTGTCACGAGCCGTTCGGCTGTTTTGTAGGTACCTGTATTCACTAAGATATTTAAACACCCGGCGTGCATAAGGCTTAAATATCTGATATTACTGTATTTAGTATTCATAATACTCCATGATACATCAAGGCGAAAGTAAGTTTTGTGTCGGTTTGTATGTCTGTCTTTTAAGACTAAAGTACAGAACTAATTTTAATCAATTTTGATATGAATATATAGCTTAAAGAGCACTAAAGGTTATAGGCTAGTTTTTGAGGCAATAATATCTACTCAGGCGGAATCGAGAGCAAAAGCTAGTATGAGCATATAAACAGCTGATGCACAAAGCCAACGTTGTGCAATGTGTTTAATGTAGAAAACTGTCATTTTGATTTTGGTCTTTGACAATGGCATTGAATAAATTATTTTACCCTACAAGTTACTTCTTTTTACATTTCGAGGGGTGACAGATCGTGTGGATTTTGAAGCCCTGTAGTGCGAGTTCTTTTATGTAGCAACTTGCTGTGCTTGAATTAAACTTGTAATAATAATGATGTCACGTGCAGATCTTTGTAGATTAAATAAGATAATTTTGTTAAATATAACCCCATTTAGACATTATTGAGTTCGGTACAATAGGTCAGATAGGCAAGGCAAATGTTGGTCCTAGAATAATAATTAATTTAATATTTTGTGTTACTATTTTAAATGTAAGTCTATAATAGTTCTTCCATGACATAAGTGGGCTTGTTGAGGATATTTTTTTTGTCAAAATTTTCATTTTTTTTTTTGCAAGTAAATGCGTACATTATACCCTTGTTTTATACACGAATTCTTCTTAGTTCAAACACGAGTATGCTAGTCATTTCCCTGAAATTGTACATCTTTGTAAGAGAGTGGTAATGAGAGCTATCCCACTCGTTACATCGCCGCTTTGTGCGTCTATTTCCGTTTGCTGCTCTTTGTGAAGTTTTTTTCTCCGAAAATATCCCCAAGAGTAAATGTTGGACATGAAAAAATTCAAGAAATAAGGGGTCCTTTTCGAGGACGATTGAGAGGCGATAGCATTTATATTTTGTTTCTGTAATTTATTTTGAGGACTCGGAGTTAGGTGTTTGGGTCAGATTCATGATAAAGTTAATATTATTTGAGGTGTTTACAAGTCTAAGGTACGTAGGATTCTATTGACAGGTTTTAGCGACTGGCAAACGGGACCAAGGGTTTAACTGCTATCATTAAGTGCATGAAAATATCTTGGCATAAACTGCTCAAATATTCAAGCAATATTATATAGAATGTGTAAGCCATAACCACCTAACAAACAAAATATAAATCGCACATACAAGTAAAACGTTGCTGTAAGTAATATCACACGTACATAACACTAAAAACGTGTCAAATACCACCTAAAATGTTTCCATGTTCAACGGTTCGAGTTTTATAGAGTCATTTAACCGTCTCGTCTTAACTCAACTGTTATACCCCAATAACAATTTCATAACGGCGACAAAAAAGAGAATGAACGCCGTCAATATTTACCTACGAAAATCGATATTTACTCAAGTACTTTGCCCCTCTTTAAATCACCCCTCTAGGGCGTGGGGTGTTATTGGCGTAAATGATTTCCGTCTTACCATCGAGAATTGAGACATGTCTATTACTTGAATACCGACGTATCACGGATATATTCACGCCGTTTTATAGATGAAAAGTATAGGCATTATTTTAGGGTTAAAAGACCCTATTAAGAGGGTTTCTATCAATCTGTATCACGGACAGATCGATTGAAAGTTATGTAAAATAGTGTCCCGTTTTCTCATGTAACAAAATTGCGACACAAATCTAATTTAAATCCAAGATCAAAGCACGAAAAACAATAAATTTATTTCGAAAATCGCAAACTAATTAACAAAAACATCACAACAAAAGGACAACAAAAGTCCTACATAAATAATAGCCTTCTATACACGGATAGTGCAAGTTGTTGAATAAAATGAAAAAACCTTAGAGTATACATATGAAACTATAGAGTGAGCCTATCAGAGTTTAAACCGTAAGCACTAGTGTGAACAAGTGTTGGTGTGAATTATGTATGAAGATGGAGCTTGCCGTATTAAAAAATCTATCTTAAACACTAATATTATCCTAACAATGTCAAAACCATCGATATTACCTTATATAAGTTTCTCGTTGCGCGAAAATTAACTTAAATGAAAAACGAAATGTACTAGGATCAGACTAAAAACTGCTCTCGCTTGGCATAAGGGGAACCTAGCGATAGTAGCAGTCTATGTATATAGTACGTCGATGGAAAAAACAAAATGGATGCTGCCGTCAATCACCGCGCAGAAAAGTGACGCGACGTAAATCCAGTGGGCAATAATTGGCGTCCACGTTCCGCGCTCCATAGCATACTGAACTATAGATGCCACCATTTTATTTTGTTTTATCTTGTCCGATACGTTTCTTTGATACATATCCTTTTGCTTGGGGTTTTGGAATTGTAGATGGAGATTTTTGGTTTGGGAAAACTTTATTTTGTCCTGATTTTTGTAAGGTGTGCATTTTATTACCGTTAGAAAACTTTTGAGGGAGATGTGTCCTAACGAACCATGCAAAAGATACAGAATACAGAAACTCAAAATAGGATACTACAATTGTTATAATATTAAAACATTGTATATCTAAGCCAGTTTATCAAGTCTACTTATAAGAATAAAATCAGGCAATTTTTCGCTTCTCCTTTAGCCAAATTGCCTTAATTTCATGCGCATTGTAACCTTCCCTAATTTCTTTATTTTAGCTAAAACTAATATACAGTAATTTTAAAAATATATAAACCTAATGAACACCCAACGATCATTAATTGTTAATTGAATCCAACGTGATTTAGCGAACAAGTACATTTGGCTGAAATCAACAGCTGAGCGGGTAAACACAAACCTTTTGGACAAAGGGTAGTGAAATGCAATTTCCACATACGACACGCCTCCCCACTGTAGCTGACTCCAAAAAATGGCGACAGGCTTTTACAGTTTCCAGGTCAAAGCTTTGAATGTTTTTGAAGACAAAAATAGCTTGGCGAGTGACGAATTAACGGTTTTGGTATATATAGGGATTTTTCTTCATGGTATATTGTGCCTAGTTATTATATCGATTTTGTATTACCAATTTTAATAACGATCCTGTTTACTGCCCTTATAATTGGACATCAAGCTATAAATATACAATCAAACTTTCTTTTTTTTTTTTTAAAGGCCATCAATGGGTAGGAACTTGACACACATATAAAAATTGTAAAAAAAAAAAAAATATTTTTCCTAATGCACAATTACCTACTGAAAAACCAATATATTGTACACATCCAATCACTTATTAATCTCACACCCTATTTACACAACACTAAATAAAAACAGTCACTGTTTACCCCTTTTGCCTCTAAAGTATACAACATAAAAAACACCGTACACTAAACAAAATTCACTGGAGTTCATAAATCTCTTTCTTAGCTAATAAAAAGGCTTATCTATGTAGGTTATCAAACCAGTATTTCCTGCTTATGCTACAAAGACACTGTTTATACGGGTTTCTTTATAAACTCACCCTTTAAAATAAATTAAAAGTACTTGAAAATATCACTTTGAAATGGGATACTGGACTTTAAAAGACAAGGGATTTGAATAGACCGTATTAAATGATGTAATATGTGTAAAAGCTGCCTCGTTGGCCTAGTGGCGCTAAGCGCGACTGCTACGCTAGAGGTCTTGGGTTCGATTCCCGAGTCGACCAAGGTGTTATTGGGTTTTTCTATGAAATTCTCAGTAGCAGGTCGGAGTTTGGATTTGTGCCCGGTTAGTGGCAATAAGCTCGCCCCCTATTACATGGGACCTAAACGTATCGGCGAACTGACGGTGTACATTGGTACACCTCTGCATAACCTTTCGGGGATACAGGGTACAGGCGTGATGGTATGTAATGTTATGATGTTATGTTAATATGTGAAAATTAGTGATCTATACACTAAAAGATTGTAATACTATCTAGTATTAGATACAACTTGTATACAATTAACTACACGTGTAGTCAAATAAGAAAGAAAGAGAAAAAAAACATTTATTCAAATGGCTTTGTTCAATTAGAGTTAAAAATATAATTAAACACTTATTTCAAGACAGATATACATCTGTCAATGTCTACAATAAGTTTGTATAAAGATCATAAACCCCTAAAATAAGAGTGCATGTTTAAGGCCACAACAAAGTTTCATGTGTTGTAAATAAAATTAAAAAAAGTACCAAAGAGGACAATACAAAAGGACCATTGACTAAGGAACCCTAAAAACATACAAGGTCACACACCTGGGTTCACTCACGACATCACGATTACTAGTTAGTAGACGATACTCATTTCATGGTTAGTTATACAGTATAGGAGTTTTTATAGTCCAATTCAATTTGAGTTCTGATCACTTTTGAGTTACATTGGTACTTATAAACAAGCCTTACTTTGAATTTCCTTTCAATTCAAAAGCTTTAGATTTTTTTTTATCAACACTGTTTTTGATGTGTGGAAACTAGGTTTGAAACTCTATATTGAATGAAAGAGATAGCACTATCATTCTATATACATCCATCTCTTTCTCTTCACTTTACTAGGATCATTTTGAAAATGTTTTAATAGAGTTTTTTTATCAACACTATTTGTGTTAAAGAACAATTTATGGAAACTATGTTTGTAACTCTACATTGAGTAAAAGAGACAGCACTATCATTCTATATACATCCATCTCTTTCTCGTCCCTTTACTAGCATCATTTCAAAATGTCTTAATAGACAGCTTGAATGTGTCACTTTCAATTGAGGAACAAACAAATTACTGTTTATCAGACGACTGTGAATCAGCACTAGGACAAAAAAACAACAAAAATTGCTGCGAAATATTTAATACATTTTAGTGATATATAATATTTTATGAAGCGCTCAAAGTGCTAGAAAATATAAGTTACTTTTATTTTTAAGAAGTCACAAAAAAACCGTTCGGAACCCTTTGCGACTCACACTTGACCATTTTCTAATGACCACATAGCCTATGTCACTCGGGATAACTCAAAGCTTCTAATGATACCGCAAACATTGAAATCGGTCAAGCCTTTTAGAAGTTATGGTGGAATAAATAGACTCACAAACATACATACATCCATGAACCCTGAAAACATAACACTTCTTCTTGGGCAGTCGTGTAAAAATAATTCCCTAGAGTTTGCAAAAACCCGAAAAATAACCACAGGATCATAACAAGCGTTTTTATTAGCACCAGTGACACGGACAGACAAACACCTAATACGGGCGACAACTAGTTTAGAAAGACCTACCCTTCTTTCCCTATTTCTATTAACGAAAGGAAAATCATTACTCTTGTCTGTTGGTCTAGTGGTTAGTGATCAGACTGCTATACTGGAGGTCTTGAGTTCGATTCCTAAACAGGACAATTTTTTATGTGATGAGCATCGATCGTTTGTTGTGTCTGGGTGTTATAAAATTTATTTTAATATGAATATATTTAGAAATATATCAGTATGTTTATCCGTTTCTGGTTACCATAGCACAAGTTCTGCTTACTTTGGGATGAAAAGACCGTGCGTGAATTGTCCCAGGATATTTTTATTTCGGAATCAAAGCTCAGGGGTCATTGTATATTGGTCAGTGTTACCACTATAGCTAATAATGTAAACACGTGTTTGCCACGTGACACTGATTGGAGATAATGTTTAGGGACGGCTATGTTTGGAATTGTCCGAAATCAGCGATTACTGCAACATGTGGCTTTGAGTGGTACTGACGCGGCTGTTTTTGATTTTCTGGGTATTTTATCGAATGTCGGATCGGTCTGTAATTTTCGACTCATATGCAGTTATTTTAAAAACTTTTTGCTTTTATGATAATAGTATTATGTAAAAGATTCGAAGAATTTACTTTCCTTTGCTGAATTTTACAATATTTTTTTCTGATTTAAGAACAAAGCCTAAAAGTACCTACAAACCCTAAATGTAAACTGAGCAAAACAAGAAATAAGATCTGGAAATATCTAAGAATAAGAACTAAAGTGGTTCTGAAGAATAAATAGCAATTATTTGTTACTTTTACTTTACTTTTTAACCCAAAAACGACAAAACAAGATTTTGATAAAAATTACACCAACATAGCTTATAAATCAAAATACCAAAAACTCTGCAACTTATTAAGATAAGTAAACCACACAGGCGGAACCGCAAACAAAACCTAGTTATACAATATGATTATTTCTATCTACCCGCAAATAGAGAACTCCAAAACGGTGTCAAACTAGGTCCGGGTTATTATTTCTGGGTCCGTATTTCTACGGTTTGGTACAAAAGACAATTTAACTTTTCACGGGATTCTATTTCGGGAATTCCTGTTTCTTACCCCAGTTTTCCTTGTAACAGATATTATTTTTAAACAAGGTAAATACTAGAATATCAACTCTATTTATAGCATAATTCAAAAGATAATTAAATATAATGATAATACATAAACGTGACATGGTCGGTTGAATGTAGGCTTTAGAAATTTCTAAGAATAGTATACAACAAAGAACAATAAAAATCGTTAAATTAATTTTTCTGGGAATCATAAAATGCTTTTCTAAGAACAAACTACAAGCAACCATCGTCGTTTGTTCTAAACAACATAATATTTCATAAAAAAAAACATAACATATCATCACGCCTGTATCCCCGAAGGGGTAGGCAGAGGTGTACCGATGTACACACACCCATCAAAAAAAAAATCTTCAAAATATATTCATCATCAAAATATATTCACACACCTTCGTAAGTAAAATAAATATCCTTAGATCGTAGCTTAAGAAAGAAATCTAAATCACACATACAGATTCACATAAACTAATGCCTGTATCTTGAGATCTGTACCTGACTGTAAATTGTACTTATTTTGGTTTACGATCTCTCCCTATATTTTTCGGATGACAACCAGATTTGGCGGGAGAAAAGAGAATAAAACATTTTGTAAAGCAGCTTTGATTAAAGTTGATGTTGCATGAAGCCTTATTTGTACTCAGACTGCAAAGTACATATTTTAAATGATAAAGAAAATCACTGAAGATTTTTTTCTATTTTCTATTCAATAGGAGTGATCAAAAAATGTAGACAAAGAGATTTCAAACTACGCAATTAAAAAGAAAAAAGGTAAATACACAAGGAGGTTGGTAAAATACGTGCGAAGTTAATTTATTACTGGCCACAAACATAACATATCATCAAGCCTGTATCCCCAAAGGGGTAGGCAGAGGTGTACCAATGTACACCCACAGTTCGCCGGTATGTTTAGGTCCCATGTGGCGAGCCTATTGCCACTTACCGGGCACAGATCCAAACTCCGACCTGCTACTGAGAATTTTATAGAAAAACCCAATAACACTTTAGTCGACTCGGGAATCGACAACAAATTAAAATTAAATAAAAAAATGAAGTCATATTTTTAAATAACGAACGATACTGCACCATCACAAATTCCAATTAAATGGAAAAACAATAAATTCAATTATTTTGATTAAATATTTGAACTTTGAATCACAATAGGAAAATTCATTTTCTTAATGAAATGCAGAGTAATATTAAATATCTTTGCGTCATGACTTCCCGATTTCTTCGAAATATTTCAATAAAAGATGAGTTATAATGGAAATAATATTAACATATTTCGATTATCATTATCCTGGGATTAAATTAAAATTGAGGTTTTGTTCAATCTTGGGTGTTCTAAATCCTTTAGGTCTCGGTTTAATCCTGATAGCCATACAAAATCAATTTATTTGCCAAAACAATGTTGTATCGGATTATATTATCATATTTTTCATGTTTTTTTTGGTAATTTAAAATGGGCCTTGTTCTTGTAGGATGTTATTATTTTTCATCGATTATATTTATCTACATTCTTTTAGCTATATTTATTCGAAGTTTTTTGTTTATTTTAGTGAAATTCCTAACTACAATTACCAAATTTTACATGAGATTCAGAAAACGTAAATTAAATAAACCAGCAGCTAATACCTACCACCCACACTTTATTAATTAACTAATTTCCAAAAGACAAAACTCATTCCTAAAACTATTGCTTCGAGCTCTACTTTTGAGACTCCAGTGAACACGACCCTAGGGTCAAATAGTAAAAGATAGCTAAGTATAACAACGACAATACAAAAACACACAGTATTTAACCAAAAGACCCTAAGTTACCCTAAGTTCTTTACCCAAACAACGGCCCACAGGGACAACTAGCAAAAAGGGCACATTTGCACACACATGCCAGAATTTGCTATACTATTCCCCCCGGCTCCGTTCACTGTTGTCTAAGGGTACAAAAATAAACTCATTGAGACTTACATTTTCATTAAAAGATGTCGTAAACTGGCAACACTCACCTTAAATATGAAGTTAGTGTTGCCATGAATATTTAATTTTTACGAAATTTACGGAATTTTGTGTTGACGACTTTGTAATATGTTCTTTATTAAAATTTTGTTTTGTTGTCTTTTTTAAGTATTTACGGTACTTTTGGGTTTATAAATATTAGCTCGTGTGAACTGGGTCGAATTTGCGCTTGAATGATAATGCTATGCGCATTAATTTATCTCCTATGTGCATAAATTTCGTCGAGAGCTTTTTAATTTTAAGCTTATTCGGAATTATTCACATAATTTTGTTAAAATATTGTACTAATGTTATGATGACAAATCATTTATTTTCTTCTTTTGTGAATGTTTAATTGTTCAGCTATATTTCTTCCGTTGAACAAATTGATTTATGTTTTAATTCAAAGTGACCGTAATTACAGACGACCCAGTTTTAAAACTCTAATAGAAAACAAATCACAACATCACAATCATGAACATAGAAAACTGTCAAGTAAATAACAAAGTAATTTATAGAATTAATTACAGTTTCCATAAAAAGTTTAATTCGGAGACCATCATTAAGTGAAAATTAACCTGTCTATGATAGTCAATCTCTTTGTTTTTAAATAATTTGTACGGTCATACTTTATTGGCGGCATAAGTAGGTACCTATTAGTTACTGCATAAAATGAATTATATTTCGCGTTTATGCTAAAACACATTTACGAACGAAATATCACATTATAGATCATATACGCTATTTTACATACTAACACGGAGTCTTCATTAAAAAACATACATTTTTTTTTTCCTTCTTATGTTTGTGCAAGAAAACATTTCTAGCTACTTTACCGAAACTGACTGTTACTAGGCCGAAAACAACAAAAAAATAACTATAAGTACTAGTATAGGTTAACAAGTTTAGGTAAAGTTCCGGACGACCGGAGCCGACCCGGTCCGGACCGGACAGACATCGTTACGGCACGGAAGGGTTCGCCCGAATTTAATATATTTCCCAATACGGACCGGATGTTATTAACTGCTACTAGATATGGCAAGAATATAGAATTATTGGAAGTAAGAATTTTAGTTTAAATTGTATTAACACAGGATACATACCTAATAATAACACGATGTTAAGAAAATCGGTACCTATATAATTTTTGTGCCAAAAGTTACCAAAAATACTGGTCTGTTACTGATAATCTTGTTATTGGTAAACTAACAACGAAAATTAAAAAGTCTCTGGTACTGAAAATCTTGTATATGTATTTAATAAACTACGAAAAGATAAATCATTATTTATTATAAGAAAAGAAAATTGAGTAGAGTCTATTCAATTGAAAATTCAAGTGAAATGTTAAGGTTTCAACCTACAAGCCATAATGTCCTTTCTTAACTACAATCATCATTAGTAATGTTTCTTTAACCTACAACATTTACCAAAAAACCTCAAGAGAATTTAACTAGCAACTTAAAAACAAAACTTATACTCCAAAACTTCCACAAAAAAAAGGATTATAAGATATTTTAATAAAACTTTTAAGTCCCATCCACATTATAACTCGGACATAACCAACTTGCAAATAGGTGTTCTTTTAAGAAAATGTTTAAGGGCACGTTCAGACTATGTCGCAACGATTAATTTATTAACCGACGAAAACAGAGGAGGTTCTCAATTCGACGCGTATATTTTTTTTTTTTTTATGTATGATCACGCATATCTTTTTACTGAGTAGTCCGATTTTGATAATTCTTTTTTTATTGGAAAGGGTATACTCCAAAGTTGGTCCCATATAAATTTGAAAAAAGAATTCCCACCCTAAGGGTGGAAAAATAGGGGTTAATTGGTTGTTCACGCACTGATCGTAATGTATTACCACGCGTAACTTTTTACAGAGTAGTTCTATTTTGATAATTCTTTTTTTATTGGAAAGGGTATACTCCAAAGTTGGTCCCATATAAATTTGAAAAAAGTATTCCCACCCTAAGGGTGGAAAAATAGGGGTTAATTGGTTGTTCACGCACTGATCGTAATGTATTACCACGCGTAACTTTTTACAGAGTAGTTCTATTTTGATAATTCTTTCTTTATTATTGAGTAGGCTATACCTAGAAGTTGGTCCCATATAAATTTGGAAAAAATATTCCAATCCTAAGGGTAGAAAAACAGGGATATATTGATTGTTCACTAACTGATTTTAATATATGACCACGCGTAACTTATTACAGAACAGTCTGATTTTGATAAATCTTTTTTTATTAGATAGGGGGTTATACCTTGAAGCTGGTCCCATATAATTTTACTCTAAGGTTGGGAAAATAGGGGTAATTTATTGTTTACTCACAGATTTGAACACTAAAATAAGGTAGTTACTATTTTAAAAACAATAAATAATTCAGCATGTAGCAATTAGTATATAATAGCCACAAAAAAATATAAAATAAAAACTTTTTAACAAAAAAATTAAACCGCCGAAAACACTGAAAAGCAAAAAATAAGAAACCTTTTTTTATTTAATCTTAATAACTAAGTTTAAACGAATGTGAGTATACCTAAATAATTTTGAGGCGGCGCCAAACTATCAATTAACAAAGATCACAAAATTACCTTAAAAATAAAGAAACAACCAAATCAAAAACGCTATATACTATAATTATATTCTTTACTTACCACCTACTAATTCCATTGTGGAAAGCAAATAAAAGTTTTGAGTTCGAGTTTGAATCAACTTAACAATGCAATGAAATCTCCAGCGATAAACATTAAAATTTCTAAAAAAATTGAGTACCAATAGGTATATCGTAATTAATTAATTTGCCTGTTTGGCGCCGACTCAAAATTACTTAGGTATACTCACATTCGTTTAAACTTAGTTATTAAGATTAAATAAAAAAAGGTTTCTTATTTTTTGCTTTTCAGTGTTTTCGGCGGTTTAATTTTTTTGTTAAAAAGTTTTTATCGTTGGACTGTCGTCTCTAGCTGTTCCCATTATAACTATTGTTGGCCGATGTTGCGCACTGCTTTTTCCGCCGGATATGAACCGACCCCTAGGATGCTGTCTTTTGTAAGAAAAATGACGTTTGATAAGTGCTACTTTGTAGTCTAAGTTAAATAAAAGATTTTTGATTTTGATTGTTTGTCGTCATAATTTTTTATCGTTTACAAACTATCGTATCTAGCCGTCCCCATTAGAGAACGACATTTTATCGTTTGGCTAAGATAAGAGTTGCCGTCACGATATCGTAACGATTTTTTATCGTTTTACGACAGTCGTGCTACCCGTTCCCACTGTCATCACTGCAAAAAATGTCGTAGACGACAATAAGTCGTGTCGTTCTATATGTGAACACCTCCATGTAAACATAAAAGCTACGACAAAACGACACGATTATCTGTCGTTACGTCAAAGTGGGAACGCGACTTAAGTTGACCATAAAAGCTTAGATGGTAACTTAAAGGGTATAATTAAGTTTGTACTATGGTATTATGAAGACATCATTTTAGATAGGAATCGAGTTAACAGTGCATAGATCCTGTGGAGATATTTTCTCAAGATACAAACGATTAAAGGTATTTAGTAATTTACGCCTAGATTTTATAATGTAAATTCTGACTTATAATGTGATAACCTATTGCAACTAGAGTCATTAACGTTTTAAAAGTGCCTGAAGAGGCTTACTCGAAACAAAAACATGTAGATTTTTTAGCTGTACCTACTGAGGAGTTTTGGCAATGTTTATCAAATTATATCGTGTAATCAATCATGTTTATTGCACATCATTGATCTATGTTACTTACTGATTTCAAGAAAAACTGAACTTTCAATCTACAGATAGAACTCACAATGGCTAAATGAAAAAGGAAATAAGAATTAGCTTCAAAAACAAATTCAACTCTTTGTGACGTAATTGTCATACACAAGTATTCAGAATAGAATTAGATGCTTGCTTAGTCTAGTTATTGCTTGTTTCATCCTAAAATCGATACCTAAACACTTAGGGCATATCTTTGTGTGCTTTAAATCTATTTAACAATGTGAGTTATTGCCAATATGATAAAGTTACTCTCAAAACTTAGTGTAACCGATATCATTAATATCGGTTTCAGTCTAGATTACAAGATAATATAGGTTTTGTTAACAATGAATTCTCTGTGGAATAACCTACGTAATGGTGGCTATCAATCAATGATAACGTTGGTATTGCTTGTTATTGAAGATAATATCTGTAATATTCTGATTTATAAGTAAACATAGGTCAAGTTTCAATATTGAGTTTATGTATTTTACTTTTCATCGATCGAATTGAGAGGATAAAATAACACAAATGATTACAAAATATTCTTGTAATTTAACTTGTTTGAAACTAATATAATAAAAAAAACAGCCTATAAACGTCACACTGCTGGGAACAGGCCTCTTCCCATATAGAGAAGGCACGAGAATTGATCTAAATTTGTAACTACCTTTTTTTATTATTTAATAATTTATGTACAAAAACAGTAAAAATGTAATGTATTGGAATAGAAAAAATATCCAACAAATTTGTGTTCTAATTCCACAATTAATACTAAACATGTAATAATATACAGACGCTTCTAGTAAAATATATCAACGGACACAGATTATAGGGGTGGCAGACGCGAGAAATTTCAAAATAAATTCCATACAAAAAGGGTAGGTAAGTACTTATTGAAGCAGCCCTCGTCCCATTAATTCAACTTATTTTTCAACGTAAACGGTTTATTCATATTTAATAATTTTCAATTGAAAGTATGTAATTTTCGTCCATTATAAGCGATTGACGTATAATTTTTAAACAAATGGTGTTTTAAAAATATGTGACGCGTTTCAAGGGGTCAATTATTTTTACAAGTAGAGGTCTTTCTATAATATGTTACATTAACACAAAGGTGATAGAATAGGTCCACGTGTATGTTTTTTGATTTAGTTTAAAAAGTACCTGAATTAAAAGTATCAATTTTATTTTTTACATTTTTTTTGCGTTTATAATCATAAAAATAATGATATCAACTAATCCCGAACAAAAATTACTCAAAAAAGTATACTTTCCAACACATAAATTAATCCCTAAAATCCCCAAAAGTAGCTTCTAGACAAATACAATACTATGCAAATCATCTCTTTGATTTCAACACCAATCAAAACCAAAGTTATGCAAAAGCCTCTAAATCTACCAATAATGGTAGAAATGACATCTTTGGTAGCAAACCTTTCAAATCTGTATGTCTAAGGGTGCGTTCACATCTGACGGACGAGCATAACACGAGCCGCTCGCGAGCACGCCACGAACAGTAAAGTAGTTACAATAACACCGTCCGCGAGACGTGCACGCGCTGCTCGCGTCATGCTCGCGAGCGGCTCGTGTAATGCTCGTTCGTCAGATGTGGACGCACCCTAAGACAGGTGAGAACTTGGACAAATGTTTGCCAAATGTATATTGCCAATATGGCGGGTTAAGACGGAGATTTTAACGTTTATTGGCATTTGGCGTCGAATTTCGATGTTATATGAAAATCTTTGAGTTTGCGTCTGAATGGAGGTCTTGGTTATATTAAAAGTAAATTCCATGGTATTTGGGTCGAAATGGCCTGGATGAAGTACATATTATCAGTAAAATAAAATCCACTCCATATACAGTTCATAGTAAAGAAATTAGCAAGTGTGTCATATTCAGATCTTCAATAAAAGCAAATTAACTATAATATCATTTTTCTTAAAGAATCAAACTTCAGCTAGGCAGCATTCCTAATAAAATAAAAGGCACTAATTATTGCGATAATTAAAAATGATCTTTATGAAGGCTACGGTTAAGGTTCACATTTCTTTACTAAAGAGTTCACATTACTGATGCTTTTTCAAAAACTTGTGCTTGTTTGTTTGTTTGAATTGCGAACGCAGCATATAATCTTTATGATTTATTCGTTAAAAATCATGATTTCCCTGTCTACCGTATCACGCATGATGTAACAAAACCTAAGCGAAACGAGACATAAATGTTCTTTGTCAAAGACTCCAGGGTTGTCTCATTTCGTATCAGAGGAGGGGAGGGGCATATTATCACGTAACAAATTGGTTTCTACTACCTTTGTTCGTCCAAGCCCTGTGAGACGAATGGATGTAACGTCAGCAGAACGACTTGTGGTCAGTTTGGTTTTAATTTAATTGAGAATCAGATAATAAACATTCAAAAAAGGTTACTGAAAGAAAAATGATATTGTGAGATTTTTTTGAGAGTAATATTTAAGTACATTTTTAAAGGACAAAAATATAGAATACAAATAACATACATCCAAAACATCGCAAATAAAACTCCCTTGTTTTCAAACTTCATCTTAGTTACCTGAAACAAACAAGAAAGTAACATCAATATCAAAAGTAAGAAACATCTCGAAAACATAAACCGGGTGTAATCACAAATTTTACCTGCCGACGGTACATCTAAAAACTCGGCGCCTAGTTAACATGGGAGAGAAAAAGATTCTTTTGTAAGGAACATTTGAAGTGTAATACCTATTGAGTCGCGAGTTCCCGGGGTAAATATACCTTTTTTGTGCTCTATACTTATACAATCTTAGGGCTAGGGGTGTCGAAACTTATTTTAGGAATAACAACAAAAATTTGAAAAAATGACAATGAATTGTTTTATGGTAAAAATATAAAATACACGGCCACAATATGCTCGATAACTTTAATAATTTATTAGTTTTGATTAAAAATACACTAGCTTCAAATACGTTATTTTAACGTTCTATATTAGTGTCTTGAATATTATTTATTATTCATAATAATAATATTTTTGGCTTAATTTGTAGTATAAAATATTTTACTGTAGATACGTTTGGCAGCCCTACTACGTGTAAGGCGAGCGGTCGACTTTTTTTATTAACGAATAAGTTGAAGATTGACACCGTTATTCTAATCAGAGGTTCATAAACTGTTTGTGAAGGTGCCTATTATTGAAATTTCGCATGGAGAAAAAAATGTAGGCAATAATTTTATGCCTAATACTAGTAATCATTTCAAACTGTGTGGTCCGAGGTTAGGTTTTTTTTTATTTAAAAGCAATGACGTAGGCACGTGACTTGCGTCATAGTAAGGTCTTAGGTTCAATGCGCAAGTCGAACAATATTACTTATTTTCTTTAAAACCTAAACGAAATAGTGTTAAACTAGTACTCTTTAAAAACCAATTTAATTAAAAATACTTTCTAGTAAAACTAACTTAAACATTACATCGATTTCAAACGAACTCAAACCCTAAAAAGCAAAGCAAAACTGGCACAACGAAAAAAAAAATGGTTAACACTATTTGATGTTACCCCATTCACGTCTATTTTAGCATTCCAAATAAGTAGCAATTCAATGCTTTGTTCTACCCTCAATTGGCTCCCATTCCGAGATCGACTCGTACAAATAAATCAGTCGTTCATTCGTTCACTCACTCATTCGTTCACGGATTACTTGGGCCGTGGACAGTGACCTGTTACATAGTTTATTTATAAATTAGCATTAGTTAAGCGATTTTTCGTCGGGAATTAATTTTGTAGTAGATGTTTAGGGTTGGATTTTGCGAATTGTGTTCAGTAGCTTAGAAACTTTGTTGGTTTATTTTTGACTACTGTATTAGTGAATTCATTGTCTGGTATATCATTTTGTTTGGTATCGATGTGGTGCATTCAAAGTTTATTGTTTTTCTTTTTATGTTTCAATGCTAATGAAGCTAAAAATCTAGATATTCGGAAAAATATATGCGTTTTCATTGCTAAATATAGGCCTTATTATTTTGTGATCCTGCGTAAAATCGTAAATTTGAATAGACTCTTAAAGGCACACATGGCAGGAAGAGATATGTACTTGTACACATTCCTCCTCTAGTTTTTATGGCAAAAGAAGAAAATACTAAACAACCAGTACATCTCTAATCTCAGATCATAAAAAAGTTGGTATTACATTACAACTATATAAAAACCAACACATACTAGAATACATTTACCAGCTAGTCTATCTACCGAGATAACTCAGGACCGACTAATCGAATGTTTTAAACTACGTAAGTTCATATGACCGCACTTATTCCGGTCACTTCCAACGGAGCGTGCGGAATCATTCACCCGGTCACTCGTTCACAGCTCACCCATTCGTTCGTTCGTTCACTTTGATGTCCATCGTTGCACGCACTTTCCGCTGAATGCACATTGTTATAAGCATATTATGGAATTACTTTTGCTTTACAAAGTTGCTTATAAATAAATATTGTAGTGGAGGGCTTTAGAAAATGGGAGGACTAAAATCAAGCTAGTTTGAATATTACTTAAGCTTTTACCTTGGATGTTGTGAATATACAATCTGAAGTAAATAGAGTGTTCTTATTTTAATTACAACTTTTATTATGTGTAATATTTAGATCCTATTAAAAAATAGTGTAACAGCTAAGAGGAATAATGAAAAGGCAAGGCAGTTTAAGTCGTTTTTTAAGCCTATCTAATGCTATATAATATCTTTAAGTGAACTTAAATATTATTTGCATTTTAGTATTCGGTCATCGTTAATGTGCAGTTACTAAGAACTGTAGGTATTGTTAGTTTTCCTATTCCCTGGCTGGAGGCGTTAAAGTGCTCGCCTAAAGTCCGTTGAAGCAGTCAAAGCCTGCGCTCAGGCTAACTGCAAATATCTCTTTTTTTTTTTTTTTTTTTTTTTTTTTTTACTAGCCATTTCTTTCCCACTGCAGGGCAAAGGCCTCTCTACCCTCCTTCCATTTCTCTCTGGTTAGAGCCGTGGTCATCCACTCCTCATCAAAGGCCTCCAGTTCGTCTCGCCATCTCCGCCTGGGCCTACCGCGATGTCTTTTGCCATTTAGAGGGACCCATTGGGTCGTTCGTTTGGCCCATTGGTCGTCTGACATGCGGCAGATGTGGCCAGCCCAGTTCCATTTTAGCGTGGCAGCTTTCCGAGTGACGTCAGTGATTTTCGTAGTGGAACGAATTATTGTATTCCTAACCCGGTCTATCAGTTTGATACCCAGAATACTTCGTTCCATAGCTCTCTGGCAGACCTCGAGCGTGGACCTCTGTTGATTTGTCAAAGACCATGTTTGTGAGCCGTACGTGAGGATCGGAAGAATGCACATGTCGATGAGTTTTCTCTTAAGGGTCAGAGGAAGATTGCCCTTCATAAGTTCTTTCATGGCCCAATAGCTCTTCCAGGCATTTTCGGTGCGTCTAGCTACTTCTTTGTTTTGTCTTGCCTGGAAAGAGACTATTTGACCAAGATAGAGATACTCATCGACATATTCCATCCTGGTACCTGCCAAGACGATCCTACGTTGCACGCTATTAGTCATCAACTTGGTCTTTGACATATTCATTTGAAGTCCGACCTCGAGGCTTGCCGTGCTTAGTTGTTCAAGCATCTGAGTCAGCTCAGAGGCTGAGGACGAAAAAAGAACTATATCGTCGGCGAATCGGAGATTGGATAGTCTCTTATTCCCGACAACGATTCCCTTATCCTCCCAGCCTACTGCCAGCTTTTTAAATACTTCTTGGAGTACAGCCGTAAATAGTTTTGGAGAGAGCGGGTCTCCCTGTTTAACACCTTTGGAGATTTTAAAGGATGGACCCGTCTTGGAACTAAGTTTTATTGCTGCAGTGCTGTTTTTATAAATAAGTTTTAAAAGGTTGATGTATGTGTCGTCTATTTCTTGATTCTGTAAAGCGTTAAAAATTGAGCTATGGCTGATGCTGTCAAAAGCTTTCGAGTAATCAACAAATGCAATATAAAGTGGGAGCTGGAATTCTAAATGTTTCTCTATAACCTGGTTAATGGAGTGGAGGTGGTCGGTGGTAGAGAGGCCTCGGCGGAATCCGGCCTGTTCGGGAGGTTGGTGTTTGTCGAGCTGTTCCAATATACGGTTCTCGATGGTTTTAATAAAGATTTTGTACAGGTGTGAGATTAGACTAATAGGACGGTAATTATTTATGTCTGTTTTGTCCCCCTTTTTGTGCAAAAGAATAATTAGTGAGTGACAGAAAGTATATGGCATGATTCCAGTTCTTAAAATACTATTGAAAAAATTTGTTAGGTGTGGAAGAAGAGCAGACTCTCCTATTTTCAAAATTTCTGTAGTTATGCCATCCTCACCAGGACATTTACTGTATTTTAAGCTTTTGAGTGCCGTGTGCACTTCCCAGCCTGTAAAAGGTGGAATGTGATCGGGACACGAGTAAGGTGGCATTGTTAGGGTATCCGAGTCCCCATGATACAATTTTTTGTAAAACTCCGTGCATATTTTTAAAATGTTATCTCTATCATTCTGCTTAACACCTGTATCATCCCTTAAACACGCGATTGTAGGGCGTCCTGAACCTGATATTCCGTACTTGGCAGATTTCAATGAATTATTTTGTTCTAATGTAATTTTGATGAGATTTGTGTTGTGGTTCCTTAAGTCTTTACGTATGCTGCGTTTAACGAGTCTATCGGCTAATTTATATTCGGGTGTGTACATACTGAGTTTTTGTCTCTCTTGGATCAGCTGTTTTGATTCATAACTAAGTTTACTGTCTTTGTGTTTAGTTATTTTTATTTTGTTACTTGCCTTTTTAATAACATCTTTAATATTTGTGTATTGACTTTGCACGTTGTGTTCACAAGATGGTTCTAATAAGCTAAAATTATTTTTCAAGTCAATAACAAATTGTTCTTGGTTAGCCATGAGTATGTTTTTATCTAATTTCTTAAACGAGTTTTTCATAGTTTGGGCACGCTCTATTCTTTTATTAAATTTAAGAGTTGTGCGTAGAGGCCTGTGATCGGAGCTAAACAATAATTGATTAAGTACTTCTACGTTGTTGATAATATTTTTGTGGGAAGAGAGGCAAAAATCTATTTCATTTTTTGTGCATTTATCTGGAGACAACCACGTCCAGCGGCGGTGAGGCTTTTTATAAAAATAACTATTACTTAGACTAAGAGTTTGACCGAACGCGAACTGGAGCAATCTTGTTCCACGCTCATTTCTAGATCCTAAACCGTAAGGACCGAGTATGTTGTTGCTGTCGTGATCTTGTCTGGCACCAACTTTGGCGTTGAAGTCTCCTTGTACAATGGTCCACGTGCCTCTGTTATCGTCGCACGCCTTATTTAGGAGGTCGTAGAACTCTTCAACTTCGTCATCATGGTGGGTTGTTGTTGGTGCATAGACTTGAATTATCGTAAGTGTTTTCTTTTCTGCAATTTGAAATCTGAGGACAGCTATTCTGTCAGAATAAGCTTTAAACTCCCTGATGTGATTACTCCACTTTTTGGAGACCAAAAATCCTACACCGTATTTGCTATTAGATCCTCCGCTATAATAAAATATGTTGGAATTTCTCTCCAAAGTATCTTCTCCATCTCGTCTCACTTCTGCCAAGCCTACTATGTCCCACTTTATATTTTCTAGTGCATTTTCTAATTCTGTTAACCGTTCTACAGTTCTTAAAGTCCTAGTATTTAGTGTTAGAATGCGAAGCTTATCTGAGTCCTTTGACAATGCCTTGGTCGTCTGACAATGGGATCCCACCCGGGGATTTTGAGGCCCCTTGGTTCCAGAGAGAGTCTGCTTAATGTCAGTCTCGGCGTCAGCTCCGCTGGAACCGATGCCGGGTACTTGAGGCGCATTTGTTGTGTTGTAATTCATGAGGGTAGAGGTTTAGACAAAGTTAACCCACCGCGCTTGTCTGTTACGAGTTGGTGAGTGTACAGTGGACCACCTTACTGGATCCGTGGGCGCCGCCTTTGACGTTTAAGACGTTCATCAGCCGCCGCCCTGAGTCGACACCCTGCACTAATGGCGACTGTTCCATCCGAGCCTATTGAGGGATATAGTTCCCATAGCCCACGAATGGCGTCCTACATTTAGTTCAATACTAAATGCACGACAGTTTAAAGTCTTATCGAGGACTATATAAATATCTCTACCAAAAAAAAAACGATGGTCCGCATATAATATTACAAAACTATATATTTTTTTCAATTCAAAATATAGTTCAATCTTGATACCAATATAAACAGATTCCGAGTAAGAACACGATTAATAACTAGCGTGTATTTGGCACAAATAACCTTTTTCTTTCTTTCTTGTATTTAGTCGCGTGCATCGAATGTACAGGAAACGTTAATTTATTACATAACTAATAGTATTCTTTGACATTTACATAAACAAATGAACTTACACCGTTTCTATTTGTTATCAAGATATACTTAGTTAATAAGTAGTGAAGTGGGAACCGAATTTGAGGACTAATGGTTCCGTATCACAATTGTTTTTTAATATTAATGTGTATTTAAATCAATAAACACACGTGTACCCCCCTGCACAAAAATACCTTAATTAAATAAATGCATTCACAAATAGATGAATTCGGTACTTAGTAGACAACATGCAGCTTTACTATTATTTACTTTTACTTCAATTTGTAGTTTTGGCATCTTGAAATTGGCCACCTTGATTTTAATTAACTATTTTTACTTTTTGTTTGTCATACGCCAGAATAACATACTTTATGGTAAAATTTTGAATGTCTACAGTGGAACTTAGCAAATGCGTTTTTTCTGCTTATAAACGAAACCCTAAATATTAAATTAAACGAAACATATTTACATGAACACGCAATTAATTATGCTGGTTTGACTAATTTGGCGCTTTACTTACAAACTACCTTTGACCACACATTAGTGATAACCCTTTGATTTTATTATGGCCTTTCTTGCAAGGCAGTAAGGTGTATTTCCACCTGTCGTTGTTGCTACTGTTCAGTTGATTGTTGGCATGGTATATTTAATGGGTTATAGATATCATTAGAAGTTTAACTTTTTTTCTACTAACAATATTATTAACTATCTGTGGTTTGGATAAACCATGCTAGCAAATATTACCCTTAAAATTTAGCCTTAATCGCCCCGTCGCCCGATTTGTATTAACAAAATATGATTTATTAAGCGTCATTTTAAAACAAAGACACATCACAAAAGCTGACAACACAACAAAAAGTACAAAAACCCCTTTATACATGACAAAACACGTAAATAATCGACTGTTATCAAAATAACTCCCATTCACCCTTTCTCTTATAAAACATGTATTTAAACTAAACGGCTAAATAAATGCAGATATTTCGAAAGGAAATCTATTAATTCTAACTTCTAACAATTAAGCATTAAATCATTTAACTACACTACCGACACGATTCAGTCAAACCGTTAACTTAAATAGCCTTCGAACACACAGTTACAAATCATACGTTCACTGCACTGTGGGATAAATTCTGACAAGCCGTGGACAAAATTGTAAAGCTTGATTTACATTGACTTGAAATTTGAGGCAAGTCAGTGGTGACTTGTTAACTCAAATATTTTAACCGACTTTAATTGGAGGAGGTTTTCAATTTGACTGCCTTTTTGAATATTTTTTAAAACACTGAGAATCTGAACGTTTTACCTGCTGCTATCGGCCTTCGTATCTTTCCACAGCTTGGAAACAACCATAGCGAGCGAACTACTTCTTTTTTTTGGATAGGTATAAAAGGGTTGTAATTCTAGGTTCTAAAAGCCATGCCCTAACCTGACGTCCATAGCTCCTGTAAATAGGTCGCGTTAGAACTTCCTTAAAAACTTCCCAATAGAACATTTGGTAGTCAACTCCCCCGCCACTGACGCGTTACTAGTCCAATGTAAATCAGCCTTAAGACATAAATTATACAATTATTTCTTGAAAGCATTACCCGGGAGCGCCATAAAAACTGTTCACAATAGTCTATAAATATTTTACAAGTAATTATAATGAAAAATTGCCCCGACAAAAACTCTAAACGTTTCCGGACGGGATTTTGAATATAAATTAAATTGTTATTTTGAAGCTAGGGGTTAACAATCAATTTGTAATTGGCTATTGTTATACAAGTGATTTATATTAAATTGAGTCCGATAGAAGTTTAAATATCGAGTAAAATTCCCCGTCAGCTTCATGTTTTTTTGTTAACTGAGATACAAATAAATACGTAATTGACCTTTAGATGTTATCGTTTAGGTTAATGAGACGTTTAAAAACAAATGGGTACCTATTGACATTTTATCAGGCATGATAAGACCTAATTAATTTATCCTATTATTAACGTGTTGACTTAAAACAAGACCTCTTTCTTAGATTGAGACTAGCAAGACCATTCACGTTCGTTCACGTTTTGCATGGATGTGTCTGTTATCTATAATATTTATAATTAGCATACACTTTGTTGCTAACGACTTGGTATTACTTCCTTAAGTGGTTTAAGGAGTTTTTATTTACATGATTTGAGAATACAGCAGCCACTGACGTCTTTTATAATATGATGGACTGGCATTAGGTACCAATTTTGTGATCCAGGACAAATTGCATCTGATAAACAATATGGCCAGAAAACTATCCGATTCGTGGAGGTATTATGGGGTATCATCATTACCTCATCCCATTAAAGAACAAAAAACAACTGGACAAACGAAAAAAAATCATTCAAAATACTTAAATAAACGTTATCAAAATTGGTCACAGGTATTGTTATCAATAACTTACTATTGTTACTATATCAAGTTTTATATTTAATTAGGTAATTTGATTGTGAAACCTATAACCCTTTGAGTTACAGGGTTTTCTTAAAAAAACGTCTAACTGCAATAAGAACATTTACAGTCACTAGAACAATTTTTTGTCCACAACACAGCGCACTGTGCGGTTGGACATTATAAATCGCGGCATTGTTCCACCTGAACCATAAACTAATGTCAGAGGACGATCCCGTCTGAACATGTTAGCAGGTTGTCATCGTAACTCCGCCAGAAGCTATCTGTGATAAATCTCCTGGGAAGTATTGGAGTTTGAATTCAATTGTTGTAAAGTATGGTTAGAAGTGTTTTTGTTGGACGTATGTTATTGGCTGAGGAGTATACAACTAATCTTATTCGTCTAAATTATAGTTTTTGTTGATAAAAATATTGATCCTTCACAGCAATTTTATGCATGAATACTTTTTACCAATGGATACAGCTTTTATTTGAATACATGAGTTTTAACATTGGAGTTGAGTTATGGTTTTTTAGTAGAGTATAATATTATTCACATTTCTTATCAAAACATCTAGCAGAAATTATTGGACCTTTTAAATATTTTTGACTTACTGCTGCTTTAAAAAACAATTTCGTCAATCATCACACAGCAGCCTAATTAGATTACATCCTTGCCACATTGCAAATCCCATTCCCTTCAACGTAAAACCGACAAGCAAACTCACTACACATTAACCTTACATCACAATCTCCACTTAATCTGAACACCTCCAAATTAAACCATAACCCTTCAAAGTTGAGAAGCTCTTCATTTGCCTATAATCCCATCTCCCGTTCTTAAACTTGCCTTTACCATAAATTAAGATTGCGAATCTGGTCGTATTCTATTGTGGAAACAAGACAGCACTATACAACGTGTATTTGCATCTCGCTTCAACAAGTATAGTCCTACATCTAGTTCCAAGGCGATCCTTACTAGCTCTAAATTCTGACATTTCGTAGTGAGAGCGTGATGGCACTACACAGTAAGTAGCGTTGTCTCGCTTGCACAAATCTCATGCTTTAAGAGGTTTTAGTAAACGCACTGTACGTCTAATTGCTTCCAATTGGGCATACACGGCCGAGATACGAGTAATTAATACGATGGTGTCTACAAGCCGTTTCGTGACTCCTGACAGCATACAACGGAGTATTAAGGGATGGTCCAATTTCGGAGCATATAAACAAGGATTTGTAATGATGAAATCAATTCGGTTACTGATGCTGATTTGTCATGTTTTAGGAGTAAAATGTCTAAAACTCTTCTTGTAGTAAGAATTTATACTAACTTAGTTTTATTATTTTTTTTTCCAATTTGAAAGATAACGCCTTTTTAGTACAAGTTGACAAAGCTACTTTGTTTTACGGCTTTATACTGTAATTAATTTATCTGCTGCTAAAACAAAACACGATATCAAAATTTAACAACACTTGATTCATTTAAATTTATTCTAATTACTTATTAGGTACAAGTTAATAAAGAAATACAATGTATCTTAATTCTCACAAGAATCTTTTGTAATGCATAACAGCAAATTATCTAAATGTTTTAAAAGTTAATTAAAAACGAAATTAAATTCGACATTGAGATTCAAATCTTGATAAATTAGAGTAAGAAACTCAACGCACACATCTAATGAAGACTTGCTAATTCAAAACAAAAAAGGTACAGTTTTTATTTATTAATTAATTATTTTTATTTTAGTATTTACAGCAAATACACTTTTTTAACTTGTATATCACACTTCTAACAGTTTTACAATTTCTTATAAAGTTATAAAAATAAAAATCTAATATGGAACAACAACTTTCTCATGACGTCATGGGGAGGCCAGTGTTCCACAGCATTGCTAAGCGAAGCGAATCGATTGCTGCAAATTGTGCTAAGTTTTATCACCGTGCCTAATTTACGTGCACTCTGTGACCGAGTTTGTTTAAGTTTTTTTATGTAACTTGAAAAAAAAAGGATTTTTTTTTCTTCGTTTACTTAACGCTTTGTTTAAGATTTGTAATTCAGACGGATTTAATTTATTCTACAACTCAAATCGTACATAACTTAAATGATCTATTGATCATTAATAACATTATCATTGTCATAACACAAATTATTGTTATCGTTACTGGAAAAGGCATAATGAGTATGACATAAACAATATATTAATTTGTATGCATTTTCAATACGTTAATAATATAGGAAAAATTCAAAAGTGACAAAAAAAAACTAATAAATACAATACAACGCATAGTTGTGGTAGTGTGTGTATTTTTTTTTTAAATAAAAACTGACATTTATTTCCCTTCAAAAGCTTAAATCTTTAGCCATTTAGTATTCTCATTAGAACTGATATTAACTCACTTTTTCACAACAAACTTACTAGAACATATTACTTTACGAAGTAAAATTATAAAAAAAAAGAAAAAAAGTGTTTTATGTAAGTACAATAATAGCATGCATAACTACAATGAATTATTAATAAAACAACCGCAACGCACATAATAATAAACATTATATTTAAAAATAGTCAACATAAAACTTTAGTAACATCAAATTACAATGGAACTTTGCAAAATGAAATAAGTGCGAAAGTACTTTTTATCTACAAGTAAATTAAAATTATCCACTGTGCGGTGTGTGGAATACTTTTAAAGCTTATTTATTTATGCAACGGAGTAGTGTGAGAATAAACTGAGGACTTTAAAAGCATATTTATATAAACATAGTGTTTATTTTTAGGTAAAAGTTTAAGGCTTAAAAATTAAGTGTACCTTACAGTTCAGTGACATAAAAAAAATAAGAAAACTATTGAATGACTTTAAAAGGAACTGTTATTTTTATACAGCCTTAAATAAAAAGCTACATTAAAATCAATTTACTTATTTCTACCACTTTGCAGTATACGATCCGACAAACATAAAACTCTTTATTCGTCAAGGCGGTTAAAAAGACAAAGATAAAAATTACATCGTATAATTCAAGTTAAAACATAAAAAACCTCATTTTACAGAGAACTGAAAAAGGGAGGTTTCTAGTCCTTCACGAGAACTCACGTTTTCTCTTAACGCCATAAAATGACACTCCACACATCCTTTGCAAGATTCTTGAGTTAATTAAAAGTCTTATTTTTCCAGTTTTTTATAAGAATTATGAAGAAGTGTAGATTTAACTAGATAATAGGTAGTATGGTGAAGAAAATAATGTAATATAAAATTAATATTACATTTAAATAGGAAGCTGATTGTGATCCATATTATTCCTTACTTAATTTTGCAATAATATGTATGAAACCTGGATAACAAAAATTGAGATTTGAAATAACCAATCCGCAAGTGAGCAAGCGTGGTGATCAATGCTCGTGCCTTCTCTATATGGGAAGAGGCCTGTGCCTAACAGTGAGACGTGTATAGGCTGGTAATATTATTATAGATTTATTTATTCGAGTAAGTAGTTACATAGAAATAGGATTGTATAAGTTGTTTACATTAAAAACTTTTGCTTTAATAAGTCTGTAGTGTAGACTATAATTTAAGTTATTTTAACTAAATAATGTTTTAGTTACTTAAGTAATTTGATTGTAATAAGTTAGCATACTAAAGTTTGTGAAAATTAAGTTTGACATTGTCAAATTACTAGTTTGTTGGTAGGTGTCATAAAGATACACATTTTTAATTGTTTTATTTAGTTAGTAATTGTTAATTGTTTTTCTAAAATAAGATTTCTTTATTCTAAAATATGAACCTGCAACTTAATATTTTAACTTGTTTTTTTTTTACTTTTAAAGTATTTTTACCTGTTTTAAAAATGCTTATAAACTTATTTCTTTCAATAATTTGAACATTGATGCATTAAAGATAACTGTATTCACAGATTTTATTTATTTTATCCTTAAAAATATACCCCGCTCCCTAATTAATTCTCGTTCCCCAAAAAATAAATAAACAGCCCACGTGACGTAGACACCGTAGTTTTCGATCGTATTGTGTCACGTACCTCGTAAACTTGTCCTGACAAACGCTTGGTGCTAATTAACCCTGTAATTGCCACATTACGGTTTTATGCTCAAATTTTATTACTGCCCAAGTTGTGGTACGGAGTACCGGCGATGTGAAAGCGCTTGTGAGAATTTGCTGTTTAGCTTTTTAGGGTTACGATTACTGTTGAGAAAGATAAAAAAATAAGAAAGAAAAACATTTATTCGTCATGTTTATGACGCATAATTTTGTTGGACACAAGTGTAATAAATATAATAAATAAAGAAATTCCTCCTTCCCCTAAACACCAAAATATCTCTTCAAGTTATGTAAACACAAATACATAAATAATATCAAATAAAAATCTATAAGAACTGTTGTTTGGATGTTCGTAGAAATTATTTAGATTCAAGTAATGTGTAGTTAGACTCTTTTGCAAATCTAGGTTAAATACATTAAGTAAACCTCTTAGCTTAAAGTTACTTTAGAAATAACTTAATTATTATTAAAACGGCTTGAAAGCACACATAACCCTCTTATAACCATTTTAATTTTAACTCGCTGCTATTATTACTATACAGGGTGTTACAAAACCCCTAACCGATCCGTTAAGGGGTTGTTAGGTATCGATGTCTGATTACATTAACGTAGAAAAAAAAAATGGAAAAAATGAAAAAATATATATATAACCTTATTTTTTTTTTCACAAAATTGATAGTGAGAGTGACGACATCGTCACAGGTTCTGCCAAATGACCATAGAAAAGGCCACCCTTAACACTAACGAAAATGGTGCTGTAGTTTTTGATTTATCTTCAAATTTAGGGAATTTGGCGGCTACTTCAAAGTTCATTATTATTGTTATTATCATGAATATTCCAAATTTAACATATTATTTGGGCATGTGATTGTGAACCCTATATCCCCCTTTCGGGTCGGACTGGGGTTACGTAACACCCTGTAGAGAACTATTATAATAACAGTTTATTAGTTTCTAATTATATTCTTCGCTTTTAAAACCAGAAAAAAACTACTGTTTTGCACTTATAATATAGAAATTCGATTCTCAATTTATACTGCGTAATTTTACGATCATTTTATTTGAAACATAAATATCTATAACGAATGAATAAATCTGTGATTGGCGGTTAACAATAACCAGTACGGACCGGATTCTTACACAAAAGGTTCCGTGCTGTAAAATACTTATTTTTTAGTTTAGATTTTTTTTATAACTCTGTGTTTTATCAGAATTGCATTAGCTTATAGTTTAGATATTATTTTATCGAAATACTAAATTTTCTGTTTCCTTTTTATTTGTATTACCGCCATGTTGAATTCCGCCATCTTAGTTTAATAATCACCATAACGACACATATCCTGTCAAAATTGAAGCCTGCTTTTCTACCGTGCAACAACAAACCTTTTTAATGTCAAACAAGCTTAACAATCTGGTTCCTTGACACTTAAGGTACAGAACCCTAAAATAAATGGTCATGTAACACTGATACAGCCCACTGTGCGGTCAGACTTTGGTTGTCTTACATTCATTTGTTCAACGGGTGTCAAGTTACATGTTTTAAAAATTGATGGCTTGTAATAAATGCTTTTTGACTGCAACGCGTCGCCATCTTAAGACGATAAAGTATTGCAACCTGCTTTTATTTTATTACAAGGGACGTGCGTACGTGTGTGTATGTTTGTGTGTGTGTGTATGTATGTGTGTGCGTACGTGAGTGTGTGCGTACGTGTGTGTGCGTACGTGTGTGTGTGTGCGTGTGTGTGTGTGCGATTGTTTCGTACGATTTTAATACCCATGTCAATTTGTATTATACCGTGGTTATGGAGTAATAAAATACATTTGTAACAATGTGTTTTCCTATACTCATATTGCTAGCATGTCAGTTATAGTTAAGATACGTGGGAACTTGTTTTTTAGGTTTACTGATAGAACTAGTTTTAGATGTTTTGTGTTGAAGACGAGAACCGGTAGTAAAGTTAGGTTTTTAGATATCAATTATGAGCCGCTGGATATAGTATCTATCCATACTAAAAAATTTCTACGGAAGTAAGATAATTTCACTATTTAGAAAACTTGATAAACCCTAATTAAGATTTTTTACTAAAGCTGTTTATCGGATTTCATAAAAGATGATATGAAGAGACATGACCATAATTTTACTAGAATTTACATGACTTGGGAATCAAACCTAAAACTTTATGTACACTTTGGATCGCCTCCAAGACTTACGAAATTAGATAAAGTAACAAAAGAAAAAGCTCACAAACAATCTTTTATGAATTCCAATTTTCCATGAAGTAACAAATATTCTCTGTATTCGAATAAAATACCACGTATTCACTATACTACACATTCGACTCAATCGTAAAACACGCTATACAATGCTCGTTCTTAAGCCAGGCTTGTTTCTAGCTACGGTCTAAGGCAACAATGGATAATAAACTATATTAGCAGGGAATGTTGACGCCAATAAAACCCAGAAATCGGTAACGATAAAATAAAACAGTACCTGTACTATGAATTCTTTAAGCTGTTGTGCTGTTGTGTGAGGGAGAAGGCGCTCTATACTGCATATAGCAGCGTCTCGCTTACACATCGTACTTTATATGTTCATGATAAACGCTGTGCGCTTTAATCGTATTTATTGGACAAAAACATATTTTCTATTCTCGAAACTATTTTTGATTTATATTTGATGAAAATAATAGATTTTACTAAGTGTTTCGTTCATTCATAGATGTGGCAAACTGTTTATGTTAGTTGAGATTTCTTAAGCTTGGTTATTAAAAACCTTTGCTCAAGAGATTGGTTATCACTTTTCTAAGCATTCATAACTAGTGACAGTTGAAATTAAAAACTAACTGTCCTGTTAAAAAAAAATCTGTGCTTTAAGACTTTGTAAATGTTCAAAGAACCGGGAAAAAAACTGCAAGGAAGATTTTTGTTTGTAAAGGTGATTCTAAATTGTAAATGCAAAGCAATTAGGTATATATTTTTCTTATAGTATTAAGTACGGATGTTTGTTACTATTTCTCACATAACAACTTCACGGATTTGCACGAAATTTTTCACACATAGTTTATGGAGTGTCTTACCGGCTCTTGTCCATAGGAACGACACTTTGGAACGGAGCAACTTGAGTCAGTAGATTTATGGTAACGTTTTTTTAACGCTTTTTTTTGTTTATAACAAATGTAAACATTTGACTTGATTTGAGTACCTACCAGGTTTAATACATAAGGTACCTATACTTTTTTATATGTCACCATGACATAACTATTAAAAATAATTTTGACATTCAGCCACCTTTGTACCTTAGTTGGAAAAGCAACTGCTGCGCTAAGTAGTCGCGAGTTCGATTCCTATCTGATGCAAAAAAATATCTCTATTATTGTTTTTAATAACATTTTATACCAGTAAGTCTTTCGAAGTCACGAGTAAAACCGCTAAGCGAAGTTAATAGATACTTATATGAATCTCAGCTTGGCTATCGACACCCAACGGGACTGAAAACCGCTCATATTACAATTAACGCAGACATTAAACTAACAGGCATTTGTCACAGACTATAATTCAAGATTAACTGTTAAATCGATATTTATATTTAATGTTTCTCATAATTTTAATGGTGCCGCGTAAAACAAACGTTTGAGGCAGTTAAATCTGAACTCGATTATTTATGTTCGTTAAGTTTTAACCAATTTATGTGTTGTTAGTTGACAATTTGTATGTTTCCTTCGAAGACGGGTTTGTTGTTAAAAATAGTATGTACCTATTAGGAAATCTTTTATATGATAAGTATTGCTCACGTGCCGTTTTATTTTGTTTGATGACTAAATGTGACTGTATATTTCATTACTATTTTTAATACTTAGGCAAAGCTATCTGTTATTACTCTTCTGCGTAATTGTTTATGGAAACAGTTATATTTTTTCTGAAAACAGAAAACCAGAAATTCGTGTCCCAAAGCACTTTTAAAACACGTCATATAAGCTCAAATCCTAAACCCTTGATACCACAAAAAAATATAATTTTACATACATACACGTCCCATGAATTTAAAACAATACAATGGGTTCAACGTGTTTTGAGTATAAATACTATGGAATAGGATATAAAAGTAGGTGAAAAAAACATGGGTGTATAAGTACCTACATTAGTGCCTCGATTCAGCTATTTAAGAGGTGCTTGAATTGCCCAAATGACCTGCTTCATTTGGTCATCTTTACGATAATTTAATTGGCATTCTGCTAACTGTCATTACGATCATTCTCTTCGAGAGTTCAATCAGACTTTATTGTAGGCTTATCTCATCTCCCGAGTCTTTTCCCAACTATGTTGGGGTCGGCTACCAGTCTTACCGGATTCAGCTGAATACCGTATTTTACATGGAGCGACTGCCTCTCTGACCTCCGCACACTATTTTACTGGGAAACACAGTATCCCATAGTAAAACGACTGCCAAAGACCTATGTATGACAGCCGACTGTTTAACGTGATTTCCGAATCATTGTAGGCTTATCTGAATGCGAAAATTAGGTACAATAACAAATACACTGACCGACTACTGAAATGCATTTAAAATATCTGAATCGAGGCCCTGTAGGTCAATGACCTATATTTTTGAAGATTTGCTCTGCATCTACAAGATAAATTCTTTTGCAGATTTCTGATAAGAGTCGCAAGGATATATATTTATAGATATATGATATCTTGACGTTATTTTGCATTACAATGCAAAGTAGCAAAGTTTTTTAAGATCATATGGACGATATGCGGTGGAAATATTTTGTGCATGACTAAGATTTTGTTTAAAATATTTTTGTATGGAATTTACGGAGCTTGACCCACAAAGATGCGTTGAATAGATTCTAGAAATTGTGCAAGACTGTATTTTGTGGTTTAAAATCAACCAGAAAAAGATGCTGTAGGAAAATGTATGATGAATTCTCTGTCTATATTTTCGAGTTCTATTTTTGCTTACAAAACATGCAAATTCGTTAACAAAGGTTTTCAGTAGTTTTTTGACAATAGTATGAAGAACTTATGTGTTGGTATTTTTGTAACATTAATGACAATAATTGAGAAATCACAGCAAAATTTCTGTAAAAAATATTTAAGACTCATTTTCAATGTAACTTTGATTATTTTAATTTAGATATTGACGTAAATTAACTAGGCGGCATTGCTAGATATTCTTAATAAAATATACTTACAAAAACAAACCAAACACAGCTATGTAAAACTAAATGGATCAGTGTGATGTCATTACAACTAATGTGATTACAGTAAATTGTATTACGCCATAAGGAAGTCGGGCAGGATATAGCATATTATGATGTTAGCTCTGACAGACTTATTTATATACATATACAATGAATTGTCTGTCTGTCAAGTATTTGGGGCGGTACATGTTGAGATTGAAGAAACAAATTGTAGCATCCCATTTTTTATTTTATTTTGAGTTACCTATACATACACTTATATTCGTATTAACTGTGTTAAGTAAAGAAAAAAGTACAGAACTCGAAAAAGTAAGTATGTTTCTATACCTAATGTATCTTAAGATGAACATAGCTTGAGATACCAAAGATTCAGATTTTAGTATTGTTTAAGACAAATTTATAAAGTCAGTTAAGCATTTTATACACTTGTTTTATAGCAATAAATAAAATACTTACATAAAATATCTCTAGTCTCCCCATTCATCACGGCAACCATCAATTAGCTCAGGTATTAAAACAGAATTCTTCAACATATACAAAGCGTGGGCATATTAAACCATTAAAGCACTTTAAGAGAAATATAAAACAAAATCCACGGTATATATCTCTTAAAACATCCAAAATATACAGGTAAGACAAGCATTAATGGATTTAACGACACACCGATTCCGATAACGTTATTAAATAAGACTCCCGGTATAAATAACCCTATCTGGTGGTCGTAAAACTGCCGAATTTGGCCGTAACCTCGCGTGTTCGGGCCTTTTTAAAGCCAGAATAACTTGAGATTCATTCCACACTACCATCACAAAAAGATAAAAAACATCCAGATATACTTTCGCAATGTTTTCACGTCAAATAAGCTGTTTTGTTTTTACCAAACGCAATTTAAAGACGGAGATATTTATTGACATCAGCGACGCTAAAGACGTGTATGAGAGCATAAATCTAGCGATCCCTTGATAGTAAACAGGACCCACTGCATATCTAGTTCCCAACTCGGATGCCACACAAATCACAATAAGCGCTCTTCATTATCCGCATTTCAGTGTGGCGGGGCCGTATCTATCGGAATGCGCCCACAAAGGAGTATCCATACCGACTTACTAAGTCGCTACACTTTGTCCAACCGGCTTCGGCTCAAACCAGTCCGCCTCGGGCCGGCCGCACACCTCCAAACGCGAAACGGCATAAACACCAGTTGACTGACACTTAAATGCCACTGAGGAGTTCTCTCCAAACTTTATTGGTATTAAGTAGCTTGGCCGACGTTTTTTGTGCCGTAGACCCGGCCATGCTGACCTCTCATTCATAGAAACAAAAGGTCGTTGAAAATCTCAAAGGTTTCGCTTCAACGCTTTGTATTTAATTTTCTCTTGAAACTAGTTAGTGTAACTATGAAAAGTTTCTTAACGGCACGGCGAGCGCGGCCGCGGTTCATTAAAGTGAATACAGTTGATAATCGCGCGCCGCCCAGTGGCACTTACGCCGATGCCGCGCGGACAAAATTCCAAGTAAAGCGACGGGATATTTTAACTCTCGTATACGCTATACAGTAATTACAGATGTGCCATCGAGGTAAATAGCCTGAGTTGGCTCTCACTCGCTCCTAACATCGGCTCATTCCTGTCATTTGCTCTTTGAAGAACACTTTATTCTAGTAAATATTGAGGGGCTCGCCGACTACATTTGTGGTAGATCCTTTTATGAGATTACACCGACCAATGACCATTATGTTCGATGCTAATAGCTTATACCTAGCAATTTCTATAATAACATGGCGTCCGAGAAGATTTCGATTGCCCAAGTCCTTACCAACTGGGGTTACATAATTTAATGTCTTTATCTTATAAATCTAGTTTTATCCGTTAATAAATAATGATTAACATATCTGGAAATCAAAGAATATTTGTTTAACAAAACGTTATGAGTTGACAACATTAAAGTTATTTGTCAAGCAGATCGTTAAGTTTGCTTAATTAGGCAGTAAATGTCACATAAGTATTCTAGTCTGTTTTATTTGTGTCTTTTTGCATTTGTTGCTTCCAAATTTGTGAAGGAGATTAACAATAAAATGCGAGGCGGAGCACGTAAGTGAGATTAGCGTACTCGTGCATCTGCTGGTGATGTGTTCCGAAGATATGAGAAGGTCCAACAAAGAAGTCTCGCGCCTCACGTTTATTCCATTTTTCTATAATATAAACCTCGTGAAAAGGCGCCCGTAGGAAAATAGTAATTACAAGTTCTCGTGCCATTGTGTCGCACCCACAATGCGGTGGAATCTTTTTGTCCACGCTATCGGCGGTTTGCACCCACAGTGCGCCGGTAGCACCCAGACTTATATTTAGACGTAGACCCACTTGTCGTTTATTGACTTTTGAAAATTTTGGCGGAAATTCAGCAGAAAAGTAAATCACCAAGTATTTTTTGAACGAACAATAAATATTTGATACCTCAGAACTTATCTTACAATATGTTTTTATTTACTGATGCAATTCTTTGTACTGCTTTGCAAGTTAATCAGGTTCGAACTGCAATTTCGCCTTTGTCTCATTATCTGCAACTTTAGAAGTGTAATTTATCAAATATAATTAATTTCGACGTACATTATAAACGTTTACATGTAACGTTTATTTAATCTAAGCTGAAAATTCTTAAGAAGGTTCCCGAACGAACTCCAACAATTCAGAACGAGCAGTTTTATTAACGCTACTTGTTCACTTGTTTAATCATTCGCCGTGTAATGTTGAAGTTTCCAAATAAATTCAGTACGGAGTAGCCAAAGTAATTTAGTTAGAGTGCCTTAGTAACTAACCAACCTGAGTCTGCAACAGTTTTGGCCTCGAAATAAAGCCAAACGCAAAAAAATATTTAGCTGCGTCTGATTTTTTCCTTGTAAAACGAGGTTAAATATCAATAATTTATAATCATTTAATGCAATTCTAAATAATGCAGCAAACATCTCCTATATTACCACAACCAATTTATTGACAATAAATAGTATAATTCTTCATTTTTTGACCCCACTTAAAGACCGCCAAAATCTATTTTATTTATGACATCACGACTGCTTTTTATATCTTTTAACCGACTTCAAAAAGGAGGAGGTATTCAACTCAACAGTTTTTTTTTCATCTTTGTTTATTTATGATATAACAACTGCTTTTTAACTCTTGTCCTCCCAAAACCTTTTCTGAGTTACCTAAATACCCTAGTTACATAAGTAGATGTTCACCTATCCATAGCCAAACCTAGCAAAGAGAAGCTTAACCATAATTATCCATCAATCCTTTACTAGGTCTCAGGCTCTAGAATCATTGTAACATGAGCCAATAATGATATCAGGCGGCCAAATTAGAGGGAATATAATTTACACAAATTAGTAGGTATATGGCACAGTAATTAGAATACATAATAACTTTATATACATATACAATAATAGTTATTGGATACAAACGTATTGAGATCAATAAGTTAGAGCAATTACTAGAAATCAAATTGTGGTATTGCGTAACTAGTAGAAGAAACTCGGTTTGATTTTATCGTTATATCTGCAATATAATGTATTAAGATTTGACACTTCTGCATTCAATGCAGTTGGGAAGTTTTACCTTCTCGTATTTTTTAATATATCGACGACCTCCGTGGTCGAGTGGCGTACGCAACGGTTTCAAGGTGTCGCTAGCTCTGAGGTCCCGGGTTCGATCCCCGGTCAGGTCAATGTAGAAATCAACTTTTCTACATTGCCTCGGGTCTGGGTGTTTGTGGTACCTTCGTTGTTTCTGAATTCCATAACACAAGTGCTTAATAGCTACTTACTTTGGGTTCAGAGCAATGTATGTGATGTAATCCGCATTTATTTATTTATTTAATAGTCTGATATGCAATTTTAGCAATTAAAAATTTACTTGGCCATGAGGAAACGTATGCCCAGCAGTGGTATATAAACCTACAGATTAGGTTAGGAAAGAAGTTAAATTATTTATATAATTTATTTACATGCACACTGTCCCATTGCAGGGAAGAGACATCCCTTTACTAGTTATACTTTTTAACTAATAATTTTCTTTACACGGATCATTGAATCAACACAAAAGCCGTCCTCTACTTTCGTTTATAATATCAGTTCTATCTATATAAAATAATGTCATCGTTCACAAATGGCCATTTTGTCCACCCCTGCACAATGTGTCCCACTGTGCGATCGATAGGGAACAAAGAGACCATTGTTGATTGTATCGTAGTGTTGCTTGTAGCTTAGATCTAATGCTTTAGGGTCTGAACTATAGCTATTTTGATAGCTTAGTAAAATCTATTAATTATAACAATCGATTTATAATTTAATTACAATTAGTCATCAAATCATTTTAAACGAATTGTATTGTAAATAAGTAGCAAGCTGTATTAGCTATAAGTATTTAAAAGCTCTATACCTACATTTACTCTTAACACATAGCCTCTAAACATCTAGCTATACACACAAACACCATAACCCTCCTTATCGCGCAGTCGGATAAAAAAGTACATAATAATGTATATAATGAACAATGAGTCTGAAATAGGTAAATAAATGCAATTTATATACTAAAATTCTGTATTTTTTTACAGATTTATTTCACGTTTTCCTGTAAATCCTTACAAAATAAGTAATTTATCGTCCTTACTGCATCGTTGGACAAGATAGGTAAATCACCTGAGCGATCTTCGATCAACTTCAAAAACATCAATTTTGTTCAAGAGAGCTTCAGTAAATTCGTTTAAACACCCTCCTGAAGTAATTTACATCTTATCTCCTGTACCAGGAGGGATTTTTAGGGTTCCGTAAGAAAGAACCCTTAAGATTCTAAGTGTGGGGGCATTTTAGTCAACTTAATGCTTTTTATTGCATGCCTTGCAGGTATACATAATTTAGGGGAAAGTGAAAATATATTTTGCATATATTTTCTACTATTTTTTATTTTGTGCCTTGTAGCCGAAGGGTTTCTATGCACAAGAATGTTCGAAGTACGGTGAACCAACATTTCGTAAGTAACAAGGGCATAGCAAAATTGATCTCAATACTTTCAAATAAAGGTTTTTATCATTGATTGGTCCTCTACAGGAAGGACCTTAAAAAGTGAGTCAAATGTCATTGTTTATATGTATACCTTAAAAAAAAATTTTTGTCGCAAAAATTTTAAGTAGCCTTCAAAGGTACGTTAGGCGTTCATGAATTCAGCCCACAAAAAATTTACATACAATACATAAAGAACATATTTGTATTTAAATATTTAAACACTAAATATTCAAGTACATAACACGTTACAAATAATAATGTCGGTTTATTACATTTAATAATACAAGCACAAATCAAAGTTACGGTGACTGCAAATAATTATAACCTTGAAATCTAAATTTACATAATAGCAATACAATAACTTAGCATATCGCAATCGTTATAAGAATACTAAGTTTATTACTGTTTATAATAATAGTCACCTGTTATTGCAAATCATAAAAAAATGTTATACCTAGAACTTATACGTTTCAATCTTTTAATCGAGTCTGTCCTTCAAGCATTAAGAAGCAAATTACTGTTAAAACAATTTATATTTAGTTATGTTATTGAAAATACCAAATACTGTGCAATAAACACAACATATTATTATGCGGCATGTTTTAGGTGTTTTGAAAATAGGGAAATGTCAAAATCGCCACAATCGAAGTTATTTAGTTTTCCAACTACGGGGACGATGTATTAAATACATTCGAAAGCCATATAACAAAACGAAAAAGAAAAAACTTTAAGCGTTCCAAATTCAAACTGTCATCTAATGTTCAAAACCACCAAATAAGACCGTCTAAAATTAATTTTGAGTTCTTTTTTTTTCTATATTTAACGGCGGCCATTTTTCTACGGAACTTCAACAAGTAAGTGTGCATATTACATTTTTTTGTTACATTTTCCCGCCATCGGAGCTCATGATAGCAGTATGATAGATTCAGTTGGTTGCCGGTGACACCTGGCCGCCATTGTGCATAGATAGACGATTCCTGTGTTTAATGACGCTATATTTTATCGCTCTTCAGCTCCGAGCTTAGCTTGCAGTGGTTCAAAGTGTTTAAGTCACTGTGATTTATGTGGTCCGCTTTTTTTGTAATTTGTTGGGAATTGGTTTTTGTAGCGTTTAGAAGTTTTAAGTTTTTGGTGGTTTGGCGCGGTTTCTTATGTGAAATGATAGTGGGTTGGAGAAAGTCTAGGTATGTCAAATCGAGAGCTTCTTTTTACGCTAAGCGGTAGATCTTTTTGGTATGCTCTGATATTTTAGGTGTTATATTACAAATTGATTTGATAATTTCCTGAATAAAAAATTCAAATGAAACAAAATGAAACTGGACATTTTATTTTTTTATTTTATCTTTACATGTCCTAACCGATATTTTTAGTAGGTAAATACACTAAGTGCTGATAACTTTATTTGATTTTCAACACTTATTTAACCCTCAACATTATACAGCAGATGGTCACTCCGACCCCACATATAGATAAAGATAAACCACGTTAAAAAGTTAAGAGCCCAGATTATAGATAGCACAGGTTCTGTGTACCCTTCTTATTTAACTAAAGTTGTTATATTATATAATATAATATATATAGTATAAGCTCTTTAAATAACTTCGACACTCGTAAAACTGATCTTATTATTCATACTTATGATAGTCAAAATGAGTTGAATTTCTAAAGATGTGAAATATCCTAGAACCTTCTTCAGAAACTGAACTATTAACTGAAACATATTTATCTAAACCCTTATACTACTTTAAGGTATTATCGAGTTGGAACTGAAACTCTTAACCATTACTAAGAGTGAAGGAAGGTATATACAAAAATTGCGGCCATATTACCAAAATGGCACAAAACAAGTATTTATTTACTATTTTTACAGTTAATCCATCGGAACCTCCATGTAAGCAAAGGTACTAAATTAAATACCTTACTTACTTAAAAATCAGCAACAGGATTGAAAACCGACCAAAATCATTCCGAATTTTAACCGTAGACGTATTTTGATGCATAACATACCGAACCATTCCTTTTTCTTCAGTTCTCAGTATACATATGTATGCATAGTATAGTATTTTCTTCCCAATAGACAAGTATTAAGTCAAGCCACATCACAGTATGCAGATGACAATATTTTAAATTCTTCGCCACGTACGATCGTGTGCGGGCTTACCTACGTTTTAATTTGCATGTACTCATCTCAAACTATTAAATGTTTTAATTATAGATTTATAGTTATCTATTGTTTCAAATGAAATGCGAAGTTTTTAGCTAACCTTTTTTTTTCGACCTCCGGAGTTGTATATTAGATTTTTATTTAAATTTTATAATTAACTTTGCGTTTAGCTAATAAAGTATCTTTGGGTATAATGAATCACTCGTTTTTTTAGATATATCGCTAGTTATATCGCCAATCCGCAGAGAGCAAGCGTAGTGATCAATGCTCGTGCTTTCTCTATATGGGAAGAAGCCTGTGCCCAACAGTGGGACGTTAATAGGCTGGAATCATTATTATTATAGTGTTAGTTTTAATCTTACACATGTTTTTTTTTTAAACAGTCTCTATTGTACTGTCCAATCTTATATTGCACCTGTATCATGACAATGACTGTGTAATGGATACCTACAGGTATGTTTAAGGTAATTAACATTTTGTTGAAACAACTTTATCGAAAAACTTAACTTCATTTTACTTAAAACCGATCCAGTGAACTTTATTAATCGTTTATAACTTCCGTTTAAAAAGTAAAAACACTTCAAGAACCTGTTTATAAAATGTTCATACTTGTAATATTAAATACTAAAAATACGCACTTTAACTGCACAAGCATTGCAGGTAGAATAATAAAATCCAGTTCTAAGTGTGGGTCCGAAATAGATCTCAAAGGTAGATAAGTGACCGTTAAAGTCCCACCGCGGCATCGAACCCACGTACTCTATAAAGACTTCATTGCTTTAATTACTACCCCTAGGCTGTATAACCAGTTTCGTAAGGTATTATATTTAGATGTCTTTCATTATTCACGCCTTTTATTATTAATGTGGCCCACGCAGTAATTACATACTCGTTATTTAGAAATATTTAGTCTAAATTCTAATTATGTGTAATTTAATTTTATGATATAAATATAAGCACCATAACTTATTCATTTAGAATAAAAAAAAAACCGAAACTGAATTGAAAACTAATATAAAAAGTACACTAAAAATCTTACTTGTATTCTCAAACATAGCCAAAATAAACCGCAACATACCTGCAATAAGAAAACACAATAAGTATAACCAAACAATTATCAACAAACATTCATTATCACTAACAAAACAAAACGTCATAATCCCGAAATCCCACAAAAGCCATACTTAATACAAAAAGACAATGCACAGTGTGTCGAAATCGAACCGTTGTGGACAAAACGAAATACTAAAGTCCCTTGAGAAACGACGACAAAGTCCGTTTTGACATATATTAATGGTTACATAGACGACACGAGATAAATAGCTCTCAACCATTAATGAGATAAAAACGTGACTAACATTATTTTCCGTTATTCTTAGCTCAGCTAACGATAATTAAGTATTTAGGTTAGCCTATTGATTGAGCCCGGATTTTGTACGCCAACATTTTTTTGTTGAGCACAACAATCAACTCAAATTGTTTCGTAAATACACGATTGTTGAATAAATAAACAACGTCCGGTCATGATACCAACATCTAAACAATTGGCTTTATAATCATTTAATTAAATAAGAAACAAAATGTATCAAATTATCTGTACAATACAGAAGAAAAAACATTCCGTGAAAGTTAAAACAGACACCATGTAAAAAAGTTTCCAATTTTAATTACAAATCCAAATAGCTTCAAGTTTCAGAACAGACACTTAAAACTTCAAAGGGAAAGTAATCTACTTTATTCTAAAGCATTTTTTTAATGTCACAAGGTCGTGGAAAACCTCAATTTAGCAACAAAGAACATCGATTGAAGCGAAATGAATAAGGTGCACGATTACCACCATTAAAGGCTTTAGTAAAAAAGTCAATTCGTTTTTGTCCACATAAACCGCCATTTTGCCCAGTGGGGATAAGTTTTCGCTGTTTTTATCGGCGTTTTGCGTCATCTGTATCAAATTAGAATTTCTTGTAATAGGCAAAAATAATTGTACAGTTATTTCGTTATGTAACAAAAACCAAGAACCGTTTATATTTTATAAGGCAACGGATTCTTAATGTTCTTTTTACCTCCATTTCGTCATAAAACAAGTACCTACTTTTTAAAGCGGATCTCATAAGGCAATGAAAATTACCTTAAATAAACATAATAAATAAAGGCCTAATTGACTATTTCTTTTAAGCCATATTTCGAGAATTCTTTTAAAAATTTGCCATCATTACCTCAACGTAAGCTACCATATGGCAGCAATGTGACAGCAAAATTAACTCCAAATTCGAAATTGGCGTAAAAAAAAGTTCGTGGCTGTGAAAACACATTCTGCCAATGTTTGGCTTGCACTTAAAGGTGGGGCAAAAAACACAGTATCCGGGGATACTGCATGGTGGCAACTCTGACAACACTGGCAACCCAGTAAAAGACCAAACCAAACGCAGCTTAAACATGTAAACATTGGACCACTGGCTACGTATTCACGTACGTGCAAACAAATTAAAATACGCCATTTTTAAATTAGGTTTTTTTATAGTTAATTTGAAACGCTATGAGTAATCAAATTATTGCGGTTGGGTTGGCCTTAGTTTTTACTATAAAAATCTGTTTTTGTTTCTAGCTGCTTACCTCATAAGTCTTTTGTTTTAATTAGCATAATCTTATGCAAAATCTTTTGATTTTAGTACAAAAAAAAACATTTAAAAAAATAAACAAGCTATTTTACACGGAATACAATCCATTATTTTTATCTTATGATGTGAACATAACGCCTTTTTAAAAATACAAGCAAAAAGGACACGAAAGTCAACAATCCGCAAAATTATTTTTAAAAACAGAATCATATGACTGGCCATTAGCACACTCTATGCCCGAACCAGAGTTTTTTTTTATGATTTAAATTTCGAACCCAAGCATATAATTTGGTTGTAACAGGTGGAAGCCATTTTGTAAAAAAAGGCGCTCTGCGTGTTTTTATTGAAATTAAAACGGAATTAGAGAAAATCGTTTGGTTAACCGCAAATGTTTTATGATAGCTTTGAAATAGCTAGTACAATGTTATTGGACGTGGATGGCTCCCATGATTGCTTCATTCAGTACATTGTTTGAAATAAACAGATTCATTCATAGATTCCATAGTACCAACGTTTATGGTCAATAAACTTTGTTATTAGCGAATTAAAGTGATTTGAAATTGTAATAGCAATACAGTGGAGGTTTAATATGAATTTTGCGGAGAAACTTGATATTTATGAGAATGTGCAAAATAGTATAACTTTTAGGC